>OX336398.1:79711464-80336464 GCA_946902985.2 Meconema thalassinum
GGGGCTATTACCTGAACCATTCTTGGCACTCTTATTGTTCGTATGGTACAGCTCTTTCAGCTGAAAAACAAAATACTCCTCCTCCTCCAATTCCACGATACGCACCGGCGAATCATCCTTACTGCTAGCGGTGGTCATTTTCTTATCAACTCTATAGTTTTTAGATTTCTCTCTCCTCCTGCGGACAGACTGAGCACGGAACATGTCGCTGTCGTCGCCATCATCGTCTACTTCCTCCACATAATACTGACATTTATCCACAACAATTTCCGGTGAGGAACCTCGACTCTTGGCCGCATCATTTGTTGATCTCTTCTTAGGAAAGCTGCCCGCTTTGCCTGCCTGGTACACTTCGGTCACGTCATTGGAATCTGAGCTCGGCGAACCTGCTGACTCTAATCCCATTTGTATGATGTTTTCAGGAGACATCCGAACAATTTCTTCTTCGCCATTAGCTGATACATGCTTCGGTCTCTTACTGAACTCATTTGGATTGAACGGGAAACAGCATTTCCTCTTCATGACGGACGGTGGTGGTGAAGGAATGTGTTCGTCACTGCTGCTCGAGGCAGAGTCGTACAGTCGCCCTGACACTTCTCCATTGTGCAGTGAAGGACCTTCCACTGTCGTAAGAGACTCCTCGATTTCCTGTATGGACTTTGGGAATGCTAGCGATGGTCGGGCAGGATGAACGAGAGTCCTGACACTGCCCAGAGCACTGGTACAGAAGGCGGCAACCTGCAACAATAAGTGAAATAATAGAGACACTGGAGTTTTTTTTGAATTAAAATTAACCTTTGAAGACTCAGGCCTAAGTAATTTGAATAATATACCGTAAAGCATTATGATAATATAATAATAATATCGTATGGCCTAGGGTGCCGAGTGCAAGCTATGTTATTTGACACCCAGAGGGCAGCGTGCATGTCGAATTTTGTTGTTCCTTGGAGCATTATGAAAGTCAAGGAGGTTAGATATCTAAGCTCCTTGACACTATAGCTCTTTCTAGTAGAAAGATGATGATGATAATTGTTGTTTTAAGGGGCCTAACATCGAGGTTATCGGCCCTGCCTAGTAGAAAGAGGAGGAACTTTTGTTTTGGCGGAAAATCCAGAGATTAATTTTGCCATAATGAACACGGCGTACTGAATTCAAATGGGGTCTGGTTGGTTCTTAAGTTTAGGGGCTGCGACAAGGCGGTCATGTAGCCCCGTGTACTTTGGGTGTGTGTAGAATCTGTCTGATAACCAAAAAGGAAGCTTGTAGTTTAACGTGACCGTTAATCTCGCGATCATAAGCCACCGGACCTCCGTTTTATGTGGAATCCGAACCACAGGACATGGCATTTCACATCGAAAATCTCACATGCAGTGACCGGGAATCGAACCCGGTCCGCCTTGGTGAGAGGCATACAGCTTGACCGCTGCACCACCACGCCCCTGTCTGATAGCCGGTGTTAATTGTGATGACTGTATTAGTGTGTGTTACCTGTTTTTTTAAATTTATGTACTGCAACTTAGAATTTTTCAAATAGTTCCTACTTTTGCCGCCAACGACTACTAAGCCAAGTTCAGAGCTTAGCTACTAGACGCCACCGCAGTCGGCTCTTGGCAACAAACGTAGAAAGCTAAGAGCGTTGTTTACATTCTTAACCTATCCAATTTAGCTTCACACAGGTGCAATTAGTGGAAGGTTCTTTGACATGGGACCGCCGGCTTTACTTCCCCTCCGAAGGAAGGCATACTGAGGAAGTTTTAACGCTCTTAAAAAATCCGATCCGGGTTTGAAGCCGCTATCTTGGGCATAGAAGCAAATGGGGTCTTTAACAAGCCAACAACATATGACATGCGTGCTGTGATATTATTTGCCTTTCAAAAATCATTTACCATGGCTAGGAGTGGACGTGCAAGCTTGGGGTTGGTAGTCCGACATGTTAACCACTCACCCACCGTGGCAAGCAGCATTATGATATAATATACATATTTTCTTCTTTGTCATTGGCTGATACATGCTTTGGTCTCTTACTGAATTAGAAACAAAAATTTAGACATCACTTTTGTTGATTTTAGAAAGGCGTACGATAGTATCATTACAGAATATCCCTAAGGAATTTGGTTTACATCAAAAACTTTTTAACCTTATTGGAATCAACCTTAAGAATACTAAGTCTCAAGTTAGATTCCGAAATGAATTCTCGAAACCATTTGAAATTAAAACTGGACTTCGACAGGGAGATGGACTCGCACCATTATTGCTTGTGTGTTGGAAAAACTTCTGCGAGAATGGACTAAGATATGTCAACCATACATAAAAATTGGTGAAGATATAAAACTAAATTGCTTAGCATTCGCAGATGGTCTTGCAATACTTGCAAAGCTAAATTTCAACTAGAAGAACTTGAAAGCATAGTAAAAAAAAAAGTTTGATTACAAATTTCATATAAAAAAAATAAAAATAAAAAACAGAAATAATGCCAACCTTTAAAGTTACAGCATCAGTTACTCAATTAAACAATAACAAATAAATTAAAATTGTGAATAAGTTTAAACATCTTGGTGAAATTCTCACTTGGAACTCCAGTGAAAAATCACCAATAAAAAATAGAACTGTTAAATTTAAAAGAAAGCACAACGAATTACTTGGCCAAAATACAAGAAGAAATCTCTTTCGATCAAGGCACTTTCCGTAAGGATAGATCCACCCACTCGTACCTAATGAGAAGTGAAGACCCCCCACTTTGTACCTATGGAGCCGTTTTCACCGTGGCCCACATTTTAACCGAGTGTGTGGATCTTGCTGACTTACGAAGAAACCTTGGTTTGCAGATGACATTCAAACTTATATTAGCCGATGACGCGGTGGCTGCTGATCTCATCATCCGCTTTATAAGTGAGAGTGGGTTAGGGCCAGCAATATAAACTCAACAACTTGTTCGTTTTTGAATTAAGAATTTTTGTTTTTCCATAATTTTTCTTTATTTATATAATTATTGAAATGAAAATCCACAGCCTGCTTCCAGTCTCCGACCGGGTCAGGAATGGAATGAATGAAGCCCCCATCTAGCGGCGAGGATATGAATTGTGCCGGCTGCCGAGGCCTGACGCACTCCTCTGGGGCAATGATTAAATGAATGACAGATGAAATGAAATTGGAGAGTGTTGCTGGAATGAAATTTTGACAGGGAAAACCGGAGTACCCGGAGAAAAACCTGTCTGCCTCCGTTTTGTCCAGCACAGATCTCACATGCAGTGACCGGGATTTGAACCATGGACCCAGTGGTGAGACGCCGGCGTGCTGCCGCCTAAGCCACGGAGGCTACCATTTATATAATAGTTTTATTAATTTTCGGTCTTTTCAAATTTAGGTGTACACATCTAAATTTTAATTTCAATTCCAAATTTGTATTCTTTAATCTGCGTTAAGAGGGGGCAGATGACCTCGTAGTTCCTCCCCTTAAAACAACAATAACTAACTAAAGGCTAAATTTCAACATTACCGTTCCGTCGTTAAACTTGAAGCGACTTACGGTTGTGAAACACTATTTAAATTAAGCACCTAATCAATGACAGATCAACTGCAGAAGGTTGACAGAAGGATAATCAGAACAATTATTAATAAAAAAAACACCAGGTGGAAGGATAAGGGTTGTTGCCTAGTACAGTTGTCTATCGGGAAAGTGATTCCATAATAGACACGATGAGAAAAAGGAGAATTGCCTAAAAGGGAGGAAAGTAGAATCCAGGCAGCAGAGATGAAGTTCCTTAGAGGTATAATCGGAAAGACCCGCAGACAAAATCAGAAACAAGGAAATTAGGGAGAAAACAGGATTCCCAATGTTACAAGACAAAATCGAGATCAGGAAGCTAAAATGGTATGGACATATGATGCGAATGGGAGAAGACTGAGAAAGTCACGGGAAGGCCGAGGGTGAGGTGGATGGATGCAGTGAGGGAGAGCGCTGAGAAAAGAAGAGTGAAAGTGGAGGATGTACTGGAAGATGGACGAGAGTGGTGGAGAGACAGAAAAGTATGGAGGTCCTTGATTCACACCCCGACCCAGATCACTGGAACCGGGAAATGAAGAAGAAGAAGAAGATCGACTACTTTTGGAAAAGTAAAACAAAAAACAAGAAGTTCCGTGACGAACTAAAGAGCCTACTTTTCATGCCAATGACTAATCCACAGTATATGAACCTGTTGGTAATATCGAAATGTCTAATTAGCTCGAAATATTCCTGGTATAATGTAGCCTAATAGAGCACTACAGTTGGCAGCCCTGGTGACTGAATATATTCTTAGTTCCATCTCTTAAGATACAGAATACAAAGTTTGGTTGAAGTCCAATGGACGTTACATGCAGTTAGACATCGGATCTATCAGCACGCGTAAGAGCATGTTGGCAACAATGTCATGCGTGTGCTGGTTAGAAATAATCGGAAATATTATGATATCTTGTTGTGCCAATTTTGGATGAAATCCATTTATTAGTATAAAAGTTACATGCATTTTTAAATTGGACTTATCAGCAAGCGTAGAATCATGTTGGCAGCACTGACTTATTATTAATTGCTCCAAATAAATCTAGAATGCCAGTGCTAAACGTGTGCAAAGTACAGAGCTGTTGGCTTACATACTTTCTGATATATTGATATTAGGGTAAAAGAAAATAGACAGCAATTAATAACAGTTGGCAGCCCTGGTGGCTCAAGAATACACTCAGTCATATATGTTCATGTACACATGATACATACAAAATTTGGTTGAAATCCAGTTGATAGTGTAAAAGTTATATGCATTTAAAAATTGTACCTATCAGAAGGCTTAAAATTATTTTGGCAACACTGTCATGTATGGCCTCCTGGAAATTAAACTAAAATAGTATTATCTACATGTGTGCCAATTTTGGAATAGCTCCCATGCATACCTTCCAAGTTATCCAACATGGAGCTCAAATTTCTAGTGCGTTTTTTCAGCAGTTGGTAGCACTGACATTTTCAAATATGGACGTGAGATATTCCGGTATACATCTTTACTCATACCAAATTTGGTTTTGATTGTTGCAGCCGTTTAGGAGTTGATAGGGGGGGACACACACACAGCCAGACAGACAGACAGACAGACACACATTTTCCCGGATCGATCTCATAAGTCTACTTTTTCCTCATTTTTGCAAAATGTGAAAAGTAGGCTAATAATTGGTTAAAGGAGTTGAATATTGCAATGCAACAAATTGCAAATAGAGAGGAAAAAAGGATTCTGAAGAAGGCAGGAAGCTTCTAAGGAGATATTCAAATACGATTTCCTTATTGTGCATTCTGATGGAACCTCTTCTTTGGTGTACAGTACTTCTGCAGAAACGTCGTGAGGGATTGATTTTTCCAGTTTCCAGAACGGAATTCGAGGAAAACTGAGATAGTCTGCTGGATGTTGCAACTGCTGTTGATGTTAAATTGATCTTAGGCCCAGACTTATAATAACCATTGACTTATGTTTTGTTGTTGCGAAATGTTGAGTTACAGTACTTTTTTTTCTTTCGTGATTAACAGATTATTCCCAGATTTTGCAAAAGAGTATAAGTCCATCAGTAGAAAGAGTGTCCGAACCGAATTCGCGAACATAGCCATGTAATTTACCACTCAACGATGAAAATGTTGGGATTATAAATAAGTCAGCACGAACACTGAGGTTGCCCTTAACAAGTTCAACAGCAGACTAACAGATTCTTTTATGTTTGACCTGTTAGACAGAAGTGGTTATCTTATCTATTCGAAATCGGGAATACCAGGCAATTACGCATTGTCACAGCAACAGGGGTGTGAGGAAGGGGAAGGGTCGCAGGTATCTCCTCTCTTTCCTGGTATTAATTATGCCCGTGCATTCCTATCACTAAAGAGCTTAAATGAAGGTGTTGGGGAAATAAGCTTTAGAGTGCTTGTAAACAAATAAACAATTTACAGGGAACAAGATTCTAAACAGATATTTTTGTATCCTCAATATGAAATTTAATTTGTGTAACCTTTTTAATCTTCAATATATAGAAATTCATTATGTGCTTTTAAAAATGCATAAATCGCAGAAAAAAAAATGCATGACCATTGAAAAATGGCTAAAAAAAGCTTTAAAACTTGTAAAAAAAAAAGGCTTTAAAACCCAAAATAATCAATGGAAGCCAAAATAAGCAAAAAAAGGCAAAATAGAAACCGGCTCGACTGTCCCCAAATGCACGGAAACATATTTATCTCTATCTGATTCTTTAGTATATCCAGCCAGATAGAGATGGCATTTTGCCTAACTCCTGGGCTCTAGTTATAACAGATACTTGCCTGCAGATTGGAGTCGGTCTGACCCGTGGCCAGCACACGTAGCGCATGCTGTGTGGGGGCGGGCCAGCTAGGGTGAGAATCCGTGGTGAGCGTGAGCAGCAGCGAGTACAGCTCCAGCCGACATACGGGCACGCTGTAAGGGGTAGGGTACTCGGCAGGACCAGACGCTCGTTGTATGTCCAGCGAGAGCAGAAGGACTGTCTCTTGCAGTGACTGCAATAAACAGTACGGTTTAGACTTTGGTGCCTTTTTTTTAAATTTATTTTTAATAGATTTAGCAGTTTTGAATCAGTGATGAAATGCAAAATGGGATCATAAAGTAAAGTTATTTGTTTGCCACTAAAATAAGTGCAATATTTTCATTTTTAGGAAAATCATCTTTTTTCTTCTTTTTCTTTGTAAAAATAACAACAATAATTCAGGAACTTTGCAGGTTTACCATCTTGTGAAGGATGCAGTACCACTGCATATCGTTAGTCTAAAAGTGGACCTTGTAAGTAAAGTTTTGGCCATACTGAGAATTGCATATTAAAATTTATGGCAAAAATAGCTTTGGTTACCTTCCTCGAGTAACCTCGTAAGTCTTTAACAATAAATTTCCCTCAGATATTTATTTTTTGACTTACTCTAGGAGGGTAAAGCTATTTTTGATACAAATTTTAATAAACAATTCTCAGTCTGGCCAAAACTTGACTTACAAGGTACCACTTTTAGACTAACGATGGCTTTACACAGCTATCTCATATATATAAGAATTCATTCTGGATCCGTATTGACGAACAGTTTATTTATTTAGTGTGTGGCTTTCAGTGCCGGGAGTGTATGAGGACATGTTCGGCTCGCCAGAGGCTGTAACTGCTTCAAGCGGACACCCATGGGATGAGCTACAAGTTCCGTTCAATTTCAAGTAGTTCCACCTTTCGCTACCAGATGTCACTGGCACCTAGTGGTGAACAGTGGAACTTTGGTAGAGCGTTTAAACGAAATCTAACCTAGAAAGTTAGCTTCAGTATTTTATTGTTTTTGAATAATTGCTATGTGGCCAACTCAAATATGTTGAAAAAATGAAAGAAGTCTTGATAATGTGCATGTTATGACTCTTTTTGTAATCATGTAACTCTTTGGAAAGACTTTTACTTCGGCTCATACTTTAGGAGATAATTTCTGCACTACTGGAGATAAATTTCCGAATGCAGTACCATTCCGCTTGGTAAAGATCAATCTTCAATTTGGTAGCCCTGTCAGCTATAACCTAATTTTGTTTGTGTTTATATTCCAGAGTTGAAAGTCATGAAGTGGCTGCGAGTTTGGTGTCTTTTGTAATTCTTAGTGCAATGGGTAGTTTCAAATCTTTTGGTAAGAGAAATTCTCCGGAAAATCATTATACAATGAAACTACAATGTGTAAATAACGTAGATGTAGGTGAAATTTCATCTGTTGAAGGCAAAATTGCCAGAGCTCCCTTAATTCTTCAAGTTCATGGAAGAAACTGTTGTCTTCTCAGCCACTTTTAGAAGGCATGCAAACAATCGAGAAACCAAATGTATGTGATAAAAGGAAGCTTCGGTCAGGTAATATGATGGTTGACATTGAACTTCTCAGCTTTGCCTCACGAGGCTGAGGTATCATGTTCCAGCCCTCAGACCAGAATTAAATTTCTTGGCAGAGCCGGGAATCGAACCCGGACTAGAATTCCCAACACAGTGTTTGTTAGTGCCAAAACACTTCAGTTAGGTCTCTTTGATGCTGTTATCTCAATCAATAATGGAAACATAATGTGCTACGAAAGCTAAAAATTGAGCCGGGATACAACATGGTGAATAATTTTAAAATGCTAGATGACATCCGCATACGGAAAGCAGAAATAGTGGTTAAAGACATGACTAAAAGGGCAAAGAGAATAAAGAGGAAACTTAAAAGGGCTATGAAGGATGAAGATAATTCAGATTATGGGGCAGGAAAGTTCTGAAAACCTTCACAGGTAAGAAATTACACTGAAAAACTTCAGCTTCAATTTTCTCAGTTGTAAATTTTTTGGTACATTGGTACCATTTTTGAGAAATGTTCTTATGCTAGGCCTGTGAAACTTTTTCTGTGGTTTAATATGTCCTCTGCGAATGGTAATAGGAAGGGATTTTTCAGTATGTTTCTTAAGAATGAAGTTATGATTTTTTAGAAAGAATGTTTGGAAAAACAATAATGTATTTTGAAAAACTTCAGTTTGGAAAAAAAAAAAAAAAAAACACGATAATTTCCGTAAATAATCCTTCCTATTATAACAGAGAAAGATGCATATACGAGGCACGTCCAGAAAGTAAGTTCCGTTTGGTAATCAAATTAAATTGTGTACAGATACAGAAAAATTATTTATTGCACAACATTCTACACCTCTTAAACTACTTTTCCACATAACTGCCGAACTTTTGCAGGCATTTGTCATAGCGTGGCACAAGTTTTTGGATACCTTCTTCATAGAAGTTTGCCACCTGTGTCTTCAACCAGTTGGAAACATCTTCTTTCAGCTCGTCGTCATTGTTGAAGTGTTGACTGCCAAGGAAAGACTTGAGATGTGTGAACAGATGAAAGTCGCTAGGAGCGAGGTCAGGGCTGTACGGAGGGTCATCAAACACGTCCTAGCCAAATCCCTGTAGGAGGTTTTTCGTCACATTTGCAGTGTGTGGTCGTGCGTTGTCGTGAAGAAAAACAACACCTTTTGACAGCAACCCTCGGCGCTTATTCTGTATTGCGCGGCGCAATTTCCTAAGTGTCTCGCAGTAAGCATCTGCGTTGATTGTTTGACCACGCGGTAAGAAATCAATGAGTAAGATGCCTTTCCAGTCCCAGAACACTGTGCACATCATTTTCCGAGGTGTCAAGATTTGTTTCAGCTTAACCTTTGCTGGGGATGAAGTGTGCCTCCATTCCATTGATTGCCGCTTACTTTCAGGGGTGTCGTAAGAAACCCAAGTTTCATCTCCTGTGACTATCTGTGTCAGAAATTCTTCGCCGCCTTCATTGTAACGGGTCAAAAACTGAAGTGCACTACCCATCCGTTTTGTTTTGTGTTGCGGCGGCACACGTCTATGAAGAAGGTATACAAAAACTCGTGTCAAGCTACGACAAATGCCTGCAACATTTCGGCAGTTATGTGGAAAAGTAGTTTAAGGGTTGTAGAATTTTGTGCAATAAATAATTTTTCTGTATCTGTACACAATTTAATGTTATTACCAAACGGAACTTACTTTCTGGACGTACTTCGTAACAATCTCTAAAAATTTCATTGTAATAACTCAAATAGGTTTTGAGAAATCTGCACCACAAAATTGAAAATTTAACATGGGCAAGATAGGGAGGTGGTTCTCACTTTAAACTTTACTTTGTAAGTGTCAATACAGACCTAAAATGGAAAATATTCCAAACAATCTTACAGGACGAAGTGGCGAGGCTTATGTTCCAAACAGACTGGAAACTTTACATGATGATGATGATTGTCAGCACTAGGAGCGGTTCCTCACCTTGTGTACTGATGGCTGAACGAAGAGCCCGCCTGCTCTGACGATCCACTGCAGCGCCCTCAGAGTGGCTCGGCACAGCTCCTGGTTAGCGGCCGGGTCCACCAGGCGACTCCTGGCCCGGGTGCTTTCCTCATCACAAGCGTCGCCCTCCACACCAGACCGCTTTTTAGCCAGCAATTTACGCTGCTGCTTACTCAGGTGTTTACCGGCAGACTTCTGGACCTACAAGCACAAAACAGTTCACATGTCCATAGAGTTCAAAGACCAGACTGCAATAAGACTGCTAAAAAATTAGTATTTTGGGGTATATGACTCCCTTTAATCAAGTCTATGTCCTAGAAATCTGCCACAAATCAAATCATGAGGACAGTGATTCTGGTTGGTTCGTTCCTTAGTTAGGGGCTGCGACAACTCGATCATGTAGCCCCATGTACTTTGGGTGTGTGTAGAATCTGTCTCATAACCGGTGTTAACCCTAGAACTGCGGACCGTCTTCCAGGAAGACGGTGTGTTGTTTAATCAAGTGCGACCGTCCCTCAGAGAGACGGTCTCGGAATTGAAATATAGTACTACTGTTAACCATCAGATGGCACTAATTTCAAGTCGTGCAGGTTTCCGATGCTTTTATCCTTCAGAGTGAAAGTCTTGGGCGAACAAATGACAATATGCAGGCTATTATTTGGCTGCAGAAGTGGAAGTACTTTCATGTTGACATTGAGGTTGCATTGAGCAAAATGGCAGCCAACTATATTGACGATTCAGAAATCGAGCGCTTGATTTTGATGATTCTTGTGATAGTACGGATGATGACAGTGATTATAGTATGGATTCCTATGAAAATGAAGATGGTGAAAGTAGTGGCAGTGATACCGGCGAACAGGATGTCCCGCAAGTTAGGGAAATCCCCATCAATGCAAGTGATGTTGATCATGTTCCTACAGACAATGCAAACATGCCTAATGTTAGCCGTGAAGGGGTAAGTGTGAACTGGACTGATGTACAACCCGAAGAATGTGACTTTCCAGGTAAAAATGTACCGTTTGTCGTTCATCATCCTGGGCCTGTGAACTTGCCTCTCCGTAATTCCGCGCCAATTATGTACTTCTCATGTATGTGCAAAATCGAGAAATGTCATATTGTAAAAATAATTTTCTTTTTTAGTAAATAACAGCAATAATTTAAAACTGGTTCTTGAAATGAAAAAATCCACAGCCTGCTTCCAGTCGACCGACCGGGTCAGGGAATGGAATGAATGAAGACCCAACCTAGCGGTGAGGATATGAACTGTGCCGGCTGCCGAAGCCTGTTGCACTCCCCTAGGGCAATGATTAAATGCATGACAGATGAAATGAAATGATAGCGGAGAGTGTTGCTGGAATGAAATTGTGACAGGGAAAACCGGAGTACCCAGAAAAAAATCTGTCGGCCTCCGCTTTGTCCAGCACAAATCTCACATGGAGTGACCGGGATTTGAACCACGGACCCAGCGGTGAGAGGCCAGCGTGCTGCCGCCTAAGCCAAGGAGGCTTATGTGGTTCTTGAAATACTAACAAAAAACTGTGAACTTCATTTATGATGTCCCTGGTTTTCTAGTGCAGAAAATGGAATAAAATTTGTGTATTTTTTTATAAAATACTTTTTTATGATTAATTCAAACTGGTGACTCTGAATAATTGACCTCTATCAAAATAATATAGAACGGTCTTTCAGTTTTCTATTGATATATGATAAGTTATATTTATGATTACAGATTGCTTGCAGATACCAAATTCCTTTAGTGTGTACTTTATGGGAATTTACTGCAGCATTTGACAGTTAAAACTGCAGCAGTTCTAGGGTTAATTGACTGGTGTGTGTGTAAAATGCGTTAAGTCAAGAAACGGTGTGAACTGAGTTAATACTGGCACCAAAGAGAGGAGGGCGACCTGCTTGCGTGTGTATAGTGGAGGGTTACGAAGTTATCGAGTTGTGTATTACGTGTTACATTGACTCCGGCCAGGCATCGTGTGTGCAAAGCGCGCTATGTCAGTTTGGTAGTGACTAAGCACATTACTCATTCACGCTCCTCGTGAAGTAGCCCAACAATATAATTAATGAATTCTTACGCAATGCATCACTCATTATCATTGTGTGATTATTAAACTAAATTCCCGCCAACGTAGTCCATTGTCAATCGTCATTTTCTAGCTGCTCAGCTTGTTGGCTAGGGACAGGCCTTGTTGCGGTATATCTATTACTTTGCTGACAGGAGCTATTCACAGTGTATGTTATGAGCTTGGTTAAAAAGCATCATGTCTTCCAGAGCGGAAAATATTTTTTTAATTTGCTTTAATAAGCATTGATCATAAGTTCCTAGTTCTTGGCCATGCCAGCCAACAAGAGACGTATTTAAATATTCTTGCAGTTACAGTACTTCCCAAACGATTGTACTGGTCCGGACGTAAGTGGCCTAGTCATTATCACAGCCCTCATAGAGGTCCACTTCAACTGAGCTGCACCTTGCTATTGAAATATTAATGAAATTATTAATTGAAGCATCCGACCGTCAGATTGCAATAATAAGAAGCCTTGAATTAACCGCATCAATTCTATTGGACTGTCATTCATAACAACAGTCATTCTACTATAACATGTTGTTAAGTATCATAGAATAGGACACAATAATACCTGATGTTCTACCTGAAACAACATATGTAAAAATGACAATAGGCTAATCTTAGATGCAGTCAAATCAGCAAGTTCCTCCATAGATTAATCGCTTTGAATTTTATGCTTCGAAAACGAAGTGGACAAAACATATGCTGTGCTTAAGTATATTTTAATGTGTCCCAGGACACAAATTCAAAATTGAACTGATGGACTGAAAAATACGAAGTGCATCACAAGTTTTATCCTTGATTGTTTATTGAATTTTAAGTGTAGTTTTAAGCCAGTAATTTTAATATGTTGTGGTTGTGTAATTTATGTTGTGTATTCTGTTGTTTTATTATGGGATGTTGAATGTGACACGATGTTTGTAACAACAAAGGAGGGCTGAAGAAGGGGACAGTAAGATCCCCGAAACATGTACCTATAATTTTTTACATAAGTAAAAGTATTGATTTGGCGGAAAATCCAAGTGTTAAATTGTAAATACGGTCAATACGGAACCTGAAATGAATGCTGTACCTAACCAGGTTAGGTTTGTTTGTAAAGTCTTATTCCGGGATCACCACGCTCGAACTAAGAGGCAAGACCAGTGCCAAACAGTAATGTTGGCACTGCTGAAAAATGTAATAACACCCTTTAGAGATAAAATGTTCAACTCTTGTATCTTAGTCACATTACATAAGTTACTGTAGAAAATTTTCCAGATTTTGATGGAGGTTGACCGTTTTTCAATCGCTAGGCAAAGTTCAGAGTAGCGTACTCCCAGCATCATACGCCATATTGTGTTTTTCAATCGCTAGTCAGCGCTGCCAAGGGAATTAATGTGGTGGGCAAGCTGGTCATATTTACTCGGTGCTATTTGTGCTGAATAAGCATTAAACCTTTGGAGTAGTGACACTCCGTAGTTGCTTGTTGTGTTTCTCCGCTGTGAACACTATGATTTGAGTCATGGATTTGTATGTTAATTGCATGAATCTTAATTTCATGGCTTGTTTTCGTTTATCAATTAATATGATAAAATTGGTCCGGCTAGATCAAACATAAAATGCCAACGTTTCGCCCGGTGTGCCGTTGGGCTCGTCAGTTGGTACAGACACACCTCACCAATACGCATGGCTAGCACATACTGAGAAGGCCATCACAAGACACAAAATACAAGTAGTATTGACGTCACGAGTGATGCCAATGTGCTTCAGAAGTCAAGCTCCCTTTCATAAAACAAAAACCTTATCTTGGCATTCCAAATAGGTTATGAACATTCCCGAATGGGAATATGATGTTATTTCCGTTTGATCAGATAAATTATCAATTAATATGATAAAATTGGTCCGGCTAGATCAAACATAAAATGCCAGCGAATTAATTGATAATTTATCTGATCAAACAGAAATAACATCATATTCCCATTCGGGAATGTTCAAAACCTATTTGGATTGCCAAGGTAAGGTTTTTGTTTTATGAAAGGGAGCTTGACTTCCGAAGCACATTGGCATCACTCGTGACGTCAATACTACTTGTATTTTGTGTCTTGTTGTGCCGTTTCTTGGCACTAATCTCTGATCGAACGTACAATTTATACTTTGGCATGAACATTTGAATCGAGCGGCGGAGTTAGTTGTGACTGGCCTCGATAGGTGGCATATCTTGCCGGTGCTGCCTAGGACAGGGATTGTAGTTCCTCTCTCTGGCCGATAGGAAGAGCTATGTTCTAGCGACAAGTATTTGAACATCTCGATGTTGACTTTTATGGTTTTGGAAGGCTGGTATTTTTCGAGACATGTATGATGTTCGTACTGATGTTGTTAGGCCAGTCATCATGGATCTACGTGGTTTTATAAATACATAAGAAGTAAACTGAAGTTCTACGGTATGTGAAAATATTGAATGATATTATCCCTCTTCGTCAAGTTATTGGCTGGTTACAAATTGTAATCTTACTGGAGATAAACGTCAGGATATGATTCGTATATTATGGAATTAAGGTAGGCTATTTTGTCATCGTAAGTACTTGTGACTGTATCGACTGGCAAGGTAAATGTATTTATATTGTATTATCCTACGTTGCATGATAAAGGGCCTTCAAGGTTATACATTCAAACTTAATGTCATCCTCATGTATTCACACTGGTAGGCTAACTGACACTCATATTTGTTTTGCGTAATTAATGTTTTGTTTTCTGTTAATATATAAATGCATTTTAATTACGAGTAGTATGCCTAATGGTCTGTGTAAAGTTTATTAATGTAGGATTTATTTTGATGTACTGCAGCGCTAGTACGGTGATCGTTTTTCTTCTGTTTTTCATGATGGCTAATGTCGTATTGTTTTTAACTATGTGTGATCATCTGTTGTTAATATTTGAGAGATTTTTGGTAGCCATTGAGGTGAAGAGACGTAAATTGAATTAGCTCCGTATATTTTGTGTTGGAAGACATTAATTCTTCAGTTTTAGGCAACGTATTATATTGGATATTATAACATGCGTAGGCCTGGCTTGTGACATGTATTGTCTCGGGAATTAATTAATTTTTTATTTGTGTGGAAATGTATGAAATACGGTATGATGCATTATGCAGGGGCATAATGAAGCTATTGAATATTTAATTCGTCATCCTCTTGATATTTGGCTTGGATTCTCACTAATGACAACAGATGATTGGTTGAAAGCACCGCTTATTTACTTCATTGTAACAACTTTGGCTGGATTACTAAAATATGTATTACAGTCAACTGGAAGGAACAAATATTTGATGTCAGAATCCACATCTTGTTTTGTAAGTGTTTTGGTTTATATTGTATGCATGTTTATTGTGAATATATTATGTTTTGACCCGATCACCTTAGTATTATTTCTGGGTTCCGGGGTTCGAAGATGGTCTCAGACAATTGCCCTCTGAGTATGAACTCACTATGGTCCAGTGACTTCCTTCCCAAAGCCATTACTTTAGTACTGGGTCACTTGTGATGGCCTTCTCAGTATGTGCTAGCCATGCGTATTGGTGAGGTGTGTCTGTACCAACTGACGAGCCCAACGGCACACCGGGGCGAAACGCTGGCATTTTATGTTTGATCTAGCCGGACCAATTTTATCATATTAATTGACAATTTATCTGATCAAACGGAAATAACATCATATTCCCATTCGGGAATGTTCATAACCTATTTGGATTGCCAAGGTAAGGTTTTTGTTTTATGAAAGGGAGCTTGACTTCCGAAGCACATTGGCATCACTCGTGACGTCAATACTACTTGTATTTTGTGTCTTGTGATGGCCTTCTCAGTATGTGCTAGCCATGCGTATTGGTGAGGTGTGTCTGTACCAACTGACGAGCCCAACGGCACACCGGGGCGAAACTCTGGCATTTTATGTTTGATCTAGCCGGACCAATTTTATCATATTAATTGATAATTTATCTGATCAAACGGAAATAACATCATATTCCCATTCGGGAATGGTCATAACCTATTGTTTTCGTTTATCGAAAAGTGCTGTGATGGCTGACCAATAAGTGTTAGGTCGTTACGCCATACAAACACCACCCCTGGTTTTTGTCACGCACAGTGGGGGTAGACACGCATCAATAATTTTCATCCAAACCAATGGTTTGTGCCTAAACCAATAATTTTTAGGCACTGAGGCGCTGGTTTTGCTGATTAGTTCAAAACATGGAATCGTTGCAATCAGCGTTCATTACAGTGGTAAATAAGGTTCTACACACAAAACAAACCTAACCTGGGGCTTACGCCCAGTAGTGCAATCAGTAATTTTCGTCCAGACTGTCGTCTAACCAAGTAGCGACCAATGGTTTCGTCCAGACAGTCGTCTAACTAAGAAGAGCCCGATTATTTCTTTTTTTCCCCCACATAATTGCAACATTACATGTGTCGTCTAATGTAGGTCTATTTTGTATCGGATATGTTGGTAACTAATGATGTCAATGTGATCGATGCAGCAGTTTCACATACTAAATATGTTGTCGAACAGGGTTGTTAAATATACAATAAATAAAAACACATATTTAAGTGATTTAGCACATATATCCGGTGCAGAAGTGATAAAGGTTAGTAGTTACAATTGATAATGCCCCCCCCCCCGCCAAAAGATGATATATTATCAAAGTGAAAAGGAAAAGAGTGATACGTTGTACAGAATTAATCTGAAATTTCCCTAGAGTATATAAGTCGTGTTGTAAAGGGGATAGCGGGTGGATTAGAGACAGCGAAGGAGAAAACATCTATTAGGACATCATTTCCACAATTATTATTCATCATTACACAAGGTATTTAGGCTAATTTAAGTATTCTACTTGGTTCATCACTCCTGAAGTGTTACCTCTATTACGGTATGTATGTCGTTTTGCCTTGAACATTTTTGCTTGAAGACGGGCTATTATTTTATGTAATTTCTTAATTTATTCCACTAATATGTATCGGTTTTCCAATATTTGCATTATTCATGTAAATTTTAGATGGTTGGCTACATAAAATACTAAAACCTGTTTTACATATTTTTGCAAATCTTACAATTTTCTATTTTTTAGTAATGTTCTTTTGGGCTGTTTTTTTTTCTTCTTCAAACAAAACAGTGTTAATGTTTGTAAACGCTCAGGCATACTGTTCACAACTCGTCGAATGACATTTGCCGAGATGCGATCCCATTCCTCCAGCAGCGATGTTCTCAGTTGTGCCAAGGTGGTGGGGTCACACTGACGTTCTTTCCAAGCATATCTCGTACATGTTCGATGGGGTTTAAGTCAGGACTACGAGCTGGCCAGTCCAGGGTTTGAATCCTCACTTCCTGCAGATATTATACAACACAGCGAGCAGTATGAGGGCATTATTCTGCATCAGCATGAAATTCTGACCAATGAAAGGCGCAAAGGGCATCACAGGGTTCATCAGGATCTCTTCGATGTACCTTTGGGAATTGAGTGTCCCGTGATCGATGCACACCAATTCAGTGCGGGCCATAACGTTGATGCCACCCCACACCATAACCGAGCCACCTCCAAATGGAGTCCTGGAGGAGAAAGCAACAGGGCTGTACCTCTCCCCACGCCTTCTCCACTCTCTTTCTCTTCCATCAGGAGATCTAAGATTAAAGCGACTCTCGTCAGTGAAGAGAACAGAGGCCCACTGCTCGTGTTCAACAAATGCCAGTTGTTATTCCTAGAACAACAATAAGCCAGCGGCAACACTCATAACCCTTAAATGCTTACAGTGCGCTTCCCACCATCGAAAATTGGGTAATTGGTGGTAATAAACCATCCTAAGATATGTCATACTATCAATTACTATTCACGGATGTTTCCGATGTTTGTTCTAATGCGTGAAAAGCTTTTTAAAATGTGATTACATCTTTTTCATGGCTAATTTTATACTATTAATATTACATTTTTAACTGTTCCACTTTTTTGCCGGTCTGTGTATTACTCCGACGATAAAGCTTCCCTTTCAACGCGTGTATTTAACTAGTCAATTTGTCAGTGAATTTTCTGCAAGTGGCTTTTAATGTGCCAGGTGACGAAAGGTCAGGAGAGTATTCTACCAACCATCTCGCGCTGTGCCGCTAGCATTTTTTTGGCAGTTGGTCCTGGTTCGATTTTTGGCTCTGCCAAGAAATTTTAATTCCGGTCTGAGGGATGAAACAAGGCACACTAAGCCTCGTGAGGCAAAACTGAGAAGTGGAGGGTTCGCTTCCCATCTTAGCCATCTTGGAAGTGGTTTCCGCACTTCTACTCCAGGCAAATACCGGGATGGTTCCTAATTTAAGGCCATGACCGCCTCGTTCCCAATCCTCATTTGAATAATAAATGCACACACTAATACAGCCATCACAATAACACAGGTTATGAGACAAATTCCACATGTCCAAGTACACAGATCTACATGACCATGATGTCGCAAAGCCCCAAAATCAACCAACAACTGCTGTTTTCTACCATTCCAAGAAGAAATCTTAAGAGTTGCCATTACAGTCTTATGCCCCTAAAATCCACGACTAGTTCGAATGGATTTAGGCCTAAGCTTTGGATCAACCATCTTCTTGCATCTCAATAGGGATTTGCCAATAGGCTTTCAATAGCTTGTCTCAATTCTGCTTCCATATATGTAGGCCTATACATGCAAGAAATGAGTATGGTACTTCTCAAAAATAAAGAAATAATAAGCTAATATGTCACTACCCTACTATTCTATTTCTCTCCTACTCCTAAATCCTTCTCTGAACACTCATCTTGAAACAGAATGGTCTGCATTTTTGGACTAATTATAAAAAATGTAGCCTATAATGCTCATCTTTAGCTCCCCAGCAAAACTGGAAAAAACCTAGAGTAAGTATTAATGTTTCTGTTTTTATGCATTTTATATGGTGCTTTAAACATCAATCTAGAAGAGCTAATTTAAGTTAACTTCACTACCATAATACTGCTTAAGAGTTAGACTGTTGAGGACTGATGACCAAGATGTCCCTAACTTGAGCAAGGACTGCTTCACAACTTTGTGCAAAATGTAAAGGGCCTTTACGTAGTTTGGATCATTTGCATACGTGTTGCAAGGATGTGTGTGCTGACTTTTTGGTGTTAAACGATGTAGGTTGGCAACACCAAATGTGGCGGCCATGTTGGTTTTCTAGTAACTTATTTAAGGTGTCCCGGACTATACAACATTCCAATGTACATTGTGTTAAAATTTGGATTCGATCTGATGACCGGTTTGTGAGATAATAATTCTTAAATGTGACACATGGTTGAAACACGCTTAAAAACTGGCACTTTTTGTATTCCAACTGCGATAAAAAACTATTAAAATATAAATTAAAAAGTCCAAACCTACATGAACTAACGTAAAATAGAACGATGAAAATGATGATGTTCTTGGATTTTATGTAGGTCTATTGGTTACTGCACAAACAACCTTCAAACTCTAGCGCACATAATATTTCGGTCGACAGTATTGGTGAACGTTGGAACTTTGATAAGAGTGTTTCAACAAAATCTAACCTAGAAATTTAGCTTCACACAAGTTAAGTTAGAGGAAGGATCTATGACATGGGAGCGCGGCGCCGGCTTTACTTCCCCTGCGAAGGAAGTAGTCTTGCGCATAATAGTTCGCGGCTGGGAGTCAGTTTAGTTTCGTTAGCTCCCATCTCGAATTCCCTGTAAGACAGATCGTTCGCTCGCCTTGCTACTGCCACTGCACGCGCTCTTTGTTGTTTATAGCAGTCTGTCACCACCGATTACTCGTCACCAGTGATGGCCCATTCACATTGCTCTCGAAATACTGTAGACTACTGTTACAGTTACTATGCTCGCTGCATGTGCAGTTCGTGTATTAGATATTGACATGTTGCGTGTGTAGTAATGTGTTTTACATTTTGATATTCGAAGATAAAAAAAATACAAAAACATTAGTGAAATTCCTTATGCCTTCCTTATTTCCTTTTATTCCTTGTAGGAACATAGGGTAGCTACAAACTTCTTCCATCTCACTCTATTGTTGACCATCCTTTTAATTAGGGTCCATGTCTTTCCTTCTGAGAAAACTTCTCTTTCTGAATGAAAAAAATGAAAAAAAATGAAATTGTTTATAAAGCCAAAAGTCGTCATTTGTTTATCGTATATCGGCACGTCACCATCCGATTCCATTTCCTACTTGTCACTAGGTGATGATAAGACGTACCCCCCCAATTTTCGTTTCATTTCTTATTTTCTTCGTGATATTCATTATTTGGCTGCTCTGAAACTGTTGGGTACATTATCTTTATGGCATGAATGGGAGGAATAGTTTTTTTTTAGTTCAGAGATTTGGCCATAGAAGTTCGCTTTTCTTTGTGAATCATCGTCATAATGTCCATTTTTTAAAAACAGGTAAAAGTAGTTGTACACCATGTAGCGAAAAAATAAATATAAACCAGTTCATTAAAATGGTAATGTTAATCCAGTTCGCCGATTTTCTAAATGAAAAATGAAAATCCACAGCCTGCTTCCAGTCTCCGACCGGGTCAGGAATGGAATGAATGAAGCCCCCATCTAGCGGCGAGGATATGAACTGTGCCGGCTGCCGAGACCTGACGCACTCCTTTGGGGCAATGATTAAATGAATGACAGATGAAATGAAATGATAGTGGAGAGTGTTGCTGGAATGAAATTTTGACAGGGAAAACCGGAGTACCCGGAGAAAAACCTGTCTGCCTCCGTTTTGTCCAGCACAGATCTCACATGGAGTGACCGGGATTTGAACCACGGACCCAGCGGTGAGAGGCCGGCGTGCTGCCGCCTAAGCCACGGAGGCTTCATGATTTTCTAAATAACTGGACATATTTTCAAATAATCCAAAATGACTAAGTTAAATAAAACTGTGGAATTATCCCCACATCTAAATCAGTTAACTATCAGTCACTTCAATTTATGAACCGCCACTGTATTACATTACAAATATAAGGTAGTTATTACCTATTAGCGTGTTAGCACTAGTAGTGTGTTATACTGTTATTATTATAAACCAACATTGAACAATCGCCGCGCCAAAACTTGACAATCTTGCCACTAACAATAGATACACCCAATCAACTGAACTAAACAAAGCGCATGTGATTGAGCAATGAGTGGTGACGTGACGAGCTGAGGCGGACCCGCGCTCTCGCGCTGTTACAAGTCGGTCAGCGGAAAAAGATCGAACGAACTAACAAGCGAGGGACCTGGGAACTAGTTCGGTAGTTCGTCTGTGGAACCCGCTCTTCTGAACTAGTTCGCAAACTACACAAGACTAGAAGGAAGGCATGCTGAAGGATTGTGATATCACGGCAATGCGATGCTTACAGAGAGAGTGACAGTGGGACGAGCACTCAGGATATCGGAGCGCAGAGCCGTGACTAGCTGGTCCGCATGCAGCTCCACACAGCTCCCAGCCTTGGAACACACCAGCCAGTCCACTAGAGTGTTGCAGGCCTCCACACGTAACTTCCTGTAAACAGAAACACTTCACTTCACAATACACAGCATTTTTGCAATATATTTTACCAAAGTAAATTTTTAACTCGGAGACTATCATTTTTAATAATTTGAATTTATTCATTAATTACTATTGATAATACATTTGTGATATGTCTCAAGAATCAGATGGCAAAACCAGAACAGATTATCTGCGACACATATTATTTTATTTTACAGCATATACAGGGCCGTATTTCTAAATAGGCTAAGGAGGCTGCAGCCTAGAGCGGCAATTTTTCAGGGGCGGCAGTTTGGCAATTCATTCGAAAGCTAAAATGAAGTATTTCAGTCATTAATAATATTTTCCGTACGAATTTAAGAATACAAGTTACTTAAAAATATGTTTTAGTCCTTATACAATTTTTCCTGTCTTAGAAGAGTTAAGAACTATCCGCGTACTAGTATTTCTGAAATACGGTTAAACTCACTTTCATTACTTTGTATTGAGGCAAATACAACAGAAACACTTTCATATGAGGACATTATTTACGAGTTTGCCATTAAGAAATCTCGCAAGAAAGCTATCTAAATTTGAACACGAAGATTACGTGGGGCGAGTTGTTTTAGAGAAGTTTGTATATTTTTCAACAAATAAACCAGAAATTAACTACATTTTGTGCAATTTCATTTCAGCATGTAGGACAAGTTAATTCAAATTGAACACAGTTCTTCAATTAGACAGAAGATAGTCATTAGCATTAAAATATAAAAATATACCGTATATACTCGAATACCACTTGCACATTTTTAAACAAATTCGGACGTGAAAAATTGGGGTGCGGGTCTTATTTGAGTCATCCAAATTTGAAAGATCTAAATTGCCCGCCGCGCGCGATATCGGGTGTTGCGAGTATCCACTAGATGGTGCTAGCCTTCTTCCGGCTATAACTTTGTTTTACCGTAAGCCCGCGGCGTCACACGCACGTTCTCCGAGTGTAAACATGAATGCTACGAAACGTTTGCGGTCATTTACTGTGAGTGAGAAATTGAAAGTTGCGAGGGAAGCTGAAGTTATTGGAAATCGTGCCCGGTAGGAAATATGATATTGACGAGTCATGTATTCGATATTGGGCGGGATGACGTCTATGCTGCGTGAACCGCCCGTTCAAAGCAGCCTTGAAACAGCTGTGTATGGAGCGGATGGCGGCCGATAAGCACGCACCGACTCCAACTGGTCGTATTCAGCGCCCGAAAGTTCAGCTGCTGTGTTCGTGGATTTTGACGGCATGGAATCGAATCTCTGGAGATCTCATACGGAAGAGCTTCAAGAAATGCAGTATTTCGAATGCTATGGATGGCTGTGATGACGACATTTAGTGGGAAAGTGATGGTGATAAAAGTTCCGAAGTTGGTACTTCTGATGATGATGAATGAAGTGTTTGTGTACTTTTATTTGTATTTTTAATCGTTTGATGTGTGTTATTTTAGGACGACGTCAAAACTGTTGGAAACTATTTTGGATAAATGCTATTCTGTTTATTTAGTTAAGATAGTAAATAATTTTGAGTAAAAATTCTTTTTTTAAAATTTTGTTCTTCAAAATTAGGGTGCGGGTCTTATTCGGGGGCGGGTCGTATTCGAGTAAATACGGTATGTAAAATAGTGATCACTGATCTCCAAGAACAAATTAATTAAGTTCGAAACCCATTTAATTTTTTAACGAATCTTAAAAGAAGTACCGGTAAGTAAAAAAAACCAAGTAGATAACTAATTTCATTATAACATTTGTTATGTAAGCCATTAAATTTGTAGTTTTATCTGAACTAAATGAACTTTATGTTTAAAAAAAAATGAAAACGCCAATGAACTCTATCCCTTTGTTGTATAAAACAAATATATTAATCAAATATAAACTATAGAGGGGAGGCAAATGGACTTTAGCCTATAAGCGGCATACTATTAAATCCGGCCTGAGCATATATACAGATTGTATTTCAATACAAGAGTGCATGCAATAAATTAAATATAGTGGTGTCATCAGCATAAATAAATATTTTACTATGTTTTACGAACAGGTTAATTATATAGTTTTTATGAACAATTATAAATCCGCCTTAGTCAATACATAAACGAAAGGAAATATAATTAGATTTCCTCCTGGTACATGTTTCAGGAATTATTTGCTTTTATCCCCTCCATCAGCCAATATTAATACCTGAAGAAAATTATAAAATAGCATAGCACTCTAAAAAACAAATGGCTATTAGACCCTCATTATGGTTTCTGTTCTTCCTTTGCTTCTTTTTAGGTAATGCATTGAGCTAACCTCATTGCTATATGAAGTTCTTCCTTCCACGTTCGTTTCGTTGATTTGGCTTATGGACCTATTAAGCATAAGGCTTCTTCATTGGTTGTGTACATAATATGGTGAAGTATTGTGGTCCCGACTTTTGCCAATTCAAGCTTTTACTTGTGTTTTGGAGCGGATATGTGAATGAACTGTCCACTGGTTCTCTACATATACCTTCGCTTGTGTTTGATGGCTGAATATCATCACCGTTTCATGTTTTTTAGTTTTGCTCTATGCTTCAAAAATTTTTTTCTGTGACCTACTTCTATGGTGCACCATATTAAGACTAATAGACATTTGTTTTTTTGAGTGCTACACTATTTTATAAGAATGATTATCAAATGAACACTAGAACTAAAAATAACAACTTACAACCAAATTATGGATTCTCTGTTAGGTAGTCAGCCCGAAGGCTGGTTGGATCCTCAAAAAGTACCGCCGTTACGTTATGTGAGTAGATACCCACAAAAACCCAAGGCAGCACTATTTTGAGGCGTTCTAGGCAAGAAGAGGAGTGAGGTAGTTTGCCATTGCTTTCCTCACTGAGTCAGAACAGTAGTCCTAACCCTATGAGTTGAACCTTTCACAGCATTCACAGGCACTGACTGTGCCCCGAATGCCATTACTAAGCACCACCCATACCTCAGTAGCTTCCATATAATCACAGCCATGAGTGAGACTGAGACATCGGTGAAAAGCCACCTTTTACTCTAGCCTGTGCCAACTGACAAATGCAAAAGTACTGTATTCATCAAGAGATGGCGAACAGGCATAAATTATGGATTAGGAGAACAAAAGGACAAAAAGGAAGGAATAAGGGAAATAAAATGAGGGTAAATTAAATGATCTCAACCCTCAAAAAATGAGAATTGACAGATTTGGTAAGGTGTGCCATGAAAGGCAGATAGGAAGGGAAATAGGAGAGAGACCGCCCCAGAAACATGTACCAGGAGCAAATCTAATTATCGTTTATGTAATGACTTTTGGCAGATGTATAATTATTGTTGATAAGAACTATTTAGTATGTCAATACGGAACCATCATGGAAAGTAATTATATAGTGTCGATGAGATAATACTGCTCTGTGTTCCTTCTGATGTGTCACTGTTAGTGTTATTGATCAAAACTGCCATTTTTTTAAATTTTTAAGATAGCTTTCAAATAGATTTAAAGTCGTACCTCTTACACCTATATCGTGTAATTTAACAAGTAGTTATTATGATTTATAGTGTCAAATGCGTTAGAAAAGTCGATGAGTAGGCAGAGGATGGCATCACTTTTAACTTCTGAGGCTTTGTGAGACGCCAGGGTGCCGCAATTTTGCAGTAAATTTACTGACATGGTTCCCTCACTGGCACAAACTCAAATGCCAACTGACTGCAACCTTGGGCACAGCAGGCACCATGCAGCCAGTCTTTTAAAATTAAATTGCTTATTAGTTTATACGAAGCCTCCGTGGCTTAGGCGGCAGCACGCCGGCCTCTCACCGCTGGGTCCGTGGTTCAAATCCCGGTCACTCCATGTGAGATTTGTGCTGGACAAAACGGAGGCAGACAGGTTTTTCTCCGGGTACTCCGGTTTTCCCTGTCAAAATTTCATTCCAGCAACACTCTCCACTATCATTTCATTTCATCTGTCATTCATTTAATCATTGCCCCAGGGGAGTGCGTCAGGCCTCGGCAGCCGGCACAGTTCATATCCTCGCCGCTAGATGGGGGCTTCATTCATTCCATTCCTGACCCGGTCGGAGACTGGAAGCAAGCTGTGGATTTTCATTTTCATTAGTTTATACCAGGGTGTCGAGCGATGATCTTTTCTCAAATTCCCGTATTTCCCGTACGAAAATCCACCAAATTCCCGTATATTTTAGAACTCTCTAAGACTATGGTTCGCATACCGAATGGCTGAAAAATGTATCTTAAAACGCTAATAAAGATTTACTGGCGTAAGTAACTGAATTTTTGGAGATACTTCCGCAGCCCACGGGTGATGGCGAGATTTAGGCCTAATCCGTAGCGTGAGCAAAGCGAGCGCGTGCGCGAGTGAATTCTATCGCAGATGGGATGAGATGCTACGAACACAAAATACCTTTTACCTGAGGAGAGCTGATATAAATGACTATTTCACTGAGGAGGACTGAGAGAGTAGAGAATAGGAGTGTCACATAAAAAATGTTTACGGGAAGTGACTGAATCGTATGGTACCGTAACCGTATGGAGCTTCCACGAGTTAAAATGGCACCATAACACTAACAATAACAAAATGGCACCGAAGCTTATGCATAGCGAACTTCCGGTCCGCGAATCTCCATTTGATTTTCATTGGCAGTGAATCGTTCGTTCGTGATTATCTTCTTTATTATTTCGAATTGTGGTTTTGTTTTTATACGTTCAACTTATGACATAAGAACTAGAGGGTTGGCCTTTCATGAATATTCCAAAGACAAGTGTCTCCTAAAAGAATAATTAGTAACACTTCGCATCAGAGACGACCAGAACAAACAGCTTGCCTACAAAGTGTGCGATTTGCACATTTCAAACGGCAGTGGTTTAACATATCTTAGACTACAATAATCAACTTGGTGCAAATTAAATACGTTATATGTGAGAATATTATTATAATTTGCTATCAGGTTGTTATATTAGTATATAGGTATTATGCATTAACGTGACCCGTTTAAATGCTAAATTGTGACGGAAGCTACGAGTTATAGGCTATTCGCTGTACCGGTAGGCCTAATATTTACTAACAACGCATCGTTTCTTCTTTAATATTTATATAATCATTATAATTATAATAGCCTATCTATTAACCCTTATTTAACCAATAATCATTTTATAATTCTATACATATTCCAGGTATTGCAAGAAAGCGATGTTTGATAGCACATGCTGTTCCACCTTAAAAACCAACCGAGCCTAGTGTTCAGTACCTATGGAAAATATTACCGTAAGTTAATAAACCAAACAACTGGCGACAATTTTTTTTAAATGATCATTTACATCTTCACCCTAGTCTACGTAAAGTACCATACGGCAATCACTGAAAGGGTAGGGGGGGTATGACCTCAATTTCACAAACGAACGAACCTCATTTTGCATGAATTATGGAACCCGAATCCTAATGGAGGTATGAATTGTCTGCATTTAGAAATATGTTAGTCAATAATTTAAAACAAGATGCCAGAAAACGAAATACAAAAAGCTGCGTGCCTACTACGGTGTAAAGTTGATCCGTGAAAAAAAAAAAAAAACTTCGCCAAGATTATACGACGTGCATTCAGTTAAATACAATCATCCAATTGGAGAAACACGTTCTTTGTCACGATCTTATAAGCAATTCAAACATACATAAACTGCTGTAATTTACGGGAAAATGTGCAACATTTAGAGACTACGAGTGTTGTATGTGGCACAACGTTAGCTGACATTTCGCATCATTAATACATAAGGAATGAACACATGCAGAGCTTTCTCACTGCACACAGCTGAAGATCATACATATCATTCTTGGTGCATTTTACGTTCTTTTAACAACAATTTGCTTAGTTACATGCAAGGAAAATTGTAGTACACAGTTCCCATTGCTTCCATTACCTGACTACTAAATCAGAAGCTGGTAATGCATAACCATACGCCGGTGGCGCGTCCTATGGCAAATGATAGATCGAAAGAAAATGTAAGCTCTATAGAAGCCCGGAACAAGGCGATACAATTTTCTACAATACTGAAAATAGTCAAAATACCCTTTGTAATAATGAATAATAATGTTGGGGGTCATGTAGTAATAGATGTTTCCCTCCCACTATCCCTCTTTAGATCACGACTTTGATAGTAAAATTGGAGGTGTGTCCGCTATTACACGCGTAAATTATGGGACAAATACAGTATCGCTAACCCCGCGCATTCGGTACTGACAGCCTTCATGTCACTTTGCCACGCCTTTCCTCTCCGCAACCCACGGTCGCCACGTAACAAGACCCTACGTCCAACCGCCACACGGCAAGAATTCTGAGCATGCTTCTCACCTACACCCTGTATTTCGAAGGAAACAACGCGAAGGAGCTTGGAACAGCTGAGCTGTGTTGCAAATGTTTAGTGTTGTTGTAAATCAACTGATTCGAATAATACACAGCGCTACACTTCAGACATTATTTCTGTACAATTATACGTAATATATTTAAAAAAACGATCCTGAGTCAACCCCGAGGACATTCAAACAGAGAAATACGATACTTTTAGATGAATAAATAAATTACACACCGAACCTATGCTACCTTTATCATCGGTATTCAATTCACTAAATACGACAAAGAGGGCAAACACTCTACAGCTAATGAATATAAAAACATTCATCATGCAATGATTATCCTTTAACATGAAACAAGAGTCTGAGTGGAGGTCGTTCACAGCTTACTACAGTAGTCGACAGATAACACCATGCACACTCACTGAATCGCGACTCTCTACGGTTAATATTAGCTTTCGTGATAATATAAAAGTAAAGTTAAGGTAAGGTAAAGACATATTTAGCTCTGGGCACTCAAACAAGCCGCTTGTGGCGATATTATTTCCGTGGTTTTATATTGTCGAGTTGTAGGCTATTGAATGACAGACTGTATTTTGAACGCTAAGACGGGAAACAATAGCCTGTGCTCTATTATCGATTGACGCAAGCGAACTGACACCAGTAAATAAATTATCCTCAGTCACTTGGCAAGGGTTTCTTTGACACCCTCCATCCCTTCAATGTCCCTATCATCATCACCACAATCATTGTCTTCGTCAGAGCTTGATGAATTGCCAAGGTTAATAATCATTCCATCCACCGCGATATCGATACCGCCTTCAGTATTTCTTTCTGTACATGCTGTACGGGATGTGTCCAGTCCTCGGGTCGAACTTTGGCGAAGTAAAAGTAACGAAACAATGACAATGAAAGGAAATCCGACACAGACAGTGGTTAACAAGCGACTGAAACGATACCTGCCCATACGAGAAGAATTCTGTCACTTATGTGGTGAATTTTGTAGCCACATGTTGGTGACGGGTGTTTGATAGTAAAATGTCGAGAGCTGAGAGACATGGTTTGTAGTTTTTGAATTTTATGCACGTGTGACGCATTTGCATTGAGTGTTTGCACCGACTTTAAAACAATTTGGTATGCGAAAGTAGACCATGGAAAGGCTAAAAAGAGTAAAATTCCACACGCGACACGCCGCGAATACTTTTTAATTTAGCTTTATTTTATCAAAGTAGATAATAGAAAATAAAATAATGCAAAACGAGATTAAATAAGTCACTTTGACAAATACAAGATTGTTACTAGGAACTTCAGTTATACACAGCACAAAATTACGTTCTTTTCACAGTACTAATTTCAGAATAGGAACTGTATTCTAGTCATACACAAAATAAAATAAGTCACTTTGTTACTACTAGATTGTGGTTAGGAACTTTAGTCACACAAAATAAGATAAAACAAACAATATTCAAAGCTTCACTAGGGAACTCATCTGCTCTTCAATTTTCTATGCTTCAGAACGGGCGTCGTTCAATATCTTTTTTTTTTTTTCAATTACTGGAGATCTTTCGTGCCTTTTCTATCGACTGCCACCTTAGCCGTCGCTTCGCACCTGTTTTGCTTCCTTGAACAAGGCGTAGGAGTTTCGTGCAGTATGGACTCTTGCTCACGGTTATCTTTTCTACTCCACCAGCTGCCATCACAGCGTCCTGATCAGTAAGCATTCCAATCGGACTTGCTTCTTTGTGATTGACGATCATGCACTCCTTGTTCAGGGAGAAACCTCTGTCACGAGCTGCATTGTTGTGATAAAAAATCAGTATCATTTTAACGAAGGTTGTGAGAACGTTTTTGGCAGGAACTGAGGAAGGTGCTGAAGCCACTAATTCAGACCACAGCACGTCGAGCCGTGGCTCTTTTCCGTCGAACTGCTTCAAACGCGCAGTAACGGAGAGCAGTCTCAGAAGTGCGGAGTAGCTGCTCTTGATGCGGTCAGCCATTGCGCCAGAAATCAAATTCTTCTGATTACAAAGAATTTCCAGGGCAATGACGATCCTAACTTCTTCCAACTTAGGAGTCTCAGCGACCCCTATAAGGCATAGGCAGGAAAAAGCACGGGTCATCTTGTGAGCAAGAGATGACCTCTCTTTGATTTTTTCAGCCATAGGAAATTGCGAAATTGCAGCACATCCGCGTCTCGAATTTTCTGAGATCTTGAGTTGTTAGCTTCTCTTTAAGGGCTGCTCTTGTCGAGAAACCCAGGTCTCCTCTGTGACTAACAATGCGGACTGATTCCTGTATGTCATTGTCAGCAACGAGCGCGGCGCGCGTAGCCCTGCGCGGAGAGGGTACGGCCGGCGGTCGGCCGGGCAAAGCATGCATTCGACGTTGGCTGCGTTCTCATCCCGCTTGGCGTTCTATCGGTGGCGCAAATTGCGAGTGGCAGCGCGGTCTGCAGGCGAAATAGAAGACTGAGTGGGATGACTCTACCGAGCGTTCGGGGGCTAAGAAGTCAGGCATTATGAGACTTTTCAAGATTTCCCGTATCAAGGGCGAATTTCCCGTATAATTCCCGTATTTTTCCCGGGTCACTAAAATTCCCGTATTTCCCGTATCGCTCGACACCCTGTTATACACAGGGTCTTTCATTAAGGACTAGCTGTGTGGCTCAGCAGTAGCATTCTCACCTGCTGTACCAAAGGTTGCAGGATCAAATCCTGGGGCGGTGGGTTGGCATTTGAGGGTGCGCAAATGCAAGGGAGCCGTGTCAGTACATTAACTGCCAGGTTAAAGATCCCCTTTGGGGCAAACTCCTGGCACCCCAGCGTCTCTATAAAAGCCACAGTAGTTAAAAGAGACATAAAACCAATAACATTATTATTTCATAAAGAATGAACCGATTGCCAAGCTTTATTATGCAGTACGCAGCAGAACGAGTCGCATACCATTACAAAGAGCGTAATCTCACATTTTGAATAGCTGGCAGTAGAGTGATCTGTCGTGCTCAACCCCACCCGACACATGCCTTCTGCAGCGCGCAGCATTTGCCGAGCGAGTCTCAGAATAGCAACACCTCAGTAAAAAACACTGTCACAGGACGAAGCTAACACGAAATGTGACTTTCCCTTTGATGCAAACACACTCACGTGACCATTTCCCACCCCATTGGAGCTTACCAATGCAAGCATTTTTGAATGGAACAGTGCCTCAGCGGTGGATTGATCGCTACCCTCCTCCGGATCGTGCTCTATTCGCACAGCCTCCAGGATCCCCAGACCTCATTGTTTGAATCTATCAAACTAGCCTCATGCCCGTTGCTCACGGTAAAATGTTCCTTAAAATTTATTTTACAACTAATTTTATAAAAATTTGACGAAAGCAATCTGTGTTGTTCACGGTAAAATTATTTTATAAAATCCGTGGATGTATCAGGATCGCCATCTACCGATAAACTTCTGAACCAAGAATCAGTTGTTCAACACACATTGGTTTGAGAGTATGGCTCCAACAAACAAAGCAATAATTGCTGCTTTAGCTAAAATGATATGTCGTACAGTGGTAAAAAGGAAGAAAAGAAATGCTAGGAAGTCCTGGACTCGGGAATGGATAAAAAGAAGAGAAGAGTAGAGGAATGCTGTCCTTGGTCGAAAGTGAGTTGAGGTTAGAAGATTAGAATTCATATAGGAATTTTCTAAGAATGGAGGAAAGCAGTTTTAAAAAACTCCTAGATCTTGTTAGTCCCAAAATTATTCGACAGGACACTAACTTGAGGCAAGCCATTTCTCCTGAAATGAGACTGCAAGTGAGTTCGAAGCCCGTTTATCTTCGCCCTCACATCAGCCTGGCTTGTGTTCGGTCGAATTTGTGAAACATATTCGGCGATTGAGATTTCTGCCTCCCTTCTTGCATTTCTATTGTGGTATATGGGCGTTTTAACCTCATACAAACACGGATATTTCTGGTACTCGTCCAGTTAAACACTAACAGCTTCCTTAGTCCAGCCGGAGCCTGCCATTTTCGAAGTGTTTGTTTACAAGCGAGCTTCACAATCTTCTCACACGTGGCACCAGCATCATCTTCATGTCAGCTTCCCTGATTGGTTCGTTTCGTAAAATTAATTTCACGGAATAGAACATGTCCTATTTTATGGAAAGTTTTATCAAAGGTTTTATAAAACTTGAATTTGACCGTGAGCAACAGAAATTTTATAAAATTAAATTATTGTACAATAAATTTGAAGGAAAATTTTACCGTGAGCAACAGGCATCAGAATTCTCAGGTGTTCGGTCGAAACATCCTTTATATTGTCACATGTCAGCGCACACTTGTTAGAGATAGCCATGCTTTCTCGCGACTGAGAAGATTTACGGTGCAGGGCTAGGCACTGTTCTGAAGGGGAAAATTACCACTCTGAGAGGACTCTTACTGCCAACATGTGGTCACCTGAAGGCAGACAAATGATGAGGATACAGTAACAGTAGGATAGTGCTGATCCTTTTTACAAACTACTAAAATTAGCCGAAACACCTTTAGTCATCACCATTACAGTACAACCTGTCACATCCGGACCTGTGATATCCGAACCCTCCCATATCCGGACACATCTCCGAATGAATTTTTAAGTCGTAGTTGAGAGCGAGGATACATTAGTGTGCTAGCCAGGGAGGACGAGTGAAAGTTGCAGCGCTGGAAGGCTGTGTGCGTGCTTGACCGCGAGGGGTTGTGGCCTGACTCGGTCAACGACATCTTCCCGGAAACTCATCCCTTTGTGTGAATAAGCGATATTCCATTCACGGCTTCTGCCTGCCTGACACCTACGTCAACACGAGGCTGCCTCTCTTTCCACCCTTCAGTCTGTGCGTTAGTCTTGAAGCGACAGTTTGTTTTGCAAGTGTGTTTCTGTTGTTACTGTTTACCGTTGTTATCGTTATTGTTATCTTTTAACCTTGTTTTTTGCTAAAATGTCCGAAAAAAGGAAAAAAACTGTTGTTACGATGGAAGAAAAGTTCCGTGCTCTAAAAAGGTTAGATGCTGGTGAAAAAGCCAAGAAGATTGCCGCGGATATGGGAGTAGGAACTTTTTCAAAAACTAATGTAGAAACAGTAGGCCTAAGTGAAGTGTGTGAAGCAACAGAAAATGACAAACATTTTCAAAAAATTATGTAGAAGCAGAATGTACAGTGTATTTATGTAAGTACATGTACTGTAAAGCATATTATTATAATTTAATTATTTTAATTTAGTTTAAAGCAATTCTATTTCTTAGCCTATGTACAGTATACAGTTAACAAAATGATACTAAACCGTTAAAAACATTAAAATTAATCAACAACAAACTCGTGAATTATTTCTGGTCACCTAGGTATTTGTAAAAATAGCCTTGTGATATCCGGATTTTTCCATATCCGGATCGGCCGGTCGCCACATTAGTCCGGATATTACAGGTTATACTGTATCATCGTTTCTTCGCTTCAGCAAGTCGGTTGTGGTTATATCTATCTATATATATAAAGCACAAAGTTTGTCTGTCTGTTATGTATACAAATCTACACCGTTTCACCGATCTGAACCAAAAGTTGTATATTTAACCTTTGGAACCCTGCGAGTAACACTGTCCACTTGAAATTTCGGACAGACCACCCCATTCCCTGCATTTAGGCCCTTTGGTCCAAATCCACACCGTTTCACCGATCTTAACCAAAATTTGTATATTTACCCTTTGGAACCCTGCGAGTAACACTGACCACTTAAAATTTCGGACAGACCACCCCATTCCCTGCATTTAGGCCCTTTGGTCCAAATCTACACCGTTTCACCGATCAGAACCAAAATTCGTATTCTTACCCTTTGGTGCCCTGCGAGTAACACTGTCTGCTTGAAATTTCGGACAGACCACGCCATTCCCTGCATTTAGGCCCTTTTTGCACAAATCTACACCGTTTCACCGATCTGAACCAAAATGTGTATGCTTTCCCTTTGGAACACTGCGAGTAACACTGTCTGCTTGAAATTGCGGACAGACCACTCCATTCCCTGCATTTAGGCCCTTTGGCCCAAATCTACATCGTTCCACCGATCTCAACCAAAATTTGTATATTTACCCTTTGGAACACTGCGACTAACACTGTCTGCTTGAAATTGCGGAGAGGCTACTCCATCCCCTTAATTTAGGCCCTTTGCCACAAATCTGCACCGTTTCACCGATCTGAACCAAACTTTGTATACTTACCCTTTGGAACCCTGCGAGTAACACTGTCCACTTAAAATTTCGGACAGACCACCCCATTCCCTGCATTTAGGCCCTTTGTCCCAAATCCACACCGTTTCACCGATCTCGACCAAAATTTGTATATTTACCCTTTGGAACACTGCGACTAACACTGTCTGCTTGAAATTACGGCGAGGCCACTCCATCCCTTGCATTTAGGCTGTTTGGCACAAATCTACACCGTTTCACCGATCTGACACCAATTTTATAGACTTACCCGTAGAACCCGACAAGTAACACTGTTCACTTTAAATTTCGGACAGACCACACTATTCCCTGCTTTTTGGCCCTTTGGCAGAAAACTACACCGTTTCACCGATCTCAACCAGATTTTACATAATTACCCTTTGGAACTCGACGAGTAACACTGTCCACTCGAAATTTCGGACAGACCACTCCATTTCACGCATTTAGGCCCTTTGGCACAAATCTACATCGTTCACCGATCGAAAACAAAATGTGTATACTTACCCTTTGGAACCCCTATCACTCCATTCCCTGCATGAAGCTCAGGAATTCCTCGGGGTTGCCAGCTTCCTAACTCACCAGTCATGAGCCCTTGAGGGTGTACCAGAAGTGGTGGGTCTACACACACCCTGCCTCTTTGAGGGCCTTGAGCAGAAGACAGGAGATATTATGAAAAGGAAAAGAAGGCAGACCCCTCGAAGAATGAGGGTATCAGGAAAGATGAGAGAAAGCCAATTAAGGCGGGAAATTGAAAGACTCCCTAGCCCTCGGATACCCTAATACAGTCTGGGTCGGAAGAGAACAAGAGTTGACCAAGGGAGGCCGACAGGAAAGAGAACTGAAATGAGTCCGGCACCAGGAAGTAGAAGCGATGCCAGACTCAGCTGGGGTTCCGTGGTCGCCAACCCACGTCCCACAAGTTGTGAGACCCTGGGGGGGGGTCCAGTTGTGAGAATAGCATGCTGATTCATCGCGAGGTGACTTGAGTGTACTTTCCAGAGCCCGCCGTGTTATCTCCTGCTGTCTATGCTGATGCCAGCACAGGGCCGTTGCGAAACAGTGAGTGATTCCCGGTCAATCTGTATAGGACGGGGAACCCCGAACGTGTGTCACCATATTTCGTCATCATCTGCGATCATCTCAGGTTCGTGCAGCTTGGACCTATATTCTTTGTATTTGCCGAGCAGTACGCTCTTTCACTAGACGCATCCAGTACAGGCCTAAGCCAGAAAATAAGGTTGAGACTTTGGAAGACATCGAAGCTAGACACCTGAATTACCTATATCAGTTTTTAAATAACACCATGTTCGTTTAGTAGTCATTTTTTCATTACCTTATTATTATCATCATAAGTGCAAATGACCTAGATGTTACGCGCATCATACCAATAATCACCGCCGCATAAAGTCTTTCTCGATTGTGATTTTTAAAATATTTATTTTTGGTTGGTTCTTAAGTTTAGGGGCTGCGACAACGCGGTCATGTAGCCCCGTGTACTTTGGGTGTGTGTAGAATCTGTCTGATAACCGGTGTAAATTGTGATGACTGTATTAGTGTGTGTTATCTGTTTTTTAATTTAAGTACAAACTGCAACTTAGAATTCTTCAAATAGTTCGTACTTTTGCCGCCAAGCGCCACCGTCAACGACTACTAGGCCAAGTTCGGAACTTAGCTACTAGACGCCACTGCAGTCGGCTCTTGGCAACGGACGTAGACATCTATGAGCGTTGTTTACCTATCCAATTTAGCTTCACACAGATGTAATTAGTGGAAGGTTCTTTAACATGCCATAAATCTGACATGGGACCGCCGGCTTTACTTCCCCTCCGAAGAAATGCATACTGACGGATTTTAACGCTCTTAAAATATCCGACGGCTTCGGCCGGGTTTGAACCCGCTATCTTGGGCATAGAAGCTCAGCATGCTACCAAATACGCCACCGAAGCCGCCATATAGTTATTTTTATCACAGTACATTGTGTACATTATACGTTGAAGTGTCAATTCAATACCGGTAGTAGTTTCCCTTATCATCCTCATCATAAGAGCAAATGACCTACAGTAGATGTTACGCCCATTACACCATTAATCACCACACACAAAAAGTCTTCCTCGCCTGTGAATTTTGAAATATGTATTTCTATTACGGTAGTTTGTAAGTTTGACGTGTCAATTCAACAGTAGTTTTTATTATCATCCTTATCAAAAGGGCAAATGACCTAGATATTACTCCCTCATTGTCTTTGGGGGCAAATGACTTAGATTTTAAGTCCATTATATTTCTAAGGAGACCTTAAAACATTATCATCATTCCACCGGGCGAAGCCGGGTACTACTGCTAGTACCGTATATACCCGAATACCCCCCGCACATTTTTATTCAAATTTGGACGTGAAAAATTGGGATGTGGGTATTAATTGAGTCATCCAAAATTTAAAGATTTAAATTGCCCGCCACGTGCGATATAGGGTGTTGCGAGTATCCGCTAGATGGTGCGAGTGCTTTTTCGGGTATACCATATTTACTCGCATAACACACCTTCTTCTTCTTTTTTTTGAGTTTTCGGCTTCAAAATTTCCCTTGATATAGGTTAGGATGGCGTGGTATAAAGGCACACAAACGAGCCCCTAGCGTCTTTAAATCAACACACAAAATAGTTATTTTAACCTACTTTATTTACGAAATAAGTGATAATAGCCCATTCAAATAGCCACTCTCTTGGATCATCACAGCTGACTGGTCATAGCGCTGCAGCCGCAAAGCAGTGTGAACGCCGAGTTCAAGGTTACGCATGCTGCGCGGCATCATTTCGTGATTTACAGCGTGACCATACTCTCTTGTTTCTCGAACCCACTCCAGAACTTTTATGTCCACATTTTCGTACTTTCCTTTTTTCACATCGCGGAAGGACTTACAAGTTTTCTTTGTTCCCAATAATTTGTCCTTCTGGTTATGCCAATAACGAATAAGACACGGCTGAACTTCATATTTACGACTCGCCGCTTTCATTCCATTTTCTGCAGCAAATTCTAGCACTTTCAACTTGATGGATGCGGTAAAACTCTTTTACTCAATTTCAGTCGTTGTGTAGGCTACTGCACGCATCTTACGTTCGGCCGTACGGGACGTGAGGCTCGGAACTCGTAAGCGGGGCGGTATGGGGGAGAGAGTAGCCGTCAGAGTCAAGAGGTGTTGCAGGCAGAAGCGCAAGTTTTACAGTTTCGTGAGTTGCGTGATACGGTAGCATGGCATCGGTAAACGTAAAACAAGTGATGGAAATAGCTAAGATGAAATTTCGTCATATGTAGTACAGTATTAATAGTATACATTTGTATAAAAGTGACAAAAATTATACATTTGTTTAAAAGTGACAAAAATAAAAGTTTTTAAAAAATTTCCATTAAAAATGAGGGTGCGGGGATTATTTGGGGGTGGGGGGGTATTCGAGTATATACGGTACGAGCCGTCTCCAATTCGTCTTGTCCATCCATAATTGTTGTTCCTGTATTTGATGCCAGTTGCTATCTCTACATTCAAGGTCCTTATAAATTTGCTTCTCCGCACATCGCGAGGTCTCTTCCCGGAGACACTCTGGCCAATGTACACTCGAGGTATCCTGTGGGGAGCCATCCTCTTCATATGACCATACCATCTCAATTTCTTGAGTTCGAGTGCCTCCAGCAGGCTCTTTTCCAATCCAGGTTGTTGTCGGATATACTCATTCCTTATTTTATCCATTTTCGTCTTTTGTAGGCAAGAACGGAGGAACTTCATTTCTATTGCCTGGACTGTTTGTTGGTTCAGTAAGGGTTGCTGCTTCCAGTCCATATGTTAGTATGGGTATTAGGTACATCTTGAACAAACTAATCTTGGAAGCTTGTGGAAATGTTTCGTCTTAAAGTAGCTGTTGCACTGCCTGATAGAAATTAGAAGCTTTCCGTATTCTGTAGTTAATCTCTTGATGTATGGTATTGTCCGAGGAAAGAATACTACCTAAATACTGGAATTTGTCAACAACATTTATCTCCTCATCTCCAAGTCTTAGATGGACCGTTGAAGGGTTTCTAATCATCACCAAACCAACTGCCTTGGTTTTGCTGATTTTAAGACCCATGGTCACAAATTCATTCTGCCAAAGCTCCAGTCTAGCTTTTGCACTGAATAATAATAATAATAATAATAATAATAACCCACCGCCAACCTGTTTAGATCACGACTTATATAAGTGAAATTCCAGTTTAACATTATACACTGACTGGCACAAAAAACACAACACTTCAATTTCTTACAAAAACTGAAATTTATTTCAAATTTATGACACTTTTATAACACTAATCTACTATATGATGATGAAATATTGTAGTATGGTCCCATGTAGGTGTCTAACAAAGGAAAATAAAAGATGATTATACACAAATTTTAAAATTAAGCCAGTGATGCACACTTCAAGGAAAGAGCGCTAAAAGAGCGGGAAATTTTGAGTAAGGTCCTAAAGGTCCTCACTTCTGTTTTGATTTTATACTCTTCACACATTACTTCACAGACCTCGGAGATGATCTCGGAGACCTCTGTTCGCATCGTTAAAAGCGTGTTTTGCCACCTCTTGTAACAATGACGGCATTCAACCTTTCAGGGATGCTCCTGATTAATCCTGAAATGTCCTGTTGAGGAATCATCTCCCATTCTTCCAGGAGGACATTCTGTAGGTCCTGTAGGGTCTCTGGATAGCACTGATGGGCTCTTCTCCCCAGCCGGTCCCAAACGTGCTCAAGAGGATTCAAATCAGGGCTTCGAGCAGGCCAAGCCATAGCATGAATCCCTGCTTCACCCAAGAACTTTCTTAACATGTGGGCATGCATTGTCTTGCATTAGTGTGAATCATCACCAATAAATGGAGCGAAAGGCACTACATGCCCAGAAGGATTTCCCCCACATACCGATGTGCGGTAAAGCTCCCATTCTCCACGAAGACCAAATCCGTCCTTGCAGCCATACTGATTCCTGCTCACACCCTCACACAACCACCCTGAAATGGCGTCCTGGATGAAAATGTGCAAGGGGAATAGGGATGTAGCCTGAGAAAGTTCGCGCCAGATAGCGCTCGTGTAGTACTGGGTAAGCACAAGCCGATCGTCCTTGTTTCCCCCAGTCAGCTGCGAGGAATGTAAAGAATGTGACCGAGTTTTCTAAGCTAAAGTAAATTATATCTTCTCTAATTTTACTCCAAGACTATATTAATTAATTCTATAGGTATATCCTCTAATATATTATGAACGATTTTCAGCGTTTAAGCGTTAAACAGCTGCAAAATGAGCTACGGACTAGAGGCGCTAAAACTAGTGAGAGGAAGGAAGAATAATGACAAAATTCTAACACGCTTTATTATTCAAATAATGAATAGGAGTCAGCATGCTTCAGTATTGTAGGCCTATATTGATAAATAATCTCCATACGACTTAAATGTTAAATAAAGATTTCCCGGTCAATGCATGTGAGATTTTCAAAGTGAAATGCCTTGTCCTGTTCGGATTCCACGTAAAGAGGAAGTCCTGTGCCTTATGATCTCTAGATTAACGGTCATGTAAAACTACAATCTTCCTTTTATAAATAGAGATTTAAATATTCACTGGCTCCCCTTGCTTATAGACTTCGATTCATGTCTTTTTTTGGTTGATAGCGTACATGAAACTGTCATGTTTTAAGGTAATCATAATCAAAGAAAGTTGATACCGGTATTGTTTACCTCAAAATGCATCGCAACGTTTGGTTCTTATGCAATTTGTCAATTTCTTAATACAAATCGTTTCCGTACACCTTGGAAACGACTTAGGGGTACAGTATTTAAAAAGTTTGAGAATCCCTGTTTTAAGGCCACGAACTGTTTCCATTCATCTGGCTAACTTAGGCCTATGACTCAAGAATGTAGAAGTCAGTCGCTACCGGTACCACATTCTCCGTTGGGCAGATGTAAGTTGACGATTAATTCTGATTTCAAGAAACCAACCATAATACGTTTTTGACTGTTAATGTTGTGACATTTATTCTTGAAGTATTTGTCCGAGTATTGATGCCTTTGAAAATGGGAATCATAAATGTTACTTTCACTTCTTCCTGTATATTGACGATTTCTTCCGGTACCGTACTTCAATGGAGATAATTTCTGCAGATTCCGATATTGTAGGTTTATCGTGGTAATCTGGCAATTTTCTTGTGTATGGCCTCTTCCTTATATTTGTTGTGTTCGTGATCCTTGGAAAAAGCAATGGAACAGTTTTAATCTTGCTCTCTCACCTTCAAATACCAATGCATAAATTCAGTGGTTGTTATCGAAATGTCAAATCAGTTTATAGGTAGGAATTATTTCCCTTTGTAAATCACACTTTCACAACCCAGTTATCGTGTTCTTCATCATTTCTTTATTTTGTGAAAATTGATGACACGAAAACGGGCTTCCCTGATTTTTGCAAAGAGGAACACTGCAATTGCTCGGCATAGTCATGAAAATAGCAATTTAAACAACTTAAATTCGTACATATTAGCGGCATGAGAACACAGGAGACAAATGAAGAGCGCCTTGCGCTTACCCAGTACAACAGCAATGCGCTCTATCGGTGCTAGTTCTATACATCCCTATACCTTTCCTCTGGCCTTCTTCAGACCCTCTCTCTTCCGTCAGGTGATCGGAGGCCAAACCGTGACTCATCGGCGAACAACACTTGTTCCCATTGTTGTACTGTCCAGCCATGATGTTCCCTTGCAAAACGTAGTCGAGCTGTGCGATGTTCTCTGGTAGGTTCTGGGTCTATAACTGGTCTTCTGGATTGAAGATTGGCTTCTTCCAATCTTCTTCGGACGGTTCTCTCACTAGCATCGACCCCTCGAACTTGGTGGAGTCGATTTCGTGCTTCAATGGGGGTGGAGTGACGGTCGTGAAGAACTTGAAGTTGTAAGAAGCGGACATCACTCTTCGATTTTGTTCTTCTCGGGCCTGATCCTGGTCTCCATGCAAAGCCTCCAGTTTCCCTGTACCTTCGTACGGTTCTGGAAATCGTGGAAGCAGTAATCCTCAACACTTCTGCAATGTAATGCATGCTGCGACCATCTTCCACCAAAGCAACAACTTTTGCAGCTTGTTCAGGGCTTAAGGGTATGTTTGCTCCAGAAAGATAATTACGACAATCACAGAAAGATTCCACAAACACATGTGATTGAAAAGGGAACAATTGAAAGTACAACACCAAGCGCTATAAGAGTGGGAACACATCATTGGGTTACATCCAGTGATGTGTTTTCCAGGTTGCGCGGAAAAAATCAATCGAGGCTAGTGCAATCAACAATCAACACTTCATTGTTTGCTTGCAAAGCAACACCAATAACATACCCCGTCTAAAAAAAATAGGTCAAAGTGCTTTCTTTGATTAAATAGATAAATTACACAATAATTTCACATCATTTATTGGGTGTTGCGTTTTTCGTGCCGGTCAGTGTACGTGTGAATTATGAGACTGATAGAATATTGCCTACCCCACACATACGGTGCAACAAATCAATAATCTTTATCCAGACCAAAGGTTTGTATCCCACATGTTGGCAACAGTAATGTGACTTCAATGTATGCGCCTGTATACAACAACATGCCGTCGTTGAATGAACCAGAAATAAAGACTAAAGACACATCATCATCATCTTGCACAGTTTCCAGCCACTGGCCGGGTCTGTTTGGAACACAAGCCTCTCCAACGTCTTCTGTCTTCCCACCATCTCTCAGCCTCCACCCTTGTCCAGTCTTCTCCTCTCTTCTTCACGCTTTCTTCCACCCCCTTCAGCCACCTGTCTCTCGGTCTTCCCCTCGGTCTCTTTCCTTCCCACTTCGTCTCATGTACTCTCCTGGGTATCCTCTTCTCCTCCATTCGTTTTACATGTCCATACCATCTAAGTCTAGATTTCTCTATACCATCCTGTAATGGTTCCTCCTTCATTAATTCTCTGGTCCTCTCATTTCTTATTCTGTCCATCTTTGTAGCTCCAATACTGCTTCTCAAGAACCTCATCTCACTGGCCTGTATTTTGCTCCTCTCCCTTCCTTTCATAACCCAGGTCTCCGAGGCATACGTCAGGATAGGGACATAGTACGTCCGATATATGATCTTTTTGCTGTTCTGAGGGACATCCTTGCTCCATAACATGCTTCTCACACTCCTCCGAAATGCTTCTGCCTGCCTCCCCCGCTCATTTATTTCTCTATCGTTTCTTCCATTATCTTGTATCAGGCTTCCCAGATACTTAAAACTCTCCACTTTCTTCAGCTGTTCCCCACCAATTGTTATTCCCGTTGTGGTTCTTTCCTTCTTCCTTGTTGTGATCACCATCTCACTCTTATTTATGCTAAATTTCATCCCATATCCTTGTATTACTCCTTCCCACACGTCCAACTGTTCCTGTACCTCCTCCTCCTTGTTTCCCCAAATCATCAAATCATCTGCAAACACCATTGCTTTCATCTTTCCGTCCCCAATTACTTGTGCCACTCGGGTCATTATGTCATCCATCACCACAATGAAAAGTAACGGTGACAGTGCACTTCCTTGTTTCAGGCCGTTTCTTTGTTCCAACCAGTCAGATCTCTCTCCTCCCACTTTCACACAGCTCACGCTTCCCTTGTACATCTCCTTTATCCTCCTTATAGTCCATTTCTCTACTCCTCTATCCTCCAGGGACTTCCATACTTTGTTTCTGCATACACTGTCATATGCTTTCTCAATGTCCAGGAAGGCCATCAGTAGATCTGTTCCATACTCATAGTGCTGTTCTTGTAACTGCCTTACAGCAAAAATCAAATCCACTGTGGACCTTCCTGCTCTGAAGCCATGTTGTTCTTCCCTCATCCCTCCTTCTATCCTTGTCCTAATTCTCTTTTCCAAAACTTTCTCGAAGATCTTTGCACAATGACTCATCAGTGTTATTCCCCGATAGTTTCTGCAATCTGTTCTACTACCTTTCTTGAAGATCGGGACAATGATTCCTTTTTTCCAGTCCTCTGGGGTCTTCCTTTCCTTCCATGCTGTCCTCATCACTCGGTACAGCCACTGTATCCCCACCTCTCCTGCTGCTCTCACCATCTCCACACTCAACTCATCCACACCCGGTGCCTTCCCTCCTTTCATCTTGTTCACTGCATCTTCCACTTCTTTCCATGTTAAGTCCTTTTCTGTTTGCAGTTCATCTTCCTCTTCCCCGATTTCTTCCTCCTCACCATCTTTTCCATTTGGGTTCAGAAGTTCTTCAAAATATTCTTTCCACATTTTCTTCAGTTCTTCCCTATTTTCTATCTGTTGTCCCCTTTTGTTCACCATTCTAACATAATCCGTAGGATCCTTCCGCCTCTTATCTTTCACCATCCCATACAGGACCTTTTTTGTACCTTCACTATCCTCCTCCATCATCTTTGTCCACTCTTCCATCCACTTCCTTCTCTCCTCAGCCACCACTCTCTTCGCCTCCTTCTTTCTTTCCTGGTACTCTTCCCTTGTCTCTACCGTCCTATTTTGATACCACCTCCTAAAGGCTCTATTCTTTTCCCTTACTATATCTACTAAAGACACATATTTACATAATTTATCAAATACTTCCAGTACAGTAGTGATAGTGGACAGTACCGTACTTACTCGTCTATAGGACCCCTTTTTTTCTCTAAATTTTTAGTTCCGAAATTCAGGGGGGGGTTCTATAGAAGCGAACTTCACAAAAATCCATTATTTTAGGAAAAAGAGAGAGTAAAATAAGCTACCGTATTTTATTTTGATGCTACATAGTACAATATATTTAATCAAAATATATGAAGTTTACATCTTTAATCAGCCCATTATGAGACTGTCATAACCTCAGTTATCCACCACGATTCCCTACCCCCGAATGACTTTCACTACCATCCCTTGCTAAGCAAAAATCTTAGTATCAAAGAAATATAATGGAATCAACAAAGTATCAGACATGGAAATGCAAACTTTATTTTTATTTGAACATGCATCAGTTAGGGAACGAGTGATGATGCTGAACGGTTACATCTCATAACATTTGTAAACACAACAGAGTACGTGTTATTCACATGTTTCACATTAATATACCAATAATGTGTCACACAAACGCCGACAGTTCTTGCAACAAATGAAATGTGCTAAAACTGAGAAAAAGCTGCTACGAACACCATTTCGAAGGGCAATACATCTTCGTATACAAAACAAAAGAATGCAGGCAAGATATGAAACCATAACTTTCATTGGCCGGATTTTAAACTAGGCGCTTCTTCTCGGACAATAGTGCGGCATCTTCTATTGGCTACACAATTCGTTATCCTGCCCAATCGCGTACACAAAATGGCAGTCATATCGTCTGAATAACTAAAATAATGTAACAAGAAAAATATTTTTGTCATAAAAACGGATGAATTTTAGTTAGAATTTTAATTTTTTTTAAGAATTTGTCAATTTCCAAGAATTGACTCTCAATAATTAAGGAGGGGTACCATAAGCGATTTCCAAGAATTTTGTATTTTGGCTCTCGAAAATGAGGGGGGGTACTATCGGTGAGGGGGTCCTATAGGCGAGTAAAAACGGTAATATATAATTTTCCAAAGAAAAATATGTATTGTCCGTTGAGCCATTATATATTTAAACACAAATTGTGCTAAATGTTCCGGCATAACTCAACAAAATGACAGTGTTTCGCCCCGGTGTGCTATTGGGCTCTTCAGTTGGTTAATGCACACCTCACCAAGACACTGTCTAGTACACACTGCGAAGGCCATTGCAAGACGTATTTGATACATGTGAATCCACGTCACGAGCAAAGCCAGTGCACTACCAACTGAAGAGCCCAATTGCACACCGGGGCGAAACACTGTCATTTTGTTGAGTTATGCCGGAACATTTAGCACAATTTGTGTTTAAATATATAATGGCTCAACGGACAATACATATTTTTCTTTGGAAAATTATATATTCAATGCCAAGGTAAGGTTATAATTGCTTTGGAGTGGAGTTTCGACTCCCATAGTGCACTGGCTTTGCTCGTGACGTGGATACACATGTATCAAATACGTCTTGCAATGGCCTTCCCAGTGTGTACTAGACAGTGTCTTGGTGAGGTGTGCATTAACCAACTGAAGAGCCCAATTGCACACCGGGGCGAAACACTGTCATTTTGTTGAGTTATGCCGGAACATTAGCACAACTTGTGTTTTTAAATAAAAACGGTAATTTCAATTGGTAATGGAAGGGCAGATGCCCTCGTAGTTCCGCACCTTAAAACAACAATAACTAACAATTGGTAATGACTCCCAGAATATCAAATAAGGTATGAAAATCATAATATATTATCAGGTGTAAGTATAGAATCCAGGTGGTCATCTCCTTTACAATTACCCCCTGGACTACTCCATGATGCTCCATGAGGATGTGACACCAGAAGAAGAGCGACTCACCCGTAAGGCTTGTCCATGCCGTAGCCCCAAGTGTGGACGCCCGTCCACTTGAGAGTCTGCAGCACCAGCTTGCAGATGAGCGAGCCGTACTGCAGCAGACTGCTGCCACAACTGTGTTAGACAAACATTCACTGATAAGAACACACAGGGAAAGAGAAATATTTATGTTAAATATGTCTGCTACTCAAAACTTTTTAACAACAAATTATATATCCGCCTTAGTCAATACATAAACGAAAAGAAAATATAATTGCATGTGCTCCTGGTACATGTTTCAGGGATTAATAGCTTTTATCCCCTTCATCAGCCAAGACAAATATCTGAAGAAAGATATAAAATAGCGTAGGAAAAAAAAAAAAGGGCTATTTGACTTAATATGGTGCACCATATAAGTAGGTCACAGAAAAATGTCCACTGATTCTCTGTGTTTTGATGGCTGAATATCATTGGTTTCATATATTTTTTTAAGTTTTGCTCAACATTTTCCTGTGACCTACTTATATGGTGCATTATATATTAAGTCAAATAGCCTTTTTTTTTTTTTTTTTTTGAGTGCTACGCTATTTTATATCTTTTTTTCAGATATTTGTCTTGGCTGATGAAGGGGATAAAAGCTATTAATCCCTGAAACATGTACCAGGAGCACATGTATTTATATTTTCTTTTCGTTTATGTATTGACTAAGGCGGATATATAATTTGTTGTTAAAAACTATTTAGTACGTCAATACGGAACCATCATGGAAACTAGTTTAAATAATAGAATTCAAAACTTTACCATTAGCCTATTATGCCCGTTGCTCACGGTAAAATTTTCCTTCAAATTTATTATACAATAATTTAATTTTCTAAAAATTGTGTTGCTCACGGTCAAATTCAAGTTTTATAAAACCTTTGATAAAACTTTCCATAAAATAGGACATGTTCTATTCCGTAAAACTAATTTTACGAAACTAACCAATCAGGGAAGCTGACATGAAGATGATGCTGGTGCCACGTGTGAGAAGATTGTGAAGCTCGCTTGTAAACAAACACTTCGAAAATGGCAGGTTCTGGCTGGACTAAGGAAGCGGTTAGTGTTTTACTGGACGAGTACCAGAAATATCAGTGTTTGTATGAGGTTAAAACGCCCATATACCACAGTAGAAATGCAAGAAGGGAGGCAGAAATCTCAATCGCCGAATATGTTTCACAAATTCGACCGAACACAAGCCAGGCTGATGTGAGGGCGAAGATAAACGGGCTTCGAACTCGCTTGCAGTCTCATTTTAGGAGAAATGGCTTGCCTCACGTTAGTGTCCTGTCGAATAATTTTGGGACTAACAAGATCTAGGAGTTTTTTAAAACTGCTTTCCTCCATTCTTAGAAAATTCCTATATGAATTCTGATCTTCTAACCTCAACTCATTTTCGACCAAGGACAGCATTCCTCTACTCTTCTCTTCTTTTTATCCATTCCCGAGTCCAGGACTTCCTAGCATTTCTTTTCTTCCTTTTTACCACTGTACGACATATCATTTTAGCTAAAGCAGCAATTTTTGCTTTGTTTGTTGGAGCCATACTCTCAAACCAATGTGTGTTGAACAACTGAATCTTGGTTCAGAAGTTTATCGGTAGATGGCGATCCTGATATGTCCACGGATTTTATAAAATAATTTTACCGTGAACAACACAGATTGCTTTCGTCAAATTTTTATAAAATTAGTTGTAAAATACATTTTAAGAAACATTTTACAGTGAGCAACGGGCATTAGGAACATCCTGAACTATCACCAACAGATGGGATCATTTGTTCTTTAGTTCAAATTAATAACATCTACAAATAACGCACAAGAAGCCGCTACAATGCTTTAGAATCTAATTTTATTGTATTATCAACTTGTCACTCTCAAAATTCAATGCATGTACAATGCTAACAGAAGGCAAATCAATTAGAACAGCCATGAGTTCTAGTGGAAGAGTTTCGCATAAGATATCCTTAGCCCGTTGCTCACGGTAAAATGTTTCTTAAAATTTATTTTACAACTAATTTTATAAAAAATTGACGAAAGCAAGCTGTGTTGTTCACGGTAAAATTATTTTATAAAATCCGTGGATGTATCAGGATCGCCATCTACCGATAAACTTCTGAACCAAGAATCAGCTGTTCAACACATATTGGTTTGAGAGTATGGCTCCAACAAACAAAGCAAAAATTGCTGCTTTAGCTACAATTATATGTCGTACAGTGGTAAAAAGGAAGAAAAGAAATGCTAAGAAGTCCTGGACTCGGGAATGGATAAAAAGAAGAGAAGAGTAGAGGAATACTCTCCTTGGTCGAAAATGAGTTGAGGTTAGAAATCAGAATTCATATAGGAATTTTCTAAGAATGGAGGAAATCAGTTTTAAAAAACTCCTAGATCTCGTTGGTCCCAAAATTATTCGACAGGACACTTAACATGAGGCAAGCCATTTCTCCTGAAATGAGACTGCAAGTGAGTTCGAAACCCGTTTATCTTCGTCTTCACATCAGCCTGGGTTGTGTTCGGTCGAATTTGTGAAACATATTCGGCGATTGAGATTTCTGCCTCCCTTCATGCATTTCTATTGTGGTACATGGATTTTTAACCTCATACAAACACTGATATTACTGGTACTCGTCCAGTAAAACACTAACAGCTTGGGAGCCCGTATCACACGACACTAGTTAGTATGAAAGCTTCTACCAGTACTGGTGTACACGCTGGTAAAGACGCGTCTAGCACCGTGTGATATGTACCTTCCATGCTAGGTTCTGCCTTCCATAATAGCTTCCATACAACTCACGAAATTGAACAGTTGCCATTTTTCCTGGCAGTTTGAGTACAACAACCAATCGGATTGCTTTTCTCATTCAGGTAGATGTCCTAGGGGCAACATAAACAAGTAGATTTGTTATGTGGGTAGGCCTACGAATAAATACATCAGAATTAAACTATATTTTCTTTAAACGGCGTCTGTGTGATAAGCGCTAGCTATATCCAGTAAATACAGAACGTGTCATATTATTATTATTATTATTCTTTAGGGGTCGGTGGTGCACCGATTTTTCGGTTTCGGTACGGTACAAAGGAAATTACCGACCTAGGTTCGAGACGATAAAAAACTCTGTAAAAAGTTCGGTTCGGTACAAGAGACACAAATACCGTAATTTAAGGAAACCTTTTTTTAGACATACAAAGTATTGTCCTTGATCAACAATGTTTTACTTCAATAGTTAGTTAAATACAGTAAAACTTCTTGTATACGGTTCATATTTATACGTTTTCTATAAGATTTTTCCTGGTCCCGGCAAAATGCCTATACTTTCCATGTTAATTTATCTCCGATATACGTTTTACATTTATTCGTTTTTCACGCTTATACGATCATATTTTAAGTCCCTTGCAATATAAAGCGTCATTTATACGTTGCGTGTTCTGAGAAAGTACGTATGTTCGAATGCAAACTTTTGTTACCGCCTGTACTTCCCTTCGGAAGGATGCACCGCATGCTATATTATGTTACGATGGCCTTGAGCGACACCGGTGGTCGCGGCGACACTCGCTTGCCAGAGTGTCGTAACAAGGAAGAACAGCTTGCGTAAGAAGCAAGGGCTATTATTGTGTTAGCCTTTGAAAATAACAGGAAGCAGCCATAAAACACAGTTAGACAGCATCTGAAGCTTATGTTAAGATGAGCGGAAGGGTTTTACGATCGCCGATATATTAAAAAAAATATTATTTCCGCTTTTGTAATTTTCATTCGTGTTTTTTTTAGGACTTCTCGTCAAACCATTAAAAATACGCGATTGATTCTGTGTTATAATAATCTTGCGTCTTCAGACAAATGAAAATCCATTAATTTAGGCCTACACTACGGTATTTTATTAATGACGATGAAGAGCCGCAGAATAATACAGTGGATTTTAATTATGCTGTCAATGCTCTATGGCCTATCAAACATTTTGTGACGCACCATAACGTTTCTGAGGAAATAATGGCCGAATTATATCGGTTTGAAAATACTGTTCACGCCGTGGCCGCGGCCAACAATAAACAAGCCAAGATAACAAACTACTTCGTAAAGTGACTCAATTTTCTTTGTTTTGTTATATCTGAGTGCATTTATCTTGTAGTTGTTTTGTTAAATATTGCCGATTATAGTTAAACAATCGTATTATTATTTCTTGTTTTTCACTTCTTAACGGGAACCCTCGTTCGCCCGCCGCCCGCGTTGCTAGCCTGTCTCCCGCCAGGCACTTTGCCGTAATGCGTAGCTCGCGCGGCACAGTCACTGAGTAGACTATAGCCTATAGTTCACAGCTGGTGCTGAAAATGTTCGCCATTCATTGCTACACATCGCTGGCACCTCTTCATGAAGTTGTCATTTACGTTCTGAAGTTCCTCAGCACCGATTGACTCTATTTCAGCTGTAATATACCTTAGTCCAAAGAATATGGACTGTTAAAGCCGTGGCGCCAAGAAGCGCATTACGGCAAAGTGCTTGGCGAGAACCGGCTCGCGGCGCGAGAGAGAGTCCCCGTCATTTTTAAAACAAAGTCCCTGTATAACCCATATTGTCACATACATTTTGCAGTTTTTATTTGCCGACTTTCATTTACGCGTTTTTCACATTTATGCGTGTTTTTTTCTTTTGGTCCCCTGGATATCGTATAAGTGAAGTTTTACTACTAGAGCACAATAACTCTTCTGATTAATAAAATTAAATTATGGACTTAAGTGTTCCAGTGTGAGCCTAATGTCTATTTAATGTATGCATCAATTGGCATACTCAACACTAAAAGGGCAAGTTTGTAAGTTAATGGAACATTGTATGAGATTATTAGCTGTACATTTTTTCTGTATTTTAAATAAAAATTGTGCTATTTGGCAAGTATTTGGTTTACTGTATAATCATTAGAACTCATGTGTTACTTTTTTCTTAATGGTTTACTCGAATTTAGCATGTTAAAATCAGCCGAGCTGTACCGAACCGATTTTGTACCGAGAACCGAAGTTCAATTTTTTTTACCGAACCGAACCGTACCGAACCCAAATTTTCAGTACCGAAGACCCCTATTATTCTTGGATAAATATTTAACTATTTAAATTCTAATAGCTATCACAAATGGTATCCGTCCATGGTTACAGCATTTAGGGAAAATAAGAATTTTAAATGGTAGAAAACACAAAACAAAGTTGCAATATTGCTGTAAGACGTAAGGAGGAAATTATAAAATAATTAAAAGGAAGTAAAAATCTCCGCCCCTAGATAGCCTTGAACCCGGGATCTTCTAATCAGCAAGCGAGCGCTATACCACTAGCACACTTTTCCAACCGACTATACAGCAATTTGTTGCGCTTCTTATCAGCGCGTATGGTTAAATATCCAATTATTACAATTATATCTTAAATATTGATTGGAATGAATTCATTCAGTACCACGCATGTTTTCAAATGTACTTAAAGCAAGTTTCATGACCGCTTTGCGTTAATAATGCGAATCGACTGTAAATTTTACCCCCAAACGACAACCGTCCTCCATTTTTTATTTTCGAAGAGTTTGTTTACAAGCGAGCTTCACAATCTTCTCACCACGTGGTGCCAGCATCATCTTCATGTCAGCTTCCCTGATTGGTTCGTTTCGTAAAATTAATTTTACGGAATAGAACATGTCCTATTTTATAGAAAGTTTTATCAAAGGTTTTATAAAACTTGAATTTGACCGTGAGCAACATAAATTTTATAAAATTAAATTATTGTACAATAAATTTGAAGGAAAATTTTACCGTGAGCAACGGGCTTTATTCTGTTACAAAGATTTTACTGAATTATACATCATTTTCAAGACAGAATAATATCACTGTCACATGAACTTTCTCTATAATGTAGCTTTGAGTTTATTAGATAAAGATGTATTGCAAATGAACAGAAGCATTTTGGGACAACAGTTCGACCCGTTATTAAGGTTATAAATAAAGCGAAGCAAGGAGTCAACCATGCCATGTCCCCTCCATAGGTAATATGATATTAGATAGGTCGTCATGTCCCCTCCATAGGTAATTAGTAGGGACCTGAAAAAATCGCATTTGCGATAAATGCGAATTTTTAAATTTCGTACATAATCGAAGCCTACGTTAATTTTAATGTGAAAAAAAAAAAAAAAAAAAAAAAAAAAAAAAAAAAAAAAAAACGCGTAAATCAAAGTGCGACAAAATGCGAATTGTGACCCAAAATGAGAAAATACCAAATAAGTGCATTTTATAGTGAAATTACTTTAAATCTGCTAATTTATTTGCGAATTTGTTTATTAAACAACAGAAAATGTTCAGTAGTTGGCCTAATCGCTCGCTAGCGGTACCTCATCTCGGACTCGCAGTGTGCTACGCATATTGGTCGATATAAAAATCGATTTCTGTATCGATACGAACTTTCGACTATCTATAACTTATTCAGACAGCTGACGAACGAAACTCGTTTGTGTACTTGGCGCATCGCGGCGACTGGTGGTTTGTCGAACACTTGGACTTCGCTAAACGGAAAATTTTGCGGCTTGCCGCTCGAATAGTATCCTTATTCTTTTTGTAACCTTCAAGCACTTCAAGGTTCAAAGTTTTTTCTAGAAAAGGGACGTACTGCTGTAACTGCTCATGAAAGAACACAGCAGTACGCTAATTATGGCTTTTATTGTTCCGATTCTGCAACAGTATTTTGCAAATTTTGTAACTGCCGTGTTGGGTGGGAGAAGAAGGACAATATTCAGAAACATATTACATCTGTAAAACATGTTGCGAAGCGATGAGAATGCGCAACATTTTCCGAACCCAAACAAACCTCTGTTATTGAAAGATTACAGGGTGCCAAACGACTGAAGCATGACCAGGACTACTTCGCAAAAAGAACTGTTGAAGTATTTGCTAAAGCAAATGAGCGGGGGAGGCAGGCAGAAGCATTTCAGAGGAGTGTGAGAAGCATGTTATGGAGCAAGGATGTCCCTCAGAACAGCAAAAAGATCATATATCGGACGTACTATGTCCCTATCCTGACATATGCCTCGGAGACTTGGGTTATGAAAGGAAGGGAGAAGAGCAAAATACAGGCCAGTGAGATGAGGTTCTTGAAAAGCAGTATTGGAGCTACAAAGATGGACAGAATAAGAAATGAGAGGACCAGAGAATTAATGAAGGAGGAACCATTACAGGATGGTATAGAGAAATCTAGACTTAGATGGTATGGACATGTAAAACTAATGGAGAAGAGGATACCCAGGAGAGTACACGAGACGAAGTGGGAAGGAAAGAGACCGAGAGACAGGTGGCTGAAGGGGGTGGAAGAAAGCGTGAAGAAGAGAGGAGAAGACTGGACAAGGGTGGAGGCTGAGAGATGGTGGGAAGACAGAAGACATTGGAGAGGCTTGTGTACCAAACAGACCCGGCCAGTGGCTGGAAACTGTGCAAGATGATGATGATGACTGCAATTTATAAGCAGCTCGCAATTCTGCACAAGAACATTGGTAGGGGCGACGAGATGCGGCCCGCATTACCAGGCAACAATATATTTCGGTATTATTGAAGCCATTCTGGAGCGCTTGTTCTTCCTACTTACTGAACAAAAAGCAATCTTAAAGGTTACCCGAGAGGTGTAGCCTAATGCTACATTGCCTAAAGTATTCGTCTTGAATCAGGCTACCATATACAAGGAGAATTTTTCGAATCCAACTGGTAGTTCCAAAGATTAGCGCGTTTAAACACAAAAACACACAAACTCTTCAGCTTTATTATATTAGTATAGATAATATCACGAGAAATTTTATATTTCTGAACTATAGTGTATTGTTTTAACTCTAGTTGCTACACACAGTACGATAATGCTCAAAATACCAATCTGTAATAAACTTGCTATAAAATGCTAATTTCAGATTTACAAAATGCAAATATTTGGATTGTTATATAAAAAACCACGAACTCTATGAGAGGTGTACTGAATAATCTTGATTTGACTCACCAAGCTATGAGACTCCTAAGCACCTTCAACAGAGCCAAGTGTAGCTGAGGAAGAACAGAGCTGAGAGCCAACTTCTCGCTGGAGATCTTCTTCCCCAGCGTCTTACTGGTCACTGCCAGTCCACGGCAAACGAGGCCACACACCAGGTCGGGTAGCACGGCCTTCGCCACTGGGAACTCTCCGCTGTCAATACAGCACATTCAATCAGAAAGTCTGTGATGTTTAATAAAATATGTTCACACTACAACAAATACACGACATTTTAAAAGGTGGAAGGATCAAGGAGGAAATTGGAAGGAGAATACAAAATGCAAGCAATTTTTATCAGAGTGTAAGGGGTATTCTTTGGATCCGAGACGTCCCAAAGAAATGTAAAAAGGTACTACACTCTGTATTTCAAAAGAAAGAACGTGAAGGAAATGGCGGGAGCTTGGAACAGCTGAGCTGTGTTGCCAAGTTTTTATTGTTGATGTAGATCAGCTGAATCGAATAATACACAGGGCTACACTTCGGATATTATTTCAGTGTCACAGTGTGGTGCAATAGCACCTAGTGTAGTGTTATACAGTGTAGGTATTACTACTAGTGGAGTGACACAGTGTGGTGCAATAGCACCTAGTGTAATGTTATACAGTGTTGGTATTACTACTAGTGGAGTGACACAGTGTGGTGCAATAGCACCTAGTGTAGTGTTATACAGTGTTGGTATTACTACTAGTGGAGTGTCACAGTGTGGTGCAATAGCACCTAGTGTAATGTTATACAGTGTTGGTATTACTACTAGTGGAGTGACACAGTGTGGTGCAATAGCACCTAGTGTAGTGTTATACAGTGTTGGTATTACTACTAGTGGAGTGTCACAGTGTGGTGCAATAGCACCTAGTGTAGTGTTATACAGTGTTGGTATTGCTACTAGTGGAGTGACACAGTGTGGTGCAATAGCACCTAGTGTAGTGTTATACAGTGTTGGTATTGCTACCAGGTGAGTGAAGCAGTGTGGTGCAATAGCACATAGTGTGGTGTGATAGTGTTACAGTATATATATATATATAGTATGATCAAGTAGGGAGTGATAGAGGAGTAACACCTCTTTAAAAAACCTTGGTCCAGCTGGCCCGGCTGGTAGTACCTTGTTAGGGTCCCTTGCCAGGGTTACGGTGAAGTCCTCAACGGTACCTGCAGTGGAAGAGGTGAACTCTGGCACAGTGTGGTTGGCGGAAGGGGCAGCCTATTGCTCAGGTTTAATAGGGCAAACTATTGTCCATAGTTATGATGGGCAGGTTTTGGCCCAACGGCAAAATGAGCGGAGGAGGAGCCAATCACTCTCATGGCTCCCAACGGTCATAGAGGCGGAAGAGGCCACGCCAGACGGACTGGCTGTAAAGGCGCACCTCAGTAGTACTTGAGTATGCGGCAGTTCGTTGCAGTCTCTGTGTTCGGTCCTGCATGTCTCATTCTTTGTGAGCCGCAGGATAAGGCTCAGAGATCATAGTGTGTGGGTCTCGTCCTGGCAAGCTGAGATCCACCCTAAACAAATTCACGCCAGTGGCACTTCTTCCGAACGTCACTTTTCAAAGTCCAACGGCGATGGGATATGGACGGTGGGGGCAGGTTATGGGTGTAACTGGAAGCCCCTAGTTCGGACCTGCACGTTGGCAGCAGATGTGTGATGGTCGTCTTCCGGAGACTCTGTGACTACTCAGGAATTCGGTCCTGCATCTGTGTTTGGGCAGGCCTATTTAGGATCACCGCTGCCCACCCCACATGGGGAAGGCCCTAGAAAAGGTGGGCTAAACATCGGAAGTCACAATCTTGGTCCGGCTGGGCAACCGCAATCAGCAGGTCACCCCTCATGCGGTCGAAACTCAAAAACAGTAAAGAATCACAATTTGATTATTGGATCATGGAACATCAGAACCTTGCTTGATTTTGACAATAACATTAGACCTGAGAGAAGGTCAGCTCTCGTAACCCATGAGTTATCAAGACTCAACGTTGACATTGCTGCTCTCAGTGAAACTAGGCTGTCTGCTGAAGGCAAGATTACTGAATCTGGAACAGGATATACCATCTTCTGGAAAGGAAAGGGTGAGGGTGAATGTCGTATTCATGGTGTGGGCTTCGCTGTGAAGACCAAACTGGTAAATTATCACCAACTTACGCCCATTGCAATCAGCGAAAGGCTCATGACTCTCCGCATACCACTCTCAGGAGGTTCCTTTATGACACTCATCTCTGCCTATGCTCCTACCTTAGATTCTGATGATGAAGTAAAGGCTCAGTTCTATAATCAGCTAAGTGAAATCATCTCCAAGGTACCATCTGCAGATAAACTCTTGCTCCTCGGTGACTTCAATGCCAGAGTTGGGAAAGATCACAGGCTATGGAATAATGTGATGGGCAAACAGGGACTTGGAAAATGTAATTCCAATGGATTGTTGCTTCTTGGTCTTTGTGCAGAACACGAACTTTTCATTACCAACACGCAGTTCCGGCTACCTGACCGCTTCAAAACCACGTGGATGCATCCTCGTTCCAAACATTGGCACATTCTTGATTATATCATTACCCGGCAATGTTATAAGAAGGACACTCTTATTACCAGAACAGCAAGGAATATAGACGATTGTTGGACAGATCATAAACTTCTTATATGTAAGCTCAGGATATCCATCAGACCTAAACCACCTAGGAACATCAAAAATTTGCCAAGAAAGAAGTTTAATACATCCAAACTTCAGGATGAATCCATGTACAAACATTTTGGAAACAGGATCGTCACCCAGTTATCAGAAAACCCAGTAACAAATGATATTCAGCAAGAATGGGCCACATTACAGAAGATTATCACACAGTCAGCTGAGGAAACCATTGGTTTTATAGTGCGGAAAAGACAAGACTGGTTTGATGACAACAATGAGGAAATTCTGTCTCTCATCAATGCCAAAAGGAATGCCTATCTCGCCCATCTTCAAGACCCAACTTCCAACACAAAGAGAGATAAACTACTGGAACTCAAGGGTAAATGCCAGACGCAGATAAGGCAGATTAAAAATACTTGGTGGCAACAGAAGGCTCAGGAACTGCAGAGACTATCGGATGCTCGAGACTTGAGGAACTTCTATGCCGTACTCAAGGAAATATATGGACCATCTCACTCATCATCAGGTACACTGAAAAGCGCTGATAATTCTACTACCTTTACTGATAGTCAAGAAATCTTGGAACGCTGGAAGGAGCACTTCTCCAATCTCCTAAATCGTCCATCAGAAGCTGCTGAAGACTTCCTCTGTGATGTGCCGCAACAACCTGAACAACTGTGGTTGGCAGTACCTCCTACTTATCATGAATTCAGTGCAGCTCTCACCCAATTGAAACCCAGAAAAGCACCTGGCCCAGATAACATCCCTCTGGAACTAATTCAAGCTGGAGGTCATTCCCTCAAAACAAGAATTTTCATCCTTATCCTCAGAATATGGGAATCAAGAAAGGTACCTGGAGACCTAAAGAATGCCACTATCGTCACTATCTTTAAAAAGGGTGATCGCAGTGTTTGTGGCAACTACCGTGGTATATCACTGCTATCAATTGTGGGGAAGATTCTTGCTAGAATTCTACTTAACCGCCTCAAGGTTATCTCTGAGAGGATCCTCCCAGAGTCACAATGCGGATTTAGAACTTCCAGAAGCACAATTGACTTGATTTTCTGTGTGAGACAGCTACAAGAAAAATGTAGAGAACAACAGAATCCACTCTTCTTAGTCTTTTATGACTTGGAAAAGGCATTTGATTCGGTTCCAAGACCAGCCATGTGGGCAGTGCTGAAGCGGTTTGGTTGCCCTCAGCGTTTTGTGGATCTAATCAAAGCTCTCCATGATGGCATGACAGGTCAGGTTTGCCATCAGAATAAGATGTCCGATGAATTTCCCATTACCCATGGACTGAAACAAGGATGTGTACTGGCTCCAACGCTTTTTGCGCTGTACTTGGCTGCAATGCTTTATGATTCACCCACAAATATCCCAGGTGTGGAGGTCAAGTATCGTTTTGATGGAGGGCTTTTCAACCTAACTCGTCTCCGCTCCTTGAGGAAAACTCAGGTTACTAAGGTTACTAACATGTTGTATGCAGATGATGCTGCGTCACCAACTCTCACACCAGAAGAGCTGCAAGAGTCAGTTAACTGTTACAAAAGTGCATGTGATCGCTTTGGTCTTACCATAAATGTCAATAAGACTAAAGTCTTGGCACAACCTTCACCAGGCACACCTCTTCCTCAGTTCAATATCTCCATTTCAAATTTGCCATTAGAACAGGTTGACCACTTCTCGTACCTGGGCAGTACCATTTCTGTGAGCTGTACCTGTGAGCAGGATGTGGATAAGAGAATTGGCGCAGCCCATGCAGCATATGGACGATTAGCGCACCGGGTCTTCATGAATAAAGATCTATCCATGAGTACAAAGCTTATGGTGTACAAAGCAGTAGTCATTTCTACATTGTTGTATGGCTGTGAAACGTGGACCCTTTACCGACGTGATCTTAGGAAGCTTGAGCGTTTCCACCTACAAAAACTTCGATCAATCCTGAGGATTAAATGGGAAGACCGCATTACCAATATTGCTGTTCTGGAAAAGGCTCAAATCAACAGCATAGAATCATCCATAATAGGTCACCAATTAAGATGGATTGGTCATGTCCATCGGATGGATGATGTGAGATTACCTCGTCAAATGCTATATGGTGAGTTATGCTATGGCACCAGACCTCATGGTGGTCCTAAGAGGCTCTACAAGGACCAATTTAAGCAGACCCTGAAATGGACAGGTCTTGATTCACAAACCTGGGACATGCTGGCTGAAGACCGCTCAACTTGGCGCCGTACCATCTCGGATACTGTAAAGACGTTTGAAAGGGATCGACGCATACATGAAGAGGCCAAGCGTCAAGCTAGGAAACTTCGAGCAGCCCAACCACGTCCTCCTCCAGCAATACTATGTGACTTGTGTGGTCGCTTGTTCCATGCCAGGATTGGACTCTTTAGTCACCGTAAACACATCCACAAACTGGACTGAAGGAAGAAGATTTATACTCGGATTCGAGTTAAAGCCGATGATGATGATTATGCGCAATATAATGCAAATGTCGATCCTGAGTCAACGCCGAGGACATTCAAATAGAGAAATACGGTACATAAATGAATAAATAACACACCGAAGCTATGCTACCTTTATCACAGTTATTCAATAAATACGAGAAAGAGGCCAAACACTCGACAGCTATACAAATATAATACAAAATAGAAACACAAAGTAATCTGATGATGAATATATCAACACTCACCATGCAATGATTATATCCTTCAAGATGAAACAAGAGTTTGGGTGAAGGTCCTTCACAGTTTACAGCAGAACACAGAACGCAGAAACGTCATGATAACACCAAGCACACTCACTCACTGTATCGCTACTCTGAACGGTTAATAATAGCTTCCACAAACGTAATGTTAAGGTAAATAAATATTTAGCACCAAACACACAAACAAGCTGCTCGGCTCGATATTATTGCTGTGTTTTTACATTGTCGATTTGTATGCTAATGAACGACAAGCGTTAATGTGAACATTACGGTACTATTTGCAACTTATTGACGTATTATAAAAGAAATAACGAAGTAAAAATGGAAACAAAAAATATTAAAACTCGATGCTAAAAGTACACGAAACTATGACAATGAAACAAACTCCTACACAGTTAACAGACGACTGAATGAATGAACAATGCGCTGGCAACGTGTGGCATTAGTTGTCAAAATCCAGCTAATAGGTGCCTGCGGCGGCCATTTTTATATCGTTTCCGCCAAATGCTTCAGGTTCTTACTCTTGAAATACAGGGTATATATTCCAGTGTTTCCCAACCTTTTTTGTGTGGGTATCACTTTAAGAGATGAGAATCTCTCGCATTCCACCTAACGGTTGGCAGATCAACAACCACCACAACTACGTAACAGACCAAAGGATGGATTGTAAATTGTGTTTGTTAAGAGTTAGACTGTTGGAGTTAAAGTTCAAATAATAAAAAGTGTGTCCAGTTGATTTATTATTTATTACAATAAGTATTCATCTTGTACAGTTTCCAGCCCCAGGCTGGGTCCGTTTGGAACATAAGCTTTCTTCCCACCACCTCTCTGCTGTCACTCTGGTCCACTCCTCGACTCTGTTCTTGACACATTCCTCCACTCCTTTCAGCCATCTATCTCTTGGTCTTCCCCTTGGTCGTTCCTTCTGCATCTGCATCTCATGTATCCTCTTGGGAATCTTCTTCTCTTTAAGTGTCCATACCACCTCAGTCTTGATGTCTCAATCCTACCTTGCGAGGGCTCCTCTACCACTACCGTATTTACTCGAATACGACCCGCCCCCGAATAAGACCCGCACCCTGATTTTGAAGAACAAAATTTAAAAATAAATATTTTTTTACTCAAAATTATGTACAATCTTAACTAAATAAACAGAATAGCATTTATCCGAAATAGTTTCCAACAGTTTTGAAGTCTTCCTAAAATAACACACATCAAACGATTAAAAATACAAATAAAAGTACACAAACACTTCATTCGTCATCAGAAGTACCAACTTCGGAACTTTTATCACCATCACTTTCCCACTAAATGTCGTCATCACTGACATCCATAGCATTCGAAATACTACATTTCTTGAAGCTCTTCCGTATGAGATCTCCAGAGATAAGATTCCATGCCGTCAAAATCCACGAACATAGCAGCTGAACTTCCGGGCGCTGAATACGACCAATTGGAGTCAGTGTGTGCTTATCGGCCGCCATCCACTCCGTATACAGCTGTTTCAAGGCTGCTTTGAACGGGCTGTTCACGCAGACATCCAGTGGTTGTAGCATAGACGTCATCCCGCTCAATCACGAATACATGACTCGTCAATATCATATTTCCTACCGGGCACGATTTCCAATAACTTCAGCTTCCCTCACAACTTTCAATTTCTCACTCACAGTAAATGACCACAAAAGTTTCGTAGCATTCAGGTTTACACTCGGAGAACGTGCGCGTGACGGTTTGACGCCGCGCGCTTACGGTAAAACAAAGTTATAGCCGGAAGAAGGCTAGCACCATCTAGCGGATACTCGCAACACCCGATATCGCGCACGGCGGGCAATTTAGATCTTTCAAATTTGGATGACTCAAATAAGACCCGCACCCCAATTTTTCACGTCCGAATTTGTTTAAAAATGTGCAAGTGGTATTCGAGTATATACGGTATTTCCCTGAACTTTTCTTTCCTCACCCTGTCTCTTCTTGTTACTCCGATCCAACTTTGCAGGAACTACATTTCACTTGCCCGTATTCTGCTTATATCTCTTTTCTTCATTATCCACGTTTCTGATGCATAGGTTAGTATCGGGATATAGTAGCTTCTGTATAACACTTCCTTGCTTTTTTGTGGGACTTCTTTATCCAACACTAAGCTCCTAATGCTTCTGCCTGTCTGCCACGTTCCGTAATCTCTTTGTCATTTCTCCCATTTTCCTCCACTATACTTCCCAAGTACTTGAGACTTTCCACCTTCTTCAGCTGTCCACCTCCAAGTGTTATCCCACTCATTGGTCTGTCCCTTTTCCTGGTTGTTAACAGGATCTCACATTTACTGATGTTGAACTTCCATCCGGACTCTCCCACTGTTTCTTCCCAAGCCTTCAGCTGCTCCTGAATTTCCTCCTCCTTGTTTCCCCAGACCATGAGATCATCTGCAAACACCATTGCTTTCATCTTATCTTCACCTATCTTTCCTGCTACCCGTGTCATTACAATGAGTATCCAATTCAAACATTCAGAAATGACGCTGTACAAATAATATTAATAAAATAACTCTTAATAATTAAAGATAAAAACCAAAGTTCAACTAACAAGTTCAATGTGAAGGGTGAGCTTGAAGATTAGAAGCCAACTTAGGAATGTCTGGTTTAAGATGGCCGAGTCTCAAACGAAGATTGTTTTCCACTGTAAGGAGCCTATTCCGGTATTTATTCTTGAGATAAACAAGTGAAGAAAATGCAGTCTCACACAAGTATGAAGTAGTGAAAGTCAATAATAATCTAACTGCTTGGTCAACTATCTCTGCATAGTCTGCACGCCTCTGAACCCAAAAGTTCAGAAGAGCCATTTCTGAAAATGTTTGCCTAGTTCTGACTCACAATTCATAATTTGGCCTTGAAGTCCACCGGCAACATATGAATGTTTTTTTTTTTTGAACAACTGGCCCTCTGTACAATAGAAGAAAGATATCCGTCTAATCAATGGCTAAAAATATTTACAAATGGCTCACAAGACAATGAAATTAGAACTGGACCAGGAATACATTCATCTCTCTTCTCACTCTACTTCCCAGTAGGCCAAAACAAACTTTGACACTGAGATAAGAGCAATTTCACATGCACTCCATCAGTTATTAGGCAGAAACATTGATTATCAAAAATGTGTTATCATTACAGATTCAAAAGCAGCCATCCAAGCCGTCTCGTCAAATTATAAGCCTCAAAATAAAGAACTGAAAGAAATTTTTTGTATGATAAAAACCCTTCCAAGACTCCACAAACATATCTCATTTCAGTGGATCTCTTCTCATGTTGGAATAGCAGCTAATGAAGAGGCAGACAGATTAGCAAAAAAAGGTACCACACAATAACAATCTGTCAGTCAGACTGATTTAATGTCAGCAAAAAGGATCTTGAAAAATACTACCAAAAACAGGTATGAAGAAATGGCAAAGAAAACAGCAGAAACCAAATTATGGAAGGACATTGATGCCAAATGGGGTCAATATAAATTAACACCAAGAAGAGAAGCTGTAGCCTTCTTCAGACTTAACACTGGCCATGACTGCCTTGCAGCTCATCTGAAACGAATCAAGATCCTGAGATCTGAAGAATGCACACTTTGTCACGAACCTGGAAGTAAAATGGATAAGGGGCACCTGCTACATTGCAACAAACTTGATGTGACTGCTATACCCTAAGTCAGGTCAAGACCTGAGGAAAATATCCCTCCGCGCATCTTCTCTCTCTGTCCCGTGTTGTGTTTCCAGCATGGCGCGCATCTGATCGAGTATTTGAAACTACCTTAACCACAAACGACTTTATTGCGTTCGGACCTTTGATTCACTTCAATTACGAATTTACCTACGGTATATTCACTGAACCAAATATGTTTTCCCATCACGGCGAAACCCGAGGCTCTGTGCTAATTTAAAAAAAAAGGATGCTTGTAGTATTATGTTATCGTGCGATTATTAAAACATTATAACATTATTTGTGTTAGGCGAGGTATAACATATGAACGAAGAGTACGCAATATACAAAGATGAAATGACGTGTGTCCTTGAACCCTATAAATCAACTAATTGCTTATGTGTCATCCGTCAGCATCTTATCTCGGGAAATATCGAAAGTAGACGGGGAGAAACAGCTGCTTCCTTCAAGCGTTACGACACGTACTCTTGAGAATCAGAAGGCAGAATGATCTATTGTCAGTACAAAGACTTAACTGTAACTTGAAGTGGAGGGTATTTATAAAACAAAATAATAATTATACCGCGCATAGGAAAATAATACTGTCAGGTATTAGCCTTCATCAAAATGTCATTACAAAACATGGCGAGTTGGCTAAATATTTTCGGTTGAGCAGTAAACACTCCTATAAATGAGATTAAATGTTAGGATACAACATGTGTATATAACTTACAGATATTGTCGCTAATCTTCCTCCATAGCTTCCACTGAGACCGCCGTCAGATGATTCACTACTGTCACTATCACCATTAACTTTCACTGTCACTTTCTTCATAGTTAGAATTTTATTCTTGAGAAAAAAAAATGCACTTTCCTACGAATTCCACATAGAACAACATTCTGAATACTGTGACACATGAACCCTCTTTCCTTGTGACGCCGGTCGACATCTCGCTGTTGACTCGCCATGAGCTTCGAATTCAGCGCGCACCGAGTCAACACTGTAGGCCTATGTCGAAACGCCAGTCAAGTATGCAGTCTTCTTCAAGAACCCTTCTACTGTCCACTCTGGATTGTCATCCCTCAACCTACTACAGTATATACATTTAAAATCATTTGTTTGCCCCTTTCGCTCAACTTCTCTCCACTTTTATTATTTTTGAAGTATTTTATTGGTGATTCAAGCTTTACAGCTGCAGTTTGAACACGTTGCCTACTTGAAGAAGCCATCTTGAACTCCGTGCAATCGTAACAGTATTGCCAACCTTTGAACCTGATTCGCCACAACATCGAATGAGTCGGTTACTCTTTTGCCGCTCAAACAAGGTTTATACAGAACGAAATATAATATAATAACAAATTTGTACTGAATTACTCGGACTATCGTATAAAATACCACTACAAGCTATATTCACGCACACAGTTAATCACATGAAAAGCAAGGTTGGTGCAGCTCACAATTAGCGAGAAAATGATTAATTTATTCATAGATTTATACCAAGGAATTTCTTAAAAATAATCTAGCCAGTTTATCGAAACATAGCAACATGCGCTGAAACATCTTGTACTGCAAAAACAAGCAGAAAAATTGGGAACTATTTCCTTGCGCGTTAGCCTTTTCACAGACCAGAACATCAAAGGGACCGCTTAGGTCTTGACCTGACGTTCGGTATAGAACTTCAGGAAACCTCACACAACTCTATTGGAACGCAAGAAAGCTGATGGATTGGAATCCGGGCTAGCCATAGGAAACAACAACAACAACAACAAAAAACATTTTTATATTCTTCGTAACATCACCACGTACCACTGCAGCAGTACGAGCGTACCACAATTTGGGAAACGCTGCTATACTCAACCTATTACGAGCCTATACTAACTAACATATGCAGCTGGAACATGTACTACTACAGAAAGAGAGAGAGTAGAATGCAAGCAGCGGAGATGAGGCTTACAGGGCAAGACCAGAATAGATAGAGTTGGAAATGAAGAGATAAGAAAGAGGACAGGAATCTTGAAGCTGCAGGACAGGATAGAAATAACAAAGTTATAGTGGCATGGTCACATGATGAGGATGGAAGAGGAGAGTACCATAGAAAGCATTTCCCGAAAATAAGACAGGGAAGAGACCACGAGGAAGACCCCGAAACAGATGGACGAATACAATCTGGGAGTGCACAGAGAAGAGGGGAAGAAAACCTGAAGATGTAATTTAAAAAAGGAGAGGAGTGGTGGAGAGACAGGCAACGGTGGAGGTCCTTAATTCACAACCCGACCCAGGAAACTGGAAATGAAGATGATGATATTGATACGAAATTACTCATGCTTAAATTGGGTACTTATTGACAACTAATTAAATTAAAAAAAACAAACTGTGGCTCTACAGTCCATGAAGGGCCTAGCAACCGCTGCCCCCATTTGGCCTGCAGATTATGGGGCGACACGTGGTCAACGTGTCGGGTCCCCTCGGCCGTTAATCTTGGTTTCCGTGACCGGGGCGCCGCCTCACTGTCAGACAGCTACTCACTTGTCATCACTAGGGCCCGGATTATTAGGTAAATAAATATTTTTTTTATGTAAATACATATTTTAAGCATTTTTTCTATAAATACATACATTCCTGTTTTTCACTTATTAGCACATAAAAATACATAATATTTACATGTTTTAAATCAGCATGCTAAATATTTCAGTTTATTGCATTTTTCTTATGAGCTACTTCAACCTGTGAGCTATCTGATCTTCATGCAGAGCGTATGTCAGCTTGTAACTGTGTTATTCTTAACTTGTCGCCCCATGCCACTCACTGTGGAAGCCGGGATTTCCTTGTCCATAGCCATATTGCACCACGTGCTAGACCCCAGCTACTGTCATCGCGGCAGGAGATGGCAGTTGAACACGCTGCGACGGGGTGCGGGGGGTTCTTGCAGTACGCATGCGCGGCCCGCCTATTCCTAAGTTAAATATATCGGCTTGCTGCATGCCAATGGTTGTCGTTGCAGCAGGCGACACTCACTCAGCTACTGAAAGAAGGAATGTCATGAGTGAGTGAAGCAAGTAGTGACCAACTGAATGTTTTTGGAATACGTGTTACGCAGTGAGCGGGAAGTTCAAACCCGACTGCCAACTTCTGACGCGATATCAGTACCTGGAGTGTCACTCACATGCAGTTCAATTCAGGCACTGTGAAGTGAAGGGCAGTCCTACGATGCCTAAAGCAACCACAAGTTATCATCTGCAGCAGTATTTAAAGATATCTTTACTTCTGATGGGGACATTCTGTTCTGCCAACCATGTGGGAAAGCAATCAAGGCTGAACAGCGATGTCAAGTTAACCCTTTGGGGTCCAATTGATTTCCCGCCTGCATCCTGCACAGGTCCAATTTAACATTAGGCAAGTATGGGAAGGAAATACTCACATAAGTAAAAAGCTGAATTTTTACATTAAAAATATGAACAGCAAATGTATTTATTATCAGTCAAGTTAACTAAATTATGAGCGATATTTTTTCAAAGTATGGTACTTCCGGAAGCATTTGTTTGGGTGTAGTCCTGGGTTCCCTGGACAGGTCTCACAATAAAATTATGCCTCCTTTCTGCCACCTTTCACCTTCCTGCCGGAACACACGGCACAGTCCTTGGTTTTCTTGTCCTCACGAGCATCTATGATGTGTAGCTTTCCGTTCAGTCGAATTTCTTCGTCACAGCTGCTCCGTCGGCCACGTTTACGGGCATTTTTGTTCCTAACGTCCCCAACAAGCCCCATGATAACTTGGTCCCTGAAAGTCTTATGTTTCACTTCGGGCTTATTTTCTGCCTTTCGTTGCAAATTATATAGGTGAAAACTCTTCAACAAAGCAACCTCTAACACCCAGAAATACAATTTCCTCCACACTTCAGGCTTTTCACTACAAAACCGGTCACCTTCTTCATAAACTTTCCATTCATCACATCCTATATTGCCGCTTTCATCACTAACTTGCGCCTCAATTTCCTCCTCCTCTCTCAATATATCATTATCACATTCGGGAATACTAATGTCACTATCGGAATCCGTAAACAAATCATCATCATCAATATCGCCACTGTCACATAACTGTTCGTAAATATCATTGTGCTCCATGCGGCTTGTGGACGCCATGTTATTAACAAAAGTAAACACAGCTGTGGCAGTGAGTAAGTATCTCCAAAGAAATACAATTCAGCTTCAAGAAATTAAACAACAGATGGCAGTAGGTACCAGAGAAAGGCCTAGGCTGCATACTGTGTGAAGCTCGGCGCCATTTTTGCTCCAGCATACGAAATATATAACCTTCAAGTTGTGTCGAACTAGGTCCGACATAGGACCGGAACTGAAAATTAACGATGTCGGACTGAGTCCGACATTGGACCCCAAAGGGTTAAACAACACCTCAAGGGCAAGAAACATATTGCCACAGATTAGCACCTTCAGAAGAAGTGTTTCGCGATAATCATTGGTTATTTGTGATGGATAACCTGAAGATGTATCTCGTTGTGTATTTTAATTCTTCAGTAGTCAGTGAGGCATAGCATAAATTGCATTCGTGAGTACTATATAATGCATATATTCACACTAGGCCTAATAAACTAAATTATAATGAAATATTTTTACATTTTTGTCACATATTTCAGGTATTTTTAATACATAAAAAAAAAAATCCCGATTCTTAGCACCTAAAAATCCGAGCCTTAGTCATCACGTTGCTGAGTCCAGCCGTCACATCAGTTTCTAAAATCCCTGATGGAGCCGGGAATCGAACCGATGGCATTAAAAGTAATCCACCAAAAGTCAATAAAATAAATTACTAGCAGATGTTTATTGAACTATGTGGTCTTCACAAGCATAATCTCAGGAAACAATTGAAAACTGTGAGTATATTTAGGGGTGTTGTTGCCTTTGGAAAGTCCTTAACCCTCTTAGTGCCAGAGTCGCTGTGAGCGATCCTCATAAAATGAACGAAACTTGCCAGCGTCGCTCTGAGACACGCTTCGTTTTTGTATTCTTAGAGGGGCTTATAGACCGAAAATGGCGTCTAAACTTGACGTGACCATTAAAGAGAGTTCCAGCTACCATTTTCTGGCAAACATCTTTTGTTTTCTGTATATCGATATACTCGAGCGATATTTGAAATTCCTTGACTTGTTTACGCGCGACTCGTAAAAGCATGGTGTCCAAGGGAAGGAAGCATTGTTTGAGAGAGGAAGATATTGAAGAATTAATGATTGATGAGTCAAGTGGTGAACTACTGGACTTCGTGGACAGTGATTGCGATGTTGTGTGTGACGAATCAAGTGCTGATTCTGCTTCGGACAATGAATTACCTGCTCTGAATGTGATCGTACATAACCAAACAAGTGATAGTGATGGTAATGATGTTGATAGTAATAGTGACTGGGAAGAAAGGAATGTTGACCAGGACAATCCTCCACAGGCTACAAAACCACAAATGTGAAAGATAAAACTACAGGGTGCCCTTCTGTTTATTTATTTTCACTGTAATTATCTTTATTTTATTTATATCAACAATGCCATTGTTGGTGTACGGTATTTTATGAATATGCTAGATTTTAGAATTTCGGATTTTAGACACCCCTGCTGATATTTTTTCAACTACAAAACTGCATTTCCTGGTTCTTTTGTTATGTATGTGTGCTCTCCAGTGTTCATGTTTACTCCATTTATAAGCGTGTGGTAATAGGAATAATCAAACTTTCAAATTTTTATTTTACAGAAGAAATTATTTTAATTAATTAATTAATAAAGAAAGAAATAAGTTTCATAATGATCTGAAAATTTCCCTGAATTTAGATGGCTATGTTTTACACTCCCTGACTAAATTTCACTTTCGTATCTTTCAAAACAGGGGATATACATATTTTTTTCTGAAATCCTTCATTTTCCATTAAAACAGCCTGGCACTTTTAGACTTCACCTTTACCTTTTCGCCTGGCACTAAGAGGGTTAAATGTATATAAAATAAATAGTAAACTAGGAAATAAGATCTGTTACAGAATCATTTAAACATAATTTTCTGAACAAACTGAATGAAGCTGAGTGGTATCACTTCTTACATTACATAAGCGTAATGTTACCCATTTAAAGTACGTTAACAAGCGTTTCTGTTTGATGAAATGCTCGTGTAAAGTCAAATAACCTTTACTTATGAATTAAGAGATAATTGACGTTCTTGAAAACGGCCCTTATTCCACATTTATCATGCACCCAGACATATTTGTTAATAAATAACAAATAAGGGATACAAGTGGGCTCCTTCTCCTCGGCACTCCACCGTAAAGCCGTACACCCTGTATTTCTTGTACAGAGCACGGACACATCTTCATCATCAGTTTATCTGCAGGTTTCCTCATGGTCGGTCTCTCCACCTTATCCGTTCTTCAGCAGCACAGTTCATCAGCCCCCCAGGGGCACAAGTAATTGGGGAAGGAAAGATGAAAGCCATGGTGTTTGCGGATGATTTGGGGAAACAAGGAGGAGGAGGTACAGGAACAGTTGGACGTGTGGGAAGGAATAATACAAGGATATGGGATGAAATTTAGCATAAATAAGAGTGAAATGGTGATCACAACAAGGAAGAAGGAAAGAACCACAACGGGAATAACAATTGGTGGGGAACAGCTGAAGAAAGTGGAGAGTTTCAAGTATCTGGGAAGCCTGATACAAGATAATGGAAGAAACGATAGAGAAATAAATGAGCAGGGGAGACAGGCAGAAGCATTCCGGAGGAGTGTGAGAAGTATGTTATGGAGCAAGGATGTCCCTCAGAACAGCAAAAAGATCATATATCGGACGTACTATGTCCCTATCCTGACGTATGCCTCGGAGACCTGGGTTATGAAAGGAAGGGAGAAGAGCAAAATACAGGCCAGTGAGATGAGGTTCTTGAGAAGCAGTATTGGAGCTACAAAGATGGACAGAATAAGAAATGAGAGGACCAGAGAATTAATGAAGGAGGAACCATTACAGGATGGTATAGAGAAATCTAGACTTAGATGGTATGGACATTTAAAACGAATGGAGGAGAAGAGGATACCCAGGAGGGTACACGAGACAAAGTGGGAAGGAAAGAGACCGAGAGACAGGTGGCTGAAGGGGTGGAAGAAAGCGTGAAGAAGAGAGGAGAAGACTGGACAAGGGTGGAAGCCGAGAGATGGTGGGAAGACAGAAGACGTTGGAGAGGCTTGTGTTCCAAACAGACCCGGCCAGTGGCTGGAAACTGTGCAAGATGATGATGATGATGGAATCCAGCATCTGAAACCTTCTTCATCCTCTTCGGATTTTCCCTTGGACTGTCCCTTCTAATGCACTTTTCACCAAACCATCTCCTCTTATGCAGGGTCCAATCTAATTCACTTTTCTTCTCCTTATTTTCTTTAGCATCATTCAAGGCCACAATTAGTATTAAAACGCTTGTGAAAAATATGATTATAATTTCTTTTTAAGCTGCAAGAAGTATCTTTCGATTTCCTAGATTTCTGGGCTGACACCAGGATTGGTAAAAACAGACCCTCACTTACCGGAACATACACTGCAAGAAGCAAGCAAGGTTAATGAATCTCGTGGTCATGCGATGCACTGCCGTGGTGGGGTGAACCTCTTCTAAGTCTGGGATGGCCAACTTCTGGGATGACGTCCCCACACCAGGAACATTCTACAAGGGAACAGTACAGTATATAGAGTGTGGTTTACAGCATGTAAAATTATTCATATACAGTATTTTTAAATGATTGTCATTGCGCCAGGAGATGGCAGTTAAATACGCTGTGACTGGGTGCGGGGATCTTGCAGTACGCATCCAAACCTAAATATATCGGCTTCCCGCATGCCAATGGTTGTCATTGCAGCAGACGACGCGCAGCCAGTGAAAGAAGGAATGTGCTGAGTGAGTGAAGCAAGTAGCGACCAACTCGATGTTTTTGGAATGTGCGATACGCAGTGAAGACATCTGCAGTTCAAACCCAACTGCCATTTCCTGGCGCGATATCGATACCATATACAGTGCACTTCCGATAATTCGTATGCGGTTAATTCGATTTGCAGTTAAATCGCGGGTCTCCAGGACTATTTTTTTTATAGTAGTACAGTAAACTCTCGATTATCCGTGGGCGGTTTATCCGCGGTGTCTGTAGGAGAATATTTTTATAAAAAAGCAAGGTTTTGAAACCAAAAATTATTTCTCAAAAATTGAAATAAAGTTACTAAATACTTAAACGTAATAAAAATCGTAAATCGCAAATACAGTACAGTACACTTAATAATGTACAGTTCAATACGTGTACAGTAGTTCAGTATTACTGTACAGAACTGTACTGTATATCGGTATACACACTGTACGTCGTGGTTTTGGACAGTATTCTTCAATACCTTGACGCATCATCACTTTTTGACAAGATGGTGTTGAGAAAACTCAAATCACAAATAAAGAAGAAGTGTTTCACTACGAAAAAGCAAGAGCAAATGACGAATTTTTTTGTTAAACAGTAAAAAAGACTTTTTAATAACACACATAACATAACATCGACTGAGTTTTGTTATCATGTACGTCTTTTATTGTATAATAAACTTATTTAAAGCACTTGTGTGTTTTTTCTTAGTGCCTTCGACCTTTGTTTAACCATTACCAGCAATTTGTGGCTTCTCCGCGCCAGTCAATTCCGCGGATAATCGGGAGTTTACTGTAATTCTTACAGCAGCTAATCATCCTGCTAAATAAAATAATCTCTCTGCCATTTGAAAGAATTTTAACGCGATTCATAATGGTGATGGATGAAATTGTAAAGGAAACAAAGGAAGCATATGGACATAAAGAAAGGAAGTTACTGTTATTTGCAGATGATATTGTGGTCTGGGGAAGGAACACCGAAGAAGTGCAAAAACAACAAGATGCACTGAACGAAAATATTCAGAAGTACGGCCTGAAAATCAGTATAGAGAAAAGCAAGACCATGGTGATGACAAGAGGGGAAAGACAAGGAAAGGGCACTGTGAAAATTGGAAGTCAGAGTTTGGAAATTGTGGACACGTTCAAATACCTAGGAAGTGAATTGATGCAAACTGGTAGGTTGGACATGGAGATTGGCAGGAGGGTACAGCAGAGCAATGCATTCTATCAAAGTGTAAGAAAATTTGTTTGGGATAAGGAAGTACCAAGGAAAAGCAAGGAGGTAATGCATAAAGTGTACCATGTTCCCATATTAACGTATGCAGCTGAGACTTGGACCCTGACAAGCAGGCAAGAGAGTAGAATCCAAGCCAGTGAAATGAAATTCCTAAGAAGTATGATAGGAAAGACAAGGAAAGACAGAGTGAGGAATGAAGATGTTAGGAAGGAAGTTGGGATGGGAAAACTAAATGAGAGAATTGAGAAGAATAAACTAAGGTGGTTTGGACATGTAAAGAGGATGGAGGAAAATAGAATACCAAGACAGATGCTGGAGGCAAAGTGCAAGGGTAAGAGAGCAAGAGGAAGACCTAGAACAAGGTGGATTGATTCAGTGAAGAACAGCGTAAGAAAAAGAAATCAGGACTGGGACAAGATCGTGGAAGAAGAATGGTGGAAGGAAAATGGAGAAGTGTCATAAATACCCCGACCCGGCAGGAGCTGGATAAGGGGAAATGATGAATGATGATGACGATGCGAGGAGACAAAATCTTTGAGATTTGAGAAGATTGAGTGAATTATTTAAGCAAATACTGCAGAGTTTTTACAGAACTTTTGACAATTGATTTCCCTCATCTCACCTGGATCTCAGTAATGCCCTGGAACAACTCATCCAGGATGTCGTTCATTTTGGCACATAGCTGCTGCTGAAGCGAGAGCCAGGCACTGCGATGGTTCAGTCCGCCAGTACCACCACCCCCCATCAGGGGGAAGAGGGCCACACAGCGGCCCGCAGCAAGGACCAGCAGACTGTTCTCATCGTCCACGAAACTCAAAACAAAACGCTCCACAGCAACCTACAAAAAAGTATTATTATTATTATTAAGTACCTGATGTAACTCTATTGTCACTACATTTAGGGGCTTGGATATCATTGCACAGTGGGTCAAAATCGAAATCTAGGGGGACAAAATTATGTTTACTTTTTAATCATGAATTTAGAGTGAAAGCAACGTATATAATTTGTTTACTTCATAATAAACATCAGTTAAGACCTTTTTTAAGCTACGTCTACATATGCAAGAAATTGTCTATGACTAGGAGTTGGATAAAGCATTCAGTTATCTCCTCAGAACAATTTTCTACCCCTAATTTACTTTTAACAAAGTCACAAAGTTCCACTTTTGACATAATCGTCAAACCCAGTGCTTCAAACTGTTGTAAACGTGTGAGAACTGGTTGCGAGGCATCTTCTAAAACGTAAAATAACTAAGTTGCAAAAAATCTTATAACAGGCGTAAACTACAAGACTTTATCTACATTTTAACATTAAGTAGAAAGTGACGCAGAGTGATGCGACATAATAAAAATCTAAGTGAAAATATAATTTTAAAAATTATAGTTAAACATTATATAATGCAAATATAGCTAAAATTACGTAAGAATTACGCCCATTAATAACTGAAACACGTTACAAAGATCATACCTTCAGCTGGATGTTCCATCTTAAAGCATCACACCAACCACAGAGACAACCAAACCACAGCCACTTACATTCACCCTCCAATTCAGACAGCTCGAACAGTGGTGACAGATTTACACTAAGATGCGTTTATATCCCAGAATAGTGAGCGGCAATTATATGAGAATGCTGTAGAAGTAATAAATGTTTATTTTTTAATTATGAAAATAAATCTCCAAAAAATATAACTTATAAATCCCTTGTTATTTGCAAAAAACATTTGGACATAACGTGTTTTGCGGCAGTTTTATGGAGATGAAGGTATTTGCAGCAGTATATGGAATAGCGTGTGCAGATTTATGGTGAACATGTTTTATTAGCTATATTTAAAAGAATTACACCATGAAAATAGCATGAATGGAAATAATTTTGAGGTTAGGATATAATCTGTTTTGATTTGACTTTATGATAAGACTACATCAAGAAATTATCGTTCATTCAAAAAGTTTTGTAAGTTCTTTAACATTTTGCACAGTTATATATTAACAATCCAATATTATCCTCTTACAAAATCTCCCACATCAGAGTCATTGTCTGGTACGTCTTCATTGTTTAAAGTTTACTGCTGGTCGAACAGTGTCTTGAAGAACATGAGGTCATCGTTCCTTATCCACTCTTTCCCGTAATGTTTGGTCAGCAGTGTATTCAGGTCGTTGAGCTTCTCTTTCTTAAGAGGCATCCCTTCCTCCACTGGTACAGGCACAATAGCAGATAAGGATTTCCCACGCTTCAAAATGCTTTTCGCTTCACCACAATCGCTGTTGTAGTTTACTTCACCTCTTATAACACAGTTGCCTGATTTTGTTCGTGTAAGTACGATCCTCTTACAAGGTAGAAGTTTGAAATGCCAGTTACCCGGTTCCCTCAGTATGTGAGACGCTGCCTGTTTCCAGTTCATCACAGGACAGCTGTTTCCCACCCGAATAACAGTAGCATGAGATTTAAAGATGTTAACATACTCTTCATCCATAAGAAGTGTTGTATGGTTCTTAATATCGGTCTCGATTCGTCCAAAAACCCTATCAAGAGGGATAAACGAATGCCCTACCACAGGAAACAGCAGAGTTATCTTTCTTATCGAAGGAGGACAACCTGCAGCCAACAACTTGGCAAGCATTCCAATTATGATTTTATTTTTGTATTGGCCTCCACAACCATTGGCGACTAGCTTGATGGAATGGTAATTTGCCAAGTCGGTAGATGTTAACCTGTGGTAAAGTGCAGATGCAATTTCATTTGACCCCTTCTTGTATAAATTCTCAAGCCATACTGTGCCCGTTTAGACCGGAGTCCGCGCGACCACATATGCATTTTACCAATAATCAGTCAGCACGAGAATCAAAATATCCCGGAGCGCCAGATGGGTTAAAGCAAATCGCAAAAACGACATCAAATTTATAAAAATGCTTTGCTGATTTTTGGCTCAATGCAACAATAAGGATAGAAGGAGATTTAATTGGGTGAAACACATCTGGTAAAATTATCTCAGTTTATTTAAAGTTAAAATCTGACTGCAAGAATAATGCTCAAAGCAGCATCATCCACGTGTGGCGATCCACACTCTTATTTACACACAATATACAGAAATCTTCCAAACACATTTGACAATCTTTTTGAAAACACAAGTCCGATTGTTAGTCCTGTGGACTGTGTTCCAAAATTATTAACATTTTAACTCCAGTGCAAAATGAATTGTCCATACTGGAAATAACGTAGATCACTGTTTGACTATTTACATGATATTAACACTCGTAGAATAAATGTTTATAGAATTTCTTAGACTTTCATTTGTTTTCCAGTTTTCCAAAATATATCGTTGAAACTATTATTATCATCGTAGCAACACAAATTATTAACACATATTAACAACATCTGAAAAGTATTTGACCATTGAGCATAGCATCGAAGAACTGTGCGAAGCACAACAACAATTAATTGTTCTTCTGACATTAAACATTCGAGAAGTGACTCGATTATGAACTTCAAGTTCCAAACAAAACATATGATTTCTGAATCATCAACTTGATCAATAAATGGTTGAACCATTCAACTATTAGATTTTCCACTTGGAATTATTATGAAAAAAATATTTATATTTATGGCCATTTCTAGCAACTTTCACAACTTGCAACTCTTCGACAGAATGCGGAAATTAGAATTGTAGTCTTATAATGAATTCATTTAGTTCATGGCACTAGGATTGAAAATATCCTTCAAATTATTCGTGGTTAAAGAATTATTTTAAATTGGCAGTGGCCCATTCTACTATTTGTGTAAGAACACAATATTATAACAACAACAACAACGGCAAAGGTCTTCCTCTGAAGAAGAATAAACTACTATCATGACAAATCCGGGTTCTAGCAAAATCAAATTCTAAATGGAATTCGTAAACAAGGTTGAAATAAGAACTGATGGTTTCAAAGAAATAACCTTCGGGTTATTCATACGACGAAATGTGTGGCTCCAATACTTCTACTATAAACCTGAGCCATCGAACCTGCTATTTGATTGATGCTCGAAAAAACCTTCATTCCTGCGACTTAACATGCGCACCTGGGAATGGCATTTCAACTACTCCACACACATAAATTATCTTCCCAAAATTTATACAATAAATCAAGCCTCTGCTTGTTATCAACACTGGAAGATTAATAAACTTACAAGTTTATTTTATTTTACCATTCAGTTCAACCCGTGAATTTAACCATACTTATGAAAAGCTTTATTTCACTTTCGAGTGTATTTACGTCATGATTTTATATAAATACAAAAATATCCTATTTGATACAAATATCATTTACTTCCCGTTTCATGCCTCTCCGTGTTATATGAAACATATGCTTTGCTCATTGCAAATATCAACTGTTCAACCAGAACTGAAATGTAGGTTGAATGCGGGCTTGCGCTAACCACTCTCCTTCGTAAAATCTCCTGTTCCAAACTAGAAATGTTTCAACTACTTCATAGGCTCTTTCTCAATACATATGATTATTATAAAATATAATATCCAAGAATTATTTAGAAAAATTATGAAAATTATTATTATTATTATTAGTGGATTATTATTATTATTTCAAATATGTTGAATTATCATCTCATTATGTGAGAATCCACATGTTCGAACCTTCGAATATGGAAAAAATATCCATTCCTCAACAAAAATAAATTTAACTTTTACAGTTACATCGGCTGATTACCGTGATTTCCCAAAAATATGAAAAATTCAAATAAATGCTCAAAATACTCGGTCATCGATCCTAAACTGTTCTGAGTGCTGAAAATGCTCAGAATAAATCTAACAAGTCTTGCGTAAATCATTACAAGCTTTAAATACGACGAAAAAAATGTGTTGGTCATCTGCAGAAAAATAGTTTGTTCCAATTAGCTAAGCATAATATAATTCAAATGTGGCTTACATTTCTTGATGTTCTTGAAGTGTAGTAAACCTGGTCTATACCAGATTTATCCGTAGACATGCCCTATCGGACAAGCACGTATAATCCTTGTATCGGCCGCCATTGTAGACCCACAAATCGTCTAGTCAGACATAGTGGTAGTATCTTTCGACGTTTTAAATGACTGTGGTTCCATTTTAATATGGGCTTCTAACAAAGCCATAATAGTTTGTTTGAAAAGGGTCAGATCTAAGCGATCTCTTCTTAAATGTGTCAGTTGTAACCTAACTCAGTGTAATCTCATCAGTACAAGAAAAACGTTGACAGTCTAAGCAGTTAACGGCTGTTCTGAAGATCGTTCCCTGGGCATGGTTTGTATATCACCATCTGCCATGCGCTAGACAACTTGCAGTTTCCCTTGCGTAGACTAATGAACGCCACCGTTATAGACTATTCTTCAATGTACTGACGGATTGAAGTGGTTAAATAGTTACAAAATATGAAAACTGACTTTAAATGGATTTAAACATCCAAGTATTAATTTACTATTGGACTGTGACAATATACTATTTTCTAGACCAAGTCTAGCATATGTCCTTTAAGAAATATAAATATTTCCACCAATGTCTGTAGAAAAACAATCACCTCAGTGATTCTCCTCACCAGAAACTTACCAAGTTCCAACTCGTTTGCGCAGCACTTCTCGTGACTATCACGATTTGAAAAGTACTTCTTCGTAGAGGCGGCAACCATGTGCCTTGGCTCAGCGTAGACGCAACTTGTTCGCCAAGTGCTTGTGATGAATTGAGCTACCTAAGCCTGCTCCAGCTTGCTTTTATACAAAAACGGTCAGGGTCACGCGTCATCGCCTGATATCTAAAAATCCTCATATCTCTTGAATCCCTGGTCCGATTTACTTGATACTAATTGCATTCTCTTTCATTTGGCCGTGCCAGTAATCTGATCCCAGTCTCAAGTCTCTGCTCCACAGTTAACTATTTAATCAATAAATAGTCTCCACCTCTGCTGTTACTCGCTACGTCATTTACCATCCAACTATCGGTAATTTCCTTCGAAAGGCTTCGAGAAGCAATGTAGCGCGATATTCAAATATCCGAACTTTCAAAAGCTGCTACAGCCTTTCCCTTGATATCTAGGTGTCTGAAACTTGGAATACCCATTCCTAGATTTGGGCACAATACATAGGCAAATGTTTTGTTTCTCCCCTGAGGCGCTTTAGAACACCCCTCACAAATAGTGAAGTTGTAAATGTACAGCTGGCGTAAAAAGTATGCCGCCTGGTCAGGAATTTTGGGGATGGGATGATTCTTTTGACAATCGGAGAAAGTTATTTCTCCATCAATTTCCTGCCGCACATGCTTATAGAATGCATCTGCTTTCCTCTTATGAACGTTTAGTTCAGTATTTAGGTTTTGCTTCAATTCCGCATCAGGACAAGATTTGATGCCTTCTAAAAGGGAGAGGCACATGGAACAGCAATCGGTGGCAGGTGACCCGAAACCAATATTATAGTCATTATCAAAGATATTACGAAAATAATCGTACTTTACATGTACACTTTCGCCGTGTGACTCTTGATACTGTAGCCATAGAGCTTTAGTACTTAACTCACTGGGAAGATACTGTCGAGTTATGTTCTTGCTGCGGCAATAATGTGCTTCAAGTACCTGGATAGATTCAATATATTTCTTTACAGCTTGCTTTCTCTCAGTATATTCCTCAAATTTGCGGTCACCTCCACGTCGTTCAACAGTTACTTCGCAAGTCTCCATGTACCTTCTTCACAATCCTTGAATTTTGTCTCCAGATATAAATAAAGTGTTAATGAAAAGTTGCTTGCACACCTGTACATTTTCTACACTGCCGTCTTTCAGACTAGGAATAAAATATTTCACTGTTACTTTCTTCCTCCGATAATCTCCATTCTTAACTCTTGATGCATGATGAAATTCTGCTGAATTTCCCTGTTTGGATGACTGTAGAATTTCTGGTGCATGCATCTTATATCCTGCATGCTTACTTGATTGCACTGATAAGTCTCTGCAGCTTTGTGTTGGCATGAAAGGCGTTGAGGGAATGAAGGCGCAGAATATCTGCAATAAAATAACTAGTTTGCTTGCATATAAATGCTGAGTATCTGACTATTTAAAAGAGCCAATTTTCATGTACTGAGAACACTCTTTGCTTGGCTGTAGGTGACCTAACCTATAAAGAATGTATAAAGTAGTTACCTCATTCGCTTTGCTACATTCCTTTTCCACTTATCCTTATTTGCCCTTTTCTTCCTGCCCTTCCCAAGAAGTGCTGGTTGTACTTGAAGAGGATTCATTGTCAAAAGCACAGAAAACAGTGTCTGATAACTTACTAATTTACACTGTAAACAAAGATTGGCGGTAAATATTACAACTACATACAGGTTAACCGACAGCAAAACTTCAATATCTTACCAGATTCCAAAGTGTTTGCATAAAAGTATTAAACAGAACTAATTAAAACAAAATCCTTTCGAAAGTGGGACAAAACGACTTTTGCAGCAGTCATTCCATGCTCTTTGCATTTTATGATGGGACATAACGAGTTTTGCAAATCTTTCGTCGTCTGGGACATAACGGGCTTTGCTGCATAACACGCTCTGGACATAACGACTTCTGCACCAGTTCCAATTCTTTGTCACCTTTAAACATATGGACTAAATGGACTTTGCTCACGTATTGCAATACTGAAATGTGTATTTTGATGAACTGCATACCATGCCGGCCATAACTCAGTTTGAGAAAAATATGGACATAACGAGTTTTGCAACTTGACGACTCAATTGATTCAAGGAGGAAGGAGGTGGCTGTGGCTTCAAGTAAAATTGGAGGAGGATTGGGACCACGGGAAACCAAAGAGGTAGGAATTTAACCATACCTCTTCTCACAGCTTTGTTTCACAAGACTAAACATGCCCCATTCCAACACCCAGACCAGAAATAAATTTCTTCACAAAGAGTAATCAAACCCACTGATGAGAACAATTATCCGCCAGCCGCTACTGGTAGATTGAACTTGCTAATGTTATACAATGAGAGCCTTCTCTATAGAACGGAGTGGCCAGGCCACTATCTGGAGCAGCATGTAGAGCAAGACAATGCCGCTAGCAGCAGTGTAGCGCCCAACTGGTTTAACACATTTACACTTTTTAACGTATTTATTAATCATCATTACTTACATGAATTTCAGAATAGTTTCTGAAAACGCTGTCCTTCATTTTCTACACACATTGCACCAACGTTGGAAATTTTGGTACACTCCCTGTAATTCATATTCACTGATATTACATATCAGTAGGGGCCGTATTTTTTGGTAATAGCGATACGTGCGAAATTTTTTCATATCTCCTTTCTTGCCTATATATGACCTTGTATGAACTTAAAGTAGCGTATTTTAGCAAAATGAACTCTTGAAATATCACGAATTCTGATTTATTGCACGAATTGCACAAATAATCACGAAATATACTCTACTTGGTACGAAAATGCTAAATATTATCGAAAAAGCTCTCCAATACAAGCTTAAATGCTCCTGAAGAATTGACCATCGTGGTTTCCTTCTCCTTTGATTGATAGTGCCTCTACACAACTGCCTACAAAGCCGGAAGTATGTGTATTCAGTTCCGCGATCTCTAAGGTTATCGATGAAAATCGATATCTGCTATCGATTACATCGAATGGCGTTGTGGTCGTAGATACAGCAGTGCGAGTTCGCGACTGATGAAACTATCGGCAAACATCCCGCTAAGAATAAAAATGCCAAAAACTAAAGTCACAACAGTTTTCTCGAGGGCCGAGGAATACAACAGTGAGGGGTTCTATGTATTTGACGCTGCAAAAAAAGATTGTAATGTGTAAATACTCCAATGCTCGTATTCAGTGAGAACGAAAAGACACGTGCGATAAACACTGCAGGGATTCAGAAACGCATAAAAAGAGGAAGAAAGAAGGAAATGAACATAATTCTACGCGGCAAATAACATTCGGCGATACTCTACACATCGCAAAGAAGTTTAAAAACCCCCTTATCACATAATCTGTTAGATTCATCCCATACTATAAGGAAGATTTCAGAAGAAACATTGATCATTATGACAATTTATTTCGCGAAATACCCACCGAAATAGCGTCAGTTTTAACAGCGAAATCAACGGTTTTATTTCACAAATAAATAGTTATTTATTCATAATGTTGAATTTTGGGCTTATGCCGTGTTTTATTATACTAAAATTCGACGCGTTTCGAAAGAAACCATGTCTTTCATCGTCAGGAATAATCTGGAATACGACAATGTTGCTAAGAGAAAGCAACGAAGAACATATAGAAGGTGCCCAAAGATGGACGCCATTATAGCCCCATGTTAGGGACAACGGAAAGCAGCAGTGAATTACTTTCTCAGGGTTCTGATAATAGGTAGCCAGGATTCACTGAGATTGTAGCCGGTGTCGCGGTTGAAATTATCTGGTTGTTTACGTATTTCTAAACGGGCCGTGAAAGTCTAAATGACAATATTAGAAACCTCTATGGGGAGGATATTTTCCGACTGATGTCTAGATTTAGTAGGTTACGACGCAAGAAGGTGTGTCTAATCTCTTCACTCTCTTTTCTCCTAAGATGTCGGGATCATGATATTCTACCGAGTTTTGTTATGTTGAAGCATTCCTTCAGAACACCTAAGGCAACTAGAATCTATCGTCGTGCAAGCAAGGCGTTATTGATAGAGAGGATACAGCATACTCGTAAGCAGTTGGATTTTATTTCGAGGGAGTTACTACAGCTACATCTACGCCTCTCAAACTTCGTAAGTGAGGAATTATGGAAGATCTTTGATCGTATTTCTTCAGTGCAAGCTAACAGCGTTCTAGATCAGGTGAGGGACAGACATATTTCCAAATATGATAGGTTATGTCAGTTGCAGAAATCTCAAGCCATTAGACTTGATGCTAACAAGGTTGTCGTAAATTTGTCCAGCAAGCCCGTAAGTGATGCCCAACAGGCAGTTCTCGCTAAAGGTCTCAATTTTGCGGTAGCGCCTAGAAGAATTCCTATTGAAGAACTTATAACATCCGTAGAATCCTCGGTACATCACCTCACACCTGAAGAGGCCGAGGAAGCCAGGCAAGAATGTTCCCGAGTTCTCAAGACCGCTAAGCCACCTAACACCAACTTAAAACAAGGCGAAAGCCGGGCACTTAAAGATCTAAGGGACAATTCTGATATTATCGTTCTCCCCGCTGACAAGGGTAACGCGACAGTGGTATTGGATAAGGTTGATTATGATTCCAAGATCTCGTCTTTGTTATCAGATCCTGTATATAGGATTAATAGTCGTGATCCTACTACTCGCTACTCAAATGTCACCGTCAAATTGATCAAGCAATCATCTATTCCAGCGGATGCAGCGAAGACTCTCCTTCCAGGGGATGCTATTCCTCCGAGACTCTATGGTCTTCCTAAAATACATAAGGAAGATGTTCCTCTTAGACCTATTGTTAGTACGATTGGTTCTCCTACATATGCCCTTTCCAAATACTTAGGTAGACTACTTCAGCCGCTTCTGGGTAACACGCCTTCGTACATTAAGGATTCCACACACTTCGTGGAAAAGTTAAAAGCTATAACACTTCAGCCGGGTGATATTCTAGTGAGTCTCGACGTGGTGTCTCTGTTTACGAGAGTACCTATTGATGGTGTTATGTCTCTCATTAATGGCCTTTTTCCTGAAGACATAACAAGACTTTTTTATCACTGCATGACCTCCTCCTACTTTCTATGGAATGGGAATTTTTATGAGCAGACTGATGGTGTGGCCATGGGTAGTCCTCTCTCTCCTGTTGTGGCTAATTTCTTCATGGAGAACTTTGAAGAGAAAGCTTTGTCGTCGGCTCCTTTCAAACCGAAGATCTGGTGGCGTTATGTGGATGACACGTTCGTTGTTTGGACGGAAGGTGAGGAAAATCTTAGCCATTTCCTGGATCACCTTAATCTCCAGCACCCTTCTATTTGTTTCACCATGGAAAAGGAATCTGACGGCAAAATACCTTTTTTAGATGTTCTCGTCACCAAGAAAGAGGATGGATCTTTAGGACACAGCGTTTTTTGTAAGCCAACACACACCAATAGATATCTCCACGCAAGTTCTCACCATCACCCTGCCCAGAAACATGGTATCCTTACAACTCTAACTACCAGGGCTAGGAGGATTTGTGAAGTGTCTTCTTTACAAGAAGAAATTAACACCCTGCGAACCACCTTTGAGAGCAACGGTTATAGCAAGGCTTTGATTTCTACGGTTCTGAAACCAACAAATAATAATAGGACGTCAGTTGAGAAAAGAGATGTAAGAGGAACTGCTTACCTTCCGTACATACATAACACAACGGATCGTATTGCTAAAATCCTACGTCGGTACAACATACGGACTGTATTTGGAACTTCCGTTAAGATTAGGCAACTCCTGCGACCAACTAAGGACAGTTTGCCTAAATTGCAACAACCGGGTATCTACAGAGTTCCCTGTACTTGTGGCAAGGTTTATATCGGGCAGACTTCGAGAACAATATGCACTCGCATTAAGGAACATAATAGATGTATCAGGCTCATTCAACCTGATAAATCAGCTGTTGCCGATCATGCTTTAACACCTGGCCATGATGTCATGTTCCAAGGAGTGGATGTTCTTGCCCGTATAAAGCAATATCGTCCCAGAATCATCAGGGAGGCGGTTGAAATACGTAAACACCCAGATAATTTCAACCGCGACACCGGCTACAATCTCAGTGAATCCTGGCTACCTATTATCAGAACCCTGAGAAAGTAATTCACTGCTGCTTTCCGTTGTCCCTAACATGGGGCTATAATGGCGTCCATCTTTGGGCACCTTCTATATGTTCTTCGTTGCTTTCTCTTAGCAACATTGTCGTATTCCAGATTATTCCTGACGATGAAAGACATGGTTTCTTTCGAAACGCGTCGAATTTTAGTATAATAAAACACGGCATAAGCCCAAAATTCAACATTATGAATAATAACACGGGCCGTGAAAGTCTAAATGACAAAATAGTTATTTAGTTCTCGAGAGCCTCCAGAGTACGCGGATTGTTTCTGTGTACATTTTGTTTGAGGATTCTCTCACAAGTAAAAATCGCACAGCGCTGTAACTTACGAAAACATTTACTGGAATACTTCTTTTTGAGAAGATAAGTTTCTACTAGGAAAATACGATGTTTTGTTCCATGTTTATTTATTTATTTATTGGTGCCTTTATTGTGGCGAAGTTAGAGCTCTAGGCCCTCTCTTACACTTAACCACACACAGTGCAACTTACATGAATACTCACATACGTTATTCTTAACCTACCAAACTTAAATACTAGGAAAACCTTAAATACTAGAATAAAATAAAATAAAAATTGGCGACTGCGTGATATTAGCTAAGCTATACAATTTAAATGACACATTTTTAACAAAATTATACTATGGTCATTCACTCACACATTCATACACAAATTGTTCTAGTTGGCCTACGAATTCAAGAGGAAATCTTTACATGCACGTTTGAAAGTTGTAAGGGATGTACAATTTCTGACGTCACGAGGACAATTATTCCAAATTCTAGTTCCCGACACGAGGAAAGAGTTACTGAAGGCAGAAGAATGATGTAGAGGAATTGCAATTATAGATCCAGATCGCATGTGACGATCATGAAAGGAAGAAAGAAAACGAAAATTACAAGAGAGATAGTGAGGAGTACTTTTATTGAGAAGTCGATAGATGAGGGTACATATGTGCAGGTTCCTTTGTTGTTCTACTTTTAGCCAGGAAAGTAGATCATAAAAAGGAGACACGTGTGAGGAAAATTTCAAGGAGAAAATAAACCTAATGCAGGAATTTAAAGCTCTCTGAAGTTTCTTGTTTTGTTCACCGGTAGCATCTACTAATGAGAATACTAATTGCCATTTCTGGTCCGTATTGACGTATATAAATTGTTTAATCAGTTGAAACTGTCCGTCAAATCAATACAAAATATTTTGCGCTATTAGTGCGCTAAGTTAGGTACATGTTTCGAACCTTGCAAAGGTTCATCAGCCTCTCACACAAATGGCAACACATCGAAAAAACACTGAACAGTATCCAAAAAATGCATGCACACTAATAAAACACATATTAAAAACATTCCATTAAAATTTGTACGAAACATAAAAAACACATGTTAAAAGTTCTGAGAGTCCATTTGACTTGTTCATTGCCAACGTTTAAACACGTGTCGTTCTGATAGGAGATCTTGTCCTGTTCTATTATTTGCTTCTTGTCATGTAGGGAACGGAAATGGAGTAGTAGTCCCATTTGAATGGTCCAAATGCAAAAACTTTTAGGTTGCTCCCAGCCTAAACAAGTAGTCCTCAGAATGTCTAAATGAACACTTGCCCCTGTATCCAGATTCTAGGGATTGTGGTGCAGTTTTGTGTAACTCAAGTATGAACTGATGCCTTAGAATGCCTCACTTGCAGTGGCTTTAGTGATTACTTTCCAAACACATCAATAAATATGCCCAGTGAAATGCAGGATTTGGAGTTTGTCCTATCCATGTAGATTCTAACCTTGGACAGGCTTACAACGCGAAGCCAAGTTGGTAGTCCAACGACTGTCAGCAGGACAGATATGGCACTCAAAAACATCTCTTTCAGCTCAGCTCTTTATTTGGTACAGGGTTTCACCCAGTCCCACTGGCAAACTTTGGACCCATGAACACCTATATGGCCTTTATTAGGAATATGCAAAAGAGTAACCTCAAAAAATTAAGTCCAACACAATTTCCTGTTGAAACTATATAATCATATTATCTTGTATATATAGGAGGTAAACTGACTATATACAAATTTACATTCCCATGCAAAGATTATTTCATATTAAACATTAAGCAGCACAGATAAGATTTAGCTACAATGTGCAATTTTAATGCAACATGAAATTCTTCTACAGCAGATACTGTAGGTGTTCACTTTATCAATCAGGTTTTTTATCTGCATTTTGCGAATCTAATTCTTGAAGAAGTCGTTCCTTAGCACGAACAATTTTAGACTGAATATAAAACGAACCACCTTTACTTTTGTCATTTGCATTAAACAAGTGTTCGTAACTTTTATTGATTTGTTGTCCATCAAGTTTATCAACATTTAGAATTTGCAATGCTTCCTCCAGAGTAATTCCTGCTTTTGCATTTGCAGCAGCACGACTTGCTCCTTGCTGGCCCCCTCCACCCCGTCGAGCAGCTTCCTGGCTTGCAGCAAATTCTTGACGTAAAGCTCTCGCAAAAGCACGTCCAACCACTTGAGTCCCTAATATTAGAATCTGGGCAATATACTTCGCCATCACTTTAAATCAGTATTGTCTGCCTCTCTATCTGTCCTGGCAGAATGGCGGAGGCAAGCTCGAGGTTGGGCATGGTTAACATTCACAAGCAGTTATTGGACATGTTGCATGGTCGGCGTCGTGATTCCCGCTGTCCCTATGCTGTGGTTGGGAATTCACAATGGATCACGAGGAGAAATGAGTATCGCGATGCTACGTAGACTGTCATTTCTAAAAGGGTTGACGCACTTCTCGCTCCCCGTATGCTTTTAAGTATATGGTCATGGGAAAGTGGCGAGTAGGATTCGTGATGTTTCGTGAGGGGTGCCCAATCACCTTTGACAGGAATCCCGCAGTCCTCGTAGTCGAAAGTTCGCGATTGGGCACGGGTTTATGATTTTACGCAACTGGCGTCGATCTCGGTCCGTTTGACGAGTTTCCCGCAGACAAGTCGTGAGTTCGGAGGATGAACGTTCGAAGAAGTATCGAAAATTACGAATTATTCTGATAGGATTTCATGAATAATACAAGAGGGCACATTTTCTTTCGAATTCGAATCACGAATTATAACTACAACTTATACAACTTTTCGAGATAACCGGTTAAATTGTCCGATGGAACCAAAGTTCGAAGGAAAAGTCGACATAACGGAATTTCGAATTAACCATACTCGCATACTGGATGTCCCAAATTTTCGAGACGGACGTTTTTCGAAGCATTTTCGCGATTTTTTTCGAAACTGGATCATTTCCAAAAAAATGCGACATTAAATTATTTCCCGTAATTTCTGGACTTCAATTTGAGGTAGGTTCCAAATTTAGAGGTCAATAACAAAATTGAGAGGTTTCTGTTGAGTTTCGGAAGTTTTCGCGAATAAACGTCTCGCGGGAAGTCAGGTTTCCTAATAATACAGAAAAATATTTCACACAAAACTAAAAACTCTTCTAAATACCGAAAATATACGTTGGACCGATGTATACCACTCAAGGTATCTTCATTAAGTTATGCATTTCCTTGAGGTCGGGCACGGGGAAATATAACTTACGCAATACGCTCCATCGCAATCTGTGAGCCAAGCGGCGCGAGTTTAAACGATTTAAACCGACCTCTGCGAATTTTCGTTACCTCCAACTATCCAGACAAAAATTAGCTACTTCTACTTTCGTTACCTGTTTGTAAAATTAGCTACTTTGTCATTACTTTCGTCACCGGTCGACACCCTGTAACTTTCCTTCTTTTTCATAGAAATATATTTTTTGTGATGTCACTTTTCCGTAATAATTTCCCCTTTGACCGTAATGACGTAATCGTGAGGTGAAATCCGTAATAATTACGGACAATCCGTAATAGTTGGCACCTCTGACTAAGGTATCTTGCCAGCCCCATATGTAATGAATAGGGCACGGATTTTTAGGTGCAAAAAATCGGGAAAATATTTATTTTTTATGTATTAAAAATACCTGAAATATGTGACAAAAACTAAAATTATTTAATTATTACTAGTTTATTAATGACAAAATAAACAATATGCGAAACTCACAAATACAATTTATGCTATGCCTCACTGACTGCTGGAGAATTACAATACACAACGAGATACATCTCAGGTTGTCCATCACAAATGACCGACGATTATTGCGAAACACTTATTCTGAAGGTGCAAAACTCCAGCAATATGTTTGTAGCCCTCGAGGTGATGTGTAACTTGAGATCGCTGTTCAGCCTTGATTGCTTTCCCACATGATTGGCAGAACAGAATGCCCAGTCAGAAATAAAATTATCCTTAAATTCTGCAACATACTGCTGCAGATGATAACTTGTAGTTGCTTTTACTTAAGGAATCGTAGAACTGAAGTGTACTTCACAGTGCCAGAAATGAACTGCATGTGTGTGACACTGGTTCCAGGTAGCTGGGAGGGGGATCATCTAGCATGTGGTGCAATATGGCCATGGACAAGGAAAACCCCAGCTTCCACAGTGAGTGGGACAGGGCGACAAGTTAAGAAAAACACAGCTGCAAGCTGACATATGCTCTGCATTAAGATTAGATAGATCACAGGTTCTTCCCCATTGAAGTAACAAAGAATAAAAATGCAATGAACTGAAAGATCTAGCACACTGATTTAAAAAAAATGTAAATATTAAGTCTTTTTATGTGCTAGTAAGTGAAAAGCAGGAATTTATGTATTTATGGACAAAAGAATATTTATTTACCTAAAAATCCGAGCCCTAGTAATGAATGCTCTGACAGCATCCAGTGTTTCCCAACCCACTCTTTTGTAATCTGCGAATGCTAGTCATCTGGCCTTGACTCAGCTTTGCCTGTCATACAGACCCAGCGAGGCTCCGTTCTATAGAGAAAGTTCTCACAGTAGGATATGTAATGAATTGTTATCTAACTCCTCATTTTCTGTACCATGCAATATTTCTGCTGCCTACTTTTACTTTTCATCAACATCCATGTGTCAGCTTGGATGAAATACTACTACTTACTTTGTTAGGTCCACATGGTCCACCAAAGCTCCGTAACAGAACCTCCAAGCATTGCAATGCCAACCAGCTGATCTAAAATAAAGAAATACACACCAATATTATACAGCAAAACCTGCTTAAACCAGACCCTCTATATACCGGAAACCTGGACAAATGGAAAACAAAATACGGAACGGAGGCATTTCCTATGTAAAATCACACTGTAAACCGGAAAACCGCCTAACGTGGAAACGGAAAGAGATTCCGGAACTGTAGGCGTAAATAACCTGACTAAGACGGATTATCTTATCCATAATAATAATAATAATAACATCGTATGGCCTTGGGTGCCGGGAGCAACCTTCGTTAAATAACACCCACGGGGCAGCTTGCATGTCGAATTTTGTTGTTCCTTGAAGCACTATAAAAGTCAAGGAGGTTAGATATCTAAGCTCCTTGACACTGGCGGCTTCTATGGCGTAGTTGGTAGCATGCTGAGTTTCTATGCCCAAGATCGCGGGTTCAAACCCGGACGAAGTCGTCGGATTTTTTAAGAGCGTTAAAAATCGCTCAGTATGCCTTCCTTCGGAGGGGAAGTAAAGCCGGCGGTCCCATGTCATAGATTTATGGCATGTTAAAGAACCTTGCACTAATTACACCCGTGTGAAACTAAACTGTATAGGTTAGTAATGTAAACAACGCTCTTAGGTTTCTACGTTCGTTGCCAAGAGCCGACTGCTGTGGCGTCTAGTAGTTAAGTTCTGAACTAGGCCTAGTACTTGTTGACGGTAGCGCTTGGCGGCAAAAGTAGGAACTATTTGAAACATTCAAAGTTGCAGTCCTTACTTGAATTAAAGACACATACACACACTAATACAGCCATCACAATTAACACCGGTTATCAGACAGATTCGACACACACCCAAAGTACACGGGGCTACATGACCGCGTTGTCGCAGCCCGTAAACTGAGGAACCAACCAACTCCTTGACACTGTGGCGCTTTCTAATAGAGAAATGAGGAACTTTGTGTTGGCGGAAAATCCAGAGATTAATTTTGCCATTATGAACACGGCCTAATGAATTCAAATAGCTTCTTTGACATGCCAACATCGTATAACATGTGTGTCGTCATTTTTTCCGCCTTTCAAAACTCACTTACCACGGCCAGGAGCGAACTTGCAAGCTTGGGGTTGGTAGTCCGACACGATAACCACTCACCCACCCACCCACCGTGGCAAGCACCTTATCCATAATACAAAGCTATGGACTGCTTGGGTCCAACCTCCGTGAACCTGAGAGGAATGTGAATCGCGGACAATAAGGAGTGATGGTGACGAGTGATGAGGGTTCCCGGTCTGTGCATAGTATAGCGTGGCAAGTTAGACCTGGCCTGTCATGGCGGAGTCTCGTCTAGGAGGGGAAGTGGTGGGATCACTAGCCGCAAATGAGATTTCCCCTCTTTGGTGCAACAGCTGTTTGGAGCTGCTCGCTCCTCGTCGTGGTTATATTATGCAAGCATCAAGTATCGAATAGGAGCATTCTCGGTGACATAGCATTGGTATTGGTGGTAATGGACTGAGCGCGCGCCAGCTCCACACACTCCTGACAGCAAGCTTGTTGCCGTGCTTGTCAAAGAACAGAGCCGCCCAGTCTTGCTTCGCGTGCCTTGACAGCATCTGTACCCTGCCAAGGTTCTGGGAATAATAACTACTTGGCAACATCGAACCAGCGCGTGATGAAGTATGCGCTCACTGGTTGACAAAGCATCCAGGCGGGGGGTTGACGTAATGCAACTGGATGCACATGCGCATCGGAAGGTTCAGGTCTAACTTGTTTCGTTATAACAGAACCAAATACATTGGTCGGTAACTCACTCACTCGCAACACCACAGTGGTTTGAGCAACGGCCCTATGTTAGCAGTATTGGAAAAGACATGAATTCCAGATGACACAGCGGGCTGTTGACAGGCCCTTCACTTCCCGCCTGCCACTTCACCCCGCAAGTTCGCGGAGCTTGGAACCGAGCAGTACAGTACTAAAATTTGAGTGCGACTATATTGGCACCCAAGTTCTAGGAAACATTAACGGGTGAAGACATTCAAAGTGCAGCTGATGTTGCTGCCGAAAACAGCAGGTGCGAAGTCATTGAAAAAAATTGACGAATAAAACAACAGCATTTTATACAGAACATTAATAGACGAATTATATTGTAAGAGATAAAATTCCCGCTATATTCCACTATTGATACCCATCATTTTTCATAACATACTAAAGATTAACAACTCTCATTCTACGTATTAATCAATCTCCATAACAGCGATACACGGCGCGTCAACAAACCTCACTCATTCTCATTTCCTTAGCCTCCCATCTCCCACAACCCCAACCGCCACCTTTTCCCAAGCACGTCACTAACACTCAGCTGTAAGAGACTTAGCAAGGCGCATCCGGTTTGTTTTTGTTCACGCCCTGCGCACTGCAGTTCTTGGCGGCGCGTGACGCAGCCACAAATTTTCTCCGCCTTGACAAAAGTTTGCCAAGAGCAACAAGGGGACTAGAGTGGTCTCACGATGACGCAGTGGGGGCAGCGGACCGCAGCACCGGCCCAATTCAGGAGTTCTGATGCGCCTAGGCCTTAGTGATCCAATAAGAGTATCTTCTTTGGAGCGTCGAGCGGGATTGTAAATAATTATCATTTCATTATTCTTCATGTGTTTTGTATGACCTTATACATGGAAAGTTTTTCCTTTGTGAAGTTTTGTTGGACAGGCTGAGGAAGGGGGAATATTAGCCCCCGAAACTAGTCCCTGTAAGTAATAGAAATAAACAGTATTGAAGGCGGAAAATCTATTATTCTTTCAAAGTTATAGTTATGTCAATACGGACCTGAATAATCGACATTATAAGACAACGAAAGAAAGCTAAAAATACACACTTTTGGAGAAGCACTATCTGTTGTGAGTGACCTTCAGGAATTTGCAGCTTGAGCTCGGGATTTGGCAACACAGAGGAATTTCTGAGCTGGGTTTAATTCTCCCCCATTTTATCATTGCCTTTGGGGCGACACTCTTTTTCCCCCGTTCTTCTCTGCCTTTCATGGCTCTCCTTCCTACGAAGTTACTCAATTCTCATTCTTTGAGGATTGAGGGAATTTCCTTTCCCCCCCCCCCCTGTCTTTTATTTACATTTTTCTCCCTTTTGTTTTCCACTTCCTCTTCTAGTTTGTAAGTCAGTAGTTAGCTTTAGTTGTAGGTTTCAATTGATCATCATTCATTTTCACTATCACCTAAACCATTAGGGGCTGATAACCTAGATATTAGGCCCCTTAAAAACAACAATTATCATCACCAGTTCATCATCTCTTAAACATCTTTTCTGTATGACCTGGAGATGACTACTGGAATGCCAACTGAGGTAACGTTTCCGAATTTCATTTCCTGTTTTTTCTTCCCCTCAGAATTCTTATTTATTGGTAAACAATTGACCTACAGTATGTATCATTAGTTTTACATCTCTGAATGAAATAAAATATTAGTCACTTTTCATGAAAAGTTCACTTAAAGAGTTCACCACTCATGTTCTGAACCGTTGTAATCATTTCTTGCATATCTATATTCCCCATTTGTGTCTTATAACCTGAAATTATAAATAGGAATGCTCTCTCACAAGGACCAGACCCTTCGTTGCTCTTCTTAGCCACATCATTTAGCTCATTTATGAAGTCCGCCCTGATGACGTCACTGTAGATCGAAACGAGCTTTCTTCTTCAGCTGTTCTATGTTTACATTTCCGTCGTCGTCCACCACGTTAAAAGCTTGCATCATGCACGAAATAAATCGTTTGGTATTGTTTTGTATATCTTTGCATCTAACATCTTTATAGAACTGGGTCAAATCTTTCCGAGTTGTGTTGGTTTTTGAGAGGCAGTAACCCTAGTATGGTAAAGCCAAATATGATTCAAGTGATACTAATTTCAATTTCTTTGCCCAGGATGTCCATTGCGGGTTCACTGAATTAATTCTCATCATCATCATTTACTAAAGCATGGTGGCCACTCAAATCGGTCAATGATTTTCCAGGAGTTTTCCAGGAGTAATTCTCATTTTTCCAGATTTAAAAATAAGCGTGAGTGCGGGGGCTTTATCGGTTGCCTACTTCAAGACCAAAATAAAGCAGTTGTGTTTGGTTTACTTATACAGATGTTGACAAAAATTAGTGGTGATTGCGAAATTGATACGCAAGCCTACACACAAATGATTTAATTGTTGTTTTAAGGGGCGGAACTACGAGGTCATCCGCCCCTCTTTCAAAAGAAAAGAGAAAAGAATGCCGCCTGCAATTTTATTGCGGTGAAGTTGTCTATACTCATTATGTTTTACAAAAAAACTATCGCGTGTTCTCCCACCCAGAAACAGGTAGCCTGAGGAAATTTCTTTCGTTAACCATAAAGCGCTCACCCTAAACCGCAGCGGGAGTATGATTTAAGATGGAAAGATTTTTATAATTAATTAACAGTGGCTATTTTCCAGGAGTTTTCAAATTTTTCGTCATTTTCCAAGAGTTTTCCAGACCTAATAAAAATCCAGGAGTTCCAGGCCTTGTCGCTGCAGCCACGTTTGACGGTTTTCTGCTAGTCTCTTCATGCTGTGTCTGTTAGGTAGTCAGCCCGAAGGCTGGTTGGATCCTCAAAAAGCACTGCCGTTAGATTATATGAGTAGATACCCACAAAAACCCAATGCAGCGCTATATTGAGGCATACTAGGCAAGATGAGGAGTGAGGTAGTTTGCCATTGCTTTCCTCACTGAGTCAGAACAGCAGTAGAACCTTTCACAGCATCCACAGGCACTGACTGTGCCCTGAATGTCATTAGTAAGCACCACCCATACCTTAGTAGCTTCCATAAAATCACTGCCATGCGTGGGACAGAGACATCGGTGAAAAGCCAAATTTTACTCTAGCCTGTGCCAACAGACATTCATGCTGCCAAAAGAACCAAATGCTAGTTCTCCAATGGAGTTCTTGATGTACGACATCCTTGGACGTCCCCTATGTTTCTTTCCCAATACTTTGCCCTCGATAATGGTTTGGAGAAAGGAGTCTTACCTTAATACACGTCCAAGGAACTTTGTTTACCTCTTCTTTATTGATTTTAATAAACATCGATCCTCCTTCACGTCCTGCAGAACAAGATCATTCGTTTACCTGTCCATCCAACTTGTTTTTGTCATTCTTCTCCAAAACCACATTTCTGCAGCCTTGAGTTTTGTTTCCTCCAATTTCCCTAATGTCCAAGTTCTGCATCCATACAGTAAGACAATCCAAACAAAGGTCTTGAGAAATGACTTTCTAGTCCTCAAACTGAGGTGATGTTTTAGCAATAAGTTCTTTTATTTCGGAAGGCTTGTTTTGCTACCACTATTCTTTTCTTGATTTCTGACAGGCACTTGTTATTAGAGGTTATCACACTGCCCAAAATATGAGAATTCTGTGATGTGTTCAATTGCAGTGTTATTCACTTTTATGTTTGTTCTACTTTGGACTCCTTTTTGACAACTATCATTAAATTTGGTTTCTTAGTACAGTCGAGTCTCGATTATCCGACGGAAGCTGAACCTGGAGTATGTTGGATCACCGAAAATGTTGGATAATACAGAAAAACTTTGAAAATGAACTAAAACAAATAGGTAGGCTATACTATATTACTATAATAAAGTCATGCTTGACGGTACTCTATTTAGTGAATTATCAATTCACATTGTACATGCAGTATTGAACAAAACCGCTCCAAATACCTTAAGAAAAGAAACTTGTCAACTATGTTTGCTAGCCTGCTGATTCACGTTTTCTTCCTGCGAGGTCTCACCATCGATGAAAAATCAACACCTCCGTTGCGATTGCCTCCAACTTTTGCTCAACGAACGTTAATGCCATATCCAATGTACTCAAATCGTTCAATGTGAGACATTGTTTTATCCTTTTGTTCTGCAATACCTCACTTTTCTTCTTCTCCTTCGCCATCCTCATCTTCGTTAGTGCTTGTCCCACGGTTGCAACCTCCACACTGGGTGTCCCAGAATTTAGTGTACACCAAACGTTCAATATTAAGTCTACCCGTGTCGGATAACACGGAATGTTGGATAAGCGAGAGTCGGTTGAGCGGAACCCTATTGTATTCATTTTTAGTTTGAAGTTTTCTAAGGATTTGTTGAATATTTTTAGCATCTTACACATATCCTTTTCAGAATTAGCCAAGAGTGCAAGAATTCATTCTAGGTGGGAAAAATATCTCATTGTAAATTCCTTTTCCAAATTATGTTAAAAGAAGAAGTGTTCCATTTATATATTTTCGCAATGTATATTGTATTCGGAGAGGATCTGTTGATGGCCTTCCTGGACATCGAAAAGGCCTATGATAGTGTGTGTAGTGAGAAGGTTTGGAAAGCAATGGAAAACATGGGAGTGGAAAAAGGGACTGTAGGCAGAGTGAAGGAGATGTATTGTGGAAGTGTGAGTTGTGTGAAAGTTGGAGGGGAAAGAACAGACTGGTTCAGACAAATGAGTGGCCTGAAACAGGGTAGTGCGCTGTCACCCCTTCTCTTTATTGTGGTTATGGACGAGGTAATGACACGGATAGCAGGAAAGATAGGAGAAGATAAGATGAAAGCAATGGTGTTTGCAGATGATCTCATGGTCTGGGGAAACAAGGTGGAGGAAATCCAGGAGCAACTGAAGGCTTGGGAAGAAACAGTGGGAGAGTACGGATGGAAGTTCAACATCAGTAAATGTGAGATCCTGTTAACGACCAGGAAAAAGGACAGACCAATGAGTGGGATAACACCAGGAGGTGGACAGCTGGAGAAGGTGGAAAGTCTCAAGTACTTGGGAAGTATAGTGGAGGAAAATGGGAGAAATGACAAAGAGATTACGGAACGTGGCAGACAGGCAGAAGCATTAGGAGCTTAGTGTTGGATAAAGAAGTCCCACAAAAAAGCAAGGAAGTGTTATACAGAAGCTACTATATCCCGATACTGACCTATGCTTCAGAAACGTGGACAATGAAGCAGAATACAGGCAGGTGAAATGAAGTTCCTTCGAAGTGGGATCGGAGTAACAAGAAAAGACAGGGTAAGGAATGAAAAGGTCAGGGAAATGGTGAAAGAGGAGCCCTTGCAAGGTAGGATTGAGACATCAAGACTGAGGTGGTATGGACACTTAAAGAGAATGGATGAGAAGAAGATTCCCAAGAGGATACATGAGATGCAGATGCAGAAGAAACGACCAAGGGGAAGACCAAGAGATAGATGGCTGAAAGGAGTGGAGGAATGTGTCAAGAAGAGAGGCGAGGACTGGACCAGAGTGACAGCGGAGAAGTGGTGGGAAGAAAGGACTAAGTGGCGAGGCTTATGTTCCAAACAGACCCAGCCTGGGGCTGGTAACTGTACAAGATGATGATGATATTGTATACCAACAGTATTTTGTATTTTTTAAACATTATATAAATATGAAAATGTAATTAAAACAAAATAAATAATAATTAATAATTGGATTATTTTTTATGTCTTTATTCCTGTCCTTATTTCTGACATTTTACGTCCTTTTACAGGTCTCTTTAGGCAATTTATAGATCTTCAACTTTCGAGCCCTAGTTATAAGAGATGTCTCTTAACGAGCAGATATCGTACGACTCGGAGGAACTGTGGATATATCCCACCCTTCATAAATCTATTTCCTCGTACGGGAATGAGGAGGCACACTCTTGAGATCATGAGGCGGACACTTGACCATTCCTCCACAAAGCCAACTTACATGGTGTCCACAGAATTTTCAATGTCAATTTTCCTGACTTTTCCTGACCATTTTTCAACAAAATTCCTGACTCGCAAAGTCATCGTAACATCGGAAGAAAGGTTTATTGAACAAATATATATATATATATCTTTTTCATTTGCAGCCTCCACCATCCCCATAGCTGCCTAACGCTCGCCTCTTTATTTATTTAAAATAGAAAATAAAGTAGATTATAAGGGCAGATGACCTCGTAGTTCCGCCCCTTAAAACAACAATAACTGAAAAAGAAAATCCACAGCCTGCTTCCAGTCTCCGACCGGGTCAGGAATGGAATGAATGAAGCCCCCATCTAGCGGCAAGGATATGAACTGTGCCGGCTGCCGAGGCCTGACGCACTCCTCTGGGGCAATGAATAAATGAATGACAGATGAAATGAAATGATAGTGGAGAGTGTTGCTGGAATGAAATTTTTGACAGGGAAAACTGGAGTACCCGGAGAAAAACCTGTCTGCCTCCGTTTTGTTCAGCACAGAGCTCACATGGAGTGACCGGGATTTGAACCACGGACCCAGCGGTGAGAGGCCGGCGTGCTGCCGCCTAAGCCACGGAGGCTTCCTAAAACAACAATAACTAACTAAAGTAAATTATAATGCAATAATACATAAATCAAAGTACTTAATAACGTAAACTATAGTTATCATCGCTATGCCAACGCCAAAAAACGTACTGTAAGAGAGTTATTTTATTATGATGTCCTGTAAAAATGGTAACTTACCAAAATGTCCAGTGAGTTATTGCTCTGTATCTTCAGAGATTAGTTGAACTAGTAACATCAAAATATGGCTGTAAAACACAAAATACTGTATGGTTAATATGAAATTCCCGACTTTCTAATTCTTTTCGCAATTTTTTCCTGATTCATGTCATTTTTTCACACTTTTCCCTGACTATTCCTGCCTGTGGACACCATGAACAAATTTGCATGTGAAAAGTGAAGTATAATACTGCACCTGGCGTGGAGTGTTCTGCAGAAGGTCCAGCACCTTGGGAACAACAGATGTAGCCACAGGTTTTGTCAGTTCTGGCAAATGAGCAGCCAACTCCAGCAGCATTCCTGTAAGAACCGGTTAATTAAGAACATCTCTCCATCAATTTCAAAACATGCAATCAAATAGGATATTATTCCTGATATGTCACAAGGCAGCAGGCAGCAGAGATGAAGTTCCTTAGAGGTGTAATTGGCAACTCCAGCTATCTGATATGACATCTAGCAGTAAAAATGAGAAACTTACCAAGTAGGGTACTTTTGTCACGTGGTGACTGATTGTATATGGTTTCTTGTATTGGTAATCAGATCATGGTAAATTCTTTGTGGCTTTATACATAAGTAATAAGTTTTACTCGTTGATAGAGTGCAAAATGAGTAAAAGCAAAGAATATTGCTCAGTTTACGGCTGTAAGTCGATGTATAAGAGGGCTGCGGATAAATGTTTTCATCACTTTACCAAAAGATGCAAATAGCAATAGCCCAAAGGTGACGATACCAAATATATACGGGCAATAGGAGCGGGTTGGACCACTCACCACTACACTCACTGACGACAAGACAGGTTGTTCACTGTTACGCCGAGCCAAGCAGCACCTAGACAACCAAGCAATTCCTGTCTCCCCCGAGTTGTAATACAAGTTAAACTCATCCCTTCGCCCTTCCAAGCAGCAAATAATTTCTAGAGTCTATGGTACAGTGAGCAAACTCAAATATAGCTTTTAAACGTAACAGCGCCATGACTCGAAGTGACCAAAAACAAATACCAGCAGTCAACCGACGCTTGATAATATGCAATTGACACATAAAATCCAGTGGAATACACAAATTAGATCACGTGTATCGCACAGTTATACATATATACACTTAAAAAAAGTCCTCTCGGCACGCCGGAAGGCGGAGGTAGATTTCACCGGACAAACTTGGGGATAGGCGAAAATAGGCAGAATATGCAGATTTTCGTAGAAGGATCAGACCTCATTTACTGCGAGAAGGTAACTTAATTAACTTTGTTTTTCGTCATTTTATGCTTATTTTAAACATTTTATTGTCTTATAGGAACGGTAACCTTCTTGTCATTTGGGGTCCATTTTTATACTTGTGGTCACACTATCCTTATGCAAAGTTTCGACACTGATGTGCAACTATGTAACGGTCTGTTACTTCTTCACGCAAAATTATATCTACCGCAGAGATTTTGGTTGGTTCCTCAGTTTAGGGGCTGCGACAACGCGGTCATGTAACCCCATGTACCTTGGGATGGCTGTATTAGTCTGGAATTCAGGTAAGGACTGCAGACGGTCAATTTCAAGCAGTAGTTACTAATGTTGCTACCAGGTACTACCGTCAACGACACCTAGCTGTGAACTTGGCTACTAGATGCCACCGCAACCAGCAACTCGCAACGAACGTTGGAACTTCCCCTCCAAAGGAAAGCATACTGAGGGATTTTTAGCGCTCTTAGGAAATCCGACGACTTCGGCCGGCTTTGAACTCGCGATCTTGGGCATAGACATTCAGCATGCTACCAGTTACGTCACCGAAGCCGCTTCACACTTAGATGGAAATCTGAATCTGATCTCGTGCAAGTGCGTTATCATGGCAACGTCTGATGGCTCATCCCTCATCAATTTAGTAGTGTTGCCATGCAACCACTGATAGGTCTTGGCATTTTCTTATAATTCCGAAATTATTTTTCTCATCCCTTGGCATAATGGTGGGTTATATCAAAAATTCTTTCAGACAAAAGTTTTAGGTAATTATAATGGGAATATTGTCCATTTTGTACGGTTTTGATATTGTGCCTATTAAGAGAGATATGATTAATGTTTCCCGAAAAACCCACTTTTTCCCACCCCTTTGGTCAATGGTTGGTGCTATAAAAAAAACTCTTCAAACATACATTTTTTGGCTTTATCCGACACATAGTGTGAATGTTGAACGGATTCGATATTTCACATATTAAGAGAGTTATAGCAATATTTCACTTTTTCGAAAAAAAAAAGCCCCCCCATTTTCACCCCCTTCGACCGATTTAGCCCAGTAACGAACTCGACCGAGATTTTATAGGTATACGTATTCGGTAAAAAATTCAAAGTGATTGGTACAAAATTACGGCAGTTATCGTATCCACAATAAACTGATATACATATACATACATAAATTAGATATAACTTTTGAACTGACGGTGGTTTTGGGGTCTGGGGGATGTGAAACGCGAAGATATGTCGAAATTTTCCGGAAGTCGAAACATGGTACCCATTGCAATAGTTAGCTTTCTAATGAAATCTACCTCTGGTTGGTTCCTCAGTTTAGGGGCTGCGACAACGCGGTCATCTAACCCCGTGTACTTTGGGTGAGTGTAGAATCTGTCTGATACACGGTGTGAATTGTAATGGCTGTATTAGTCTTAATTCATGTAAGTACTGCAGACGGTCAATTTCAAGCAGTAGTTCCTAATGTTGGTTCCAGGTACTACCGTCAACGACACCTAGCTGTGAACTTGGTTACTAGATGCCACCCCAACCATCAACTCGCAACGAACGTTGGAACTTCCCCTCCAAAGGAAAGCATACTGAGGGATTCTAGTGCTCTTAGGAAATTCGACGACTTCGGCCGGCTTTGAAACCTCGACATTGGGCATATACATTCAGTATGCTACCAGTTACGTCACCGAAGCCGCTTCCCACTTTGTCAGGCGGCTTCGGTGGCGTAGTCAGTAACATGCTGAGCTTCTATGCCCAAGATACCGAGTTCAAACCCGGCCGAAGCCGTCGGATATTTTAAGAGCGTTAAATATCCCTCAGTATGCCTTCCTTCGGAGGGGAAGTAAAGCCGGCGGTCCCATGTCATAGATTTATGGCATGTTAAAGATCCTTCCACTAATTGCACCTGTGTGAAGCTAAATTGGATAGGTTAAGAATGTATACAACGCTCTTAGGTTTCTATGTTCGTTGCCAAGAGCCGACTGCGGCGGCGTCTAGTAGCTCAGTTCTGAACTTGGCCTCGTAGTCGTTGACAGTGGCGCTTGGCGGCAAAAGTAGGAACTATCTGAAAAATTGTTAGTTGCAGTACTTAAATTAACAAACAGATAACACACACTAATACAGTCATCACAATTAACACCGGTTATCAGACAGATTCTACACACACCCAAAGTACACGGGGCTACATGACCGCGTTGTAGCAGCCCCTAAACTTAAGAACCAACCAACCACTTAATCAGATGGAAATACTGAATCTAATCTCGTGCAAGTGCGTTGTCATGGCAACGTCTGATGGCCCATGCCTCATCAATTTAGTAGTGTTGCCATGGCAACCACTGATAGCTCTTGGCATTTTCTTATAATTCCGAAATCATTTTTCTCGTCCCTTGGCGTAATGGTGGGTCATATCAAAAATTCTTTCAGACAAAAGTTTTAGGTAATTATTAGGGGAATATTGTCCATTTTGTACGGTTTTGATATTGTGCCTATTAAGAGAGATATGAATAATGTTTCCCGAAAAACCCACTTTTTTCCACCCCTTTGGTCAATGGTTGGTGCTATCAAAAAACGTATTTGACATAAATTTTTGGCACTTATCCGACACATATTATGAACTTTGAATAGATTCAATATTGCACGTATTAAGAGAGTTATAGCGAAATTTCACTTTTTCGAAAAAAGCCCCCCATTTTCACCCCCTTCGACCGATTTAGCCCAGTAACGAACTCGACCGAGATTTTATAGATATACATCTTCGGTAAAAAATTCGAAGTAATTGGTGCAAAATTACGGCAGTTATCGTGTCCACAAGTAACTGATATACATATATATATATATACATAAATTTATCAAGCGTGTTTGTTAGATGTTTGAGTTTCCCAGGCTTAAGCAAAGTGTTCACATTAAGTGTACCTATGAAACACTTTCGTTTAGGTCGAAGAGGTTTTGAGAAGCTCCGATCCTTCTCTACATGACATGTCTGGTCCCCCAGAATCCTATGACCAGAACAGGGATCCAATCTATTGACTGGGGCCTGGGGTAGTGGAATCTTTTCCTGTCGTTCTGCCATGGTTGCTTCAAGTTGAAGATTGTTTGTGGTGATCTCCGATATATTGTAAAACCCTCCGTTATCGCGCATGGGTCTGACAGCTCCATGGTTCGTTTTAGTTTTAACATCAAGCCAACAGTTCAAATTATGATCTTACCGTCTTGAGACATCTTACACCATACCTTAAGAAGCATTTTCCTGGAGTTGTGAAATGACGAGCCTAAAAAAATCTCCACACGTGTAACTTTTGTCATGTGGGATTGATAGCTCAAGCACGCCCAATAATGTAACATTCTGACAGCAAGTTGCAGCTGTTTGGTTTGGAACTCTGCCTTAGTGAATATCAGTAAAGAGATTATGCCTTACAAAAACTTAAGGATGTAGATGCTTGGCCTTTGCAGATGATCTGGCCATCTTAACAAACAACAAGGATGAAGCCATATTAGCGCTAGAGAAACTACATGAAATCTCCAGTAAAACGGGACTTGATATTTCCTATGAAAAAACACAGTATATGGATACCAAATCAACAGGAAACATCACCTTGCGAACGCAATATGGAAAAATCTCGCAGGTCACTCACTTCAAATATTTAGGAGAAGCCATCCAACCCACAGGATTGAACACAATTTCTAATGCAGATAGAATAGTAAAATTGCAGAAGGCGTACAAGCTGACATGGAATCATTATAACAAAAGAGCAGTATCTCGCAATGCAAAATTGCGCCATTATAACACAGTTGTCTTGCCTGAAGCCTTGTACGCGGCAGAAACAACCGTCATTAGAGGAATGACAAGAATTCATGATATTGAGAAACAGGAACGAAAAATTCTTAGGAAAATCCATGGCGCTGTTTTCCGTAATGGAATTTGGGTCAGGAGACCAACAAAGGAACTTTATGAAAATACAGACACCATTGTAGATAAATTTAGGAAGAGACGTCTGCAGTTCTATGGACACATATATAGGATGGATGAGAACAGACTCACTAAGAAGATTTTCAATATCGTGAATGCAAGTAAATTAAAGACCAGTTGGATTAAAGAAGTACATGAAGACATGGAATTACTTAAAATCTCTGAAGACGACATTAAGGACAGAGAACAATTTAGAAATAAAATCAGAAACACGAAAATTGTACAAGTTTCAAGGAAAGATACATCAGGGAAAAAATGGACAGAGGAAAGGAAGAAAAAGCACAGTGAACTAATGAAGAGGTTTTGGGAAGAAAAGAAGAGAGGAAAAGGAAGTGAAGCTGTGATTGGCTCAAGTTCTCACGCTCTCCTGAAGGGGAATAATCGGAAATAATAATACATAAATTATATATAAACTTTTGAACTGACGGTGGTTTTGGGGTCTGGGGGATGTGAAACGCGAAGATATGTCGAAATTTTCCGGAAGTCGAAACATGGGACCCATTGCAATAGTTAGCTTTCTAATGAAATCTACCTAAATAACACTGTCATTATTTTAAGGACCACATTTACTAATTATAACCGAAAAATAAAAAGTGTTCCATATCAAAAGTGTGTTATTGAGTATTTTTACCCTACTTATCCAGACCGACCGCAGCGCCCCAAGTGTTAGTTTGAGTTGCCAATTGGAAAGACCAGCAGAGACAAAATCAGAAACAAGGAAATTAGGGAGAAAACAGGATTACCAAAGTTACAAGACAAAAGCGAGATCAGTGAGCTAAAATGGTATGGACATATGATGCGAATGGGAGAAGACTGAGTCTCGTAGCGATTACTTACTGAGAAAGTGGATGGATACAGTGAGGGAGAGCATTGAGAAAAGAGGAGTGAGAGTGGAAGTGGGACGAGAGTGGTGGAGAGACAAAAAACTATGGAGGTCCTTGATTCACACCCCGACCCAGATCAATGGAACCGGGAAATGAAGAAGAAGAAGATGTCACAAGGCTACATATTTGATCCAAAGACAGCTTTGAAGCCATTTTTCAGTGTTGCCACATTAACAATTAATACTATAGCTTTCAGTCGGTCAACACAAAACAATTCCAATTACTGGAATATGTGAAATAAACTGACATAAATTACATGTGATTAAGATTTATACAGGGTGATTTCTTTGCTGGAGCAGGGCCAGCTACAAGGCGTGCGTACGCCTTCCGCCAGACGACCGACCTCGGGCCGCAGATTGCGTGGAGGTAGAAACCGTAAGAGAAGATAATGATGATAATTGTTGTTTCAAGGGGCCTAACATCTAGGTTATCGGCACCTAATGGTTTGGGTGATAGTGAAAGATGAGATGAGCATGAGAACTATAACTAATACTAGCTACAAACTTACATACTAGAAGAAGTAAAGGTAAACAAATAAAGGACATGAAGAAAAGAAATGTCCTCAACCCTTGAAGAAAAAGAATTGAGGGACTTGGAAGGAAGGAGAGCCATGAAAGACAGATAGGAAAGGGAAAGACAAGAGGGGCCGGCCCAAGATCAGAGGAAAAAGGGTACACAACGAACCCGGCTCAGGAAGCCCTCGGGGTCGCCAACTCCCGAACTCGGCAGCCGTGAGCCCTTGAGGGTGTAGCACTATCCAGGGTGCACCTGAAATGGTGTGGCTATATACACCCTACCTCCTTGAGGGCCTTGAGCAGAAGGCAGGAGACAATATGAAAAGAAAAAGAGGGCTGACCCCTCGCAGAAGGAGGGTATCTGGAAAGACGAGACAAGGGCCAATTAAGGCGGGAAAGGAAGAGACTTCCTAGGCCTCGGATACACTAATACCGTCAGGGTTAGAAGAGAACAAGAGTTGACCAAGAGAGGTCGACAGGAAAGAAGACGGAGAGGAGCCCGGCACAAGAAAGTGGAAGCAATGCCCGTGGTCGCCAACCCACGTCACACTAGATGTGAGCCCCTGGGGGGAACCTTAAGAGAGTAGGCCTACATTAATTAATTAATGGTAAATTCACCAGCAAATCATGATTAAAGAACGTACCTTTTCACAGAAGATGCTGAAACAATATACGGCAACAGATATCCCTCATTACGGAAAGAGAATTACGTGTATTTGCTAATTTATTTACACGGTTCAGCTGTCAGCTGAAGGAGAACATTTTCAGCATCTTCTGTGAAACGGTAGGTTCTTTGATTTGGAAGATTTTGGCACAAACCGCACCTTTTAACTCCTTCTGGTTCAGGAGCTTTGAGTTTTTTGTCGGACGAACTTAGCATATTAAATAATAGATTGGATTATATTTAATGTCTTTATTCCTGTCCTTATGTCCTTTATTCTGACATTTTACGTCCTTTTACAGGTCTTTTTAGGCAATTTATAGATCTTCAACTTCCGAGCCCTAGTTATAAGAGATGTCTCTAACGAGCAGACATCGTACGACTCGGATGATTTGCTGGTGAATTTAGCATTAATTAATGTACTCTGTTACGGTTTCTACCTCCGGGCAATCTGCAGCCCGAGTTCGGTCGGCTGGCGGAAGTCGTGCGCGCCCCTGGTAGCTGGATGCTGGCCTCGCTCCAGCAAAAAAAAAAATCACCCTGTATATTGTGTTAGTCAGTTATTGTTTTTTTTAAGGGGCGGAACTACGAGGTCATGAGCCTCCGTGGCTTAGACGGCAGCACGCCGACCTCTCACTGCTGGGTCCGTGGTTCAAATCCCGGTCACTCCATGTAAGATCTGTGCTGGACAAAACGGAGGCAGACGGGTTTTTCTCCGGGTACTCCGTTTTTCCCTGTCGAGATTACATTCCAGAACACTCTCCACTATCATTTCATTTCATCTGTCATTCATTTAATCCTTGCCCCCAGAGGAGTGTGACAGGCTTCGGCAGCCGGCACATTTCATATCCTCGCCGCTGATGGGGGCTTCATTCATTCCATTCCTGACCCGGTCGGAGACTGGAAGCAGGCTGTGCATTTTCATCTTCAACTACAAGGTCATTTGTCCCTACCTGGCGTTAGCCATATTGTTTCCTTTTTTTCAATACTTCGTAAGAATTCTTAATCACATGTAAATGTATTATGTTCCAATACTCATCTACGCATCAGAAACTTGGGTTACGAAGAAGAGACAGGTAAGTAGGATCCAGGCTTCATCATCATTGAGTTATCCACTCCAGTTGCCCGAGTGTGGAGTACGAGCGCTATCTACATGGTGGCCACTCAAATCGGTCAACGATATTCCAGGAGTTATTCTCATTTTTCCAGATTTAAAAATAAGCGCGAGTCCCGGAGGGGGGTCTTTATCGGTTGCCTACTTCAAGACCAAAATAAAGCAGTTGTGTTTGGTTTACTTCTACAGATTTAGTGGTGTTTGCGTTAATGATACGCAAGCCTAAACACAAATGATTTAATTGTTGTTTTAAAAAGCCTTTGTGACTCAAATATCGGCTTAAAAAAAAAAAAAAAAAAAAAAGAGAGAAAAGAATGCCGCCTGCAATTTTATTGCGGTGAAGTTGTCTATACTCAATATGTTTTACAGAAATACTATCGCGTGTTCTCCCACACAGAAACAGGTAGCCTGGGAAATTTCTTTCGTTAACGATAGAGTGCTCACCCAAAACCACAGCGGGAGTATGATTTAAGATGGAAAGATTTTTATAATTAATTAACAGTGGCTATTTTCCAGGAGTTTTCATTTTTTTGTGGTAATTTTCCAGGAGTTTTCCAGATCTAATAAAAATCCAAGAGTTTTTCAGGAGTAGTGGCCACCAATGTATCTTCTTCTGTCTGTCCATGTACCACTCTTCTCTCAGGACTGTATCCCAGTTGACTCCCCTTGTTCCTATATCTTCTCACTTGGTCCAAGCCATCTTTTCCTAGGTCTTCCTCGCAGTCTTTTTCCAACCACCACTGTCTGAAGGCAATGTTTTGCTGTCCTACCATCGTCCATTCGTTTGACTTGGCCAAACCATTTCAAACGAGCCCGTGTCACTCTTTCATTCAAGGATGGAAATTTCAAACAAGCAGATGAGGAATGACAACTTCAGTGGCGGATCCAGAGGTTCACCTCGGAGGGGGCACTCGAGGATTTCAGAGTAGCTAGAGAAAATATGTAATAAAATTACTAAATTTGTATTTAATCTACACACAACATTCAACCACCAGATTTTATAATTCTACAAGAAATTCATTATATTAAAATGGTTTATTGGTTTCAGTTTCAATAACACAAGTCATTGTCATTATGTAAAAAAAAAAAAAAAACTTTTTAAATCTACAGAATATGTACATTTCCACATTTTAATGCACATTACGCAGTCAAATATGTATTAATACATATGCAATCATAGTGACTATCTGAAGACAATATACAAGTCGACTACACAAATGTTACAAAATATGTACATAGTACCAACATTGTCAGTCACTGACTGACAACTAGTCACATAAATAAAAATACTGGCCTATAGGAAGGCATTGCATGGCACAAAGGATTATGAAATGTATTTCTACTTCTACCTGTCCTAAACATAAAAAATTGTATGTCGATGTAGCGATTATATTAACAGTGTTGCCATTACATACTATATAACAAACATTGACCACATTTATGAATGCAGGCAATACAGCAAAGATTTTACTTGCAGTGCAGTTTGCAGAAACAATCATTTTTATCGGCAATATCAATGTGGCAGACAACTGATTTTTCGGAGGGGGGCACTTGCCCCTGGTGCCCCCCTCTGGATCCGCCACTGTGACAACAAGGGATAGAGTAAGAAATGAGAGAGTTGGTCATGTTGCCCCGTGTACTTTGGGTGTGTGTAGAATCTGTCTGATAACCGGTGTTAATTGTGACGGCTGTATTAGTGTGTGTTATCTGTTTTAATTCAAGGAAGGACAGTAGACAGTAATTTCAAGTAGTTCCTACTTTTGCTACCAAATGCTACCGTCCACGACACCTAGCTTGCGGACTTGGTTATCAGATGGCATCGCAGTCAGCACGTGGCGGCGAACGTTGGAACTAATAGTGTGTTATCAATTATTTCTAACCTACAAATGTTGGCTTCACACAATTGTAGTTAGTGGAAGGTTCTATTTCATGCCATAAATCCATGACATGGGACCGCCGTCTTTACTTCCCCTCCGAAGAAAGGCATACTGAGGGATTTCTAACGCTCTTTAAAAATCCAACGACTTTGGCCGGGTTTGAACCCGCGACCTTGGGCATAGAAGCTCAGCATGCTACCAACTATACCCCACTGAAGCTGCCGAAATGAGAGAGAGAGAGATTGTGGAAGAGGACCCCATACAAGAGATCATGAGAAGTCGAGAATTAGTTGGTACGGACATGTTAGGAGGGCAGGATACCAAGGAGGATGAATTAGATGGAAATGGAGGGCGAGAGACCAAGAGATAGATGGATTGTGGGTGTGAAGGAAGGAGTGCAGAAAAGAGGAGAGGAGTGAGACAGAGTGAAGAGTGAAAGGTGGTGGGAGGATAGAAAACGATGGACAGGCTTATGTTCCAAGCTATGGGCTGGAAACTGTACAAGATGATGATGATGAATCACATGCAATTTCTTTCACGTTATTTTTTCGCAGCATATTCCAGTACAGTAGAGTCTCGTAAACTCGGTACTCAAGATTTCTCGGCCACCCTGACAGGAGAAAAAAAACATGATTTTTGTTTGTTTTTGTGTTTCCGCACAGAGCGTTATTACGTCTTCTCCGTCAATGGAATTATCGACAGTTAAATACGACGCGAAACAAGTTGACCTACAGTACATAGTAAGAAGAGCAACAGGTAGTTGTACAGTACTGTAAATGCACAAACTGTTGGCAGTAAGAAGTAAACCAACAGTTCTCGCGCAGAGCGTTATATTTATTTGATTGTGCATTCTCTGTGACACTCAGCAAGACATTCCGTTGAATGCAGTTATTGTAGCGGCTGTCACAAGAAATGATGAAATCGACGATCATGATAAAGTTGAAGATTGCGGAGTAGTGGAACCAAAAATCACTCATACCAAGGGACTTAATGCCACTTCGGAACTTTGAACAACAAGGTGCATCCGCTATGGACACCTCACCATGTGCTAGCCATGCGTATTGGTGAGGTGTGTCTGTACCAACTGAAGAGCCCAACGGCACACTGTGGCGAAACGCTGGCTTTTTATGTTTTATCTGGGCAGACCAATTTTATCATATTAATTGATAAAGTTTTATCAGTCGTGAATTCACCCTGCTGTATCTACGACCACAATGCCATTCGATGTAATCGATAGCAGCTATCGATTTTCATAGATGGCCTTAGAGATCGCGGAAGTGAATACACATTCTTCCAGCGTTGCGGGCTTTTGTGTAGAGCATATGCAGCACTATCAATCAAAAAAAAGATCATATATCGGACGTACTATGTCCCTATCCTGACGTATGCCTCGGAGACCTGGGTTATGAAAGGAAGGGAGAAGAGCAAAATACAGGCCAGTGAGATGAGGTTCTTGAGAAGCAGTATTGGAGCTACTAAGAGCTAATAAGAAATGAGAGGACCAGAGAATTAATGAAGAAGGAACCATTACAGGATGGTATAGAGAAATCTAGACTTAGATGGTATGGACATGTAAAACGAATGGAGAAGAGGATACCCAGGAGGATACATGAGACGAAGTGGGAAGGAAAGAGACCGAGAGACAGGTGGCTGAAGGGGGTGGAAGAAAGCGTGAAGAAGAGAGGAGAAGACTGGACAAGGGTGGAGGCCGAGAGATGGTGCGAAGACAGAAGACGTTGGAGAGGCTTGTGTTCCAAACAGACCCGGCCAGTGGCTGGAAACTGTGCAAGATGATGATGACGATCAATCAAATGAGAAGGAAACCACGAAGGTCAATTCAACAGAAGCGTTTAAACAGGTATTGTAGAGCTGTATCGATAATATTTAGCATTTTTCGTACCAAGTAGGAGTATAATTCGTGATCATTTGTGCAATTTGCACAATAAATCAGATTTCGTGATATTTCCAGAGTTCATTTTGCTAAAATACGCTACTTTAAGTACCTAGCAGGTTATCATCATCATCGGCTTTAACTTGAATCCGAGTATAAATCTTCTTCCTTCAGTCCAGTTTGTGGGTGTGTTTACGGTGACTAAAGAGCCCAATCCTGGCATGGAACAAGCGTCCACACAAGTCACATAGTATTGCTGGAGGAGGACGTGGATGGGCTGCTCGAAGTTTCCTAGCTTGACGCTTGGCCTCTTCATGTGTGCGTCGATCCCTTTCAAACGTTTTTACAGTATCCGAGATGGTACGGCGCCAAGTTGAGCGGTCTTCAGCCAGCATGTCCCAGGTTTGTGAATCAAGACCTGTCAATTTCAGGGTCTGCATTAAATTGGTCCTTGCAGGACCACCATGAGGTCTGGTGCCATAGCATAACTCACCATATAGCATTTGACGAGGTAATCTCACATCATCCATCCAATGGACATGACCAATCCATCTAATATGAAAAAAGTTCGTGCATATCGCTATTACCAAAAAATATGGCCCCTAGTGATAATATATGATTTTCATACCTTTTAAGGCAGGGGTGCAACCTTCTTTTAACCAAGGGCCACATTGTGGGCCAATAACACTCCGGGGGGTTTGGGGGGGGGGGTATGGATTTTCTTTTTAAATATAGGTGTAATATGGTGAGTTTTGTGGCTTTCTGAGCTTGGTTTTCTTAGTAATGTTGCTGTTTTCTATATTTATTTATAGTAGATTAAAAAATAAAACACTAAAAAAAAAAAAAATGTAATAAACACCTTTAAATAGAAGTACTATGATATTCAAACCACTCTTACAGCATGAATGACAAAGAGTGAATATTTATGTTCACTTGACAGAATTATTAATCAAATTATGAAATAAAGTTCATTATAACTTAGTTTAGTACGACGATTGGAAATGCTTTGTACAGGTACTTAAAATTTCTCTCCACTTAGGCTCGAACTTAGTTGTAGTCTACCAGTCATTAATAAGGATTTTATGACAAGTTCACTCGAACTTGATTCTTACAATACCCGGTTAGAGACAAACTGATAGTAAAATAAGCCTTAACCGGCAGTGAACTTGACCGGAGGATTCTCTTCCCATAAACTGCTTTTCTATTATAATCTCAACGCCAGCTGATTACATACATTTTCAATATGCCTAGAATTATCCGTAATTTCATGGGTTTCGTAAATGCTGATGCTGTTCAAAGAAGGAGATGAAAAGTACAGTATATAAGAATCCAAGTGATTATTACGAGGAGTTAGATGATCAAGACTTTTTTAGACGATTCCGTTTAACGAAGCTTTTCCTCTTAAGGCCTTGATTTGTCTCATTTGGAGATAATTGTCCTTCCATATCTAATATTTCTCTTTATAAGCGTAACGTAACAAACAGATTGCGTCAAGAACACAGATCAAGGTCAAGGAATATAAAATATATATTTATTATTTACTCCATGACACAGATCCACTCATGCCAACTATTGAGAGGTATCAAGAAATCGAACCAGAAATGTGTACCAGCTGTTGAAAATTATGCGCAGATCTGCTATACCGTAAACATTAACCGGAACATGGTAAGAAGGATCGAATGTTTACCGGGACTTTACTCCGACCGTAAAGCCAACCGTCTGTTAGAGTTTACTGTCACTTTACTGGAGATTGTAAGAATGGGCCTAAGTGCTCATCAGTGAGTCAATGACCTTGGGTAAGGGTGCGCGCACACTGCTTTCTCCAGTTGGCTTTAGTTGCTTCAAAGCGTTGAGTGGCGGGCAGGACAAAATAGTCTCTGAGCAGTCCTGTTTTAAGAGGACCAGGGGACAATACCAAATGAAATTGCCGTTCATAACGACTAGTGTTTCTATCTTGTAAAATTTGAACTATGACAGCCATGTTGCTCAGTCCAGGCTCACTCGGAAGGCATTGACATTGAAGAGATATGATGGCAGTGTTCCCAACATGTAAGATATAAAATACACCACCACTAGGCAAAATCCATTAGTCTACATGGCTATGCTGTAACCATTGTCAAAAACCATTAGATTGGGCATGTTAGGCTGTAACCATTGTAAAAAAACATTGGATTGGACGAAACGGAGGTTAGAATAATTAGTACCGTATGCGTGGGGTTGGCAATACTGTACTTGTGCATAATTAACGGCGACAATGGCCGACACAGCTGGAAATTTTACTATATAAGTTGTGATATAATTTGGGAAGGTGAATGGGTTATAGACAGCGGAGAAGTGAACTACATCATTACCAGATCAATTTTGAATCATTAAGGAATTTATCGTAAATTTCAGTAGTGAAGAAAATGTTCCCTAGGTTCCTGTCTCCTTCAATGTTACTGGTTCATTTAAATCTATGTTTGAACGTACCTCTTCATTCTTTGTATGGTCCAGTCGTGTTTTTTTGGAGGGCACTTCTAAGAAACTTCACTTCACAGGCTTGTATCTTGCAAAGGTCCTTTGATGTTAATGTGCATGTATTTTAGACTTCACCATCATGTAACTGCATAATCGAATGAAATAATACACTATTGCTATGTTATGCTAACTCTTGGATTCCAAGTGTGTTGTAGTAGGAAATTATAGTACAGTACAACCCCTGTAATCCGTCACCTTTGGGACTGAGGGTATGGTCGGAACGCAAAAAAGGTCTGATTATCAGAAAGTACAGAAAATACGGATTTACGAGGGCTGTGTTTTTAAGTAAGGGCCGTTCTTTTTTTTTTTTAAATTAACCGAACATTTTATTTTGAAACCACATTTATTTTTAGGTTTTACATACCTTCCTCTATTTTTCTACATAGTTGCTTTGTTTATTTAGGCACTTGTCATACCTTAAAACTATTTTCTGAAATCCCTCTGCATAAAAGTTTGCCGCCTGCTCTGACAACCAAGAATTCACACTTGAGGAAAATCTATAGATGGAGTGCTTATCATGAATCTTCGGTCCTCGTGAATTTTCGTGTCAATTGCAATCACCAAGTCATCTGTGATCACAGACCTGAGCGTTCATCGTCATGAACATATTCACGGCCACTTTTGAACTCGCGTACCCATTTTCGCACTTTACCTTCCATCATTGCATTATCACCATACACCTCACAAAGCTACCGGGTGAGTTAGCCGAGGTCGTTGCGGCATGACTGCTGGCAGTCGCTCACATCCGGGAGGCGAGGAGGTTCGAATCCCCCCGCCGGCAACCTTGAAGATGGTCTTCTGTGGTTTCCCATCTTCCTTCCAGGCAAATGCCGGGGTTGGTCCTTAACTATAGGCCACAGCCGCTACCTTCCAACTCCTCGACCCTCCCTTCCAACTGTCCTCCCCAATGGTACTTGTAGCTCACCCATTGGGTGTCCGTCTCGAAGCAGCTACAAATCTGGCGAGCCGAACATGTCCTCGGACACTCCCGGCACTAAAAGCCATACGCTAAAAAAAAAAAAAAAAACAACAACAACAACTCACAAAGCTGACGATGAATGTCTGCAGCCAACATGTTTATGCACTCAACAAATGTATCACAGATCGTACCTCACACGCGGCGAGCGAATCAATAATCTTGAACATTGTAAAGATGCACAGTTCAGCGTACAGGTTAGCTACACAGCTGCAACTGACGCCTGCTTGTTCGCAAAGGATGCTGGGAGACAGCGCGCAGTCTTGTTGCGGTGTGCGCACTAACTACGGGCTTTAATTTAAAAAACGGCCCTTACTTAAAAAACAGCAAGATATCGGGGTTTGGTTCCTTCTTTCTTGGTAGAACTACATCCACAATATGTTTTTAAGTCGTTCAAGTTTAGGCTTTTTCAATGTTTTGCGATTCTTAACAGGGATTTCACCATCTATCACCCCTGTACATGATTCAATGTCTTCCCGATTTCTTCTCCAAACTTTTATTGCCATAACACCTCCAATGAGTTCCTTGGCAGTTTTTTTGGGGAGCGATTCCCCATTGTCCAGTCTTCGTAGCACTGCTAATTTTTCATTTAATGAAAGAGTAACGAGTTTATGTTTCACTCCTCACATGTTTAAAATCACGCAGAACCGTACAGTACACACAATCTCTACTTGTTAGAAAATAAAGTCGCTGATTCTTGGATGTTACGGGTAAACTCGAGAACCACTGGATGGCTTTTGATGGGGTTTTCACCATTCTGTAAAGGATATCTAGAGGATGATTTCTGGAGAAAATAATTTATTTTTGATCAAAGGAAGTCAAGAACTAACGATTTCAGTGGAAAGGTCGAAAATAAAACTGGCGTCCGTGCGCCTCTTAAGCTTACGCTGGGCAAACCGTTAAAAATATCTATATACTATGAGTGTAAGATTTGTTCAGCATGAAAATTTCTACAAAAAAGCCAGGGAGAGCATATCTCTATCTACAATACATAGCTTACGATAAGTGTTTTTACGTTTTCATTTCTTCCAACAATCTCCATTGAGTTACTGAGGCGACAGTTTACAAGCTAGCTAGGGACGAGTCTATCATCCCAGTTACAGCCTAGCTAGCGGGCGAGCCTATTACCCAAGAAACAGCTAGCAGCAAACTATCGAGTCATGTTGAGTTAAAAACTTTAGAGAATAGTGGTTGTGTTTGGAGTTTCCCTGGAAGTGCAACTCGGCTTTTCTTCATTTCGCCTGTGAACTTTTCGTTCCGCAAAATTCACAGTCAAGTTAAAATTGGACGGAAGGGAGATTTGTGTTTCATGCACCTCTCCATTCTTAAATTACGTCTGACAAGAATTTGTTGCACATGCATCTCGATGATAATATAATTAATAGTCCATGATGATGATGATAATTGTAGTTTTAAGGGGCCTAACAAATTAATAGTCCAGTCAGTGATTTTAACCCATTATGCCGAGACGTAAAACAGATATTGGTCGTTGTTCATTGACATTGGAAAAGAAAAGTGCTTATCGCGTAATGCATTCATAACTGTTCCCGGGCAAAGCCGGGTCGTGTCGCTAGTGTACAATAAACAAATTACTGTATAGTACTGTAACGAACAGTAAGCACTAAAATTTCAGAGTGCAGTACGTACTGTACAAAACACGGACAACGACAGGAACGAATAATCATGACATGATGGTACAATACAGAAATACTCACTCAGTGTATCATACGAGATGTGTCCGGTCTTCATCTTGGAGTGACCTTCTATCCCCTTGAGGCACTGAGCCATCCATGATGTGGTGTTCTCGATGAACACTTGGTCTGAACACTGAGGCAGTAGGGCCTTCAGCAGCTGCAGACCATCAGCTCTGAAACAGACGAGTAGTTCGGTGGCTGTATACCTCTGCCTAGCATTCAAGTGAAATCCCATCAATACATGGAACTGATAAAAAAGGAACCATACTCACCTACTTGAAGGGGTGTTCAGCTTTCTGTTGATATGCCCAATAATAGGCTGAATTTTATTCTGGGGCTGAAAAAAAAAAGTCAATTTCATAAGCATACCCAGGAAAGAACAACATGGCTTCAGAGCACGAAGGTCCACAGTGGATTTGATTTTTGCTGGAAGGCAGTTACAAGAACAGCACTATGAGTATGGAACAGATATACTGATGGCCTTCCTGGACATTGAGAAAGCATATGACAGTGGTTGCAGAAACTAAGTATGGAAGTCCCTGGAGGATAGAGGAGTAGAAAAATGGACTATAAGGAGGATAAAGGAAGAGTGAGCTGTGTGAAAGTGGGAGGAGAGAGATCGGACTAGTTGGAACAGAGAAACGGCCTGAAACAAGGAAGTGCACTGTCACCGTTACTTTTCATTGGGGTGATGGATGCCATAATGACCCGAGTGGCACAAGTAATTGGGGAAGGAAAGATGAAAGCAATGGTGTTTGCAGATGACTTGGGGAAACAAAGAGGAGTTGGACGTGTGGGAAGGAATAATACAAGGATATGGGATGAAATTTAGCATAAATAAAAGTGAGATGGTAATCACAACAAGGAAGAAAGAAAGAAAGAACCACAACGGGAATAACAATATTGGTGGGGAACAGCTGAAGAAAGTGGAGACTTTCAAGTATCTGGGAAGCCTGATACAAGATAATGGAAGAAACGATAGAGAAATAAATGAGCGGGGGAGACAAGCAGAAGCATTCTGGAGGAGTGTAAGAAGGACGATATGGAGCAAGGATGTCCCTCAGAACGGCAAAAAGATCATATATCGGACGTACTATGTCCCTATCCTGACGTATGCCTCGGAGACCTGGGTTATGAAAGGAAGGGAGAAGAGCAAAATAAATGAGGTTCTTGAGGAGCAGTATTGGAGCTACAAAGAGGGACAGAATAAGAAATGAGAGGACCAGAGAATTAATGAAGGAGGAACCATTACAGGATGGTATAGAGAAATCTTGGCCTGTTCGCCGTCTCTTGATGAATACAGTACTTTTGCATTTGTCAGTTGGCACAGGCTAGAGTAAAATGTGGCTTTTCACCGATGTCTCAGTCTCACTCATGGCTGTGATTATATGGAAGCTACTGAGGTATGGGTGGTGCTTAGTAATGGCATTCGGGGCACAGTCAGTGCCTGTGAATGCTGTGAAAGGTTCAACTCATAGGGTTAGGACTACTGTTCTGACTCAGTGAGGAAAGCAATGGCAAACTACCTCACTCCTCTTCTTGCCTAGAACGCCTCAAAATAGCGCTGCCTTGGGTTTTTGTGGGTATCTACTCACATAACGTAACGGCGGTACTTTTTGAGGATCCAACCAGCCTTCGGGCTGACTACCTAACAGACATAGAGAAATCTAGACTTCGATGGTATGGACATGTAAAACGAATGGAGGAGAAGAGGATACCCAGGAGGATACACGAGACGAAGTGGGAAGGAAAGAGACCGAGAGACAGGTGGCTGAAGGGGGTGGAAGAAAGCGTGAAGAAGAGAGAGGACTGGACAAGGGTGGAGGCTGAGAGATGGTGGGAAGACAGAAGATGTTGGAGAGGCTTGCGTTCCAAACAGACCCGGCCAGTGGCTGGAAACTGTGCAAGATGATGATGACCCAAATACATTTTCATTATAGAAAATGAAAATCCACAGCCTGCTTCCAGTCTCCGACCGGGTCAGGGAATGGAATGAATGAAGCCCCCATCTAGCGGAGAGGATATCAACTGTGCCGGCTGCCGAGGCCTGTCGCACTCCTCTGGGGCAATGATTTTCATTATAGAGTGATGATAATTAAAACTTGAAAGTTTCATGCACTAATATTTTTTTAAAAATAAAACAGAAGACTTAAAGGCTCGTAAGATACAAACTGCATATCGATTAATGCAGAATAGGTATAACAAGAAAGCCATATCCTTCAGAGCAAAGTTATGACACTGTGATTAAACCGGAAGCTCTTTATAGTTCTGAATGCCTTATTTTAAACAAAAAAAGGAGAAACAGAGGAGTTAGAAAAGAAGGAACGAAGAACCCTACGGAAAATATTGGGGTCAGTACAGAGATGAGACGGCTTATAGAGAAGACTGAGGAATAATGTCTTGTACAACCAGGCTGAGAAACTTACGGACACTCTACGTATGAGAAGGATTACAGTACATTTAAGGGACTAGTATAGATTGCGATACATTTCCATATAAAATTCCCCTGAAAACAAAATGGCAGCAGTAATGACGCCATTGACGACATCACGAAGCTAACGGGAAACTCCTGGGGAATAGCGGTTTTAGGTGGGGGAAACAAACAGAATTTGGCATTTACAATGACCCTTGGAAACGAAAAGTGTATCGCGATCTTTATTCTATACACGACTCTCGGTCAACCTGTGGTACCATATAAGACACTTTTATGGAGTAGCCATCTCATCCAAAGATATTGTAATTACGGAGCAACCTAACGTATGAGCATTCTGACGGTGTGCAGCAGTAGTAGTCCAACCATATCTTTGCCCTCTCTGCTTAATATGCCTAATGTCTTTGGCCTGATGCCTACGGTATATACCACAAGACGTTCAAAATGCTATCTAACATAACTGCAGGGTCACATTTATCTGTCTAGAATCAGTGAACCCGCAAAATGCATGCGTAGCCGGGTGACTCATTGCGAGAGATAATTCTGCGATGCTATGTTGCTAAACAAATAAGGACCCTGTATACATGTTTTTTTATTTTGTTTAAGGTCATTAGAGTATACGTAAAAAAAACTTAAACATTCATTGAAGCCTTGGCTGCCTGTCCCTTTTCCACTGTTCTGCTTGCCTTCTCCATGAAAGCCCTTGAAGTTACAGGCATGTTGCCCATACTATATAAAAATACACTGAAGAAAATGGAAATTGCAACACCATGAAGGCATTGGTCGTTTGGGTTGATTTTCAAGATATGGAACGATACCATGTAGGTATGTAAACGATCAAAGTTTCAGACCCATTGGATTGTTGCTACAGGTCTCCCCACGTGATTGGTCGCGGAGGAATCAACTCCAGTATACGGACTCTGGTGTAGCGTAGTTGACTTGCAGTCTGTGCAGTGAAGTGTTCCCCGTCAAACATGCCTCGACGACAGAGAAGAGCACGCTATTAACAACTGTCGCCGTTTGAGAGGGCTCGGATAAATGGGCTGTGTGAGGCTGGATTATCGTTAAGGACTGTCGCTGCATGTGTTGGCCGACAGGCATCTACGGTACAACGTGTATGGCAGCAGTGGTCAAATGAAGGTACCCACACTCGCAGACCCGGCACAGGCCCAGCGCGACAGACAACTGTGAGAGAGGATCGCCGCATCATTCGGATGGCCCGGATGGAACCCCATGCAACAGCAGCGCAAATTCAAGCAGCTGTGGCACCCCACGTTACACAACAAACAGTTGGTAATCGCCTGCGTGCAGCTGGCTTACGATCCCGTGTCCCTGCAGAAGGTGTTCCATTGACCCCACAACAGCGACTTGTAAGGCTGGCCTGGTGTCGAGAACGATTGACGTCAGTCGACGAATGGCATAGGGTCGGCTTTAGTGATGAATCGCGCTTCTGCCTTGCCCGCAGTGATCTCCGGAATCGTGTGAGCCGACGTACCGGGAAGAGGGGCCACCCAGACCTTATTGTCGAGAGGCACACAGGGCCAACACCCAAGCATTATGGTCTGGGGAGCTATTGGCTTTAATGTGAAATCACAATTAGTGCTTGTTGAGGGCACTATGACTGCTCGACAGTACGTTGATAGGGTACTCAATCCAGTGGTTGTTCCTATGATGGCGAACATTGCTAATGGGTTGTTTCAGCAGGACAATGCCCGGGTTCACACTGCACGCATCTCCAGAGAAGCTCTCCACGACATCACAACCTTAGAATGGCCCGCCAGATCCCCGGACCTCAGTCCTATTGAGCATGTGTGGGACATGATGGGTCGACAACTGGCCAACCGTTCTCAGCCACCCACAACTCTGGAACAACTGACCCGTGCAGTGCCGCAAGCATGGGCCACAATTCCTCAGGAAGTGATCCAGGGCCTTATTGACTCCATGCCTCGACGAATTCATCAATGTATTGCAGCTCGTGGTGGGCACATCCTGTATTGATTGTTGTCCCAACTTGCGGTCAGAGGGACCTGAAAGTGTAATCATCGAATCACAACCGAACACTCGTCCTGCAAGTTCAATTGCAGCAATGTAGCACCACTCCTTCTGGGTGTTGCAATTTCCATTTTCTTCAGTGTATATATCATAGTCAGACCTTCCTTTCAAATTCCCCTGCAAAAACCTGATACAGCCCACATCGCTCTTGACGGTTTAAAAATTGAAAATCCAAAAGGCAGCAGAGCAAAAAATAAATCTGAGGACACTGGAAGTAACGATGAGGTACACTCTCTCTGACGACATTAATATATTCTCCTTGAGGTGCTGCCGCAATCACGTTAGCGTGAGACGCTTGTAAATTTTATGGCCACCTCACGCGAATGAGCAACAATAGGTTAACCAAAAGGATATTCACTTATATTAGCAAATTGAAGTCCACCACAAAATGGGTTGAGGAAACATGAGCAGATCTCAAAGAAGTTGGCATCACTCAAGAAGATATTCTCAACAAATCACTGTTTCGAAGGAAGGTTGATAAATTTAAAGGGTTTCAGGAAAAACCTAGCTCAAAAACCAAGGTCATCTGGTCTGACGAAAGAAGGAGGAGACTCAGCAAGTGCACTAAGAAATTCTGGGAGAAGAAGAGATTGTCAAGTCGGCCGATTGTTCAACGCGGTCCACAGTAGACCAAAATCGTCAGAAGAAGAAGGCTTAAAGGGCTTTACACACTTAGAAATTCCACTTTATAACAAAGAGTGTTATTTGAATTTAAAAATTAATATTGTAGCTTTCATTGTGAGGTTTGAAGCTATTTTTCAGTGTTGCCTAAGTAAACAAAAGTTTGGTGCTTTTCAGTCGGTCAACACGAATGTATTTAAACACAAATTGTGCTAAATGTTCCGGCATAACTCAACAAAATGACAGTGTTTCGCCCCGGTGTGCGATTGGGCTCTTCAGTTGGTTAAAGCACACCTCACCAACACTGTCATTTTGTTGAGTTATGCCGGAACATTTAGCACAATTTGTGTTTAAATATATAATGGCTCAACGGACAATACATATTTTTCTTTTGAAAATATATATTCAATGCCAAGGTAAGGTTATAGTTGCTTTGGAGTGGAGTTTCGACTCCCATGGTGCACTGGCTTTGCTCGTGACGTGGATGCACTTGTGTCAGATGCGTCTTGCAATGGCCTTCCCAGTGTGTGCTGGACAGTGTCTTGGTGAGGTGTGCTTTAACCAACTGAAGAGCCCAATCGAACATCGGGGCGAAACACTGTCATTTTGTTGAGTTATGCCGGAACATTTAGCACAATTTGTGTTTAAATATATAATGGCTCAACGGACAATACATATTTTTCTTTTGAAAATATACAACACAAATGTACCCAACAAGAGCTGGCTCTAATCCTGAAATAAATTACATGAGATTAATTAATACACTAGGATGACCAGTTCCGATCGCCATGCGATCATCATCAGATCCATTACACTTAGGATATAACATCTATGTTTGAGAATACAGGTGAAAAATATTTACAATATGTACAATTATTTAGTTGCAGTATTGGTAATGCAACTGTCGGTGTATGCTAAATGTAGTATATCTAATGTTAGGTGAAATGCTAAAATGGTGATAAAAATCTGGAGTTGGTCTGTTTGGGGTGATTATATGGTTGTAAAAAATCAACTATGGTTATACTGTAATAATACAGGCTGATACTTATCCGGTATTCCCAAACCATGGTGTCCACAGAATTTTCAATGTCAATTTTCCTGACTTTTCCTGACCATTTTTCAACAAAATTCCTGACTCGCGAAGTCATCGTAACATCGGAAAAAAGGTTTATTGAACAAATATATATATATTTTTTATTTGCAACCTCCACCATCCCCATAGCTGCCCCAATGCTCGCCTCTTTATTCATTTATAATACAAAATAAAGTAAATTATAATGCAATAATACATAAATCGAAGTACTTAATAAGCTAAACTATAATGATGGAGTCGCCACATCCCTACGCCGACACCAAAAAAAGCATACAAAAAATAGGTAAGAGGTTTTTACTATGATGTACTGTAAAAATGGAAACTTACCAAAATGTCCAGCGAGTTATTGCTTTTTATCTTCAGAGATTAGTTGAACTAGTAACATCAAATTATGGTTCTAAAACACAAAATACTGTATGGTTAATACAAAATTCCTGACTTTCTAATACTTTTCGCCATTTGTTCCTGACTCACGCCATTTTTTCACACTTTTTCCTGACCTTTCCTGACTAAAAACAAAATTCCTGGCTTTTCCTGCCTGTGGACACCATGCAAACCGGACAGTAATGGGAAAAATATTGTGCGCTTCAACTATGTGAATACGAACACATATAAAATCACTAATCTTTTCAAAAAGCAAGGCATAAAAATAGCATTTACAACGAACAATACGACCGGGAGGCACCTGCAAAATAGTAATCTAAATAAACAAGACCCATATTCAAAGTCAGGGGTATATTCTATTACATGCCAAGATACTGGTTGTCAAGCTAATTACATTGGACAGAGTGGAAGACGAGTAGATACACGTTATAATGAACATAGGAATGCGATAAGATACGGAACACATTCACCCATATGCGAACATATGTGTGAAACGGGGCACAGCTTTACTAAAATCGAGACTGACCTAAAAATAATTCATCACGAATCTAAAGGCAGAGCTCTCGAGATTCACCTAGCCAAACGAAACAATCCCAACAATCTAAATGAACACACTTTTATGGAGAGTTCACCCCTTTTCACTCTACTAAAAAACACACCCTTTCGGAAACAAGACATAACTTAGCAATACAGCCAAGCTAGATAAAAAAAGGCGGGGAAATAGTGGTGGTTAATAGGTAAATGTTATCTGGATCAGGTGTACTATGTACTTTTTCTGCAATGAACCTAGGCCGGTATGCGTGGCAGTATTAAAGGTGCCGGGACGTCTTCATTAGACCAAGCAGCGCTTAGTTCGAATGGCTGTTTAGTACACGCGTGGTGAAGACAGTTCCACGGTCTTTAATAGTTGTAGATCTTCCTGTATTCAATAACATACAGTCTTATCTAGTTTTGGCAACGTCACAAAAATAAACATAAACCTCAGAAAGCACATAGGAACAAAGGGAGGAGAATGGAAAAAACAGTTTTGTCCAGTCAACACCCGGGTTCAGTCGACCAAAACTGGTGCTAGAATGAACACGAAACTGCTAGAAGTTCCAGTCAGGAAGACAACCGGATAAGTATCAGCCTGTATTATTACAGTATAAGCATAGTTGATTTTTTATAACCATATAATCACCCCAAACAGACAAACTCCGGATTTTTATCACCATTTTAGCATTTCACCTAACATGATATACTACATTTAGTATACACCGACAGTTGCATTACCAATACTGCAACTAAATAATTGTACATATTGTTAATATTTTTCACCTGTATTCTCAAACATAAATGTTATAGCCTAAGTGTAATGGATCTGATGATGATCACTTGACAAACTGGTCATCCTAGTGTATTTATTAATCTTATGTAATTTATTTCAGGATTAGGGCATAACCCAGCTCTTTTTGGGTACATTCGTGTTGACCGACTGAAAAGCACCAAACTTTTGTTTTGTTGTAGCTTTCAGACTGTCAACACAAAACTAATTCCAATTACTGGAATATGTGAAAAATAACCTGAAATAAATTACTAAGGGATGACATGTTTCGCTTGTTAAGCGAGCATCATTAGATCAAAATATGCAAGACAAATAATTCGGCAAACGAAACTTGATTTGTTGTGATATAACGATTTGAATGGTTGCCTATGATTACCTAGCTCTAGCTTAGCCCTGAACCGTCAAGTCGGAAGTAACAATGGTTTTACTATAGTCCACTATTGGCCAGATTAGAGTTAGCGTTCTATCAAACGGTTCAATATGTGCGCGTATCAACCTGGCTGACACACAGCCTGAAAGTCTATAGACATATTTCAAAATTAGACTTTATAGGACAGTGATCCAAACTGCTTTATGGGTAAGAAACTTGAAGTGTCCAGAAGAACTCTGCAAAGTCCTCATGGCAGATGACAATCATCAAAATGGTCATCTTTAAGATAAAAGCCTTGTGGGAAAACTATACACAGTCTTTAAAGCAAAAGTTACACCAATTGCAAAGTATGGATTGGATATAATATGGGTTAATTTAAGCAAAAATAACCTGAAAGACTTAGAGAAAGTGAAAGCCTTATTCTTAAAAAGACTGCTTTGTTTGTCAAAATACACCTCATCGAGACAGGCATATGAACTAGCGGGGGAACTTTTCTTTATAGAAGAACTCCGACTGGTTCACCAACTACCCCCCACAAGACAATACAACGATCTGCTACAAGAACTACTTGCAAACAAGGAGATCCCAATTGGTTTCTACTCCACGACGGCCATGACGTCAACAGAATGGAAGGGCACTGCCTATGAGTTGAGACACACAGTGGCCCGATTCGCGGTGCACGGTTTTCACCACAGGATTTGTGAGACTGAGGTGTTTCATGTGCCCACACCAGAGTGCATTTGTAAATTGTGTCAAAATCATGCGACACTTACCACACTCTCGTGTGTACTAAAAGGTTGTCGTCGCTTACAGAATTTTGTAAATAATTAATGTAATGCACATTGTGCACACTTATCCTTAATAATAAAACTATACACAGTGTTCATAGATTTTAAGAAGGCCTTTGACACTGTAAATAAGCAAATGTTGCTAAGAAAGCTTGATGGACAGTTGGGAGAAGATAGCTACATCGCCTGAATCGTTCAGAACATCCTTAAATAGGAACAACTTTGAAATCTGTGACAGCATCACATCATCGCACCCAATAGAACAGACAAATGGAGTCCTCCAAGGCGACCCACTGAGCCCCATCTTATTTGTCATCGCCACAGCAGTCGTAGTAAAACACTTAATGAAAACGTGAGATATTATGAGTATGCGGACGACATGGTGTTGGTCTCGTCAAGTCAGGAAGATCTACAGGCAGCATTTGATAAAATGACAAGCTGGGCGGATAAAAATAAACTGCAAATAAATGAGGGAAAAACAGTGACAGTGACATTCAGAAAATGAGGCAAACAAGGTACTATCAAGAACAAAGGAAGTCCGTTAGCATTCGTGACACACTTTAGCCAGCACTGTCACATGTGTTTCCATCAAGTCAGTGACCCCTGTACAGTCCACACCATACTGCAAGACAGAAATCTTAAGACGACTTCGGATTGGTCATCAGGCCCGGTTCCTTCCTCTCCCTTACTTGAACACTTGGGGCGCAAGGAGAGCGCACCTTATTTCACAGGCTGTTCCAACAATGAAGAAAACCTCTGTCAAATAATCCTCAATAAAGATCAGGTCACATAATCAAGCTCGCATTGAGATGAACAAAGCGACAATCTGTATGAATTTACATGACGCAATAGTCACAATAGATGTTTTATAGTGCTGTTAGTGTTTTTAATATTTTTACGTGGCAAAACTGCCCCATCAAGAGAAATGTCATACAGGAAATGGCATAATCAATGACACAACATACAATATGCTTGCGTTGTAACAACAAGTCATGTTTGAAACAGACTTCCTCAAACTTGACACAACATTTAACTTATACAGAGTTATTTCATGGTGTTTTTTTTAGTGTGTTTAATGTGTTTTTAACATGTTTGTGTGCAGTGTATTTTTGCATGTTTTTTATTTGATGAAAGGAGATGTACAAGGATTGATTGTCTAATACTACTTAAGTCAGGGCTGAAGAAGGGCTAAGAAAAATAGCTCGAAACATGTCCCCTATCTAACTGTTTTGAAAATAAAAGGCATTGATTGACGGAGTTTTTCCTCGAATTGTGGCATAATACTTAGGAGTAACCTTACAATCAACCGGGACAACTTTCACAATACACATGAAAGAAAAAGTAGACGGAGCAACAAAGGTTATCTCTGAAATTAAGAAGTTGCGAACATTGTCTCTACAGACGGCTATAAAGTTGTTCACCACAAAAGTGGCTCCAGTAGCCACATACGGTCTAGAGTACAAATGACCACATCTCAAGTACAGTCACCTAAAAATGCTAGAAAGAGTCAAATCACGCTTCCTAACGAGAGCATTTCGTCGAAATACACTCCATCGAGCCGAGCATACAGACTAGCCAAATAGTCCTTCTTTGAAGAACTGAGGATGCGTCTACTCTTGCCTTCTTCAGAAGGTTACGAGAAGATGAAGGAATTGGAGAGGAAGAGAGAAGATCTGGATAGATTTCTACTCCATGGACGCGATGACTACGGACGAGTGGATGCATGGCTCTTACAAGTCATTGCATATAGTGACAAGATTGGTTGTGCATGGATTTCACCACAGAATTTGCAAGGATAAGAGCTATTACCAGCCGAACTTATTATGTGTGTGTAGGTTGATGATGATGATGATAATTGTTGTTTTAAGGGGCCTAGGTTATCGGCCCCTAATGGTTTGGGTGATCGTGAAGATGATAATGAAATGTAAACTATAACTAAAACTAACTTATATACTAGAGGAAGAAATGGAAAATAAAGGGAGAATAAGGCAAATAAAGGACATGAGGAAAATAAATGCCCTCAACCCTCGAAGAATGTGGATTGAGGGCCTTGGAAGGAAAGAGAATCATGAAAGGCAGATAGGAAAGTGAAAGAGGAGAGGGTCCGCCCCAGAGGTAATGGATAAAAGGGGGAAAACCGGATCCAGCTCAGGAATCCCTCAGGGTCGCCAACTCCCGAACTCACCATCCGTGAGCCCCTGAGGGTGTAGCAATATCCAGGGTGCACCAGAAGTGGTGAGGTTACATATACCCTGCCTCCTTGAGGGCCTTGAACAGAAGGCAGGAGATAACATGAAAAGAAAAAGAAGGCTGACCCCTCGCAGAAGGTGGGTATCAGAAAAGATGAGACGAGGGCCAATTAAGGCGGGAAAGGAAGAGTCTCCCTAGGCCTCTGTTACCCTAATACCGTCGGGGTCGGTAGAGAACAAGAGTTGACCAAGTGAGGTCGATAGGAAAGAAGAAGTAGAGAAGCCCGGTACAGTGGAAACAATGCCGGACTCAGCCGTGGTCGCCAACCCACGTCCCACTAGATGTGAGCCCCTGGTGGTTGTGTGAGAACTGTTGTAACAGATATCATGTGGAAGCTATGCAAAAAAGACAGTGCTCCTTAAACTAAGTTTTGTAAAGACGATTAACTTATGCACATTGTGCTCATTTCTCTATATAAATAAATAAATAAATAAATAAAAGCCTTGTGCAAGTTTTCAGGCAACTAAAGTGAACTGGACACATTGAACATACAAATAACTAGGATGGCCTATCAAGCTGCTAGATCTTATTCCCCACGGAAGGAGCATGTAAAAAGAGGTGGAGAAATGGACCCCATAAAGACCTTCTCCAGATTGGAATTGGAACGGTAGACAGGCAACGGCGATGAAGAGGAAACAGACACATTTGGAGGGGCGCGAGGCTCACATCGCACAAGGTAAAGGTAAGGTTAGGTTATAACCCAGCGATCTAGTTTTCAAAGAATAATGCGAAGGAACATTACCACACAGTCAAATACAGAGCAATAGTTTATTTCATTCTCCTCTAAGAATTTTTTAAAATGTAAACATCAAATAACTTAAATGTATTGTTAGCCCGGGAGGTCGCGTTGACTCGTCGGGAATGAGAGGTCGCGCTGGGTCTTTTAGACCAGGTTGTTTCAAATGACGCATTACTTTATTGTGATAATTATTTCCTAGTTTTGCATTTATTTTTTATGAGTTTTGTTTGATTTGGGATTCATCTTATTGTTTTAAATTTATTTTACAGGGAATCTTCTGGATTTTTTGCTAATTAAAAAAAAAAGTTTAAAAATTTGCAGTGGTTTTCATGAATAGAGATGGCCAGGGGGATGGACATATCTATTGTCACATTCCTCCCACTGCTTGACATTGGCTGTAATATTCTCCCAACAATGGTTCGTGGTGAATTTTCACTTCTTAAGGGTCCTTCTGGTTGTTGACTGGGATATATTTCCATATGAACTGTGTAATATTTTCTGGCGCAAACTAAGGCAAAAATTGTTTTTGCCATACTTGGCCAGTTTGCTTGGTATATATTGAGGAACAACAAATTTCCCCTGAAACGACTCCAGCATTTCGTCCTTTGTACAATATTCACATTCCCCCAAGGGCTCACATCTAGTGGGGCGTGGGTTGGCGAGTCCGGCATTGCTTCCACTTACTTGTGCCGGGCTCCTCTCCGTCTTCTTTCCTGTCGACCTCTCTTGGTCAACTCTTGTTCTTTTCCGACCCCGACGGTATTAGGGTATCCGAGGCCTAGGGAGTCTTTCACTTTCCCGCCTTAATTGGCCCTTGTCTCATCCTTCCTGATCCCTCCTTCTTCGAGGGGTCAGACCTCTTGTTTTCTTTTCCTTAAATTTCCTTTTCTCTTAAGTTTCCCCGCACTGTTTTTTGTTAATTCCCCCCTCCCGTGTATCTAAATTCCCTAGCTTTTTTTTTTTTGCATCAAACATCATTTTGTAGGTATTTTCCATCTACATTGCATTTTGTACGGTTTTTCAACCTCAATTGCATTTTGTAAGGATTAACAATCTAAATTGCTTTTAGTAAGTCTTGCAGTATCCGGGCCGGGACTTTAGTGAGTATTTTGAATTTCAATTGCATTTTGTATTTTCAACCTAAACCGCTTTTTGCAAGTATTTTACATCTAAATTGCATTTTGTATCATTGGCATTTTGATTCTCAATTGCATTTTGGGATATTTTGAATCTAAATTACATCTTGTAAGTATTTTCAATCTAAATTGCATTTTGTAAGTATTGTCTATCCAAATGAGTAGTTAGAATCTACCGTGCATTTTGTAAGCATTTTCAATTTCAATTGCATTTTGTAAGGATTTTGAATTCCAGTTGCACTTTGTGAATATTTTGGATTTGAAATGGGAACTTCAATCTGAATTGCAATTTCAATTACATTTTGTAAGTATTTTGAACCTCAATTGCATTGTACGTATTTTCAATCTCATTTGCATTTTGTAAGTATTTCGACTGTACATTGCTTTTTGTACATATTTTGAACCATCCTACATTTTGTGCATATTTTTCAATCTATTCCTTTTGTGAGTATTTTCCTTCTAAATTCCCTTTTGTAAGTATTACCGCTTTCCATTTTGTGACTAGTTTCAATGAGTTCCTTTTTGTAAGTATTTTACATCTCACTTAATTTTTATTCTGTTTTCCACTTCATTGTCATTTTCGCAGTCACCCGGACCATTAGGGGCCGATAACCTAGATGTTAGGCCCCTTAAAACAATCATCATCATCATCAATATTCACATGGTGAATATGCCTGTAAGTATCGATCATCAAAAGCCTGAAATATCTCACGGATTTTAGATAGATGATCTGATTGAGTTCTCTTATCTCTGTCAAGAATGTTATCGAATCTCATAGCTCTGAGCAAAAATTTGAAGCGACGCAGATTCGTAGTCGTTCTGCATATTTCTACACCCGTCCCATCTGTAGCCCACATGTCTTCAAGATTTTGATGTAAAGAACAAAGAACGCCAGCAAGGTAAAGCAGACCAAACACGGCTTTCATTTCTCGAACATCTGTAGAAAAACATCACGTTCTCGTGTGAAGTTCTTTCTTCAATTCACATATTTGTAAATCCGACAATCTTTTCGATTTCAGAGTCTGGAAAATAAATACCCCACGCTTCTATCGGAGAGCGAGCATTGCGATCATCACCCTTGGGTCCAGTTAGGTGAGAAATTACATTGCGTCAGCGTATCCTTCCCCTCCGTTGAGAGGAATGTACTTGCCATGTTGTAACACCTTATTTAGCTATGTACGCTGGTCCTGCGTTACTAGTACTTCTTCCGGAAGAGGCAAAAAGCGGTGCATTTTCTATGTGTTGTATCGTATTTGAATTATGCGACGGGTTACCACAATATTGTTCATCCACAGATTCCTCTGAGTCTCTGTTGTGTTCACTACAAGCCAAGTTGTCCTCGGCACTTTAATCATCATCTTCTTCAAACTCCCCTGCTCCCTGCTGTTCTCCGTGAAACAGTTCCCTTCGTACTCTTGTCTTGTTGCACACCGAGTACTTTTTTCTGTTTCGTTCTTCTTTCTCCACACTCTCTAAGAGCGTCCTAATTCTATCTTCTTATTCGGAGTCCATCATAAAATGCAAATCTCAACAGGTCGCGTGTGGTAGAAAAGACCCGGTCTGGTATAATTGGTGAATAGTTCAACTTACCACGCAAAATTGAACTGGCGGACAACAGGGAACTGTTGCTGATACTCTCCGCGACAATTAAATGAAAAATGGAGGTGGGGGCGTGCAGAAAACAACAATGGTGAAGTGAACAATACGAACCTGGTTTAAAAAAAACGCAACGCGACCTCTACCGGGTTAACACCTTCGAATGGCCGGCATCATAACTAGCATTTCCGAACCAAATGCAATAATTGCACTTACGGCACTATATCGTGACTTCGAAACGGTGTAAGGAGCGGTTATTTACCTAGGTTAGGCCTATTTAGTACATCGGCTATCATCTTACCTTCAGAGAGAGGCACTTATGATCTTCACATGCTTTAATAATATTGACAAACGACTCATCATGCGTATCAGAAGTCGCAATTGCTTCAAATATTTCTATTGTCGATTCCATATTTCTCAAGTAAACGAAACACGATATTTTTCTTCACTTTTGTCTAGTCCAAAGAGTATGGTCTCGACTCTTCTTCATCATGTCATTCCACACGTGTTTAATCACTCGTTCATTTATGCACACTGCTCACGCATTTCGTCCAGATGCTAGATAAAGCCATGGTTTGTTGGGCACATTAGGAGCGTTTCTTCTTCTCCTTCTCATTATGGTAGTGGGCACAGTAAAATCTTAACCCAATTGCTACTGTGCAGTGGTATGTATCATGAGGTAAACACATTGAACTGTAGGTACTACCGATAAAAGGCGTAGGACTGAGGAGCGGGTTATTCCAAACAAAGAGTATGACTTAACGAAGAGGCATACATATGAGGAAAACAAATGAAAGTGGACTGGGACACAAATGGTATTTGACTCTTCACACCGAAATGACACACCTTGGTGATTTACTGCACATAGACACACATGACCGGGTCACGATTATGGATCAGGTGAAAGGAATACTCATTCAATGCCTTAAATCAATGCTGTCGAAAAATGATACTATGCTACTAACCAGCGGAATTGTAGGGTTATGAACTAATGTGGCAACATTTAAAGGCAGTGCATACCCTAATGAAAATAAATCGCGCAACATTATGGCACGTTCACAGTCATATTGTGGACATTGAAAGAGAATATGATTTAAAGAACCCTCCATCTGCAAACACGAACACAAGGCATCATCTCGTCGTTTTATACGGAATAAATACACCGGCGTTAATGCATGATTAAAGCGGTGACGAATGATTGTAATGATGTGTCCTCGTGTGTATTTACCACCCTGGAACCATGGGTGGCGTAAAATAGACGGTTGTATCCCAAAATAATGTTTGGCCTTAAGTTTCGCATAGTTAGTCCACGTGACTTGCCAGTCATGCTGTATCGTCGAACGAATTAGAGAACGCAAATCAGAAATGGGTATAGCTATATTGTAAGCCTTGCCTTTAACATTAGCAGCATATTTGGCGAGTTTATCAGCGATTTCGTTACTCTCAATATGTGAATGGCCGGGTACCCACGTGATACTGACGTCGAAACCCTCAGTTTGTAAAGTGTACAACTGATGTACTAACTGACATAAAAACCAATTATCGGCCTCAACAACATCTTGTAGTCCTTGCACGACACTCATTGAGTCGGTACAAATTAGAGAATGACGAATATCATGTTGTTTAATATAAAACACGTCTGTCGGATGGCAAAAATTTCGGCTGTAAGTATCATGACGTCTGAAGGTAAAGTATACTGACATGAGATATGTAAATCCGGAGAAAAGAAAGCTGCTCCCACACGGGATGGGTTAACCATTTTAGAACCATCGGTATAAAAAATAATGCAAGATATCAAAGGGCTCGTTATCTCGTGAAAAATACGAGGAATGATTACTGGGTTTTGTTGAAAAGACTGATATACTTGGGGTAAGGAATGCTTGAGAATATTCGGTTGAAAATGAGCTGCGGAATGCGGAATATTATATATGGGTAACCGCATGGCTTTTAATATATTATGGCGGTACGGTTTAAGAATAGAATATGCAGCCAGCAACGCCGGAACAGAAGCTGTGGGCAATAATCGACTTGTATAATATTCTCCTATAATTGTAATTTAGGGGCGATAGGTGATACTGCAATCATCATTTTACGCAGCAGGTACATACACGCAAGATATCTACGCCGATAATGCAACGATATTTCTCCGGTTTCAGCTAAAAGGGCTCCTGTGGGGGTTGGTATAAGCGCGCCTATTATGATACGCAAGGCAGTAAACTGTATTCGATCAAAACGTAGGAGCCTAATACTGGACATTAAATAAAAAAATAAAAAAAGATGTGTAATCCAGCACAGAACGAATGATGTTACGGTAGACTATTAATAATAATTCCGTATCTGCCCCCCCCCCCCCATTGCGCCGAGTGAGTGATTTTAGAACGTTGATTTTGCGGGCAAGATGACTGAAGGTATTGCGCATGTCTCTCCCCTTGCATTTTCCTGTCCTTATAAATTCCTAAGTATTTTACACTCGTCACCACCGGAATTTGGCCTTGACGATATAATATAGGAGAACTGTCGTAAATTCGTTTTGTGAGTAAAGATCATCGCGGCGTTTTTCCCTGCAGAAGTTTCAAATCCGTATTGATGAAACCAGTCATGAGCATTAGATAAGGCGTTGTTGTATATATCCCTACGACATGCGGAAAAATCTTCTCTTGTGCAATATATTAAAATATCATCCGCATATTGAAGGATGCGAGCATGCGGTAATATGACTGTTTCTAGAGTACGAGTATAAAGTAAGTATAATATCCCACTTAGAACGTCTCCCTGCGGGACACCATAAGAAGTATGTAGGGAATCAAATACACCGGCTGGGGATTTTAAAATTATTTTACTATGACATAGCATGTTGTGTATCAAACACTGGAAGGGAAGTGGAAATTGCATATCCCGAAGTATCTTAATGAGAGGAAATGGATCTACAGAGTCATACGCATTTTTTAAGTCAAGGAAGACCGCTATGGTATGCATTTTCTTTCCTTTTGCTAGGAGTAGATCAGTAAAAAATATATTTAATGGGTCAGATGTACCGAGATTTTTCCTAAATGCAAATTGCGTTTTCGGAAACAGAGTATAATATTCGAGGCACCATTGAAGCCGTCGGAGAAGAATATTTTGATTTTTTTTTGCGGAAGCAAGACCCAAGTTGGATACCGCGATAACTACTCGCTAATCGTGGATCTTTCGTGGGTTTCAGAATAGGGACAGTTTGAAAAACATTCCAATCTTCCGGGAAGGTCCCAGTGCATAAGATTGAATTATATAGTTGTAGGATGATATCCTGAGCGTTTGCGGGAAATCGAGCGATCATGTTATAAGTCACTCCATCAATCCCTGGGCTTGATGATTTTTTGTGTCGGAATGTTTGTTTAAATTCGCTACGCGTAATAGGCGGCATTAAACTGCGAACCAGATGCACAGAATGTAGGCAGACGAATAACAATTTCCGGTGTCCAATTATGATACAAGTCATGGTATCCTTGCGCCGAAATTTGAGAGGGTGAGTGAATAGGATGAGTATTAGAGAAATACTATTTAGTGACGTAGTACTACTTAATTGGGTAATGTAAAATTTCCACGCTTCGCGTCGTTTATGATTAAATACACGTTGTATTTGAGCGGTGAGACTCTTGTATCTCAAATAGGAGGCTGAAGCACCATAGAGCCGAAAAGCTTTTAAACTCGCCTTGCGACGTCGTACCAGGTGGCTGCATTCTTGATCCCACCATGAGGGTAAGGCAAAACGATTAGCCGGAGGACGTGTTTTTGTAATAAAAGGGTGATATATATTAAAATAATCACGGATAGTATCTAACAAAAAAGTATAACTGTTACCAGACATCTGTAATTGCTGAGAAAGCCTATCCTCTAAAAAGCGAGAAAACAATTAATCATAATCAAAATGCTGAAAATTTATCTTAACCTGAAATACGTTCTGTGAGATATGTCGGGTACTGGAGACATCGTATTCTATTGTAATAGAATAATGATCACTTTGATAAGTGTCCTTCACAGTCCGCCATGACAACTTATGAGATATATCTACAGTAGTGATACTTAAATCCACCGCACTTTGTGGGCTATTAGGTGGGGTAATGCGCGTGGGTGACCCATCATTTAATAAATGTAGGTGTAATTCCTGTATAGCTGCAACAATGTGACGTCCTTTCGGATTAATCCTGCCACTGCCTCACAAGGCGTGATGCAGTGGCGGATCCAGAGGTTCACTTCGGAGGGGGCACTCTAGGATTTCAGAGTAGCTAGAGAAAATATGTAATGAAATTACTTCGCCCGGTATCTTTAGCGGTTTACCCAGCTTGGAAGGCCTACGGACAGTAGGTCCCAGACAGAATTCAGAAAAACCGAGGTGAACAGCGAAACTCCAAATATATATACTCTTCTCTGAAGTCTTAACTCGACACGACTCGAAAGTTGATGCTGGCCGAAGCTGGGGTGATAGACTCTCTCACTACCTCGTAAACTCGTTCCAAAGCTAGTAATTTATATTTCAACTGAATAGAGATTGTTGGAAGAAATGAAAACGTAAAATCATTTATAGTGGGCGATGTATTAAAGACAGAGATATGCTGTCGCGGGCCTTTTTGTAGAACTTTTCATGTTGGCCAATTCTTACACTCATAGTAGGCCTATAGTCTATAGATATTTTTAATGGTATATCCAGCGTAAGCTTAAATGGCGCACGGACGGCAGGTTTTTCTTCGATGTACTGACATTGTTACTTCTCGGCTTCTTGTGGTCACAAATGAATGCTTTTCTACAGAAACCTTCCTCGAGAAATCCTTAACAGAATTGTGAAAACCGCATCAAAATCCATCCAGTGGTTCTCGAGATCACCCGTTACATCCAAGAATCGGGGACTCTGTTTTATACTACAGTATGTCGAGATACCCGCGACTATCATTGAAACAAATACATGAATTTATATCTAGTATGGGCTATTAAATCTACGTAAGACTCATTAAATACGTCATACAACTGTTCCTAGGGATACTTGTAGAGGACTGAACTAATAAAAACAGAGCATTCTTTTAATGTTCCTATGAATTAAAAGTGTACAGTATAATCAACATTGTGATTTAAGTTAACATGACTTACGTTTACAAAGGAAATAATCGCTCAGGTGAGTTAAAATTCATAAAACTCCTACAAAAGTGAAATCATCAGTTCCGCAAATAACGCGCTCAAGGCAGTTGCCAGCTTACTGGCCGCCGCGAGCACTAGTGTCGCTTCATCTACCAAGGATGCAATTTCGTAACGCAGCGAGCTTCGTGACTGTGTATACAACTGGTAATACAACTCCGTCCTCCCATGTTTGCCAATCTAACTCTTCCCCCCGCGAAATATAGCTTATTTCAAACTGAGGCTAGCACCAAATAATTTTGAATCCCACCTAGCTAGACAATATTAGCTTTTTTTTCTTTTCTTAGCGGGAGAGAACTTATATGTAAATTAATCTACTTTTAATTCAAAATAACGCGTTTTAACAAGGACTTCGAAAATTCTATGGGTACATTAACACTATTCGTGGGATCGCTATTAACTTCTTGAGCTTTAGATCGCCGTCAGCCGAGTTGCTACAGTATGTCCAACAATTCCCCGAATTACGATTATCTCCCAGTTAGGAATGAGTGAAATAAACCTTTTTCCGGCTGCATGTAGCATTTGTAAGGTAAAAAGGACTTAGTAGGTGACAAAAATCTTCGAAAATGATATTTTAGGCAATATAAAGCACAGGATCTTGTTGAAAAAATTGTATAAACATAAAACTGAGTAGCCTATTGTATAACTCATAAATCAACATGATACATCGTGAGAGGACATGCCCACTTTTGCTGAGACTTCTGTAAATGTCTTCTCTTGTTGAGAGATACGCAACCTTCATGTTGGTAGCACATATAGGTTCCAGTTTATTTTGTTCCTGTCAGGGGAACAGGAATGTTATAGATTTACCATTTCAGGAAATAATTAACTTCATTTTTTACAGAACTGTATTTTTTGTTGTCTTTCGTGCATATTGTACTAATCGAAAACGTCTGGACCAAAAACACGAAACTTTTCTTGTGTAATAATAATTGAGAAATGGAAATACTTGTAGAGCTGTTGCTAATAATTCATTTGAGGGGCTTGAGACATCTTAGTCATCAGCCCCGTATAGTTGGGTGTGTGATGCAGTTGTCTGGCAACCTATATTGCTGTGATGACTGTAGTAATGTATGTAAATATATCAGGGACAGGGATGGGGTAGACGCTCCGGAACTTGTAGTAAGGCACAATCCCGGCAATTTCCTGCAGGGAGTATGGAAAATCTCGGGGGAAAACCACACTCACGATAACCGCTGTCAGCATCGGGATTCAAACGTACGATATTCGTACTTACTGCAGGTGGTGCCCTCGCGGCCATGGTGCTCGTTTGACGAGCGCGACTATGCCACGGGACAAAATGCTTGTAGAATTTGGATTCGAGTAACTATAACCGCCCTCCCCCGCCCCATTACCTTCCCCTCATTGGTCGATTCTGGCTACGCTACTGCTTCTACCTGTCCTAAACATAAGAATTGTATGTCGATGTAGCCATTATATTAACAGTGTTGCCCTTACATACTATAGGATAACAAACATTGACCACATTCATGAATGCAGGCAATACAGCAAACATTTCACTTGCAGTTCAGTTTACAGAAACAATCATTTTTATCGGCAATATCAATGTAGCAGACAACTAGTTTTTCGGGGGGGGGGGAGGCACTTGCCCCTGGTGCCCCCCCCCCTCCCCTGGATCTGCCACTGGCGTGATGTGCATTAAAATCCCCCAATGTAAGATGCTTAGAAAATTGCTGTATAAACTGAAAATATACATACCATTGTCGACGGGAACCTTGTATACCAGGAGGACAGTAAATATGACTTATATGGAGATCTTGTAGAAGGAACGTATGATGATGAGTGTGAGGAATGTAAAAATTATTAGAAAGGGGGCTGTACCGTAAATTATTTTTAAATAACGTCATGATACCTCGATATCCTGGTCCATCCTGGCGTTCAACGTGATAATTTGCAATCTGAAAATTATACGAGGAACGGAGCCATGTTTCTTGTAGGAATATGATGTCCGGATCATACTCCTGAATTAAATGCAGTAATTCATGCTTTTTATTTAAAATACTACTACAATTCCACTGGAGTAGTAACATCTAAGATGACAAGGAAATTAATCTAACGGAAGACTACTACGAACCGGGGTGTTATATTTTGATGAAGGAGGAGTGGGAAGTAATGGTACAATCATATCTAATAATTTTTGCACTTAGAAGCTCCATTGAGCGTTGTGACCCAATAATTCCTTTAATTTCTGAAAATCTGCCATAATGGCTTGCGATGGATCCTGCGAAGTTACAGGTAACTGAGGAGACTGTTTCTTCAACACTTCAGCTCCCGTGGTTACAGGACTCGAAGACACTCCTTCACCACTGCCAGACGGCGGATTTAAGATATCTTGGTAGGCCCGTCGATCATAACCCAATGGATTCACCACTTTAGGCGCTTGAGGCACAATTTCTGTATACTTTCGTTTACGCGGCGGATCAGTAGGACGCGTAATATTTGACTGCTCTATGGTTGGAAATTGCTGAGGGAGGGTAAGGGGTTGAACGGTACACCTGAGTTAGCCTGGATGACTTCATGGTATGATTTGTTGTCGATACACATTTGTCTTCTTCTTCGTCTTGTCTTCTCGTGGAAACAGAACAGAATTCTTGTATGGCTTGGAAGTACTTTTCCCAATCCAAGTAGTATCTTGTAGCTTCTTGGTTCGGACTGTGTCTGCAGTAAGTATTGAAGTCTGCATTTAAATTACCAGACAACACTTGGAATACTCTGAATTGAATAAGTTCTTTATGAACAAACTACAATAGGCTATAGCCTACATTAGGTGGCCTTTACTAACGGACACTATTTGAACTTCTGTACACAAAGGCACACGAGTGAACACAGAACACCAACATTGTAACATGAAATGTTACAGAAGAAGAAAGTTATTGGATAAAATCAACACTCTCCCTTATTTAATAACTTGCAGACCCCCATGCTGTCTCACAAATTGTTGGAGTCGAGTTGCAAACAATGGTTTCGAAGTCATTTTGAATTCCTTCTTGAGATAGTCAATAAACTGCTGAAGTTCATGCTAATTGTCAACTGCTATCAAGCCATCATCAACACAGAGGACAAAGAAAATGTTGCTGCAACATCTCTGCCTAACGAAGAGACAAGGATCAGCTTCACTCCTTCGAAATCCTAATTTGATTATGTAGTCACTGTACTTTTTATTCCAACAGCGAGGGGCTTGTTTCAGCCCATACAAGCTCTTCTTCAGACGACATACTCTACTGGAACCATCATTGTACCCTTCAGGCTGCTTCATGAATATGGTCTCCTCTAAATTACCATAGAGAAATGCTGTTGACACATCTACTTGAGCTAGCATCATGAGTAGTGTGGTGAGGAGGGAGCCGCCTCACAGCCTACTTTCCTACGAACTTTGTCGATATCTCCCGAACGCATGATCGGATTTTAACGAATGAGGTGTTGTTGGCATTGGGATGACGTCCTCTTTGCTAAGAATGTGTGTTGGTATTTTAATTTTTTTTGAAAATTTTTGATTTTGACATTGGCGCTATTTTGGAAACCGTGAATTTTGGAAAAAAGTTTGTTTGACGTTAATGAAAGGTGGCTATGCCCTCTAGGTGGACAGCAAGTTTCAAGTGTGTAGGCCAAAAGAAAATGAATTTAAAAAAATTATGACTATTTTGGAAACGGCGAACTTGACAAAAAAAAAGTTAGTTTGTGATGAATAGTTGGTATATACTCCCTCTACCCGCACCATAAATTTGAAGTCGCTAGGTGAAAAACTTATGCACGTTTTGGGGTATTTTGAACCTATGTTTTCAAGTCGCTTTGGTAGCGTAGCGGTCAGCATGGTTAGCTGCCGCCCCGGAGGTCCTGGGCTCGATTCCCGGCTCTGCCACGAAATTTGAAAAGTGGTGTGAGGACTGGAACGGGGTCTACTCAGCCTCGGGTGGTCAAAATGAGTAGAGGGGGGTTTGATTCCCACCTCAGCCTACTTGAAGTGGCTTTCCGTAGTTTTCCACTTTGTCTTTGGGCAAATGCCGCGATGGTTCCTATTGTAAGGTCACGGTCACCTCCTTCCCATTTCCTTGCCTAACCGCCCCACTGTTTCCATTCCTTTATCAGGCCGCCTGTTCGCTCTGCAGGTGTGACCACTTGGGCATAGTGTTGGTTACACAGCCCAGTTGTATCCATTTTGTTTAATTGTTTGTTTAGGGGAAATGTAGGCAATGAAAAAGTGGAACCATGGTTTTAGGTGTTTCCATTATGTTTTTCAGATATTTGAGGAAAGCGTGAAAAAACAAAGAAATGAGATTTGAAGTGACGTTGGATTGTCATGTCAAACGCTATTATTGTTGCTAAACATACATACTGAGCCTTACCGGCGTAGAAAATAGTTTACTAACAGAAGTCAGTGCGTGTTGGGTCCTAGCATGAGAGACCTCAGCTCCTTATCGCAAAATAAGAATGCACGTAGTTGCACATGTGTGGGAAGCCTGCCTCTGCAAATTTGTTGTTGTTGGGAACAGAGTTAGATATCAACAGTAGCTTTTGCTACCCACCAAAACTTGATACTATGTTCAAGGTTAGTAGGCTGTGAGAGCTTTGTTTTCAAAATGCTGATGTCGAAGTTCACATAGGGTACTCAGTGGGAAACGTCGTGTAGGCGTACACTATGTATGAACTGCTAATGTCAAGACTTCTCTGACTCAGTCAGTCATTACTTGCAAGGGTGTTTTAATACATGGTGAGAAATGACGTGTTGGCAAATGTATAGACACGTTTATATATGTACCGACAGAGAGCATTATGAGCATTACTTTGCAAGATATTGTTTGATACACCCGGGTCTGCTAAGCCATTAGCCTGCGCACGTTAATTAATTAATTAATTAAATTAACTTAATAATAAAAAATCTATATTGAACATCGAGTAAAAAAGACAAGGTATGTTATTTGTTCATAATAATGTTATGGAATACATTATTGTTATTTGATGGATTATTTGGAAGTTGATTTAATAACTCAATGCTATGAATGTATTTTTGTTGCAGATAAAACAACAACTAATTTGCTGTATATAAAGGACAAATTAAAGCAGGCGTGGAATATTAGTTTCTAAAAGAAAACATATTATTAATATGCAAAAGGTATGTACATATTGTTTATGACTTAAGCTAAAAAATCAATGAATGCTATTTTATTTAATGGTAATTCATGAACTAACGGAATATATTTATTTTTGTTGCAGAATTAAACTGTGTGCCTGCCAACAAACGATCGGGAGTGGCAGCGTAGCCCACTAAGCTACAATTTTGATATTGTAAAGGTGGCCTACGTTATAAAGATATTTTTTGTTTGTTTGTGCAAAAATTAGCTTACTATTTTCCGAGTGAGTGTCTTATTGTGTGTGCATATGAATAATCCTATTACCGAGAGCAGTGGCTATGCTGGCTAAAGCACAGAGTTAGGTCATGGGGCCAAGCTCTCTGCTAACTCGGTAGACGCGTGGGTTTCAGCCCCACCGTCGGCCGTCCTTGAAATGGTTTTCCATGGTTTTGCATTTTCAACGCCAGGAAAATGCTGGGACGGTACCTTCTGACAGGCCACGGCCGCTTCCTTGTACATCCTAGCCCAGATTCATCGATCTTTATCCATTCCATCTCTCATCCTGGCACGCAGGTCGCCCACGGGCGTCGACTAGAAAGACCTGCACTCTGCCTTTTAGGAGGCCACACGACAGACAGAATAATCCTATTGCATACCCTAAACCATTTTTGAGTGTTTTGTTATTATGTGCTATAACTGAATTAATGCATATGTTTACTGAATATATATATATATATATATATATATATATATATATATATATATATATATATATATAACTAAATGCCAAATTACGACATTACGAATCAGTTATTAAACCGGAAGCAATATATGCTTGTGAAACACTTTTCAAGTTAAACACTCGGTCAGTTACTGACACATTACAGAAGATTGATAGAAGAATTCTAGAACTATAATTAATAAAATACATCAGGTGGATGGTCAATGGCGTCTATTTCCAAATGAAGTGGTTTATAAAGAAACTGAGTCTATAGTCGATACTATGCGAAAAAGGCGAATTGCTTTTTTTTTGGTCATATCTCATGCCTGCCGGATACTAGACAATTAAAAGTATTATTTAATTATTTTTTCAAAAGTAAAACAAAGAACTCTTGGTTTATGGAAATTCAAAATGATATGGATGAACTCGGCTTGACAATGTCCCAAATTGCTAACAAAGATGAGAAGAATATCTTGAAAAACAAGAACATCCGACTTCCCTTAAAAACCTTTACCCGCAAAACTTACACCATAAGCGATGAGAGAGAGCGGCAAGGTCGACTAGAATGAAAATGTTTTGGGAAAAGAAGAAAAATAAGAAGCTGAATCTTTAATATTGTTTTTGTTATATGTATATACTTGTTTTGGTGAAGTGCTCCAATGAGGGCGTAACATATGTAAATAAATAACTAATTAAGTGTTTTATTGCTTTTTGCTTTTCAGATATACATATATATTTAAGGAAAGAAGCATTATCCCGCATTGCAACTAATTGGCTGTTTGCTGGAGCCCCCCCCCCCCCGACAGCTACAGTTGGAGACAAAAACAACAACAGTTGCTATGACTTGGGTTTGAGTGTGAGTGTGTGTGTACCACAGTGTTAGAACACATCTATATTTGCTGTTTTTTTGGATTATCCTATTAATAAGGTGAGATAACATTCCATTTACTGTTGTTTTTTAATTATGTCTACGTCCATGTGTAAAGACTTAGAATGGCAACCATTAGCCAAATGTTTTAAAAGTAGAATATGTTCCGGTCGAATTTATAATGTAAAAAAAAACTGTCTATCCCCTAAAGAATTTGTCGAATCGTGTTTGTCTATTTTCTGAATGAAAGCAAACAAGGCTTAACAACGCATCACGCCCTAAAAATAAATTTTGAATTACTATGTGAATTTATTCTGATTAAAAATAATGTTGAAGAAAAACATAGGTTTAATCTTTGTACAAAAATGGAGAAATTACTGATATCCGATAATTTAGAAATTTGGTATCACAAAAATGCTATTGACGGGCTTATCACTAAATTTGATAAGTTACAAGACGGACCCACTGGCCTGGCTCTGAATAGCATTGCATATTTACAAATTAATATTTGTAAATACAATCCATTAAATGCAGGAAGTAGCCATATCCCACTCGGAGGTCTATCGCTTCGAGAAAGTCAGTGATTAATGTATGTAACACAGACGATTACTGCTTTTTATGGAGTGTGGCTAGTTGCCTGCAACCCTGTCAAGACAGAAATGGTGATAGACCAGGGAAGTACAAAGCTATGTTTAACCACTTAAAGCAAACTCTGAAACTACAGCGTGTTTTATTTCCCATGTCTGTAGATAAAATTCATTTATTTGAGAAAGACAATCCAAATTTCTCCTTTATGGTATATGGCGTTGAGGGATCCAATATCGTGGACCCCTTGTATGGCACCAAACAGGTAAAGCAACATCACATTCACTTGCTTTTCCTGTCTCATGGAGATAAAAGCCATTATTGCTGGGTAAAGAATTTAAGTAAATTGGTAAGTAGCCAAATGTCCAATCATAAATGTGGAAAGCAAATTTGTGAGCGTTGCCTTATGTATTTTGGAACTGCTGAACTTTTGGAACGACATATGAGAGATTCTGAGGGGCAGACGGCAACAATAAAAGAATCTTCCCTGCTGAGGAAGGAACCACTTCATGTCGTCAACAAGCATTTCGTCAACTTTATTTTACGTTACCTATGAATCAATATTCACCACATAGAATACGGTCTATTAGAAACTAACAACAACAACAACAACAACAACAATATGTGATGCATATGTTTCTTTGATTCGGCTTTTAGGAACATACTTTACTTAAAAAGACATTTTGGCTAATTTTTTAGTTTATGGTGTATTCATGTTTATGTAAAACACATACCCTAGTTTAAATTTGTATTGTTTTCTTGTTTTGTTTCTTGGATATAGACATGGTTAATAAATTGCATGGTATGTTAACTTTACCTTTATAGGCATCCATTGGTATGCAGTTGTTTTTTATAGTATCTGTGCATACTTTTTTTTAACAGTATGTAGTGCGAATTTGCACGTCGACAGGGGAATCGTGTACGACTCATTCAACAAGGATATTATATACTAATACCTAATGACAACAGAGGAATACATTTACCTCCAAGCGATCTTGAAAATGATTCACATTTAATTTTCATAAAATATATTCTATTAAATCATTTTCAAATTCATGTTTTGGCTGAAAACGATGAGAATGAATGTCAACTTTTAAAAGTAGGCTACACAGTGTGGGACAATTATTTGTTTGTTTTACATGCGTTTTACCAAAAGGTAATACAGTGGTCATGTGAACAATGTCCGCAGGCCTACGTTTTTGTTAATCTGTCTGGTAAACTGTTGCCACAAATTCTTGAACCACCCATATAACAAATAATATGAATCATGACATGTTAATGTTAATAATAATAATAATAATAATAATAATAATAATAATAATAACTTTGCAATTTGTTATTTATGTTTTTAGAAAAAAAATGTATGAAGCCCTTTGCTCAGAAATTAAAGATCAGTTACTGATGATACATAAACAAGTCTTAGTTGTACCCATACAAAAAACAGGCTTAGTTGGTATTAAACCTTTAAACCAAAACCTTATTTCAGATTTTATAGATGACAGAGCTCCATTACTTTTAATAAAAAAATAGTGGTGATTTAATACCATTTACATACATGGGTTGGTTTTTTAGTTTTTGCACCAATGCTTCAGTGCCAAGTTGCAACAAGGTTGGGCGCTGCCACTTTTACCGACGGTTGCTGCCCTGCATCCCCTCCCTCAGAGCACATGACCTCGCCCGTCCACACCACCACTCATGCGCAGTCGCGCCTGTTATATGAGCAGTGTGAGACCAGCGCTCGAGAAAGGCAGTCGCAATGTTTTCCAAGTAGGAGCAGAGAACGTGGATAAAAATGCAGGGTGCTAGGGGTCGCAGTGCTAAACAGTGTCACCGAGGATTGCAGGAAGCGTGCGGTGCAGCTGCGTTACCGTTCAGAACGGTAGTAAGATGGGTTGCAGCCTTTCGAGATGGGCGCGAACGTGTGGAGCACATGCCTCGATCTGGTCACCCACCAGTAAGTGATGACAATGTGCAGATGGTGTCCGCGTTAGTACAGGTGGATCGGAACGTAACGATTCGTCAATTAGAGCAAGATACTGGACTGGCGCATTCAACTGTCCTCCACATCCTGAAGGACTTACTGAAAATGAGGAAGATTGCGTCCAAATGGGTTCCACATGACTTAACCGACATGCACAAATGGCTGCTATATGACGCTTGTCGTAAGCACTTGCAGCGTTATGAGGGCGAAGGAGAGGCATTCTTACGGCGTACCATAACCATTGACGAGACGTGGGCCAGATCTTATGCGCCACAGTTAAAACGCCAATCGAACGAGTGGCAGCACCACGGATCACCAAGGAAACAAACAGTTCGACCAACCCCCACCAATGTGAAGGTAATGTTGATTCTTGCCTTTGATTGGGATGGTGTGATCATTCACCATACTGTTTCCCCAAGGGCAAACCGTTAATGCGGCGTACTATTGTTCGTTTCTGCAAGACCATCTCCGAGGAGCTCTGAGAAGGAAATGGCGCCACCATATGGTTACACCGCCCATCGTTCTGCATGGCAATGCTAGGGCACAAACAGCAGGCGTTGTGTCGGCATTGTTGGATCGCTGGGGCTGGGAGGTCCTCTATCACCCCCCATATTCTTCCGACATCAGTCCCTGCGACTATGGTCTCATTCCGAAGATGAAGATGACAATGCGCGGGGAGCGCTTCCGTACCATTGAACACGTTAAGCAGGCTGCCGAGCGCTCTCTTCGTACCATCAATAGATTGGGCAGTGCCAACGGTATCCAACGACTTCCGCATCGCTGAGAACACGTTGTACGCAATGGTGGGGTATACATCGAGGGCCTGTGAAACTTGGAACCATCTAAGTGAGTTATTAATCCAGTTAAAACTAAGGTGCCAAAACTAAAAAACCAACCCATGTATTTACCAAATTTTGAAAATACGTTTCGGCAGTGGCAATGGTTAGTGTTTTGCGCCTCTTCATTATCAGATGCGCAAGTGATTGAACCCCATCCCTATAACTACATTTCAATTGATTTGTCTAATGATGCTTTAGCACGTTATTTAGGTCATTTAACAACCCCCTCTACCCTATGATAGAAATCAACTATTGTTTTTCAATTTAAAACAAGGTTTTGGTTTATTTATAGCTTTTAAAAATAGTTTAAAATAATAGCTTGGTTTCTTTCTTCTTTCTTTCTTTCTTTCTTTCTTTCTTTCTTTCTTTTAGAAAACATGAACATGTATGATAATATGAATCACCATATTGCAAGCTTGCCACGGTGGGTGAGTGGATATCGTGTAGGTCTACTAACCCCAAGATTGCAGGTTCGCTCCTGGCTGTGGTAAGTGATTTTTGAAAGGTGGCAAAATACGATACTGTACAGCCCATGGGCAGTACCCCTAAAGACCCACCCCTCCATCTTTCATCAAAACCACCCTCATAGGCATACCATAAGCCTCATATACTTCTTCAAACACAAGCAGGCCCGGCATACTGCTGACAGCCACGCTTACATAATACACACACAAACACAATAACTGGAGCGGCAACAGTGATGAAACGCTGACCAAGCAGTGGGGGAAGGCCTTAAAGGCTAGGCGCAGAAGAGCCCCATTATCTGTTCGTGGCCAGTGGCTCTGCTCTCCCGAGGTCCGTTCCAGCTCTTCACCAGGTGAGAACTAGCCGTGTGCTCAGATTCCTTATCATTGTAACACCTACTCTGAACACTTCTGTAATTTACACCTTGTACTATATTTTATATCTGTCTAAACACCTAAAAGGGGCAGTACATCACAGCTACTGGCCAATAAACACTTGGTCAGTAAACACTCACACTTATTACTCATTACGCCCTGTTTTACATCTTTACACCCAACCTGACCTTAGTCATATTTGCCCCTGGCAGTGGAGACCAGGAACTGCATCGTCAGGAATTCTATTGTACTCGAGCAAGCGGCCCGGCTGCAGAGTGTCAAGTCGCCGACTCTGCACGTGAGCTCGCTGAATCGCTCGCTCTACTGAATTGGCAGGCTATGTCATTAGCTCACCTTAAACATTCATCCCCTAGCAGGTAAACGCATCCTGTAGGGACGCCCCCAATAGATTACGTACGCACACCAACACACTACACTGGTAGTCTCCCCCAATTACGGGAAACTACCCTTATTCGGAAACATCCCTTAAATTAACACATTTACACTACCCTGTTTATCCCACCCCTAACAGAGGGATAAAACATATTGGTGGAGACGCCGCTACCACGCAAAATAAGAGTAAGGGACTCAAACAACGAGCCCTCGTAGTAGAGCAATCCATACCGAAAGCAGTCAAGCGAAATTTAATTTTTTTCTCTGAGAGAAAGCATTGTTTTTTCCCTCCTCTCGGGGAACACAAGGGAAATTTTAGCCAACCCCCCCCCCCTGGGAAGAATCAGCAGTTTTAATACATTAGAAGCCACACACATTTCTTTTTATACACACACTTAGTTCAGGATGGCCCCCCTATACCGTTTAGCTATGCTGAGGAACATTGGGGAATACCAGGAATTAATTGCCTGGCATAAGGTCTTTGATACAAGGCAGGACTACCTAAGGAGGTATCAGCAGCTCCTGCACGCTCAGTATATGAGAATTATAAGGGCACTTGTCCGGCCATTCCGCAGCGCCAAGAGTCGAAAGACTAGGGCGAAAATCCCCACCCTCCGTACACAACTCAACAAAGCACACTGGAAACTACACTGCCGACACGAGGTCATGTTCCAGCAATGGGAGGCACTCATCCAAGAACATAAACAAATAGGAACTAGCGGTACCAAAGTTGCCGAACAGGACATATGCCTCAATAGGCAGTACGACCAAATTTGGGAAGAATATCGGGAACTCCAAGCCAACAAGGCCATATTTGAGTATACGGCAGGGCCACCAGCGAAGCCAAGAGAGGACATAGGCGTAGATACGCTAATTCAGCAATTCGCAAGGATGTCCCTCTCGACACGTACCGCCACACAAGGGAAGGAGTCTACCGTGGCCATAGGCCAGAAATCGGTCAGGCTAGCCTCCAATACACTACAGGGCCAAACACACATAGACACACGTCCCTCAGCTCCGGTCCGGGAGGCAATTTTGCCAGACCGAGGGGCAAAACCAACGCCAGCCCCCTCAAAACGAATGAACGAGAGGGAGTTGACGCCAGGGCTCTCATACACACATGACAACACAGAGAGAAACCTGGAGGAAACTATGTCATGGGCTGAGAACGTAGAGAACGTGCCACAGCACGATAAGCCCATACAGACCTACACACGTAGACAGACGCGAAGGAAGGAGTCTGCCGTGGCCATAACCCAGAAAAAGGCCAGACTACCCTCCAATACATTGCAAGGGTGCTCACAGACAATTACACGACCCCTACCGCCAGTTCAGAGGGCGATTTCGCCAGAACGGAGGCGGACACGAACATGTGCACCCCCAATGCAAAGAAATACAGGGGGATTGCTAACAGTTTACCAGGGGGTAACACACACGCCTGCATGTACTCTCCTGCCTCCAAAACAAAGTACACGGGGTATAAGGGAAGTTTTACCGCCCACCCCACGAGGCCAGGCAGACAGGGGGGTATACACGCGCACAGACACTGATAGGGTAGCGTGGAGCCAATGCAGCCCTTCAGGCACCAGCACACCTACGCCTATTAACAGGCACTACGGTGAACGTAGGCTTACTTTACTTAAATCACCCCTGAAAAATAGTAAAGAAGCACCTCAATGGGAGGCGGAGGCCTATACCCTCCTAACAGGGCGAAGGTATTCACCCCGTCGAGCAACAGCGCTCGGGCGAGGATAGACACATTTACAGGTGAAAATTCACTCCCAACTAGACAGAAACTGGCCAAAACTAAGGCAATTCGTAAGTACATTGAAATTAAACCAGGAATATGGACACGGGGGCAGACAATCACACGGGCGGCATCGCAAAGACAGCATGAATACACAATCCCATAGAAAAGCCATAGAATCCCATATAGGCACTGTGCCCCATAGAGTTATAGCTAAGAGTTAAGGCATGCATAATAAGGTTTATATTATATGTATATGACTGGCATATTATCATTGTGTACACATCTTAAACATACACTAGGGATGGCATATGAATTGCACTAATGCCACTCACAGCACAGACATAAACACGGGAAGGTTCTTTTACAAGGTTGATACGATCCTGACACAGATATCTAGCTGCCACACATGCAACCAGAGGCCAGGACACACAAGCACTAAAACGATTGAGGCACACAATCATGAACACAGGAAGGTTCTTTTACATACGGGGAATACATGTATAAGCACATAAACTACACAGGTCTGACACAGATAGCGTCACCACGATGGTGGGATATCATCATGAAGGGACGTAGGTCCTCGTGAAAACATATTTTGGAAACACGCACACCATTCGTGACAGGGTCGCAGCATGAATGCTGTACACTTCAAATGCTAACTGCCGGACAGGACATACGGTCCCGGCAGCGCGTTATCACATGAAGTAACCCAACACTTTTGCATGCTCAGCGCGACTAAGTGACACACTCGTCGGCTGAAGGCACTCACAGACAGCCCGGTATTACAATCGACAGAATATCATTCACTAGGGGATTCAAAACCACACTACGCCCACAAATTAAGACAAGGGTCAACCAAAATTCACACACACGACATACATGGGACATACATACAGGGGCGTAGGCCCGTTCTAAGGTACTCGCTATAATAGCCTACTTGGGGCATTAGCGACCCCGGGACTGCAAATAGGGGACGTACCGTGAACGCCAGGCTTCTACGGAGACCACCACAAAATACTTTTTTTTGGGCCATAGCGCCCAAAATCTGAATAAGGGGGAACCCACGGGCACAGACAAATGCTCACACAAAGTAGGTAACACCACATCTCTACGGCCAAAAAACACGGCAATGTAGATTACCCCGGACATAAAATAATAGAGCAAGACACAATGGGGAAGTAATCACGGAAACAAATTCCCAAACAAGCTTGTGAGCGAAAAAAGGTGACAAGTTAACACGTTGGCCTTTCTAGAATGCAAACACATGTCAACATACGGACAGTGGCGGAAGTCACATTTTGTTGGCCTTCCTGCATATCATTGAAGACTTTCCGTACACAAGGACACTAAACAAATATACAAAAACACTGCGCTGCAAATAAGCGAATTCCAGCGTGTTGCCACACACTGTTGCCGGAAGGAATTCTTGTAGCAGCAAGACGTGACACTGACATACAGACATGATGACACTGACATAAAAACAATAACAATAAAGACATACAGTGACAACACGGATGTTGATACAGGAAGTGAGAGCGGCATTACATTAGGCTCCGCATCCAATATTACACAAATATCGTGGACCGGATTGAGCTTGGAAGACAAACTATTATACGCCTATCACTAGCGGCACTAGGAACATGTATACAAAGGTGATAACACACAGTACACGGCACGTGACAAGTAGCCACGCGACACGAGATAAGCCTTCTCCGATAACACCACACGCGTCGGCAGGAGGCAGCGTTGGGCGACTTCATACGCACAAGAGCGCATCAATTACAGCCACGGCCGCCTCTCCCCCACACGCGCCCAACACTTAGCGGCAGACAGGCAATTACACGCGAACATACACACTAATTAGGGGAGGATACAGACAGATTCCATGAGGGAACAATCCCCCCCCTAATAATTTCTTTTCTTGTTTTTTTTCGCTCTCTCTAAAAATCCACTACAGGCAATCATGCTATGCCGATTTATACTCACAGCCACATGCTACCCTATCCCACGTTATGAACAGGGGACCAGATTAGGCCGTGACGGCACAGCGTCACCACACTTAAACATCCTAAGGGCAGCCAGAGGGCGGTGCCCACAGACACACACATTTTCACACAACGTAGGTATCACAGACCCACGGGCACGCCACAGACTAGTATTTTAGGAGACACTAGGTGCTATATGGCATCTCAACCCAGCCACCGTAAATCCCAAAGAGCGGGTAGAAAACACATAGCGACCAAGAGAGGATGACACACTACAATAGGAGTAGAGGTGGATAATACCATCAGGATGGCCATGGTACCAACTACGGACTACCATCCCCATACCCTTCCACCTACATACCCTATTACCTGCAACACTATCCAACACAGACATACAGATACATAAAAACACCTACACTACATTGCAAAGTATACATCGGGGTTGATAGACTTCATGCTTCTCACAAATTAAGGTTTGCTACACCTTGGCCCCGAATGCCTACACCTGAGTATTAGAGGTGATTCGGAAACGAATATTAAGCGACGATGCACATCTCTATATAGAGAGATGAGGTCATACTGATACTAACAAATATTTTATTAAATAATCCCGCATGCAAGGGACATAAACTTATTGTATCCCAGCACACGCCTTATCCTCAAATGAGAGCAGATACGCCTCATATCAATCCCACTGCATGAGGTATCCTACCCACAAACCAGGGATTGTATTGTTATAAAACCCGCATGACATTTTCAAATTTTGGACACCTGGGGACAAACCCACCCCATCCACTCACAGTAAATACCTCCTAGCAGCATCATCGGCTCCCGGCCACCATAAACACGGAGTCCACCGATGCACGACCCCCTCCCACCACGCTTTAACCCCATTCAGCAAATAACACCCCCGGATCCTAATAACAAGGGACCAAACGCCCTATAAACCTACTAATACCTCCAGAAAAGTACCAAGGCATCACCGCTGGAAATCCGCCACGGCAATAACAGGCCTAAAGTAGTCACTGCATTTCGAAGATTCTACAACCCCAGAACACAAGAAATTTTACATAATTACATAATTATACAGTATCACACTTATTTTTAAAGGAATCTGAAATCACACTAGATGGTGATGAGAAGGTAAACGGAGGGAGCAGAAGCTCCACGGAAGGGCAGAGACGGGGCAAAATGCCAACGGATCCTGACCCAGTTGAATGACAGATGGACGTAGGGTCGAAGCGCCGATGACTCAGTGCGGGCAAGCTTCGGAATCCTGGGAAACCTAGCCTGTTCCCTGGGACGAAGAAACTTACACCCATTATGCACTGCGGCCGTCGAAGCCAGACCTGCAGGGGAGACTTTTTGACGGCTAGTAGGAGAATTAGTCAGCTCCATACTAGACTCAGGAGACGAACCTAGAGACGACAAACTTGGACTAGACTTTTAGTTAGTGTGTAGTATAAGTAGCGTTCCTAAGGCGGGGAACAAGTCTTCCATTCGCGTGAAGTGAAGCAGTGCCTCAGGATTCAACGGGACCAATCCTAGGCACGCCAAGTCCTCATTCCACGCAGTGAGGTGAAGATGATTTAACAAATGATATATAATAACCAATGAATGTTAAATAATGCGTATGGAATGAATGCGGTCATTCGGTTCCGTGCCCACATAAATGGATGACACCGAGTCTCCAGAGCTTAAATGGTAACACAACGGGCGGCCAGAGATATTAAATGGGTATGCAACGGGCTGCCAAAAGGGGTTTTGTGGGCAACCCAGTAATAAACAGTAATAAACACCAAATGGCGAATAATGCCAATGTAAGCATGCATAAGACCAACCGAAAGGATATCCGCGCGAGGTGTTTGCTCCTTAGCAACGCAGTCGCACAAGCCTATATTAGTTATTAATAGGGGGAAGTCGACAGTTATTTTATAGGAGGGGACTACGGGCTCCTGTTGGGTTCCGGTCCCGGCAGGATGTCACAAGGGCACCTCGGAAGGGAGACCGACCGGGGGGAGCCTCACGTCAAAATTTTAGTACATAAGATACAGTTGCATTTGGAAGGCAGCTTAGATTTAAGCAAATTTAAAAAGCACTGTTGTAAAACAGTAGCTACAACATATTTCGGCATTAGGTTAAGGACTATTTCGGCATGTACATACAAAATATTTTTATAGTATTAATTAATATAATTTAGGTTAAGCACTTTTAATTAAGACAGAGCGTTCGGCACCTGGCAACTAAAACCTTTACCAGGGTAAGACCGAGAACACATTGCAAAAACAGGCATATGCGACGCGAACGCGACATATGGCGTTCGGCACCGTATTGGGTAAGACCGACACCATATAGATTCAATTGAGGGTACGACGCGAACGCGACATATAGCGTTCGGCACCTGGCGGCTAGACGTTGCCAGGAAAAGTCCGATAAATCGATAAATTACCGATAAAAACATAACAGGGCGGAGGCACTAAAGCTGTCCGACCCACCAGCGAGGTAAACGGTACAGCCACTGAAGCTGACCGACCTCGATAATACACGAGACGCCGAAGAAGTCTCAGGGGCGGTAGCATCGCAACCCGACCCTTAAATGGCGCTGCGCGATAGGGGCGAAATATATATATATATATTTGGCCAAGGGTATTGCTAACATGTTTTTATATTTCAGCAAAAGAGCTCCAACACTGCACCAAGGACTGGAACCCAAAAATGATCATGGTATAAGGTAAGGTGGACCACCGAACAAGCACACACTCATACACTGCTATACACTGAGGAGACATAACAATACACACAAAGTCATAGCCGGCATAAGAAGGTATAGAGTAAGGTAAGATAAGAAGGCGCCAGACAAAGAACAAGACGGACCACACGAGTGTATTGACAGACTATAATACCTGTAATTTTGATTTCAGAAAGTATACACGCCGACACAAGAGGCAATATGAAGATTACGCTAATGATTACATGTCTTTATTTTTTTACTTCTCCAGTTTACAGACGGCGGCACCAGATACATGACACTGGTGACGATGATTTCACTGCCATACAGCAGCAACATGTTTTTTGTGCCATGCTATTATTATGTACCATCTTTACTCGCTAATATGTACTCATTCTAACATAATCCAACACACTCACCACCATTCTTTTACAGCTACACTCCAGAAAACAAAAATCTGAACAGCAGGGTTGATACCTGTGGGGTATCAGGCTTACTGATAGATCAACTATACACAAAAGCGTCAAAGAAGCGACGCAACATACGGCAATGAGGGCGCAACCAATTTGTGGCGGCAACTCTCAATGTCAAGTGTGGAGGCATTCGCCCACAGAGAATGATCCACAGGATAGGGTTATATCAGCAGCACGACCACTAAACTGCACCGGAAACGGCCGGACAGGACTAGCCATGAGATGGCACATGAATACAAAGGGTAGCGTGCACGCAAGGTACAGTGGATACGGCCGTCTAGGTATAAAATAATTAGGATAGATATAAGGGACTAATGTAAAAGAAAATAATGTAATACTGTTAAGAGGCACCTTACACAAAATGTGTTACCAATGATGCCTCACATTGTAAACACACATATTTTTATTTATCACACACATGTACACACTGACTTTCCTCTCTACCCTTCTAACTTAAATTTTGTAAAAATGTCTTATCTCACCTCGAAATAAAAACATATTATATTAAACCAGTAAGCACACCTTTAGACATTTATTTCTTCTTTCTCTCTACACTATCTCTTTATTTTCATTGTTACATTTTACACCTCACGCAGAAGGCAATTTTTTCATCCAACTGCAAAGCAGCATCACAGCAACCACCGATGTTTTTTTTTCCCTTCTGCAAAACCTTGAATGAATAGTTTCCCACACCATGTATTGTAAACTATGTATTTTTAATTCCAATGTCAAGCTTTATAATGAATAATTTTATGTGAATAATGAACTATGTATATACCCAAAACTCACCCCCTATGAGCACACGCTAAACTCACATCACCACCAGGACTACACGGCATCGACACATCCACACGACACCGAAGAAGGAGAAGAAGAGGGACAAGAAGAAGATGAAGAAGAACCACTACAACGACACGCCTACTCTATTTTCCGTTTGCGAGGCCGCGAACAAAGCCCGAGGAGGTCTTGTACAGCCCAGGGGCAGTACCCCTAAAGACCCACCCCTCCATCTTTCATCAAAACCACCCTCATAGGCATACCATAAGCCTCATATATTTCTTCAAACACAAGCAGGCCCGGCATACTGCTGACAGCCACGCTTACATAATACACACACAAACACAATAACTGGAGCGGCAACAGTGATGAAACGCTGACCAAGCAGTGGGGGAAGGCCTTAAAGGCTAGGCCCAGAAGAGCCCCATTATCTGTTCGTGGCCAGCGGCTCTGCTATCCCGAGGTCCGTTCCAGCTCTTCACCAGGTGAGAACTAGCCGTGTGCTCAGATTCCTTATCATTGTAACACCTACTCTGAACCCTTCTGTAATTTACACCTTGTACTATATTTTATATCTGTCTAAACACCTAAAAGGGACAGTACATCACAGCTACTGGCCAATAAACACTTGGTCAGTAAACACTCACACTTATTACTCATTACGCCCTGTTTTACATCCTTACACCCAACCTGACCTTAGTCATAATTGCCCCTGACCGTGGAGACCAGGAACTTCATCGTCAGGAATTCTATTGAACTCGAGCAAGCGGCCCGGCTGCAGAGTGTCAAGTCGCCGACTCTGCACGTGAGCTCGCTGAATCGCTCGCTCTACTGAATGGGCAGGCTAAGTCATTAGCTCACCTTAAACATTCATCCCCTAGCAGGTAAACGCATCCTGTAGGAACGCCCCCAATAGATTACGTACGCACACCAACACACTACACTGGTAGTCTCCCCCAATTACGGGAAACTACCCTTATTCGGAAACATCCCTTAAATTAACACATTTACACTACCCTGTTTATCCCACCCCTAACAGGGGGATAAAACAATACGCATGTCATACGATGTTGGCATGTCAAAGAACCCATTTGAATTCAGTAGGCCGAGTTCATAATGGCAAAATTAATATCGGGAGTTTCCGCCAACAGAAAGTTCCTCATTTCTCTACTAGAAAGCGCTATAGTGTTCCAGGAGCTTAGATATCTAACATCTAACCTCCTTGACTTTCATAGTCAAGGAACGACGAAATTCGACATGCAAGCTATCCTCTGGGTGTCAAATAACAAAGCATGCACCCGGCATCCGAGGCCATATGATATTAATTAACCATATTGCAGACAGCCTAGTTTATATTCAGCAAACACAGTTGTTGCTTCTTCCAGTGTTAAAAACCACTAGTTTTGACGGACGTGGTCCGTGGCAAGAAATTCATCAAGCACTATTAATGGACGTCAGACGCACTAAAAAACAAATTTTTCTTATCGATAATGATTGTCATTTACAACAGTATACCCATTTATGTCATGTGTACCATGAAACACAAAAAAATGGCTGTTGATGTTGGTTCAACAGTTATCGCGTACCTCTTACAAACATTATTATAATTTTGTCAATTTATCCAATACTATCTACAACTTTAGGCATTAAATGCTCAGGCTTAAAAAACAACACGCTTTAATGTATTGTCTATGTTGTTGTTGTTGTTGTTGTTGGTATATAAGAAAAAGAATGTTTAAAAATAACACTCTTTTCTTTCCATATAGCCAAGTATGGACGTCATAAACGCCATTGGCCAAGATTGCGGCTTTGGACGCAAGAAAATGAGTGAATTGCCTACACAAACACCCTTTCGCATTCATAAAATTCAAAAATTAAAATTTCTACCCACACGATTTAATAACCTACCTGATAATGTCATGGAAGATGTCAATTCGAGTATTCACCCTGTGTATTTAATCTATGAGGGTGAAAAACATTATCGTTGCATCATTCGTTTTGTAAAACTAGAAAACGAATAATCATTGTACGCAAGCCATGACTTTTTTGTTTATTGATGTCTTACTAAAACAAAAACAAAAATGTTTTTTCCGGTGCTCAACAGTTTGACGTTTATTAATTGTTTTTTATTGTTTATAATGGTAAATAATAATAATAATAATAATAATTTTTTAACTTTTTATGTTTGTTTTTTAGCCTTTAGGGCTACATTAATAAAATGATACCTATAATGACTATAGGTAAATGGTAATTTTTTAATCCTTTAGGGCTACGTGAATACAAACATTGCCTATGATGCATGTTTTTTACTTTCTTTTGATGTACATGTATAGTTTTTAAAGTAAGTTGAAACGTCATGCGCTTAAGGATAGCTTGTTCATTTAGCACACGCACTCATGTAATGCAACCATAAGTAAAAAAATCAACATTATTTACTAAATAAATAAATAAATAATTTAAAGTTAACGTTACATTGTGTTAAATGGGCACATGGATTTGTACAAACAAAATCATAATGACATGTGTTATTACATAATAATAATAATAATAATAATAATAATAATAATAATAATAATAATATATAAAACAACATAGTTTGAAACTTGTTAATTATTTTATATGCTACTATGACTACATATAAAACATGTTTTTTTTTTACTTTTATTTTTTTTACTTGTGCTTGCAGTGCATCAGGAGGGTGTTTAATAAACAAGCGACCCTCAAGTCCATAACGTTTCAACTTATTTTATTATTTAGTACAAATACCATTTATAGCAATATTTATAATGTTCATAATGAAACTATTAGTTAATAATAATGAATTGTAATTTCTTTTTATTGTTTATAATTTTAAATTGAAACACCATTTATATTATTGTTTATAATCATATTGAAACTATTAGTTAATAATAATACACTGTCGTCCTTTTTATTGTTTATAATTTAAAATTGACACACTATTTATATTATTGTTTATAATTATAATTTTTAAAACTATTAGTTAATAATATTGCATTGCAAATTCTTTTTATTGTTTATAATTTTAAGTTCAAACAGCATTTATTTATATTATTGTTTATAATTATAATATTTGAAACTATTTGTCAATAATAATGGGGAAATATACAACAAGGTCTCATGTTTATTTATTTTTAAAAATCATAACAGTGATACTATACATTTTTTTTAAATTAATTCATCATCTTAAATTCCATATTTAGATAAAAGTAATTTGCTCTTCGTAGCACCAATCACCATAAATGCTGCCATTCGTTTTGATTGGCATTTGAGGCTGTTAATCGTTGCTTGGCAATGCTTAACAACACTTTGTAGGCAATGCGTCTTAGTGTGGGATCACTGTTTTCATAGGCTATATCATGATTAAGGCATGCATAATCCAAAGCGTTAATTCCCATATCCCCTCTCCTCAAACGATCTTGAAGACGAGTACCAGGGCCACAAAAGCTGTAAGCAGGTAGGTGAGCTTCGAATGGTAAGTTTTTAATGATGTTATCAATAATTCCATGGCCAGTACACCTGGGACATAGAGGTTTCAATCGGTGAAAAACACTTTTGTTGTTGTTGTTGGTCTTCTTGTTCTTTTTGTTCTTGTTGTTGTTGTTGTTGTTGTAGTTGTTGTTGTTGTTTGTCGGCGGTTGCTGACGAGCATGGTAGGTGGTGGTTGTTTTCCGCATGACAGCCATGGAATGATGAAACAATGTCTTTACAGTGAGTTTTATGACCATGATATAATTTCATAAATTGGCATGTAGCACACTGTCGAATGGAAGGTATTTTTGCCATGGTTAATTGCTTGTGATGGGAAAAATGACTGTAAGGTTGTAGTTCACTCAATACAGGGTCAGTAGTCCATTCGACAGGCGCCATTTCCCAAATTTCTTTCACAGCGTTGGCAGAAACATAAAAAAGAAATGATTTAGGTAGTGCTAATAATTCATGATGTGCAAAGTTAATAAGTATTTCTTGCACACAAAGAACTTTCCAATAGCATTGTCGATTGTAGCGGCGTCCATGTTTATAACGTTGATGTTATCACCTCACGTGTACAAGTCTCACTGCTATCATTGGACGATAAACTTTCAGTTTTAATTTTATTAAACAACTCCCAACATGCACTGGTGGTGAGCCAATGAAACAATTCCCACGCATGCGCTAAGGCTTTATTCTGAATATTGTCGCAAGGAGAAGTGTCCATGAGCGTTTGCAGGGATGGACAACCCAGATCTAAAAGGTCAATACATTGACAGTGAGAGGGTAAAATGGTTGTAGCCACTGGCGTTTTTCACCCCCTTTAACAAATAAGACATTGGCCGAGGACAAATGGGCTTTCATCACTATGTCAAGATACTTGTCAGAAATATCACCCTTTTTCCATACAAATTGCAAATGATTTTCAATCTATTGGCTCTGCTTTTTATCTTTTTCACTAAGCAACTCAAAAGCATAGGGAGGTTTAAACACCAAATGGATTGGGTGTGACACCCAAAACATACTACAATCGATAAAAGCTACTTCCTAAAATATAAATGTGTTGTCTGCAATTTTAAACCCCTGACAATTAAGGATGAGTGTACGCATGATTTTTTTATTTATTTTTTACTTGTTACCTCGTTGACGTCTAATCAACAACAAACCCATTTCATAGTTTAACATTGCAAAAGTCAAAGGACTTCAGAAAAAAATGAATTCAACAACAGGTAAATATTTTTTTACTTTATTATACAGGTTTTATTCACGACATAAAAAAACACTTACAATTTTATTACAAGATTATTTTTTAAATCTGGAACAACATTCAAATGAACAGTTTGCACTTAGGGGCCACAGGTATATCCTAGTTTTGCAGGGTCTGGTACTGTGACAGGGTAATTCAAACTCCACGGAATATTGCCCACATCATAGCGATTCAAGTAAGGACAAGATGGACTCCATCGCTGATGATCGCTAAATGGTCGATCCCCCATCTCCCAGTTTCCAATTTCAATGTTGCAAAAAATACACTTGACCACATTCCCACGGTTTAAGTAATAAAATCCGCTCGCTGCCATTTCTCCATAATCCATAAAGGGAACTGTCCATGTTTCAAAAGTTTTCAGACGATTAAATTCACATTTTAAATTCAATGGTTTGTCTGTCACGTTGTTGTTGTTGTTGTTGTTGCTGTTCCTTATTGAAGGACACATGACGTTTGTTGTTGTATGTGTGCACAGTGCCAGAGCGCAACAGATAGTGTGCATGCAGACGTTTATCATCAATTCTATGAATGATGATTTTGTTTTCACCTGACCACAGGTGGCTTACATGCTGGTGACATAATTGGACAAAGGATGATATTTCACTTGTCTGGCATGAATATTCAAACAGTAGGCACTGATATGATCTGGTACATTTTCTTGTGTTTCAAAATCTACCCTAAAATCAATGGTGGTGATTTTCAAAGATTCTTCTTGATACGAACAGTCGAAAACAATCAGTGGTGCTTTTGCTTTAAACCCTCCCGGCGACAACATAGGGCAATCCTGTTTTTCATAATAAGACGATTGAAATTTAGCAAACATATCATAAAGGGGACCAAACTTATTTTTTGAAAAATTGAGTTCCAACCCCTCATAGGGAAAGCAAACATTATTTAAAAATAGTCGTATATTTCTCAAGTGAATGTGATCAAACAGGGTGACATCTTTGCTTTGTTAGTATTTTCTATTGGTTTGAAAACCAATAATAACCTAGAGGGGTCTCTCAGTAGAACGAGCCGATTTTACACTCCAACTCTGAGTGTCTGTGGTAGGCAGCAAGGGGTACTCACGTAGACTCCAACTTCGAAAGTCGATTGACAAGGCTTTATCTTTTTGCACCAAATTTAACATGCTTAGCTTTTTACGATCCGATAGCGTCACATGGGGCACTTTCCATAGTAATCAAAGCAGTTGAATTTTTGAGTCTATCACTTGGTCGGAGGCTCCTTTTAGTGCATTATAATCACTGCGGTCTCTCACCAGATACCAACTTTTTCTTGCGTTTAAAATAATACGCTTGTGATCTTCGGCAAAGCCAAGGAGTAATTTTAAGGGTATGAAGCCTGTAAAAGTGCCATCGGTATGAACTAGCCAGTCATTGCTACTGTTGGGACACCATCCTGCCATAGAAAGCGTTTTACTTTCTTCCTCGCTATAGGAAGAATATAATTTCATAAGACTAATCATGCCCACATTTCGAGTCATATCTATGACAATATCATTTATCACATAACGTACTTCAGAAAACAGAAAAGCCAAACCATGATTCGCCAACGTAGACGTCGTGGGTGTGCTGCCATCTGCTTTCATCAATTTACCCTCAATTTGAAGGACACTTTCATGAGGTAGAGTAAAAATATCTTGATTGTTAATGATGAATTTATTTATTCGATTCCAAAACACATACATATATACATATAAATTACACTAAATTTCATTACTCCAGTGTTCAACTGTTAGAATGGCACAGTCATTGGCTTCTATAAAGTCCTGCGTAGTACATGGTCTTGATAACATGCTGCAATTCAGAAGGTGCTCAGGGTCTTGTCTTTCACCACATCTACAAAGTTCTTCAGCACTGTATCCCCACTTCATTAAATTGCTTTTGCACCGACTCACACCAGTTCTCAGTCGGTTTAGCGTCTTCCAGGATTCGTATTGTAGGTGGTAGCCAGCTGCCGGCTTCTCCTTCATTTCCCACGATCCTCCTGGTGATTTTGCTTTCCAAAGTTCAATTCGGCGAGCTTCAGCTGAGGAATGAATTGATATTGTTGTTTGGAGGAAGCTCTTTCTTGATTTTAGCCTAGGTGGATGGACATCAAGTCCATACATTGGATGTCTTGGATCTGTTTCTTGCTTTTTCTTCTCTACTTCTGCCGCTACTTGTCTTCTAACTTCTGGAGGTGCTACTCCCATAAGCGGAAAGATCTTATCGACAGAAGTTGGACGTCGACAGCCTGTCACAATGCGGCCTGTCTCATGGAGGGCAACATCTACTTGGTTGGCATGAGCCGAGTTCCTCCAGACTGGGGCAGCATATTCTGCAGCAGAGAAACTCAGAGCAAGGGCAGTTGTACGCAGGACACTAGGCTGAGCTCCCCATCTGGTGTTTGTGACCTTCCGAACGATGTTGTTCCTGGTGCATACCTTCCGTTTGGTGTCCATGCAATGCTGCTTATAGGTCAGCGCGCGATCCAGCTTTACTCCTAAGTATTTAGGATGAACACAGTGTTTCAGATTGTGACCTCCCCAGGTGACGTTGAGCTGCCTTCTCGCCTCCCTATTGCGCAGGTGAAACGCGCATATTTGGGTTTTCTCTGGGTTGGATTTCAAGTAGTTATCAATGTAGTAGATGGCTAAGTCTTCAAGAGTAGATGTCAGCTTTAACTCTACTTCTTCAAACGTTGATCCTTGAGCAGCAACAGCAGTGTCATCTGCGTAGATGAATGCTCTGGTCCTAGTGTTAAGTGGCTGGTCGTTAGTGTAGGTATTATATAATAATGGAGCTAGCACGCTTCCCTGTGGGAGACCATTATTTTGGTTCCTCCATCGGCTTTTCTTATCCTTGAGGGTGACAAAAAAAACGTCGATTCTGCAACAAACACTGAATAAACTGTGTTAGTCGAAAGTCTCTAGTTGTTGAGTACAGCTTCTTTGTCAATCGCTTGTGGTTTACAGTATCATAAGCAGCTGTGAGGTCCACAAAAGCAACTCCAGTAATCTGTTTCCTTTCATATCCATCCTCAATATACTGGGTTAAGTTCAATATTTGACCAGTACACGATTTCCCTCGTCTGAAACCTGATTGCTCCTTAATGATCTCTCTGTCAACAAAGTTGGAAATTCGGTTCAAAATCATTCTCTCCAGGGCCTTACAGAGATGACAGAGAAGCGATACAGGTCTGAAATTCTTGGGTTCATTTGGTTCTTTACCTGGTTTGAGCAAGGCCACAGCGTTTGCTTTACGCCATAACTTCGGGATTATCATTTTAGTCACACAGGTGTTCATCAGTTGTAGGATCCATTCGATAGTTAAGGGGCCAAAATGTTTTATTTGCTCAGGTCTTATATCATCCAAACCTGCAGCTTTGTTGTGTTTCATCTGTTGAATAACAGTTCTTAATTCTTCCGTTGTGAATCGTGTACCAAGATGGTTGTTCTCCTGTTCATATCGTTGGATTTTTATTTCTTTAGACCTTCTTGAAGCTTTACCGTTCAGCAGTAGTTGATTGGCTATTTGGTCAGCGGTAACTTTATCCGATTCCTGGGTTGGAACTGTAGGATCACCATTGAGATTCTTCAATAATTTCCAAGCTTGACGACTTGTGCGCTTCATGTCCAAACTTTCGAGAAGATTACGCCATTTGTCTGTTCTTGATTTAATGATGAATTGAATCTCGTCAATGGTATTCAGTCCTGTTGCTTGAGGTTGATAGGAATGCAAATCAACACTTGCAACAGCTCCTTGTTCATGATTGGGGTGTAACGTATAACCAATGCGTTGTAAACGTTGTCGGTTTACTCGTGTCAACCGTTTCATACACGGCGGGCAACTAACCGAGCTCGTAGACGCTGTTGTTGCTTTATAGATAAATTTCATAGCGTCTTTAAAACCAACTAGTAGTCACAGGGGTGTTGGCATCCAAAGAAATCAGTTGTTGTTTTGTATTAACTAAGCGTAAGGTAATATTACTAATATCGCTGACTCACACAGGATGATATAGAACCACTGAAGTGTTTTCACGAATAATATAGCCACAAGGGGAGGTGACAATAAAATCATACAGGGAATGGCTTTGTTCTTCATTCGAAAATACATCTCTAATAATATTGCAAGTCACAAAAATGTGATGGTCCTCGATGAATTTCACTGGATGATCTGAATCATGGGGTTGGTGAGCTGCCAACACTCTTGGTTTAAATCCTAGTGAAGGACCAATAGAATGAACTCGTGTTTCAAAGTCAATGTTAAACGTAGAGAAAATACGACAGCAATGAGTAATCGTATTGTCTGTACGTTCAAATTTGTGTGTCCCATCGGCAAATGGTTTGACACCAAATTCTTTTATCATCGATACGCTAATGGCTTCGTGCACGTCGTCTATGGTATAACCTCCAGGGGGTAGTCTCAACATATAATCATCATAATAAAATTTGTCATTAATATCCAGTTGTATATTGTAAATTCTGTTGTTACTTTCCAAAGAAATTAATCCTAGCACATAGGATCGTTCGGGATGCAATTCAATGGGGGGAAAATCCAGGGACACTTCAGGCCCGCGGCTGTGCACGGTAAAGGTCTTGGCGTTGACATTCATAATGATGAGACTGCTGGCTTAACGCGACCTCTTATATAATAATGTAAACACAAACGTCCACACTCTTGACTGGCAAAGGTTTGTTGACGATTCACATTATATAATATCTTGACCCGGTTTCCCAAATAACGTAGCAACTCGATCGGGGGTGGTAAATTTCCATAACTGTCAAAGCACCATACTGTGGAACCTTGTTTCACATAGGCTACAAAATGGGTTCCTGGTTCTGCATCATCATCTAAATTGATCATGGCTCGTTCTTCTTTCCACGGCGCTTTGGGTGATTCATTTCGCATAAATACACCTCGAAAATGACAAATCTTTAGTTGTTTGGCATAGCTTTCCACTTGTTCATGGGTCATGGCATGACGAGGCAGTTGCCTTAAGCGCTTATCGAAGATGGACATTTTTTTCTTCTTAGACGATAGGCCACTACCTTGTTGATAAAAGACTGGCTTTAAAGGATTGCCGTTTCTAGCTCCCATAGCAATGGCTTCTAACGCGAGCCCAAAGCTGCCAACCCCGCAAATAAAGCCGGCAAAACCCCCACGCTTAGCATCAGGAATGACATGCCCACGTTTTTCTTTCTTTCTTTCTTTCTTTCTTTCTTTCTTTCTTTCTTTTCTTTTTATCGATGCATTGTGGTGGGATTTTGGTGCTGTAGACAATCGCCTTGCATGTAATGCTTTTTCGATAGCCACTCTTTTTATATATATATATTTTTTTAAGTTTTAACACTGGGTATGAGGCAGATCGACTTGGTTTCCGACCTGGCTTTTTTTCTCTTTTGAGATTTGTTTTTTTCATGTTCATTGCATATCTTTTTTTCGCCATGGTGCTACTTGGTGAAACTTTCACAGCAAACATTCGATAACAACTAACGTAGAGAACCTTATTTCATAGCAGTATATTCCAATTCTATATAAAGCGGAAAATCATTCACCGTTTTCCCAGCTTCCTTTTCCTCAAACGTAGGCATAAGATGAAAGGATAATTCATCTCCAACATTCGCTGTTTGATGGTTGTGGACCAACAGTCTATCACCGTTTATTTGTATTTTTAAATGTTTCTCATCAGGCATGGCATATTTAATATGAATCACGCCATCATAATGCAATCGATAATGACTTAAACCGGAAGCAAGCATATAGGTAAGTCCATCATTCACCAGTGGTGGCGGGGAATGATTTCTGTCATTGTCCAGTTTTTGATTTGACAGATACACTAAAAATCAGATGGGACAAATTTATAAATTCTCTTCATTTGATAGGTCACATAACGTTTCGTGCAGACATCATTTTCATCTCGAGGCTCTTGCACATCAATAATACGATGATGATTGGCTGAATAGCCCTCAAGATGGCGTCACAGTGAAAGTGTAGTGAAATAGCAGCTAGTGTAAATATTTGATAAAAGTGGTAAAATATTATAACAGAGGCTTAAAATCTATAAAGTTACTTTCCTTAGATCAAGTGTAATACGGAATATTGATAGTATTTAGAAATTCTTGTTGATAATTTAATAAACTTAAACTAAGTTGTGGGAACGTGTATCCAAAGATTCGGTGACTTCTTCAATCACTGTTTGAACCAAGTAGAGCAGTGGTGCTTTTACGAGACTTCACCCGATTGGAAGATATACGTATTTCACATTCTTCTTTATTGGTAGGTAATTAGATTAATTCTATTAGGTAGTAATAATTAAATTAAATTTAGTGTAATTTGGTGTAAACATCTAGGCTAACTTAGATCTCTAGTATGACGACAGTAAACAGTGTTAGTGTCTCGTCAGGTTGTGTAACCGTAACGGATTTATGCTCGTGCAAAATAAAAGTAAAAAATGCAAATAAAATCATCACAAGATCTCAGGTAAAATTGAATGAGGAGAAAAGTGAAACCGATTGTCGTAATGTAGGCCTACCGCTACCGTCATGCGAATGTCATAACCTGAGAAACAAACTGTCCTCAAAAGACGAAATTATAAAGCTGCTAAAGGAAGATATTGCTAAATTAATAGAAGAGTTGAATAAATTAAAAGGAAACAGAGAGGAAAGCAAGGAAACTTGGTCGACAGTGATTGCTGGTAAGGTAAGATTGAATAAGCCTAGGCCTATAAATGGAGTACATGTAACTGAAATTCCCGTCTCAAATTCATTTGGAGTGCTTGTCGAAGAAAATGATGACTTTCCTCAAGAAGAAAAGAAGAAAGTGATAAAGAGAAAATCCAGGAAGATGCGGATATTTGCGGATAGCCACGGGCGAGATGTAGCAGCAAGCGTATTGGAGAGAAACCGAGAAATGAGGTCACTTTGACAGTGTAGCCAGGAGCTCAAATTGCAGAAGTCACGAACGGGATGATAGGAAAGTGTGCGTCCCTTACTGCAAAGGACTACGCAGTGATCATCGCTGGAGCAAACGACGTCTATAGAAATGAGAGTAAAAAGGTAATCAAAGATTTAAAGGGTACATTGCCATCCATGCAAAAAACAAATGTCATTATTGTAAACATTCCGCAGAGATACGATTTAATTCCCAAATCATGTGTAAATGTAGAAATAGAGGCTACAAATGGAAAAATTCATAAAATTTGTAAGAGTTTTCCAAATGTCCAAATTGTAGATGTAAGTAAATTAGACAGGAAGTTCCACACTCGGCATGGCCTACACTTAAGTAGATTAGGAAAAGAGTATCTTAGTGATGAAATCTGCAAAATTGTAAATTCAAATGGTAAGAATAATTCAACAGTAATATCATTAGAGTGGAAGCAGGGAAACTGGTAGAAGAAGCCAAACGTGAGGTTTGGCATTCACATCTTTTGAAGTCAAATTTAACGGAGTGCAACAATGGTATTTCTGATTTGTCTAGCAACAATAATAATAACAATTATGATAATAATAATGTAAATAAATCACCAAAACAAGCTTGCAAAAGTAACAAATTTAAAATTTACCACCAGAATGTCAAGTCTCTTTATAATAAAATTGACTACATAAATCTAATGCTTAAAAATGAACTTAAAGACATCTCAGCACTATGTATTTCAGAACATTGGCTGAAAGAGGAACAACTCGAATTAATTCAATTCCCAGGGTTTATACAAGCTAGTAAATACTCTAGATCTAATATTAGCCATGGTGGTACTTGCATCTTCTTAAGAAATAATTTAGATCATGAACAGATAACAGCTTATGATTATCTAATTATGGAACAGGATTTTGAATTCTCTGCCGTAAAAATTCAGCAGTTTAAGTTAATAATTGTATGCGTATACCGTTCTCCGTCAGGAAAGTTTCCTCTATTTGTAGATAAATTAGAATTGTTACTCAATAACATGAGCAAAGTAAATTTCGATATAATAATTTGTGGGGATGTAAATGTGGATTTCTTAAAACTTGATAGAAATTGTGAATTATTAACACAGTTACTAATTTCCTATGGACTGAAACCTACAGTAAATACACCAACAAGAATAACAACATTTAGTAAAACCACTCCTGATCAAATTTTTATAAATACAGATAAATATCACCATTCAATAGAAGTCTATTGTCCGGGTTTTAGTGACCACCATGGACAAATACTGAGTTTTGAAGTATCCGAAGTAATCAATAATAATGATAAGGGAGTAAAATCAAAGTGCAGGTCATTCACTGAATCAAATGTTACATATTTCAATGACTTATTAAATAAGAAAACATGGTCAGAAATTTATGAACTAGAAAATGTAAATGATAAATTTAATGCATTTAACAGTACCCTAAAACACTATTTTGAAACAGCATTCCCCTTTAGACAAAGAACTGTTCAAAATAACAAAACTAGCAATTGGATAACAACAGGGATTATAAATTCATGTCAAAGAAAGAAATTTCTACACAAATTATATAAACATTACCACACAACACCTGAATTCCATTTATACTACAAAAATACACTAGCATATTAAATAAGGTAATAAGACTAGCAAAGAAAATGCATAATGATAATTTTATTTCCCAATCATCTAATAAAAACAGGGCTATGTGATCCGTGATAAAGAAATAAACTGGAAAATCTGCTAAAATACAAAGGAACATTACATTGACCAGAAATAATAAAGTGATTAATAATCCAGAGGAAATAGCAAATACTTTTAATGACTATTTTCTGGAAATTCCACAAAAATTAATAAATAAATCACAGGTAAATATACTAAATTCTAATAATAAAATAAATATATGCAGTGATTCTTTATTTATAAATCATGTCACAAGTGAAGAGGTAAGAATAGTTATAAAAGAGCTAAAAAATAAATTCTGTGCTGGCATTGATGGCATCCCTGATGCAATTTTAAAGAAATGTGCAGAAAATATAATAAATCCACTTACGCACTTAATAAACAGTTCAATTCTCTCAGGAACTTACCCGGATATTTTGAAGTTATCAAAAGTAATTCTAGTGCACAAAAACGGTTCAAAAGATGAATTAGATAACTATCGTCCTATTACCTTACCAACTGGTATTGCAAAAATTGTGGAAAAAATTATGTATAAGAGACTGATAAGTTTCATAGAAAAAAATAAAATATTATCAAACTCACAACATGGATTTAGAACGGAAAAATCTACACAGACAGCAATTTACGAATGTAGTAATAGTATACTGAAATTGATTGACAATAAGGAACATGTAACTGGCCTATTCTTGGATTTATCGAAAGCATTTGATGTTGTTGACCATAAAATCCTCCTTACCAAACTAAATCAATATGGTGTTAGAGGTCTAGCTAATAAATGGATAGAGTCTTACTTAACAAGGCGTAAACAAATAGTAAGCTTGAGACACAAGGATGATGGAACCAAATTACTTAATGAAACATTGTCCACTGAGGGAATTATTGAATTTGGAGTACCCCAGGGATCGGTTTTGGGCCCACTACTCTTTCTTCTATATATCAATGATATAACACAGAACGTTCATTCACATAAGGAAATTTTGTTTGCGGACGATACAACACTCGTAATAAAAGGTGAAACTAAACAGGTCATACAGCAGTCTGCTGACTCCGTTACAGGAGAGTTAACCAAATGGTCACAAGATAATCGCCTCATAATAAACTATAAAAAGACAGTATGTCTAAATTTCCACACTATACAGAATAGGAATCCTGCGATGCCCAATAAAACATTAAATGGTCATCAAATAGAAAATAAATCAGAAACAAAGTTTTTAGGACTATGGATACAACAAGACTTGAAATGGAATAAACATATACAATATCTGAATACTAAACTGAACTCGATGTGCTTTGCGTTACGTATTTTGAAAACCTGCACTAGCATGCACACATTAAGAAATACTTATTTTGCTTATTTCCATTCATACTTAAGATATGGGATCAGATTTTGGGGTATGTCGCCAGATGTACTAAGCACGTTTAGGATACAAAAGAGGGCGATTAGAATTATGGCAAATGTAAACTCTAGAGAATCATGTAGACCTCTGTTTAAAGATTTAAACATTCTCCCACTGCCCTGCATATATATCTTTGAAAGTATTATGCTTTTTAAAAAGAATTTAATGAATAAAGATGTTTTTCTTAAAACAAACAATGATGTTCATAGGCATAACACAAGACGAAATCAAAACATTCATATTTCACACACACACACACACACACACACACACGCATATATCAAAAAGGAACTTTTCACACTGGAGTTAAATTATACAATAAACTACCCCAGTATATAAAACTGGCCCCCAAAAATAAAAACCTTTGATAGACTGTTGAAAGCATATCTGCAGTGCCATTGTTTTTACTCAGTAGTTGAATATTTTAGCGTATAGGAGTGATGGAATCTATAACTATATTTTACTTTTTTAATTTAATTTTAATACCTAGCTGTATGTTGTTGTATTTATAGAATTAAGTTTTCATATTATGATAATAGAGTGAGGTGTAAATAGTGGTGCAATAAGATTGTATCTATTAAGATTTGCTATTATAATAAGTTATAAATAGTTATAATCTTAGTAATATATACCTGTTAGTTCTTTTATTTTATGCATGTAAATTCTGACGTGTCCTATATCAAAAATGTATTGAATGCATGTATTTGATCAAATGGAATTAATAAAAATCTATCTATCTATCTATCTATCTCGGGGCCATGTGATAGACACTTTGCACTTTGCGATCGACATAGCTTTTTGTAGCCACCTCTCGAGACTGTTCTGACAAGGAGGCGGCCGTGGCCATAGTTACACGAGCTCGCCCAAACACGTTCATGGTGATAGACGTTAAATAACCTATCCTACTCACCGCTTGCCTATCTATAAACCTTATACACACACATAAAAAACTCAGTCGCCGTCACTATGGAATTAATGAAACAACCCCATGCTTTGCCCGTCTCTGATTTGGTTTCAGAGCTATTACTGTCCGTGTGCGAACCTAAACGTCATGGCACCCTATTCCCATCTATTGTTCGATATATTATGGTGGGGCCTTTGGGCTGTGGAATGACAAATGTTTTGCTGAACATTATTACCGCGCCTCATGGCCTACGATTTCAAAATATTTATAGTTTTGCCAAATCCTTGTACCAACCTCTGTACGTGTATCTGGAACAAATTATGTCTTCGTTAAATAAAGAAGCCATGGGCTATTTTACATTCACCTCACCTCAAGATGTTATTCAACCAGACCGCATTCAACCAGATTCCATTATAATTTTTGATGATATTGCCACTCAACGACAGGTCATTATTCAAGAGTATTTTAGTATGGGACGTCATAAACAAGTGGATTGTTTTTATCTGGCTCAGACCTATTCCAAAATCCCCAAACAGTTGATTCGTGACAATGCCAATCTCATCGTTTTGTTTCGTCAAAACTCTAGAAATCACTATCATATTTTTAAAGATCATGTGAATCCAGATATGTCCTTTACAGCTTTCACACAATTGTGTGCCTCATGTTGGAACCATCATCCCCATGCCTGTTGGGTTATTAATAAACAGAGTGAATGATGTGAGGGACGTTATCGCTTGGGTTTTGATCATTTTATTTCTGTTTAAAAAGACCTAGGGTTTGACATTTCCAGTTCGTGTGTCTTTACCTTCACCAAGGCGAACGCCATAGGGTACAAGAAACATGTTCAAATCATGCAGCGTATTATTGAGGCACGAAATACGATTCGTCATGAATGTCGTGAATTACAACGTTTAAAAACGTTAATCCTTTACCCATGATAAAACATGCTCCATCATCGGTTGATCCCATGAGGTTCAAACCAAATGCTTCTGCTGCTACTGCTGCTACCTCTCAAACCAAACCTTTAACAAGTTCAGAATTTACTCAAACAGATTCCACACGACAGGTAAAATCCTCCTCCTCCTCCTCCAATGTTAGTGAACAAGAACACCAAGAAGACCAAGAAGAAGAACAACATGGACAAAGTGAAAGTGAAAGCGAAACCGTATTTAGTCCTGAAAGAAAAAATCCTCTCCCCTTCAACAGTTTCTGAAAACAAAACAAAAATCATCCGTCATAGCAGGAACACCGTCTTCCTCCACATCCTCTCCGCATTCACAAGTCTTGGCCACCCCTCAAAATAAAGCTCAACTCAAAAACATTTTAATCAATTATTATGGGGCAACACTGGAACCGTATTTGACCCTTCTATTTATTGGAAAGACAGATACCACGTATGGTGTTCGCTATGAGAATGATAGTTTAAAAATTGGGGATTCATCCATTAAATTTGCTCGTACCAAAGCTGGCATTAAAAAGATCACTATAAATTAACACCGGGACTGTTAAAGCTGCTATTCGCTCACACCCCCTCTCTACAAGATTTTACGTCCGAGGACCTTGCTAAATATAAATCCATTTTATTAGACACCAACGCTCACAAAAGAAACTATAAATCCTCTCAGCAGCTCAATACCAATATATCCCAAAAATATAAAACCATTATTGCAAACATGTTTGGCAATCGAAAACACCACTCTGCCTCTGGTGTAAGGTTTAAGAAATTAAAACCCTACATAGATATAACCTATTGGAATAATCAAAATCAGTTAGTAGAGCGCTTATACTTGCTTCATGCATCAAAACAAGCTGGTCACACTGGACATGAGGCAGAAATCGCCCACATTGAACAACAACCCCGAAATGCCCAAATTATCTTATAAGCCATCCCCCATCAAAGTGGGCATCGCTCATGAATTGCATGAACCAGCCCGACGCATTTATGAACGCCGTCGTGTCATTTCCAAAGGCAGACTTGGTTGAGATGATACCTTATTCTAACGTTAACGATGGCGTACGCTATATGTTGACCATCATTGATGTCTCTTCCAAAATGGCTTTTGTTAAAGCAGTAAAAATAAAACTGGTGTCTTAGTCACAAAGGCCTTTCAACATATTATTCAACAATCAAAACGCCAACCCCACTTCTTACAAGCCGACCAGGGGAAATAATTTTTCAACAAGGATTTCTCCAGTTTTCTCAAATCTAAGGATATTCACCATTACACCACGTATAGCAATCTCAAAGCTAGCGTAGTTGAACGCTTCAATCGAACATTAAAAAGTTATATGTGGAAAGAGTTTACAATACACGGTTCCTATCGATGGATAGACTGGTGACCTCAACTTGTGTCACGATACAACAACACCATTCATTCCACCATCGGCATGAAACCTCGTCTCGTCACCAAGAACTTACGCAGACTCATTAGACTGTTTAACTAAGTAAATATTTAGACTTTCACCACCGGCGTTGTAATAGGAATCTCTGTTTCCAGGCTTATATCTTCTGTTTACTTGTTTTACCTCGCTTAATGTAACCTGTGAATATGCTGAACGCAGTATTCAGCGAAACGTCAGGACGACAAAATGTCCTTAGAACACGGCCTATAAGTCCGCGAAACAGAGATTCCAGACTGTTTAACCCTATAGAAAAGGGTTGACCCAAGGCGACATCACCTTAAAATTGGAGATTTTTTTCGCACCAGTAAACATAGAAGTGTGTTTCAAAATCGTACACTCCACAGTGGTCGACAGAAATTTTTAAAATTCGCCAAGTCAAGCTAGGTCAACCAGTGATATATCTTTTAGAAGATCAAGACGGTCAACCCATTAAAGGAAGATTCTATTATGCAGAAGTGCAATAACATTATATCCGAACGATTATCTCATTGAACGAGTAATTAAAATCAAAGGTGCAAAATATTTTGTAAAGCGGTTAGGGTTTCCTTCCACGTTTAATTCATGGGTCAATAAACATGCTTTTTTTGGTAATAAAATCCTATTTATTTATATAATTAGACTAAACTCCCTTTTTTCAAAGAAGGTTTATACCCCCCCCCCTCTCACACCCATCCAATCCAATCCATCATGGCGAAAAAAACATCATCATCTCCATCATACCCATAAGTCATTCCCATTTTCCAAATATCTCAAATATGACAAAAACATAGGTTAAAAATCCCCCAAAAGGTTCATAGGTTTTTCACCTAGCGACTTCAAATTTATGGTGCGGGTAGAGGGAGTAAATAGCAACCATTCATCACAAACGAACTTTTTTGTCAAGTTCACCGTTTCCAAAATAGTCATTTTTTTTTCAAAATTCATTTTCTTTTGGCCTACACACTTGAAACATTCTGCCCTCCTAGAGGGCATAGGCACCTTTCATTAACGTCAAACAAACCTTTTTCTTATCTTCACCGTTTCCAAAATAATGACAAATTCTAAAACTAGAATTTTCAAAAAAAATACCAACACACATTCGTTGCAAAGAGAATGTCACCCCAACGCCAACAATACCTCATTCGTCAAAATCTGACCATCCGTTCGCCAATTATCGCCAATGTTCGCCAGAAAGTAGGCTATCATTTTTTTCCTCCTACACACTTCATCTTTCATTAACGTCAAACTTTTTCCAAAATTCACCGTTTCCAAATTAGCGTCAATGTCAAAATCAAGAATTTTCAAAAAAAAAAAAACCAACACACATTCTTAGCAAGGCCAACAACACCTCGTTCGCTAAAATCCGATCATGCGTTCGGCAGATATCGGCAAAGTTCGTTGGAAAGTAGGCTGTGAGGCAGCTCCCCCCTCACCACACTACTATCATGTTTTCATTGGCAGCAACAACGAGAAGTGTTCGAATAGTAGATGTTCTTGCCACAGGACTGAACGTCTGGTAATAATCGACACCTTTCTGTTGTGAAAAACCCTTTAACATCAACCTGGCTTTAAATTTATCCACCGAGCCATCTGCATTTGTTTTCACTTTATAAACCCATTTGCAGGGAATGGATCTTTTTCCAGGTGGTAAATCCTCCATGACCCAAGTCGCATTTCCTTGATGTGCTCTCATTTCTCGATCCATGGCTTCTTTCCAGTCATCCCGTTCATCCGATTTCAAAGCTTCAGCATAGCCATCTGGTTCTTTAAAAGTTGTTGAAACAGATGCTACATAGTCTTGAAGAATATTTGGACGTTTAAGTGTAGACCCATCTCGCAGCTGTTGTCCAGTCATCTCATTGTTTTGGTGATCATCTTCATTTGGGAAAAGGTCGTCGAAACCCAAGAAATCCTCTTCTTCATCACTCTGAGGTTGGTCCTGTGTCTGAGTACCCGATTCAAGAAATACTTGCTTAGGTAGGTCGGCATTTATTGGGATATGTATTCTTTTCCTCTCGATTAAAGTCTTCTCCTCAAAAATTACATCTATTGATCTGATTAGCACCAAATTCGATACCTCTCATCGTGATCATAGCCAATCAAAATCCCTTTCACAGCTTTACGATCCATTTTCTTTCGTCGTTGTTTTGGAACATGAACATAGCAAGTGGATCCTATTATTCGCAAATGCTTCGTTCCAGGTTTCTTGCCATACCACATCTCATATGGAGATATCCCAGAAACATTGGAAGGCCCTGTCCGATTCAGGATGTACGAAGCTGAATTTATCATTTCAGCCCAAAGTCTTTGTGGAATATTTCCATGAGCATGCATAATGGCTCTTACTGTTTCCACGACTGTTCGATTTTTTCTCTCACTACATCCATTCTGCTCAGGAGTATACGACATTGTGAGACGCTGTGTGATTCCTTCCATTTGAAGAATTTTCTTGACTTCTTCATTGTCAAACTCTCTTCCATTGGTCCGGGTTCGATTCCCGGTCAATGCATGTGAGATTTTCGAAGTGAAATGCCATGTCCTGTGGTTCGGATTCCACGTAAAAAGGAGGTCCCGTGGCTCATAATCACAAGATTCACGGTCACGTAAAACTACAATCTTCCTTCCTTTCTCTTCCATTGTCACTCAGAAGTTCTTTAATAACATGTCCAGCTATAAACTGACTCAACTTTTTCACAACCTCACTTTTTTCTTTGATGAAGTAGATTGTCCTAAATTTTGTGTAGTCATCATTGAAAAGAACAAAATATTGATATCCCGACACTGATTTTTGGAATGGTCCGCACACATCTGTGTGAATAAGCTCTCCTGGTTCCGTTGTCTTCTTTCTGGTGCCAAACGGTCGACGATGAGCCTTGCCATAAATACAGCCTTCACACAGTTCACTGTCCATTTCCACTTTGATGTTTAGGTCCTTGCTGAGATTCGACTTCACATGGCGCTTGTTTTGATGTCCATATCTTTCATGATATAGCTGTAGCAGGTTATCTTTGCCTGTGCTATTAACTTTATTGTGAGAAATGGGTCTTATATTTCTCAATGCCAACTTAAAAAATCCTCCTAATCGATCACGTATGCCTACCAGTTTGACATCTTGGTTAACTTTGAAGTTACAAATTTCTGCAGTTGATATGAATTCACTTTTTGGATGCTTATCTTGTGCTGCAAGAACAGAGAATAGATTCTTCTGAATCTTTGGTACATACCATACATCTGCCAGAGTAATTGCATGCCACTTTCCTTCAACTGCTGCTTCAATGTCTACTGAACCTTTTCCGATCGCTTCGATCTTGTCACCAGGGGCGGTTCTAGGCGTAGTGCCACCGTGCCATGGCACTGCCCTCTAAGATAAAATAAATTATTCATAGTCCTAAAATAATAATTTCGAACGCCTATGTTTAATACCGGTATCTAATTAGTTTCAAATTACTTTGTAGTTAAAATATTCCGTCCGTAAAGTATGATCATTGAGTCCATCTTCGCCTCAGTGATATCTTGAGCCGCGGTCTATACGGCACGGTTGACGCATGCGCAGTCCAATTTACGATCTTTTCCGTAGCCTCTCTCGTCACTCGCTATGAGAAAATATGCTGGGCTCCGTGCCGAACAGAGTATGGCTCAAAGCGGTACTGAAAGTGAAGTGCAATGCTATCTATCGGCCATTACGAGGTACTGGGCCAGCGACATGCCTGTCACAAGCTGTCACAAAGGGAAGAGGGTGTGGGCCAATGGCCTGATTGGCTGGAAGTAATTTGACTCATTGGTTATTGGTGAGGTGGGGCGTTGGTTGACACAAACTGACAACCAATAGCTCTCACACAAAGAGCATTAATTCGCGATCTCTCTAAAAGGGGGCTCTGGGTCCAACAGTGAAATTTAAACTTGCCGTAATAAATGGTGAAAATAATATGTAACTAATGTATTTATTAATTTCTTATTTGGTAAAGTGAATAACTAAGAGAATGAATAAAAGAGAAAAAAGTAAGATCATGACTACCGTAAGCCTACATGTTAAGGCTTCACGGATTACTCTCGGTAGCTAAATATTTATGGTTGATAAACCATCTGCAACTGTCAGGCTTGGATGAAATCGAGCGAATTCCTATTTGTAGTCTAGTCTATCTTCAGTTCTTGTTAACGGTTCGTGGTTATTTTTAGTGAGTCAAGGTGTTAAAGAGTCAAACATTGAGTTTGTGTTGTAGGCTATTAGTGAGTGAATGGTTGAGTGCTGAAAAAGTTTCTTTTATATATTTTTATATATTTTCTTATCGTATATATTATATTCGGTAAGTCCCGATGTGAAATGTTGACTATCAAGATTAGTGTAGGTCCTGTATATACATCGGAAATCGAACCCTGCTCCGATATGCTGTTATGAAAATACCAATATTTTCATATTTTTTACTTGGCACTACCCCTTGCCGGGGACTGGAGCCGCCTCTGCTTGTCACCACTAGCTGTAGTCACTGAATGTTTTGTTTAAAATGCCTGAAAATTCTTTAAAGAATTTCTGTCGCTCGTAATGTGACTTGTCGCACCATTATCTACGTACCAGTCATTAGGCCTACATTCAGAATTCATTACTGCCGAGGTAACAGCAACACGTGTCATGTTCGTATTCATAGTATCTGCGCAACTTGGTTTCGGAGGTTTTCCATCGGCTGCCCATTTTCTACACATTTTGACAGTATCTTTGTCATTTCCTGCTTTAATTCACTCCACAAAATTTTCAATTTCGAAATATGTGTCACGATATCATCCTCAGGATGCTTTTTAAAACTAAAGAACTGTAAGCAGAGATTATAAACCTTGTCTTCAGAAACGCCGTCAAACAATTTGTGTGTACCGACCATACTTCCCGAGACGTATTAAGACGCATTATATTCTGCAATGTTTCTTCGGTCATGTTTGTCGTTAAAATAATTAAAGCATTACTGTCCACTTTATTAAATGCTTCTAATGCACTTTTATACGCCGCCCTTTCATCAGCAGTCGCACTCGAGGGAAGTACATTTGGTTTGACTAACCTGCCTTCGATAGCATCAAGTGCTCCGGGAATTCCTCGTAAACAAATACTTATTTTGTATTTCCAAGTGCTCCAATTTGATTTCCCTTCCAGAAGTCCAATGTTGATAAACCTTGTTGAATCCATTTTGCACTGCAACGATATCAACACGTGCGTAACTTCAAAGTCAGCTTCGTCGAGATTTCGAACAGAAATATACAACGCCGATACGTTTTATCTCACACTTAATTTCTCAACACGCATCCGGGATACCCCAGAAACATTGGAAGGTCCTGTCCGATTCAGGATGTACGAAGCTGAATTTATCATTTCAGCCCAAAGTCTTTGTGGAATATTTCCATGAGCATGCATAATGGCTCTTGCTGTTTCCACGACTGTTCGATTTTCTCTCTCACTACATCCATTCTGCTCAGGAGTATACAGCATTGTGAGACCCTGTGTGATTCCTTCCTTTTGAAGAATTTTCTTGACTTCTTCATTGTCAAACTCTCTTCCATTGTCACTCAGAAGTTCTTTAATAACATGTCCGTCTTTGCTTCAGCTATAAACTGACGCACTTCTCTCGAGTTTCAAAACACTCGGAAATACACGGGACAATAACCGTCCTGGAGAAGAACTGTCCGGAAAGCAGGTCATTTAGCACGAATATGGGACTGTCCCTAAAATCCAGGACATCTAGGAACACTGATTGGGATGCAGAGTGGCGCAGTGGAAGCGTGCTGGGCCCATAACCTATTGAAGCCTGCATTTAAATTACCAGATAACACTTGGAATACTCTGAATTGAATAAGTTATTTATGAGCAAACTACAATATAGCATACATTAGGTAGCTATTATAACGGACACTATTTTAACTTCTGTACACCAAAGGCACACGAGTGAACACAGGACACCAACATTGTAACATGAAATGTTACAGAAGAAAAAAGTCATTGGATAACATCAACAGTAAGGTTTGTACCGTAGCTTTCCAGAGCCATAATCATGGGCTGAAACTCATCTGGTAGACCTTTCAGCATAAGAGCTACCACAAACTCGTCGTCCAGTGCTCCAGATGGCGAGCGGAGTGAACGGTCAAGAGCGATGTGAGGAAAGTGAGTCGAAAATTCATAGTTTATTGTGCAGGAAGTGTAAAAAAATCAACCCGAATGGTGCCATTTGCGGGAACTGTGATCTTCGAGTAAAGAATACCGGGCAAATCTCGACAAGATCATCTGCTAAGGGTGTCGAAGTGAATAATGTTCAGAACCTGGCAACCATGCCGGGTGTTTTTAAGTGAGGTGAGTGCAAAGCATTGAATAAGGAAATCGAAAGTTGGGACGAGGTACTTAGGCTGTTCAAATAGGAGTTTGACAATGTAGTGGCAGAGTTAGAGCGTGTGAAACAGGAAAATAGATACATGAGTGAAGTAATAGCGTAATATGAGTCGTCAAATTTAAATTTAAGTTCAGTGCTTGACGAGTAGAGGGCAGCATCTGATGGGTGCTTTCAGGAAGGGTCCAACAAAATAGGTGAACGGCTACAAGCGCCGGAGAGTGTAGTTCATGTTCCTGCGGACAGGGGCGTTAACCATCTGACTGAGCAGGTAATCGGACGTACTCCGCAGGCAGAGAACAAGAACGAACGGCGGCTGAGATGGTTCAAGACCAACTACAATCCTCAGACCTTAATATAGAAAAACCATGGCGGCGATGGTTGCCCTACCAATAGCTAAGATCTTGTCATCGGGGTTGTCACAGTTCGTGTAAATTATTATTTTTACTCACCTAAGAGCATAAAAGATAGCACAAGACGAGACTAGGTTCCGAAGAAATATGCATCAATAATTTAGACTTACCTGAATTAATTTATCTATATAGTGCTGGCCTCGAATTATAGGTTTCTTCGTCTTCACCCAAGAGGCAGCTATAATAGTCTCACTGTTTCTGTGGTTGAATAAGAAGATTTTTGGCGAGTTATCACGATTTGTATTTAAGTTCAGTAATTATAGATTTATATTATTAGCAAAAAATCAAACAAATCCCGAAGTAGGAGGGAAGAAAGTACCCGGTTGCTGAAGTGTGTCCCAGCACATGCAGAGTATTTGTGTACACAATCGGAATGAGAATAGTTGGCTGAAATAATCGAACCAACGCTATTGAGATACATTTCAATTAAGACCTCTCGTGGAATTGTCTAAAATCTCGGGTAAAACGAATTAGTTGATTGAAATATGTAAAGAAGTCGTCGAGTGGATATCTGACATAATTATGGAGATTACCACACACAAAGGACGCGATATGTTACCATCTAACGTATTAAACATTCGCTGTTACCGTTTGGAATAGTTGTACGCTGGAAATAGTTCATTTAGTAAAGTAATGTAGGTAGGAAAGCACCATCTCCCTCTTACGGAATTATCGCGACACACCATCTCGCAATATAAGTACATAATTGGCAAGTTACTCACAACACTTTATTACACACATCATAATTAAAAATAACTTGCAAGCTGTAAGAATCACAAAAGTATGAATAATGACGGAACACAATGAGTTCACTGCTTGGCACAGGGGAAACATCTCCCTTAACCAATAAAACAGAAGTTCACTGTAGTATTTGGCGTGTATACAAGGCAGTGTAGAACATCTGCCAGACTGGCAAGGATTTACGGAGGCACATGAAGCTGAACGATCAAGATAACTTCAACGGTTTGGTCTTGCCGTAGATGCTCATTGCGTTTTCCCTTTACGTACTTAAGTTTGACACTACCGGTACTGAAGTGTACTAAGCTATTATTATATTGTCACTAACTAGCAAATCATTGCGGTGTATATTCTTGAGACACTTCTATTAATGCTTTAGTCTTAGGTACTTCAACATCTGCAGTAAATGACACAATGCCATCGGTCGACTGACCAATCATCACACAAACGAACCAGTCCATAATAAGCGTACTATCACATCATATTTATACACGATTGCAGTACATTAACGTGAACTGGACTTCACAGACATACTGAAGACACTACAAATTACAAATGAGCAATAGTTTATCCCAACTTTCATCAAACGAAGCTAATCCAAGCTAATATTGTATCCCAGCAACGAATGTAAACAAACAATATCTCGGGCTTCCGCATACACCATTTTCACACTTTCGATACCTGCATTAAGGTCTGAGTATTGTAGTTGGTCTTGAACAGAAGAGGGACCTGTATCTATCATTGTTGGAGACTCGATAATCAGACGGCTTCGAGTAGAAAAAGCCGACGTAATTTGTTTCCCTGGAATACTTAAGGCTGGTTCACAATTGGCCCGGAAACGAGAACGGAAATGAGGACGCGAAGCTTCCCGGGGCCCCGGTTCACAATTGGCCCGGGAACATGAACTTGTGCATGCGCGCGCAATCAGCTATAGAGTAGGATTATATTAAAACAATCAGCAAGCGCCCACTAATAAACACCAATTAAACAACTGAAATGCTTCAGATGGTTATAATAACTTTATTAAACCAAGACCAACTACAATCCTCAGACCTTAATGTAGAAAAAACATGGCGGCGATGGTTGCCCTACCAATAGCTAAGATCATGTCATCGGGATTGTTACAGTTCCAGTAAATTATTATTTTAACATACATAAGAGCATGAAATATATCACAAGACGAGACTGGGTTCCGAAGAAATATGCATCAATAATTTAGACTTACCTGATTTAATTTATCTATGTAGTGCTCACCTTGAATTATAGGTATCTTCGTCTTCACCCAAGTGGCAGCTACAATAGTCTCACTCTTTTTGTGGTTGAATAAGGAGCTTTTTGGCGAGTTTTCACGATTTGTATTTATGTTCAGTAATTATAGATAAATATCATTAGCAAGAAATCAAACAGATTCCGAAGTAGGAGAGAAGAAAGTGCCCCAGTTATAAGTGCTGTCCCAGCACGTGCAGAGTATTTGTGTACACAATCGGAATGAGAATAGTTGTTTGAAAAAATCGAACCAACGCCATAGAGATACAACTTAATTAAGACCTCTCATGGAATTGTCTAAAATCTCGGGTAAAACATGACATCAAATTAGTTGATAGAAACATGCAAAGAAGTCGTCGTGTGGATATCAGAACATATGGTGATTACTAAACACAAGGGACATGATAATACGTTACCATTTAACCTATTAAGCATTCGCTTTTACCGCTTGGAATAGTTGTACGTTGAAAATAGTTGATTTAGTACTAAAGTAGATAGGCAAGCACCATTTCCCTCCTACGGAATTATCGCGGCACACCATCTCGCAATATAGGCTAAGTACATAATTGGCAAGGTACTCATAACACTTTATTACACACATCATAATTAAAAATAACTTGCAAGCTGTAAGAATCACAAAAGTATGAATAATGAACAATGAGTTCACTGTTTGACACAGGGGAAACATCTTCCTTAACCAATAAAAAAAAGTTCACTGTATTATTTGGCGTGTAGACTGGTAAGGATTTACGGAGACACATGTTGCTAAGCGTCCAACGTTCAACGTCAACGGTTTGGTCTAGCCGAAGATGCTCATTGCATTTTCCCTTTACGTACGGCACTTAAGTTCGACACTACTGAACTGTACTAAGCTATGATTATATTGCCACTAACTAGCAAATCATTGCGGTGTATATTCTTGAGACACTTCTATTAATGCTTTAGTCATAGGTACTTCAACATCTGCAGTAAGTGACACAATGCCATCGGTCGACTGAACAATCTTCACACAAACGAACTAGTCCATAATTAGCGTATTATCACATATTTACACACGATTGCAGTACATTAACGCGAACTAGACTTTACAGACATGCTGAAGACACCAAAAATTACAGATGAGCGATAGTTTATCCCAACCTTCATCAAACGAAGCTAATCAAAGCTAATATTGTATCCCAGCAACGAATGTAAACAAACAATATGTCGGGCTTCAGCAAACGCCATTTTCACCCTTTCGATACCTGCATTAAGGTCTGAGTATTGTAGTTGGTCTTGATTAAACACACATTGTGCGCTTTAGAGAAGCAAGTATAGAGAGCGTATTCACAGGTTATGTTTACATCGCTGGCTACTTCTTCCGTACTGCGCATGAGCATGTACAACGTTTCTGATTGGCACCGGAAAGCTCCGAGAACGTCAAACATGAAACTTGACCATGTTTCCCGTTGGGCTTCCCGGGCTACTTTTAGCTTCTCGTTCCCGGAGATTGGTTGTGAACCGACCCATAAGAGCGTGCATTTCAACTTCCTTCTCGTTCCCGATCTCGTTCTGGTTCTCGTTCCCGGGCTATTGTGAACCGGGCTTTACGGGGCAGATCAGAAAGCAGGTGGAATCCATGGACGGAGAACGTAATGTAGCATCGATGGTCATTAATGTAGGCAGAAACGATGTTAGAAGCAGTGGTACGCCAGACACAATTGGAAATGACATGAAAAATCTGATCAGGACATGTAAGAGGAAATATCCTGAAACGTCCATTATTGTAAGCGGCATACTGCATAGAAGGGATGTAGATCCACGATATATTGATGGAGAAGAGGGGGCGATATTTGTAAATTCAGGAGTATTGGTTCAAGACTGTGATTTGGGGTGGGATGGCCTACATTTAAATAGAAGGGGCTCTGTGAAATTAGGGCAAATCTTTGAACGAATAGTAAAGAGCTTGCAAAAACAGATAAGTTATATAAGAGGTGAGCAATCTCAATTTTGTGAAGAATATGAAGGAGGATTGAGATGCCTTCTGGTAAACTGTCGTAGTGTAGTCAGAAAAGGCATAACATTTGGAACCATGGTGGAAATATATGATTCAGATGTTATAATCGGGGTTGAGTCATGGCTAGTGGATAATGTTGTGGAAGGAGAGGTATTTCCTATGGGTTATAGGGTATACAGGAGGGATAGGGGAAGCACGGGGGGTGGGGTTTTTATATTAGTTAAGGATATATTTAGGAGTCACCTAGTTTTTACAGATGAGGAAAATGAGATTCTGGGGGTTAGGGTTGGTTTTAAAGATATGGTAGACATTTTGGGTGTATATAGAACAGGAAGGGGGGAAAGGAATTTCAATTTAGGAACAACTTTAGTAAATTATGCTATGGAGGCTGACAGGGCAGGAATAAATATAATTGTAGGGGGTGATTTTAATATGCCAGGAGTGGACTGCGAGGGTAGGGCTGACTCTCAAGAACATTACCAATCGCTGGCCAACAAAATCATATGGGGCGGGGGCTTTGTTCAAGTTATTGAGGGATACACTAGGGGGAACAGCTTATTGGGTGTGTTTTTATAAAGCCTGAGGATATTTGGGTCAGATCAGAGATCATTGAAGGGATATGTGACCACAAGGCTATTGTAGTAGAGGTAAAGTTGAGCATTGAGAGGCAGGTCAAGAGGGAGACAAGATTGGTAAAACAGTACTACAAAGCTAATAAGGAAAATAGCTGAAAATTTCAATCAGTGGATAAAGAGGGGACTAGATGTAGATAGACTGTGGGCTGGTTTGAGAACAATAATTCTGGATTGTGAAAAATTACATGTGCCATTTTAAAAGTAGGGGCGATCCCCTTTATTGCAATGAGGAGGTAAGAAGATTAAAGAAGAAATGTAGATTAGAAACCAATAAGATTAGGAAGGGGATAGGCCACCGAATAGAATTAAATAGGTTAAGGAGGGAACTGGTTAGGGCAAAGATATTTTATGGGTAGGCTAGCTGGCGGGGGGACGACTTTCAAGGAACGGTGGAGGAATATGTATGTCTATTTCAGGAGAGTAAGAGGGGTGCAAGGCCGCATACCTGATATCGAGGGAGAAGATGGAACGCTGCTGGTGGAAGATGGGGAGAATGCTGAGGCATTTAGTAAGGTATATTGTAAGGTGATAGGATTTACAGGGGAGGGAAATGTGGATCAGGGAGGAGAGCAGGGTATTGAGGAGGGTAAGAAATTAAGTTATGTAAATCAATCAATCAATCAATCAATATTTATTGTCATTTAACAACTTATCGTTGTATTAGACTACGTCACATTGTTAAAAATAAATTTTCAATTTACAATAAAATCACAAAGTTATGTATAATATATTACAAGTATTATTACCAGCTTACTGAATTCTATAAAATAAAATAAGAATAAAATAACACGAATACAGTAAGAAGAAGTTGATCTTCTATAGTCCATCTGGGCAGAGTGTAATTTTCTCTTCAAATTCGACCAAAGTGTAAATACTGCTGTTAATGAGCCATCGCTTAATGGATGCTTTGAAAATGTTTATAGACTCCTGCTGTAGTTGTGTTGGTAGTTTGTTGAAGATTTTAATTCCACAGTATTTGTAGTGGTCTTGTGTTTTCTTTAACCTGACATGAGGTGTATCTAGCTGGTTTCTTATTCTTGTGGTGTGTGAATGCACATCCCTTCGATTTTTATATACACTTAGATTTTCTTTAATATACACTAAGCTATGGAATATGTATATTGATGTAAGAGTCATAATTCCAAGTTCTTGGAAGTGATTTCTGCAGGATTCTGTACTAGGCTTGCCTTGTAGACATCTTATTGCCTTCTTCTGCCATATGAAAACATCTTGTGCCCCTGTTGAGTTTCCCCACAATATTATACCATAAGTTAAATGTGAATGGAAAAATGCATAGTATGCGAGAATCATCTGATTAGCACTAACTGATTGTTTGAGTCTTCGCAATAAAAATAAGACTCGTGCTAATTTTGTACATAATTTTTGTGTGTGAATGTCCCAGTTTAATTTAGAGTCTAAATGGATTCCCAACAACTTAACAGACCTGCATTCATGACTACTTGAAGCCAATTTGACTAAGTGAAAATAGATTTCTTCTGTTTTGTTACTGTTTAGAAATAGTTTGTTTACCTTTAGCCAAGAAGTTGATTCACCTAATAATTTGTTTCTTTTCTATTCAAGGCAAGTTAGGTCTCTATCACTTGTTATTGAAGGATTACGAGGCACACAGGCAATTGAAATGGAACACACGTTTAATGTACTTGACATTTACTACAACAGAACTGAAGGCACAAGGTGATACAACATTCTTTTTATACACACCATTATCATAAAACAAAAGAGAAACATATCTCTATGGACCAGGTTTATAATTAACAGTGTGACCAACGCAAACCATGGTCACATATTTCAACACACCTCCTTAAACCTGTGGGAGTAGAGGACATGATTTAAGACCCAAGTCTTTACAAAAATAAATATGCTTAGGCTTAGGAAGAGGCTTTGTTAGGATGTCTGCACACATTTTTGAAGTCTCCTGATATTTGATGCATATGGCTTTAGAATCCAAAGCATCTCTAACATAGTGATATTTAGTGTCAATATGTTTGGTCCTATTATGGTGGACTGGATTTTTTGCCAGTTTTTGAGCTGATTGACTATCACTCAATAATATGATGGGTGACTTGAGATCTATAAAGTTAGACAAAACACGTTTCAACCAAACAGCTTCTCTTACACCTTCACTCAGTGCAACATATTCTGCTTCAGTAGATGATAAGGAAATGCATTTCTGCTTTTGAGCCCCCCATGATACAGCACCACCTGCCATTTTGAACACAAAACCACTGTATGATTTTCGGTCAGTGCTATCATTAGCCCAGTCAGCATCAACAAATCCCATGAATTGACCTCCATTCCTGACATACTTAAGTGACAAGTCTTTTGTGCAATTTAAATAACGCAGTACTCGCTTTGCAGCAGACCAGTGAGATTCATTGTAACAATGATTAAATTGACTGAGATATGATATCGCATAGCTTATATCTGGACGCGTGCAAACACTTAAATACATGAGCGAACCTATGAGTTCTCTATAAGGAAGATCACTAGTTTCTGTATCAGAAACACCAAGATTTGGTTTGGTTTCCAAGGGAGTACCAATGGGGCGTGCATCATGCATACCATATTTCTTTGCAATCTCACTGATGTACTGCTCTTGGCTAAGATACATTGTACCATTCTTCTTATCTTGCCTTACTTTAATACCTAAAATATAAGAAAGTGGCCCAAGATCTCGTACCTTAAATTCTTTATCAATACAAGTCTTCAATGACTTGATCTCAGACTCATCATTATAAGCCACAATGAAATCATCCACATATAATGCAATAATTACCATACCTTGGGCTTGTTTCTTAAAGTATACACAGGGTTCATCAGCACAATTTTTGTAACCCAATTTGACAAGAACAGAGTGAGCTCGCTCATTCCACAAGCGAGAAGATTGTTTTAAGCCATAAATAGATTTTTTAACTTGCAAACTTTATGCTCTGAACCTCTCTTGACAAAACTTTCTGGCTGATACATGTAGATCTCTTCATCTAACTTTCCATTGAGAAAAGCAGATTCAGCATCCCAATGTACCACCTTCAGATCTGTTTGGACAGCCAAGGCAAGCAGCATCCTTAACGTGCTGTGTCGAACAACAGGAGAGAAAGTTTCTGTAAAATCTACTCCGTACCTTTGGGTGAAGCCCCTGGCCACAAGTCTGGCTTTATCCTTTGAATGTTACCATTAGAGTCTCTTTTTACTTTGAAAACCCACTTACTACTGACAACATTCTTGCCCTGGGGTTTATCAACTAGATCCCATGTGTCATTTAACTGAAGTATCTCCATTTCTCTTTTCATAGCCTGCTCCCACTTAACTCTATCAGGCATGGACAGTGCCTCCTTAACTGTACTAGGTTCAGAGTCATCAGTGAGAGTCAAGTATGTCACATAGTCTGACATGTTTACAGGCTTTTGTTGGCGCCTAGGATACCTTTGATTACCTTCGGCATCCCCCTCCATTGGCTCATTGACGATGGTGGCAGAGCCCACAGAATCACTGCAGTCTGAATCTGTTCCACTAGGGACATAGCTTAAATCAGCTGAGTCAACAGTCTCAGCCACACCAGCACTGCTAATGGGCGATACGCTTTCAAGTTCCGAAATGCACTCTGCCCCATCCCCTGAGTTGTCGGGTTCTGCCTCACTGTCAGTGGGAACTGAGATCTGCAACATTGCAGGTTCATTAATCTGCAAGGATGGACCAACATTACCTGGAGACACATCAGACACCTCCTGGAACACATCTTCAAAGAACTGTCCATCCCTGGACTTAACAAGTTGATGAGTAACAGGATGCATGAATCTATAGGCTTTACTGTCCTCACAATAACCACAGAAAATGTGTTTTTCACTTTTAGGATCCAACTTGTTTCTCCTTTGATCAGGGACATGAACTTGTGCTACACAACCAAAAATTCTTAGATGCTCCATATTGACCTTGTTACCAGTCCAGATCTCCTCTGGAACTTTACCTGGAATTTTTCTGGTTGGGGACCTGTTTACAAGATAGGCTGCTGTATTTATTGCTTCAGCCCACATGCGTTTATCTACTTTAGACTCGCTCATCATGGCTCTACATTTATCAAGCAATGTTCTATGCATGCGTTCAGCTACACCATTCTGCTGTGGAGAATAGCTAGTTGTAGTTTGATGCTGAATACCTTCTGATTTAAGTAGCCTCTCAAAAGCTTTGCTACAAAATTCACCACCATTATCAGTGCGTAGGACCTTAATAGATCTTTCACACTGATTCTCAACCTGTGCCTTGAAATCAATAAAGCAATCCAAAACATCACTTTTCTTTGCAAGGAAATACACAAAAACCTTTCTAGAATGATCATCAATGAAGGTCAAGAAATAGCGAGCATTGCTCCAAGATGGAACTGGCATAGGCCCACATAAGTCTGAATGAATAAGATCTAGCTTATTTTTACATACAGTTTTACTCTTACTTGACTTAAATGGTTGTCTAGCTTGTTTACCTTCAGCACATGAAAAACAGTTTTTAAAACCATTATCTGAGAAATTAATTCCATGAGTGAGACTATCTCTTAACAACTTCATACTGTGGTTGTTAAGATGGCCTAGTCGTTTATGCCATAAATATTCTGAGTCCTCTGAACAAATATTAGCTTGACCACTGAGAGCATTGACTTGGTAAACACCCCCCACATTACTCGCAGTCAGTGCTACATTACCTGTAGCAACAAAGTTTTCACTATCATAAACTTCACAAGTATTGTCGGTGAATACCACAGCATAACCCTTTTGAGTAGCAGCAGACACAGATAAAAGATTAGCAGTGAGACCAGGAACATATTCTACATTGGACAAGGTTTGTGAAATACCATTTTCTAATTGAACAGTTACATTACCAGATCCTTGGCCATACAATTTTTGATTGTTTGCTGTACTGATCTCCAGATTAGGACCAGCAGTGAAGTTCACCATCGCAGACTTGCTTGAACTCATATGCTTAGTAGCACCAGAGTCAACGAACCAGGCCCCTGTAGAGGCCCTTGCACTTAATGCCTGTCCATCGGTTGCCAGCATCATCTTGTCTTTCTTCGACTTCTGTTGAGTTGAGCTCTGCATCTCCTCCTTCCTGCAATCCCGCTTCCAGTGTCCTGGCTTCTTGCATTTCCAGCAGAAAGGCTTCTTCTTAGTCTTGTCTTCTCGTGAAAACAGAACAGAATCCTTGGATGGCTTGGAAGTACTTTTCCCACTCCAAGTAGTATCTTGTAGCAACTTGGTTCGGACTGTGTCTGCAGTAAGGTCTGTTCCGGAACTTTCCAGAGCCATAATCATAGGCTGAAACTCATCTGGTAGACCTTTCAGCATAAGAGCTGCAACAAACTCGTCGTCCAGTGCCTTATTCATAGATGCAAGTTGCTGAGCAAGTCCCATAACCTCACTAACATACTCTTCCATCGTCTTGTAGTGCTTTAATTTAACTTTGCACAATTTCTTCAAGATGACGATCCGCCGATTCACTCCTTTATCGGAGTAGGCCTTTTCAAGAGCTTCCCAGACTTCCTTCGCGGTCTTACAAGGCATGACGATTGGGAAAATTGATTTATCCACCATGAGGTTGAGTCTGGCCCTAGCCCGACTTTCGTCTTTTGCTTTCTTCGCAGATGTTGTAGTATCTCCATCCGGGTAGCCAACTATACAGCTCCACAGATCTTCGAGTCTTAGGACGTTTTCCATCTCGAATCGCCAATCCACGTAATTTAGACTACCTCGCAGCTTATCTATAGCCGGCAACGAGGTGCTGGTTGCAGACATGTTGAATTTCACTACGTAGCCGAATTCACAGTTCATATAACAATCAGTCTATCATACGCACTTTATATTCGCACGGTGGATTCGTGGCTGGGCCCATAACCTGAAGGATTACGAGGCACACAGGCAATTGAAATGGAACACACGTTTAATGTACTTGACATTTACTACAACAGAACTGAAGGCACAAGGTGATACAACATTCTTTTTATACACACCATTACCATAAAACAAAAGAGAAACATATCTCTATGGACCAGGTTTATAATTAACAGTGTGACCAACGCAAACCATGGTCACATATTTCAACAGTTATTACAGTGATGTCATCAGCATACAGTATTGACTTGGCATTTATATTACTAACAATGTCGTTTATATAGACCAGGAAGAAAAAGGCTCCAATGACTGAACCTTGGGCTACACCTGTATTTACAATGAGCGGAGCAGATTTTTGGTTGTCTATTACAACTATTTGCCTTCTCTTGTGGAGATAGGAGGTAATTAATGATAATTCACAATCTTTGACTCCATAATAGTGAAGTTTTTGTATTAATATATTATGATCCACAGAATCGAAAGCTTTACTTAGGTCTAAGAATGTGACAGATGTAATAAGTTGAGATTCAAATCCAGCAATCACTTCATCAACAACAGCTTCAACAGCTTGAACCATTGACTTACCAGTTCTGAAACCAAATTGGGTACTATTAAACAACTTGTGCTCCTCAAAGAATGCTGATAATTGTTCTTTCATACACTGTTCTATTATTTTGGAAATAATTGGGACAATTGAGATTGGCCTATAGTTACTGGGGTCCATCATATCTCCTTTTTTATGGACTGGAATTGTGATGGTGATTTTCAGACACTCTGGAAAAACTCCAGTAGTAAATATCCAGTTTATTAGATAAGTTAAAGGTAATACTATGATGTCTATTATTTGTTTTAGAATAAAATTCGACATTCCATAATAATCCTCACATTTTGAATTGTTTAGTTCTGAAACTATTTTTAGAACCTTCTCATATGTTATTTGTCTCCATCTGAAGGATGGTGTGGGATTTTCATCTACCTTATGGTTTTCCAACTTCTCCATAAACTCTGTATGATGATTTTCATATTCCAAACTTTTGACCATATTTTCAACAGAATTTATAAAATATTCATTTAACACATTTGGTGTTATTGGTGTAGAGTCCTTACTTTTATTTTTACCCAGTTCCTTGTTTATGATTAACCAAGCAGCTTTACATTTATTCTTTGCATTATTAATGAACTCATCATTCGCTCTCTTTTTTGCTGCTTTAATTTCCCCCCGATATAATTTTTTTATGTGATTATAGTTTTCTATATCCTGTGGGTCTCCTTTCTTTGCTTTAGTGTAATACATGATCTTTAGCTTCCTAATAACATCAAGGTAAGGCGTATACCATTTGGTATTATTTTTACTTTGTTTTTGATCTGGAGTGTTAATTATTTTTTTCTTAATTGGGCAGCATGTATTTAAGGAAGTGTGTATTATATTCATAAACTTATCAGCTGCTTCAGAAACATTGTTATAGCTCACAATTATGTTTTCCAAATCCCTGCTGGTCAACTCGTGCCTTAATCTGAGAAAGTTATTGTCGCTCAACATCCTAATATACTTGACTTGCCTATTTTCTGGGAAGTGTCCTGTATCAATTTGAAATGTTAGCCAGAGGCCACTATGGTCAGACAAGAGAGGTTTTGTAACACCAAAATTATAACCATTTGTTGGCACATTAGTAATAATGTTATCTAAACAAGACTTCTTTCTAGTTGGTTGGTTATTGATCAGATAAAAATCAAAAGATTTTAAAATGTTACAGAATAGTTTCTTTGCCAGTGATTCAATTAATACATTTATGTTAATATCCCCTAAACAATATATGTTATACTTTTGGAATTTTGCTAAGTAACAAGCAAACCTTTCCCATATGTTTATGAAGGCCTGGACATCCGAATCAGGTGTACGATATATGGAAATAATAATAAATTTAGCTCTTGTAAACTTTACCCCAGCTACTTCAAAGAGCTGTTCTATACAGAAATCATTTAAATCCATTACTATACTGTCCATGTTTGTAGTTACTTTCTTGAATATAGCAACACCCCCGTTTGATTTATTTTTTCTACAAAAGCTAGTCATTACCTCATACCCAGATGGAATATAATGACCAACCTCTTCCTTCACAAGCCAATGTTCATTTACACATAATATATCTATTGAAAGGGAATTGAGTAAGATTTCTAGTTCACCTAACTTATTTCTTATAGATTGTAAATTGATATGAAATATATTAAGCTCTTTCAAAACTTGTGAAGATAGCTCATCAGATTTGTTTTCAGCGATATTTACATCTTTAGTAAGTTCATTCAAAATTACTAATTTGTCTGTAACATTATTTTCAACTCGGATCTTTGTACAAGGTTTCTGGTTTAAGGATCCGAGTTTCCTAGCACGTTTCCCTGCAAAGGCCAGGTAAGAGGTATAGCTTTTCTCAATTTTGAGACATCGCTAATCTCCCTCCTGATAATGCAAGCAATTTCCCTTCCTAGTGCTTCTTTCCCTTTGTGGTTAAGGTGCAAGCCATGCTTAGTAAACATTTCTCTGCTAAATTTGGAAATATCAATAACTTTACAATTTTTTTAATGTTTACATAAGCTATGAATTTGAGCATTAGTTTCACTTACAGCCATATTAACACAAGATTCCTTCATAAGATCATGTCTATAAGGTACATTAACAACAATTACTCGTGAATTATTCATTATTGAGAGCTTACCTTTTAAACTCCTGACTAATTTGTTACCTTCATTAGCAGCAACATCGTTTGTCACTGTCACAATTACTACATAATTGTCCTTTTCCATTAGAGGATTGCAATTGGCAAGAACATCCACAGTTTTTTCACCAGGTTTTACTGATCCACACACTTGTATACAAGGATTATTGAGATTAGTCTTGATTTCTTCTGCCAAGCCTCTACCCTGGCTGTCTGCATACACGTTGACTGCTTGCCGTGAGGAAGTTGAATTATTAGTTTTCTTCTGTGGGCTCCTAGCACTGTGTTTGTTTTTACTATTGGATGATTCCGGTGAAAACGTGTCATTTGAAACATGTTCAAGCACTTGAAATTTATTAGAGCACTTCACTGTTGCACTTGTGTGTTTCACAACATACTCGTTTCGTCCCATTTGATTTGCATTAGGCCTAAAATTGCGACCTGTAACCTTTGTCCAATTCTGTATTTCTTTCTTGTCTTCTTCTAACGCTGCAATTCTTTCTTTTAAAGATTCATTTTCAGCTCTCAAGGCCATTAAGTCTTCTTGAAGTACACCTAAAATTTTAACTAAGGATTCATAATTGTTTTGTTGTTGTTGTTGTTTAGTCTCCATGCTATTGCCGCTTTGTTTACATGCAACGCAGATCCACTCACTTTCATGTTCGTTAAAATTGGACTTGATATTGATATTTCCACAGCGAAAATGGTACCATTCATCACAAATTGTACATAAAAAAACGTTTTTCACTACTCTATTACATTTAACACACTTTTCGTCACTGATTTTGAGATTTATCGGAGATAACTCAGACTCGGTACTAACAGCCGCCGCCATGTTGAAGGATATCTATAATGCAATACGAGGATTAGGGTCAAGAAAATCAGCCGGGGTAGATGGGACAAATGGGGAATTGTTATAGGTTATGGTATGGAACATTGTGCCTTATTTAAGATTTCTGTTTGACTTTTGTCTAAATAATGGGGTAGTGCCTGAGGACTGGAAACAGGCGTTGGTTTATTTATTTAATCGTATGGTGAATTACATAAAAACAAATCACAAATCCAAGTTCAAGTTTTGGAGCCATTCCACAGTACATTCTCGAAGATGAAACAGATCACTAGGGCTCCCGGAGTAGGCGTGTAGAGGGCAGCGCTGGATGATATGGTCCATGGTCTGTTCCTCCTCATTGCATTGTCACAATGGGGAATCTATCCAACCCCACTTATGGCATAGGTAATTGCAACGGCCGTGCCTGGTTCTCAGTCTATTGAGGCGACACCATAATTTTCTAGGAAGGTCAAATCCTTGTATTTTCACCGTTGGGTTGATCTCCTGGGCACTAGTTCCAGACGTTGAGTTTGACCATTCGTCCTGCCAGCATTGGTTTAGGTTGAATCGATTTGCCAGAAGTTGGTCGGCCAATAAACTGGTTGGTCTCCTCGAATGAAGTCGCTTCGGTGGTGGGTGGCAGAATTCCTGGTGTATTGGTAATGAGGGAGAAGCATAGATCTTCTTTGCTTCTCTGATCAGAGCTTCCTTCCTCCTCAGGTGAGGTGGTGGAATGTGGCTGAGTACTGGTAGCCAGTGGTGAGGGGTTGATTTTATGGTGCCGGTTATGCAACGCATAGTGTCATTCAGCTTGGTATCCACTTTATGCACATGTGCACTTTCCAACCATACTGGAGCACAGTATTCCGCTGCAGAATAGACTAGACTGATACCCGTTAATCTTAAGCATTCCGCCGTGGCTCCCCATGAACTACCGCAAAGCTTGTGCAGGATGTTATTTCTGGTGGAAATTTTGTGAGAGAGCTTGGTGAGGTGTTCTTTGTAGCTCAGAGTTTGGTCCAGCGTGACACCTAAGTATTTCGGAAATGGGTTGTATTTCAGTTTTTCACCACGAAATACAACATTTGGCTTGTAGTTTGCTAGTCGGTTGGCAAGATGGAAGCATGAAACCTCTGTCTTAGACATACTTGGGATCAGTCGCCAGGAGTTGAAGAACGTTGACATTTTCTCCAGATCGGTTGTAAGAGTGCCTTCTGCATCTTCAAAAGTTCTGCTTTGAGCTACCAGTGCAATGTCATCTGCGTAAATAAACTTAGTAGCTGTTGTTGGTGGCAAGTCATGAATGTACAGATTGAATAGAACTGGGGCCAAAACTGATCCTTGGGGTAGACCATTATTTAGTTTCCTTTTGCGACTTTTAGCATCATCTAGAAATACTACGAACTCTCTTTCACAAAGCATGTTAGAGATAAGATTTGCAATTTCCAAACAGGGGATAGCTTCCAGCACTTTGAGGATCAGTCCATGTCGCCAGACAGTATCATATGCGCTAGTCAGGTTGATAAAGACAGCTGTTGATTTTAGCTTCTTTTGAAACCCTGCTTCAATGTGAGTGGTGAGGGCCAAGGCTTGATCAGTACAGCTTCGGTTTTTCCTGAATCCAGCTTGTTCCGGTGGGGTTACAGCTTCAATGAGTGGTGCTATCCTGGCAAGAAGGACTCGTTCTAAAAGTTTATAAATGCAGCTAAGAAGTGCTATTGGACGGTAGTTTTCAGGTCTCTGCTCCGACTTGCCAGGTTTAAGAAGGGCGATCACCTTTGACCGTTTAAACTGCTTTGGTAGGTTGTTAGTCTGAAGGATGAAAGTAAAAAGTGAAGTAAGCCAGCTGATGCTATGTGGACCCATGTTACGCAGGAATTCATTATAGATGCCATCTGGACCAGCAGCTTTACCAGTTTTCAACATCTTGATAGCGGTTTCAACTTCCTGAACAGAAAATGGCCTAGACAGTTTCTAATTTTTCTGAGTTCTACGTTTGAGTTCGGTGAGCTTTTGTTTCACGGTTTTCGTCTGACATTTATCTCTTTTGGATCGTGTAATGTCCACCATTCTATTTGCAATGGCATCTGGGCTCAAGTTAGTATACTGCTTTTTGGAGACATGTTTTCCAGTAAGACGATTTAAGATTCTCCAAGCCATTCTGCTCGATTTCGCGAAGTCCATGTTTTTCACTGTTTCTTCCCACTTCATGAAGTTGGTTCGAAGCTGCTACAATCACTAGAGAAGAATAGGAAACAGGCGTTGGTAGTTCCGGTATATAAAGGGAGAGGGGGAAGAGGGGATAGTGATAGTTACAGACCTGTCAGTCTAACATGTATTATATGCAAATTTTTTGAGGGAATTATGAATGGATACATAAGGGAATGCTTAGGGAGTAGTAGGTGGTTGGGAAATAAACAGCATGGTTTCAGAGAGGGATTTTCGTGTCAATCGCAGCTAGCAGGCTTTCAGCAGGATATCAGTGAGACCTTGGATAACAGAGGTCAAGTTGACTGGATTGCAGTTGACCTATCAAATGCTTTTGATAGGGTCAATCATGGTATTCTGTTAAGGAAAATGGAGGCTATAGGATTGGACAGGAGAGTAGTACAATGGGTGAGATCTTTTTGGAGGGGAGAAGTCAGAGGGTAAGGGTTGGTGGGTCAGTGTTAGAACAGTCTAGGGTGGGGTACCTCAGGGGAGTAAATTAGGTCCTTTACTATTTCTCAGTTACATAAACGACATAGGAGTTAAAATATCATCCCAGATAAGATTATTTGCTGATGATATAGTAGTATACAGGAGGATAAATCACCCGGATGACTGCGGCATATTGCAGAGGGACTTGACGGACATACAAAGCTGGGCGGATAAAAGTGATATGATGATAAATTCAAAGAAATGTCAGGCAGTGAGATTTGTTAACAACACGAATCATATTGTTTTTGAATATTCAGTGGGGGAAAATAAAGTTGTATTTGGGGACGAATGTAGGTATTTAGGTGTAACTGTGGGGGTGGGAATTTTCACTTGGGTAAGCACATAGGGGAAATAGTAAAGAAAGCATAAAAGTCACTACATATGGTTATGCGAGTGTTTAAAGGCGCTGGCAGAGAGATTAGGGAAAGGGCATACATGTCCCTAGACCGTCCTCTGCTGGAATATGCTGGGGGAGTGTGGGATCCATACCAAATGTATTTAATAAAGGAATTGGAAGGAGTGCAAAGGAAGGCCGCCAGGTATGTAATGGAGGACCACAGATCTACGAGTGGTGTGAGTAGGATGATACAGGATTTGGGATGGGAAAGTCTGGCTGACAGACGTTCAAGAGCAAGACTAGGGGGTATTTTTTTTTAGCTTACAAGGGGGGAAATTGCATGGGAAGACATTCATGTTAGATTGGGAAAGGAAGGTTCATATATGGGCAGATACAGTCATTGTTGTAAATTGAAATTAAGTCAGTGGAAATGTAACTGGGGCAAATATTCGTTCATTGGGAGGGGGGAAGTAGAATGGAACAGTTTGCCAGGGGGCATTTTTATTGGTGAAAAAGTACCAGATCAAGAGGCGGTGATGAACGGTGGATAAGTTGAAGCAATGAAAGAAAGTGTAAATGTTTAGTATTTTGTGTTTATTTCTATTATTAGAATAATTATTTTTACGATTACCGGTTTCTTCTCTTAGCAACAAATAGTTATTTTCTAATTAGTCCTAATTTTCTAAAATTTTTGTGGTTGTGAATTGTTTTGTGTATTTATTGTAATTTGCCACCATGGACAGTGTCCACATTTGAAAATAAACCATGTATGTTATCATAAATAATTAGTAAAACGTGTTTACTATATACAGTCCTAAACTCCAAATTGATGGGAGAAGAAACAAGCACCGACATCCATTGGTCACAACCGGAAACAGACAGTTATATTCAAAAAAGTACATTTGATTTGTACGGTATACAAAAACAAAAGAACACTGAGAAAAACAGAAACAAAAGAAATACACTATGAGAATTTGTGAATGCATACTCACACTTCCCCCTATTCACAAACTGAAAAAAAACTTAAACTAAAAAAGAACATAACTAGCCTTACACTAACAACAAACATTTATCAATCCTTGTACGATAACAATCCCAATTGAGGGTAGATTTTACGTAATTTTATCCCCGGTAACACCTTGGTAAATATATCAGCAAGATTTGATTCTGTGTTGACATATTCAAATTTTATCTCACCCTCTTGCACACACTCTCTTAAGTTGTATAAATCTAACAGAAGTTGTTTAGTTTTCTCTGACACTATTGGAGTTTTAGATAGTGTAATGGCTCCCTGGTTGTCGGCAAAAAACACACAGGGCTTGTCAACAAAAATTGACTGTCCTATCTCTTTAAACAAATTACACATCCATTTCACCTCATCTACCACATCCGCCATTGATACGTATTCAGCTGCCACAGTTGATCGTACAATGCGTCTTTGGAGTGTGGTTTTCCAACTAATGGCACCCTTGGCCAGCACAAAAACATACCCCTCATTTGATCTTCCACTTACATCATTTCCATAAGCAGCTCTACGAACACCTTCAGTTTTTCTCCTGATTTTTCATAACACAATGACAAATCTTGGGTCTCCTTGAGGTAATGAAGGAGGTGTTGAGCTTCCTTCCAATTTTGCACCTTAGGATTTGCATTAGCCTGGCTAACCTTACATACTGGGAAACTTAAATCTGGTCTAGTTGTACTAGATAAGTATAGGATCTTACCAACAATTTTTCTATAACGTTTTTTTAACTCCTCTGTGACATTGTTTGGTACAGTTGAAGGTAAAGGGGTACCACAACCTCTTGGGTAGGGTACTTCTAGTGATTTAAGGACATTTGTCCTTATGGACATGTTTTGACTTAAACATACATTTTTCTTAGACCCTTGAGTGACTTTAATCGCCAAACAAATCTGAGATATTTCCCAAATTACGCACTTCAAACTTTGACTTCAATCTTTTTACAAACCAATCTATTTTTGCTTGTTATCCCCACACACCTAGATCATCAACGTAAAGGGCAACATACAGGTCATGATCTGGGCTAAAATACAGACGTGGATCACATTTGCTTTGATTTAAGCCAAGCTTGACAAGTTGTGCAGTGATACAATTGTGCCAATCTTTACCAGCTTGACATAAACCGTAAATACTCTTGTTGAGTTTTAGCACATAGTCTGGGTACTCCACACTGCGAAAACTTCTGGTTGACTTACAAATACTGTTTCCTTAATTTTGCTATTAAGGTATGCCGATACAATGTCCAAATGACAATTATCCCATTCACGCTCTACTCCTATGGCTATAAGGGCCCTAATAGTTTTCCTTTTTACCACAGGACTGTAGGATTCAAGGAAATCTGTACCCTTTATCTGACTGAAACCTTGAGCTACTAAACGTACTCTATACCTAAGTACTTCACCTTCTTGGTTTCGTTTAGTTTTATACACCCATTTGGTGCCTATGACAGTCTTGCAACCTGAATCTTCTGCAAGTGTCCACACATTATATTTTTCCAAAAGGGCAATCTCTTGGTTCATTGCCTCAAACCATTTATCTTTGTCATCTCGTGAGGTGGCTTCTTGAAAAGACACCGGATCGTTATATTCTGACCTCAATATGACAATGCGACATTTGACCTTGACTTCATTACAACACACACACTTACTGGGAAGTTTTCTCTCTCTACTCGACCTGCGTAATACTGTGTGTTCAGGCTGTAATGGAGCGTCTATTACTACATCAGAATTTGACAAAGGGGCAACACTATCACTTGTTACAGACTTTTAATTTCCTGATTCGGCTACTCCGTGTTCAAACACGTCACCTCCACAATCCTGCTCGACAAACACTTCTCCAACTGTTCTAAGTCCACAATCTATCTGAGTTACAGGTTTTTCCTGCGCGTTTACAGAAAAAGGAAATACATCTTCAACAAATTCTACTTCCCTGGATTTAATGACACATTTCTTTTCGATGTCCCATACATGGTAACCCCTCGAGTCATCGGGGTACCCTAGTATTGCACCAACATTTGCCCTTGGCACTAACTTTTCCACATTACGTTTATGGATCCAAACTTTACAGCCAAATGATTTTAACAGAAGCAATTCCTGATCTGACAACTTTCTACCTGTCCACAGTTCAAATGGGATGTTCTTTACAGTTGATGACACACACCTATTCTTTATATAGCAGGCTGTGCTGATGGCTTCCCCCCAAAATTGAACTGGCTTGACGGACTGAATGAGCATGCACCTACTATTGGTGAGAATTTGCTGGTTGAGGCGTTCAGCAACGCCATTCTGTTGGGGAGAGTAAGCCATTGTTAACCTACGACCAATACCTTCCTTTTCAAGATAGTTACGAAACTCTGTACTTAAATACTCTCCACCGTTTTCTGAATGGAAAGATTTCAAATTGGTCCCTTGTGCTGTCTTCATTACGGCCTTAACCTTGAGAAACTCATTAAAAGCCTCTCTCTTATGCTTAAGAAAGCTTACATATGAGAATCTGGTACAATCATCAGTAAATGTAATAAAATATTTGCTACCTCCAATCGATGGGTGCTCTAGCTGGCATACATCAGAGAACACATCATCTAATGGCTTCTGAGATACATGATCTCTTTCATTAAATTTAAGTCTTTTCATTTTTACCTTGTTTACAAGTATCACAATCAAGATTCTTTTCTTTGGGTATAAAATCACGATCTGAAATGTTCAGAGCATGGCCAAAACGCTGATGCCATATTCCGCTAGTTACAGCTTTGTTGCTCTTAGCATACACAACCTCCACCTCGTCATTACAAGCAAATTCTTTCCCTTGTTCTACCATAAAATAATCACAATTTACCTCATACATATTTCCAACGGCCTCACCCGTAAGGAATATACCCTCATGATCTGACAATACAACTTTGCTATCTTTAATGGTTACGACTGCATCTTTCCTGTCAAATTGACCTACAGCTATTAAATTGTCTTGAAGACCTGGGACATACAACACTCTTTTCAGTTTCAGAAAAGAACCTCCACACTTGTCAGATAGCTTCATAAGCACACTTCCCATACCACATACACTAACTACGGATCCATCAGCTGTGTCTACACTACCATAAACCTTTGGGGTGTAATCATACAGAATATCCTGATAAGGTGTCAGGTGCTCAGTGGCTCCTGAATCTATATACCACCTGCATACACAATCAGATGCATCATCCTTGCTTTCAGTTGCCACATAAGCCTTTACCTTAACACTACAACCATTAACCTGAACACATTCGTTTGCCGCCTCATCGTTCTTTACCGTGGCAATAACCTTACGATTCTTAACCTTAACATTTTCCTTGCGTCCATTACTACAATTCCGGGAAGTATGACCTATCTTGGCACAATTAAAACACAAAACTGAACCTTTCTTTCTTGCTTCATGAACTAAATCACAGAACTTCGCAATATGTCCCTGTTCTTGGCACTTGTAGCACATGAATCCACCACTACCTGTTGGCTTGATGACACTCTTGCTGCTGTTGACGACCCCCTTGGAATTGAAGCGCATGGCTGCCACCATTGCCTTCACGCTTTCACCGTCAGATTCTTCCTTCTTCAGCCTCGCATAAGTCTCCTGTTCTCGCTCCATCTTTAGTTTGTCCAACTTGTTTTCTCTCCTCCAACAATAGTTTGGCTCGCACTACCTTTACACTTAAGTTTTCTTCCTTGCTTTCCAATGAACGTATCAAATTTTCGTACTCCCGCTTTTCCAGTCCTCGGAGAATAAAATCAGCTTTGGCCTTATCCGTAAATTTTATACCTACATCGTCCAACCGTGCACACCAAGTGAGCACTTATCAACAAATGTACGCATGCTAATGTCACAAGTTTTCTTAAAAAGACACCATTCTTCTAACATCGTCACAATTTGAAGGACTCTGGTATCGCAACATGAAGTCAGAAGATTCTGCCATGCTTCCTTAGCTGTCTCCGCTTCTTTAGATAGATAGATTTTTTATTAATTCCATTTGATCAAATATATGTACACAATACATTTTTGATATAGGACACGTCAGAATTTATACCTATAAAATAAAAGTACTAATAGGTATATAATACTAATACCGTACTATAACTATTTATAACTTATTATAATAACATATCTTAAGAGATACAATCTTATTGGACAACTATTTACAACTTACTCTATTAACATAATATGAAAACTTAATTCTATACATACAACAACTTACAGCTAGGTATTACAATTAAAATAGAAAAGTAAAATATAGTTATAGATTTCATCGCTCCTATACACTAAGATATTCAACTACAGAGCAAAGACAATGGCACTGCAGATAAGCTTTCAACATTCTATCAAAGGATATTATTTTTGGGGCAAGTTTTATATACTGGGGTAGTTTATTGTATAATTTAACTCCTGTGTGAAAAGTTCCTTTTTGATATATTCTTGTGTGTGTGTGTGAAATATGAATGTTTTGATTTTGTCTTGTGTTATGCCTATGCACATCATTGTTTGTTTTAAGAAAAACAACCTTATTCATTAAATTCTTTAAAAAAAACATAATACTTTCAAAGATATATATGCAGGGCAGTGGGAGAATGTTTAAATCTTTAAACAGAGGTCTATATGATTCTCTATTGTTTACATTTGCCATAATTCTAATCGCCCTCTTTTGTATCCTAAACGTGCTTAGTACATCTGGCGACATACCCCAAAATATGACCCCATATCTTAAGTACGAATGGAAATAAGCAAAATAAGTATTTCTTAATGTGTGCATGCTAGTGCAGGTTTTCAAAATACGTAACGCAAAGCACATCGAGCTCAGTTTAGTATTCAGATATTGTATATGTTTATTCAATTTCAAGTCATGTTGTATTTATTTTCTATTTGATGACCATTTAATGTTATATTGGGCTTCGTAGGTTTCCTATTCTGTATAGTGTGGAAATTTAGACATACTGTTTTTATAGTTTATTATGAGGCGATTATCTTGTGACCATTTGGTTAACTCTCCTGTAACGGAGTCAGCAGACTGCTGTATGACCTGTTTAGTTTCACCTTTTATTACGAGTGTTGTATCGTCAGCAAACAAAATTTCCTTACGTGAATAAACGTTCTGTGTTATATCATTGATATATAGAAGAAAGAGTAGTGGGCCCAAAACCGATCCCTGGGGTACTCCAAATTTAATAATTCCCTCATTGGACAATGTTTCATTAAGTAATTTGGTTCCATCATCCTTGTGTCTCAAGCTTACTATTTGTTTACGCCTGGTTAAGTAAGACTCTATCCATTTATTAGCTAGACCTCTAATACCATATTGATTTAGTTTGGTAAGGAGGATTTTATGGTCAACAACATCGAATGATTTCGATAAATCCAAGAATAGGCCAGTTACATGTTCCTTATTGTCAATTAATTTCAGTATACTATTAATACATTCATAAATTGCTGTCTGTGTAGATTTTTCCGTTCTGAATCCATGTTGTGATTTTGATAATATTTTATTTTTTTCTATGAAACTTATCAGTCTCTTATACATATATTTTTCCACAATTTTTGCAATACCAGTTGGTAAGGTAATAGGACGATAGTTATCTAATTCATCTTTTGAACCGTTTTTGTGCACTAGAATTACTTTTGATAACTTCAAAATATCCGGGTAAGTTCCTGAGAGAATTGAACTGTTTATTAAGTGCGTAAGTGGATTTATTATATTTTCTGCACATTTCTTTAAAATTGCATCAGGGATGCCATCAATGCCAGCACAGAATTCATTTTTTAGCTCTTTTATAACTATTCTTACCTCTTCACTTGTGACATGATTTATAAATAAAGACTCACTGCATATATTTATTTTATTATTAGAATTTAGTGTATTTACCTGCGATTAATTTAATAATTTTTGTGGAATTTCCAGAAAATAGTCATTAAAAGTGTTTGCTATTTCCTCTGGATTATTAATCACTTTATTATTTCTGGTCAGTGTAATGTTCCTTTGTATTTTAGCAGATTTTCCATTTTCTTTCTTTATCACGGACCACATAGCCCTGTTTTTATTAGATGATTGGGAAATAAAATTATCATTATGCATTTTCTTTGCTAGTCTTATTACCTTATTTAATATGCTAGTGTATTTTTTGTAGTATAAATTGAATTCAGGTGTTGTGTGGCATTGTTTATATAATTTGTGTAGTAATTTCTTTCTTTGACATGAATTTATAATCCCTGTTGTTATCCAATTGCTAGTTTTGTTATTTTGAACAGATCTTTGTCTAAAGGGGAATGTTGTTTCAAAATAGTGTTTTAGGGTACTGTTAAATGCATTAAATTTATCATTTACATTTTCAAGTTTATACATTTCTGACCATGTTTCCTTATTTAATAAGTCATTGAAATATGTAACATTTGTTTCAGTGAATGACCTGCACTTTGATTTTACTCCATTATCATTATTATTATTGAATGTTTCGGGTACTTCAAAACTCAGTATTTGTCCATGGTGGTCACTAAAACCCGGACAATAGACTTCTATTGAATGGTGATATTTATCTGTATTTAAAAAAATTGATCAGGAGTGGTTTTACTAAATTTTGTTATTCTTGTTGGGGTATTTACTGTAGGTTGCAGTCCATAGGAAATTAGTAACTGTGTTAATAATTCACAATTTCTATCAAATTTTAAGAAATCCACATTTTCATCCCCACAAATTATTATATCGAAATTTACTTTGCTCATGCTATTGAGTAACAATTGTAATTTATCTATAAATAAAGGAAACTTTCCTGACGGAGAACGGTATACGCATACAATTATTAACTTAAACTGCTGTAGTTTTACGGCAGAGAATTCAAAATCCTGTTCCATAATTAGATAATCATAAGCTGTTAACTGTTCATGATCTAAATTATTTCATAAGAAGATATAAGTACCACCATGGCTAATATTAGTTCTAGAGTATTTACGAGCTTGTATAAATCCTGGGAATTGAATTAATTCGAGTTGTTCCTCTTTGAGCCAATGTTCTGAAATACATAGTTCTGACATGTCTTTAAGTTCATTTTTAAGCATTAGATTTATGTAATCAATTTTATTATAGAGAGACTGAACATTCTGGTGGTAAATTTTAAATTTGTTACTTTTGCAAGCTTGTGTTGGTGATTTATTTACATTATTATTATTATCATAATTGTTATTATTATTGTTGCTAGACAAATCCGAAATACCATTGTTGCACTCCGTTAAATTTGACTTCAAAAGATGTGAATGCCAAACCTCACGTTTGGCTTCTTCTACCAGTTTCCCTGCTTCCACTCTAATGATATTACTGTTGAATTATTCTTACCATTTGAATTTATAATTTTGCAGATTTCATCCCTAAGATACTCTTTTCCTAACCTATTTAAGTGTAGGCCATGTCGAGTGTGGAACTTCCTGTCTAATTTACTTACATCTATAATTTGGACATTTGGAAAACTCTTACAAATTTTACGAATTTTTCCATTTGTAGCCTCTATTTCTACATTTACGCATGATTTGGGAATTAAATCGTATCTCTGCGGAATGTTTACAATAATGACTTTTGTGTTATGCAAGAATGGCAATGTACCCTTTAAATCTTTGATTACCTTTTTACTCTCGTTTCTATAGACGTCGTTTGCTCCAGCGATGATTACTGCATAGTCCTTTGAATTGAGGGTCGCAGACTCTCCTACCACCCCGTTCGTGACCGCTGCAAATGGTGCTCCTGGCTTTACTGTCGAAGTGACCTCCATTTCTCCGCTTCTCTCCAATACGCTTGCTGCTATATCTAGCCCGTGACTATCGGCAAATATCCGCATCTTCCTGGATTTTCTCTTTATCACTTTCTTCTTTTCTTCTTGAAGAAAGTCATCATTTACTTCGACGAGCGCTCCAAATCAATTTGAGACGGGAATTTCAGTTACATGTACCAGTACTCCATTTATAGGCCTAGGCATATTCAATCTTACCTTACCAGCAACCACTATCGATCAAGTTTCCTTGCTTTCCTCTCTGTTTCCTTTTAATTTATTCAACTCTTCCATTAACTTAGTAATATCTTCCTTTAGCAGCTTTATAATTTCATCTTTTGAGGACAGTTCGTTTCTCAGGTTATGACATTCGCATGCCGGTACCGGTAGGCCTACATTACGACAATCAGTTTCACTTTTCTCCTCACTCAATTTCACCCGAGGTCTTGTGATGATTTTATTTGCATTTTTTACTTTTATTTTGCACGACGAGCATAAATCCGTAACGGTTACATTACCTGACGATACACTAACACTGTTTACTGCCGACATACTAGAGATCTAAGTTAGCCTTGATGTTTACACCAAATTACACTAAATTTATTTTAATTATTACTACCTAAATGAATTAATCTAATTACCTACCAATAACGAAGAATGTGAAATACGTATATCTTCCAATCGGGTGAAAACTCGTAAAAGCACCACTGCTCTACTTCGTTCAAACGGTGATTGAAGAAGTCACCGAATCTTTGGATACACGTTCCCACAACTTAGTTAAGTTTATTAAATTATCAATACGAATTTCTAAATACTATCAATATTCCATATTTCACTTGACCTAAGGAAAGTAACTTTATAGATTTTAAATCTCTGTTATAATATTTTACCACTTTTATCAAATATTTGCAATAGCTGCTATTTCATTACACTTTCACTGTGACGCCATCTTGCCGCAGGAAATATTCAGTGACCAAACCTATGAGCAAGTTTTTCGCGTCTTGATCTTTGCCCTGTTGGGCCTCGGAGTACTCTTCAACGGGTGTATCTTCTACCTCTCCTGTATCGGTCTTTCGTGTGAAACCTTGAACCGCGTCCCACAGACGCCTTGTTTGAAGCAATGTCTTTGTATGAGTGCTCCACGCTTCCCAATTGTCGTCCTGTAACCTCACTATTGCAACTACTCGCTCGCTGCTTCCCGTGGCTGCATCCATGTTAGTATGTCATTCAGGTCATTCACTGAATCAAACGTTACATATTTCAATGACTTATTAAATAAGGAAACATGGTCAGAAATTTATGAACTAGAAAATGTAAATGATAAATTTAATGCATTTAACAGTACCCTAAAACACTATTTTGAAATAGCATTCCCCTTTAAACGAAGAACTGTTCAAAATAACAAAACTAGCAATTGGATAACAACAGGGATTATAAATTCATGTCAAAGAAAGAAATTTCTACACAAATTATATAAACAATACCACACAACACCTGAATTCAATTTATACTACAAAAAATACACTAGCATATTAAATAAGGTAATAAGACTAGCAAAGAAAATGCATAATGATAATTTTATTTCCCAATCATCTAATAAAAACAGGGCTATGTGGTCCGTGATAAAGAAAGAAAATGGAAAATCTGCTAAAATACAAAGGAACATTACACTGACCAGAAATAATAAAGTGATTAATAATCCAGAGGAAATAGCAAACACTTTTAATGACTATTTTCTGGAAATTCCACAAAAATTATTAAATTAATCGCAGGTAAATACACTAAATTCTAATAATAAAATAAATATATGCAGTGATTCTTTATTTATAAATCATGTCACAAGTGAAGAGGTAAGAATAGTTATAAAAGAGCTAAAAAATAAATTCTGTGCTGGCATTGATGGCATCCCTGATGCAATTTTAAAGAAATGTGCAGAAAATATAATAAATCCACTTACGCACTTAATAAACAGTTCAATTCTCTCAGGAACTTACCCGGATATTTTGAAGTTATCAAATGTAATTCTAATGCACAAAAACGGTTCAAAAGATGAATTAGATAACTATCGTCCTATTACCTTACCAACTGGTATTGCAAAAATTGTGGAAAAAATTATGTATAAGAGACTGATAAGTTTCATTGTTGTTTGAGTCTTCAGTCTTTTGACTGGTTTGATGCAGCTCTCCATGCCTCCCTGTCCTGAGCCAATCGTTTCATCTCTACATAGCTACCACACCCTACATCCGAGGCTATCGGTTTAACATATTCTAACCTTGGTCTACCCCTACAGTTCTTGTCCTCGACCCTTCCTTCCATAACTAAGCTTGCTATTCCTGGGTGTCTTAGTATGTGTCCTACCAACCTATCTCTTCTCTTCATTGGCAGTCGCCAGAAACATCTCTCCTCTCCCACTCGCCTTAATACCTCTTCGTTTGTAACCCTATCTACCCATCTGATCTTCATCATTCTCCTGTAACACCACATTTCAAATGCTTCAATTCTCCTCTTTTCTGCTGCACCAATAGTCCAAGTTTCACTTCCATAGAGCGCCACGCTCCAGACAAAGGCTTTCAAAAATGACTTCCTAATACCTTAATCTATATTCGATGTCAACAGATTCCTTTTTTGTAGAAAGGCTTTCCTTGCCTGAGCCAACCTACTTTTTATATCCTCTTTGCTTCGTCCATCACTGGTTATTCTGCTTCCTAAGTAACAGAAGTCTCCTACTTCCTTCAGGTTTTCACCTACCAATTTGATCTCCATAGAGGTTTCTGATTTATTTCGGCTGCATTCCAGTATTTTTGTTTTACATTTATTAATTTTCATCATGAATTCCTTCCGTAAGACGGAATCCATACCATTCAAAAACTCATTCAAATCCTCAGGCTTGTCAGCCAAGATGACGATGTCATCAGCAAATCTCATAGTTGAAATTATTTCTCCTTGAATCTTCACGCCCACTTTAAATTTTTCTCCAATTTCCTTCATTGCTTGTTCAATGTAAAGATTGAAAAGTATGGGTGATAAGTTGCAGCCTTGCCTTACACCTTTCTGAATACCAGCTTCTCTCTCATGTCCTTCAGCTCGAATGACTGCTGTCTGGTTTCTGTATAGATTGTATATCACCCTCCTATCCCTGTACTTTATTCCAATAGATTTGAAAATGTCAAACAATTTAGTCCAACCAACGTTATCAAAAGCCTTTTCTAAGTCTACAAATGCCATGAACGTTCTCTTATCTTTCCTTATTCTACCTTCCAAAATCAGCCTAAGACTGAGTACAGCTTCCCTTGTTCCTACATTTCTCCTGAAACCAAACTGGTCTTCACCCAACTCCATCTCTATCTGGCTTTCAATCCTCCTGTAAATTATTCTAGACAGGATCTTTGAAGCATGAGTAATCAAGCTGATTGCACGGTAATCTTCACATCTGTCAGCTCCCACTTTCTTTGGTATAGGGATGATAACATTCTTCTTGAAATCAGGGGGTACCTCACCTGTCTCATAAATCCTACACACCAAGTGAAATAACCTGATCAGACCTTCATCTCCTATGCAGCGTAGCAATTCAATCGGTATATCATCTATGCCTGGTGCTTTGTTCCTGCCTAAGTCCTTTAATGCTCTGTCAAATTCTGATCTCAATATTAAATCTCCTTTTGCATCCTCATCAATTTCCTCCTCCCTTTCCATTACATGATTCTCAATCTCCTTTCCCTTATACAATCACTCTATGTAAGCTTTCCATCTCTCGACCTTTTCTTCCCTATCTGTTAGAGGCTTTCCATTTGTGTCCTTAATATTACAGAACTTAGTCTTCTTTTCCCCAAAAGTATTCTTAATCCTTCGATAAGCTGTGTCTACTTTTCCTAATTTCAGACAATTTTATATACCTGCACATTTCTCTTTCAACCATTCTTCTTTCGCTTCCTTGCACTTCTTGTTAACCTCATTTCTCAAACATCTGTACTCTGCTTTCCCCTTTTCATCTCTTAGATTCTTGTGTTTCCGCCTTTCATCCATCAATTCCAGTATATCCTGAGTGATCCACGGTTTTCTACCTATTCTTTCTTTCCTACCAATGTTTTCTTCTGCGGATTTTGTTATTTCATTCTTCAAAAGTGCCCATTCGTCTGCAATTGAAGTTTGTTTAGGGGTTTTGATTAGTCCTTCCTTTATACTCTTCTTGAATCTTTCGTTTAGATCCTTCACTTTCAGTCTGTCTATTGCCCACCTTTTTGGCTTTTGACTTTTCTTCAGTTTCTTCAACTTTAATCTGCATTTCATTACAACCAGATTGTGGTCAGAGTTTATGTCAGCACCAGGATATGTTTTACAATCCAAAATCTGGTTTCGAAACCTCTGCTTGACCATAATGAAGTCGATTTGGTAACGCCCTGTATCTCCTGGTCTCATCCATGTGTATATTCTTCTATTGTGGTTATCGAATAAGGTGTTAGCTATGACCAACTCATGTTCGGTGCAGAATTCCATCAGCCTGCTTCCTCGATCATTCCTTTCACCTAATCCGAAATCTCCTACTATCTTCCCTTCTCTCCCTTTTCCTACCACAGCATTCCAATCTCCCATTACTATAACATTTTCATCACCTTTGATATACCTCAGAATGTCATCTATTTCTTCGTAGACCTTTTCAACATCCTCATCATCAGCTTGACTGGTAGGCATATAGACTTGTACCACTGTGGTGCACGTAGGTTTAGTATTGATTTTTGCTACAATAATCCGTTCACTGTATTGCTCATAATATTCCACCCGCTGTCCAAGTTTCCTACTCAATATGAGACCAACCCCTGCTTGGCCATTGTTTGAATTAGTGCTAATGACCCTATAGTCTCCTGACCAAAAGTCCTGCTCTTCCTGCCAGCGCATTTCACTAATCCCAACCAAATCCAACCTCAACCTATCCATTTCCCTTTCTAAGTTTTCTAACTTTCCACTTCCTAGCAGACTTCTAACATTCCACGCTCCGATCCGTAGAATGTCAGATTTCCTCTTTGTCACTTCTGTGATGTTAACCCCCTCTCGAGTAGTCCCCACCCGGAGATCCGAACGGGGGACTAGTTTACCTCCGGATTGAAATTTTACAAGGGAGGAGGCCATCATCACATGTAATTATGCATAGAGAGGTGCATATCCTCGGGAATAGCATTACGGCTGTAGTTTCCCGTTGCTTTCAGCCGTGCAGCAGAACGCAGTGTAGCCATTAGTTGGCTTATATTATCAATATCTTAACCGTCTATTAGACTAGTAAAGAATTGATTTATTCTGAAAGGCTGCTACTCCCTTTCAGAATAAGTAAAGAGCAATTCTACTACAAGATACTAACCTTCTACTAACAATTAAATACCAAAATTCTACTAACGAAAAAAATAATAATAATGTTTCACCAACAAACAAATACTACCACTAAAATAGAAAAATAGAAAAAAATAAAATATTATCAAAATCACAACATGGATTCAGAACGGAAAAATCTACACAGACAGCAATTTACGAATGTAGTAATTGTATACTGAAATTAATTGACAATAAGGAACATGTAACTGGCCTATTCTTGGATTTATCGAAAGCATTTGATGTTGTTGACCATAAAATCCTCCTTACCAAACTAAATCAATATGGTATTAGAGGTCTAGCTAATAAATGGATAGAGTCTTACTTAACCAGGCGTAAACAAATAGTAAGCTTGAGACACAAGGATGATGGAACCAAATTACTTAATGAAACATTGTCCAATGAGGGAATTATTGAATTTGGAGTACCCCAGGGATCGGTTTTGGGCCCACTACTCTTTCTTCTATATATCAATGATATAACACAGAACGTTCATTCACATAAGGAAATTTTGTTTGCTGACGACACAACACTCGTAATAAAAGGTGAAACTAAACAGGTCATACAGCAATCTGCTGACTCCGTTACAGGAGATTTAACCAAATGGTCACAAGATAATCGCCTCATAATAAACTATAAAACAGTATGTCTAAATTTCCACACTATACAGAATAGGAATCCTGCGAAACCCAATATAACATTAAATGGTCATAAAATAGATAATAAATCAGAAACAAAGTTTTTAGGACTATGGATACAACAAGACTTGAAATGGAATAAACATATACAATATCTGAATACTAAACTGAACTCGATGTTCTTTGCGTTACGTATTTTGAAAATCTGCACTAGCATGCACACATTAAGAAATACTTATTTTGCTTATTTCCATTCATACTTAAGATATGGGATCAAATTTTGGGGTATGTCGCCAGATGTACTAAGCACGTTTAGGATACAAAAGAGGGCGATTAGAATTATGGCAAATGTAAACTCTAGAGAATCATGTAGACCTCTGTTTAAAGATTTAAACATTCTCCCACTGCCCTGCATATATATCTTTGAAAGTATTATGTTTTTTAAAAAGAATTTAATGAATAAAGATGTTTTTCTTAAAACAAACAATGATGTTCATAGGCATAACACAAGACAAAATCAAAACATTCATATTTCACACACACACACACAAGCATATATCAAAAAGGAACTTTTCACACTGGAGTTAAATTATACAATAAACTACCCCAGTATATTAAACTGGCCCCAAAAATAAAAACCTTTGATAGAATGTTGAAAGCTTATCTGCAGTGCCATTGTTTTTACTCAGTAGTTGAATATCTTAGCGTATAGGAGCGATGAAATCTATAATTATATTTTACTTTTTTAATTGAATTGTAATACCTAGCTGTATGTTGTTGTATTTATAGAATTAAGTTTTCATATTATGATAATAGAGTGAGGTCTAAATAGTTGAGCAATACGATTGTATCTATTAAGATTTGCTATTATAATAAGTTATAAATAGTTATAATATTAGTAATATATACCTGTTAGTCCTTTTATTTTATAGATGTAAATTCTGACGTGTCCTATATAAAAAATGTATTGAATGCATGTATTTGATCAAATGGAATTAATAAAAATCTATCTATCTATCTGTCTATCTATCTATCTATCTATACTTAAAAGAAAACGCACAAACCGTCCTCACAAAAGAAAAAAATCGTCCTAAAAGTTCACCAAAACCGATCTTGAATGCACACTATGTTTGTTTCTTCTCCCATCAATTTGGAGTTCAGGACTGTATATAGTAAACACGTTTTACTAATTATTTATGATAGGGTATGGGCCCAGTTAAACGCTTATTGCTGTTAATGTGTGGACTGTGTGATGGGAGAAGAAACAAACACCGACATCCATTGGTCACAACCGGAAACAGACAGTTATATTCAAAAAAGTACATTTGACTTGTACGGTATACAAAAACAAAAGAACACTGAGAAAACAGAAACAAAAGAAATACACTATGAGAATTTGTGAATGCAAACTCACATATGTATGTTATTCATAGATGCAATTTGCTGAGCAAGTCCCATAACCTCACTAGGTACTCTTCCACCGTCTTGTAGTGCTTTAATTTAACTTTGCACAATTCCTTCAAGATGCCGATCCACCGATTCACTCCTTTATCTGAGTAGGCCTTTTCAAGAGCTTCCCAGACTTCCTTTGCGGTTTTACAAGGCATGGCGATTGTGAAAATTGATTTATCCACCATGAGGTTAAGTGTGGCCCTAGCCCGACTTTCGTCTTTCGCTTTCTTCGCAGATGTTGTAGTATCTCCATCCGGGTAGCCAACTATACAGCTCCACATATGTTCGAGACTTGGGATGTTTTCCATCTCGAATCGCCAATCCACATAATTTAGACTACCTTGCAGCTTATATATAGCCGGTAACGAGGTGCTGGTTGCAGACATGTTGATTTCGATATGTAGCGAAATTCACAGTTCATATAACGAGCAGTCTATCATACGCACTTTTTATTCGCAAGGTGGATTCTTGCCTGGGCCCATGACCTGTAGAATTATGAGGCAAACAGGCATTTATAGTTCACTTTAGACCATCCTCCCTTTTCATCACTTTTAACACCCTTGGGAGTCGTTTCACAATCTCTTCAAACTCAATAGCCACTGCTGCACCGCAATAATTGTTATTTCACAGAGAAATAATGCTATTTTCCTTCACTTACGGACGCCATCTTGGACAGTCATGTGACACCCGAAAGACGATCATGTGACTACGTTACCAACTTGAATAAAGAAATTCACCACATGCCTTCGCTGCGAAGTTAGGCACTGTATTGAGGAAAATTACTGCTAATACCACAAGCAAGGGGGTCTGGGGCGTAAGCCCCAGGTTAGGTTTGTTTTTGTATGTAAAACATTAATAAGATAGCATTTATGTCCGCCACTAGGTTAGGTACTGCCTGGTCGAAAATTAATGCTAGTATCACAAGCAAGAGGGTCTGGGGCGTAAGCCCCAGGTTAGGTCTGTTTTTGCATGTAAGACATTATAAATACATAAATAAACACTGTAATTGAGTTCACTTTCCACTGAGTATAATGATTTCATAAATCACGTGCGAAATAGTACCAAACGCGTGGGGTTGGCTTTACTGACTCAGTGAGAAAAATGGAGGTCAGAACTTCGATTGCAACTATATAAGTCGTGTTGTTATGACAGTGGAGCAGTGAACATCTAATTCTCAATCCTGATATCCTCCCGACTATAAAATCAGGTATTTTTAGTTTTTAAACTTTTTTATACAAAGGATGGTCTAATATGAACTCTTACCGTTTTCTGTAACGCACCTCCCATGAAAATCCTCCTGCATTGTGTGACTGAAGTAGGCAATGTACATGATGGCCATTTTGAATTGTCTTATGTTTTGAATGCGAGAAGTATGTAATGTTGGCCAAGAAGGTTGTATTTATGTTGGTTGATATCCGTTATATGAATATTGAGAGTCACGAAATGGCAGTCACAAAGATTTCTGACGGTCAAAACTTGCAATGAAAACACTTTCATTAATGTTCATTGAGGAGAGAACGGAAGAAGATGCCTTCGCTGCGCTGCCTAGTGCAAGCTGTTGAAGTCAAACGGCACGCTCACTTTGGGTAGCAAGAAAATGGTTGTTCCTATGCTTAAAGCCATAAACCACTCCAACTAGTCTTGGATTTTAGGGACACAAAACTGCAATGACAAGTCAAGATTTTTCTTGGATAGACGTAGTCTAATACACTCTGTACATCACTGTACTTGGCATTAATAAGCAGCGTTATCGTTTTGAAAGCCAAGAGCACCTATGGAAGGCTAGTTTTGTAAGAAAGACGTGGCAAAACGTTATAATAGCCTACTCTGAAACACTGATTAAATTGAATACAGGTGTCTGAAGGTGCGAGTTATACCAAGGAGGAACATCTTGGGAACTATCATAATGATTCCGAATTAATCACGGTACGGTATTTACACCAAATTGATTTTTAAGTTCTAATTGGTGTTGAGGCAGTTATCGGTTTTTAGGCCTAATTTCGAGCACAGCCACTTTCACTCATTGTTCGTACACATTTAGATATTCAAGAATAAGAACTTTAAAATTAATAAACAGAACACATATTCGATTCGTACAACCATATGCAAGTCACGGAACACCGAATACAAGTTAAGGTTACGCCCACTTTGGACGCAGCGCTTGGCTTCACTCAAACGAGCTCAGGCACGGTCGACTCTAATCTCTTATTCTTTCCTACATGTTCATGTTCGTGCCACAGAACTTGAATTGAAGAATGGATCTCAGGGGAGCTTATGCTTGCGATCACCTTTTGGCTTATATGACGAGGGCACCATATTTTATTTAAAGAGCACCAGGTGAGCATGCCTGCTCTAGTAGGTGACATGTTCCTCGAAGGGTAGTGCGTAAGCGAAGTTAGCGTTTTGCACGACAAGAGAACGAACGAAAAAATTGGGAGCTCTATTTAGTACTCCGATACATTTATATTCTCCTTGGAGTTGCGCAATCGAAGCAAGAGTGAAGCCGGGAGCCATTTCTTGTTGCATTTCTGTTTAGGTGTTCATCGTTGTTGGGTGTTGTTTGTGTCCGTTTAGTTCGGCATGTCTGTGGTGTGCATGTAATTGTAGAATTTGTATATTTACGCAGCGATGTCAACCGATTTTTATATTCGTTACTATGTCGGTCACAAAGGAAAGTTCGGACACGAATTTTTGGAATTCGAGTTCCGACCTGACGGAAAGTTAAGATACGCAAATAATTCCAATTACAAAAATGACACTATGATCAGGAAAGAATCGTATGTGCACCACTGTGTGATGGAAGAATTAAAGCGCGTTATCCACGACTCTGAAATAATGCAGGAAGATGATTCCCTGTGGCCGCAACCTGATCGAGTTGGGCGGCAAGAATTGGAAATTGTAGTCGGAGACGAACACATTTCTTTCACTACCTCGAAAACTGGTTCTTTGGTTGATGTGAATCAGTCTCGAGATCCTGAAGGCCTACGATGTTTCTATTATCTTGTTCAAGATTTGAAATGTCTGGTTTTCTCGCTAATTGGCCTCCACTTCAAAATTAAACCTATCTAAAATTTGTGTGGATCTGATCACACGGTATGTCCTGGGCATAATGGGGTGTTAAAGTAATGCTACCATATTTTAAATGTTTGATGGCTTCATGAATATGATAAACTTGTTTCAGGTATTCAGAGGTGTTACGTGTTTTCATGAATTGCTCAGCTACAGAGTTCCAAACATTTAATGTTCAATGGGAAGAACTTGCCAATATGGACGACCAACATGGGAAAAGTGATTTTCGTCAGGCGAATTTCGTCTACTTGCGTGGAAGATACTTCACTGGTTGATGAGGTGATCGAGGTCGTAAGTGAAACAAGAATATATCAGAAAACTTTTTTTTATTTAGTAATTGAGAGAATGGATATGATATATTTTGACTAGTTTTCTATGGTGTTCTGATTGACTCTCCTCCAATTGCTGTAACTAGTTGATGTTGCATAGTTAAAAGGGTAGACTGTTATTCGATTTGTGTATGGACTGCCTCTAGATCGTCACTCCTGTTTTGGTGTATGCTTTTTAATTCGCCAACTACGTTGAACATGGATTTTAGTTTTGGTCCATTTTCATGAATGGATTGTAGACCATTTGAAACATGATGAGGATTAGGCTGTTTTTAAGCCCAAACTGGCCATCTTAAGATATTTGTCACAAGCCACATAGGCCTAGTAAAAGATTAGCCTAGTGTTGCTATATTAAGCTTGTTCAATTTTGTAATGCAGATAGTTACTTCAGCTTCTTCTCAGTTGGAAGAGATTCCATCTTATTTTGTTGTGACCCAGTTTATCCTTTTAATTTAGTGTTTCTTTCCATTTTATGGGCCCTGACAGTCTCTACTTCAATGTTTAATGCCCTTTTGCGTAGCTATCCGAAGATAACTTTGATAATTGCCCTTTTAAATTTAAATGCCATCTCATTTTGTTTTATACCATTTTTTCTTTTATACTTCGCTTCTTTTAGTATTGAGGTATGAAATTTCATTTAGGGGCTTTAGTTGAGTGTGCATTTTGACATTGTAATTATTTTCAGGTTTATCTGTTAGAATAAGATTATTTAAACTAACTTTGCTATGTAGTGGAATATGCTGCTCATTTATGTACGTAGGAACATAGGCGTATCAAGCATACATTAAAGAGGACAACAGAATAATTGTGCATTTTAGGCCATCCTTTGTATAAAAAATTTTAAAAACTGAAATTGCCTGATTTAATAGTCGGGAGGATATCAGGAGAGGATTGAGCATTAGATGTTCACTGCTCCGCTGTCATAGACCCACCATCCCGCCCAAATAGCAACACGACTTATATAGTTGAAATCGAAGTTCTGACCTCCATCTTTCTCACTGAGTCAGTAATGCCAACCCCACGCGTTTGGTACTATTTCGCACGTGATTTATGAAATCACTATACTCAGTGGAAAGTGAACTCAATTACAGTGATGTATTTATAATGTTTGGCTCTCCTGTAGTATACGTTGCCCGTTTCGAAAGTGCGTTATTTTACCTAGTAGCGCCCGGAAAATGGTTTGTATTTACTCTGCCACGTTATTAAAGCCATTTGCCATTAACAAACACCGCGTAAACACTTCCAAAAAAGGAAATTGTCAACATTAACTTTCAAGTAATAAACTTATCAAAAAGCACGTCGCCATGTTTGATTACGTAATGCTGCCAACTTACTGATTGTACTACTAGGCAAAATCATTGGCCTGGTTAAAGATTATTGATGCGTGACATCCCCACTGTGCGTGACAAAAACCAGGGGTGCTATCTATTAGCCTAACGCGGCCCGCAGGGCCGCGCTACCTAACCTTTATTGGCCTAGACGAAAACCATTGGGCTGGATGAAAATATTGGTCTGGAAACAATAATGTTGGCACTCTGAAAAAGTACAGTAACACTCTCTAGCGATGAAATATTCAACTGCTGTATATTAGTAACATTGGCCATTTCTATAGAAAATTTTTCGGATTTTGATGGCGACGGGCAACGTATACTACACGAGTTCCTAATGTTTTACATACAAAAACAAACCTAACCTGGGGCTTGCGCCCCAGACCCCCTTCCTTGTGGTACTAGCATTAAGTTTCGACCAGGCAGTACCCAACCTAGTAGCGAAGGCGTGTGGTGAATTTCTTTATTCAAGTTGGTAACGTAGTCACATGATCTTTCGGGTGTCACACGACTGTCCAAGATGGCATCCGGAGGTGAAGGAAAATGCATTAGTTCCGTGAAATAATTATTGCGGTGCAGCAGTGGCTATAGAGTATGAAGAGATTGAGAAACGACTCCCACAACTCCCTGAAATATATGTATATCATAAATGATGTTGTTTGAGTCTTCAGTCTTTTGACTGGTTTGATGCAGCTTTCCATGCCTCCCTGTCCTGAGCTAATCGTTTCATCTCTACATAGCTACCACACCCTACATCCGAGGCAATCTGTTTAACATATTCTAACCTTGGTCTACCCCTACAGTTCTATGGTAGCGCTGCACACCGTGAGAACTTTTGTATAAAAAAAATTGCCAAAGGACCTGTAGTAATGGTATCTGGAGATGATAAATTAATAGATGTTGACTCGTCCGCTGTCACAGACCCACCCAGCCATCCCAAATAGCAACACTACTTAAATAGTTGAAATGAAGTCTCTAGGAGACATCTTTCTCACGAAGTCAGGAATGCCAACCCCACGCATTTGATACTATCTCGCACCGGGTATACAAAGAAACAAAAGAGCGTCGATAATGTAATATACTATTGCGCCAAATCCAAGTAGTCAGTCGTACTTTAACCATGGATTGTGTGGCATGTGAAATTACTTCATAGATTCTATCTTATTAATGTTTTACATACAAAAAAAACCAAACCTAACCTGGGGCTTACGCCCCAGACCCCCTTGCTTGTTGTACTAGCAGTAATTTTCGGCCAGGCAGTACTTTACGTCTTTACGTGTGAAATGGTGAATGGTGAATTTTGTATGCGACATGTTGGTAACGTAGTCACATTTCCATCTGTCGAGTGTCCAAGATGGCGTCCGTAGTGAAACGAACACGATAAAAATTCTTTATTTTCGTAAAAAAAAACCATTATTGAGGTGCGGCAGTTGTAGTTGAGATTGTGAAACGATTCCCAACAACTCCCAAGAAAGGTATGTAAATCATAAATCCTACATTTTCAATAATATACCTCGTTAAAAGTTACGAAAAGGCATGTTCTCACGGCGTGCAGAATTACCACCCTATCTACCCATCTGATCATCATTCTCCTGTAACACCACATTTCAAATGCTTCAATTCTCCTCTTTTCTGCTGCACCAATAGTCGAAGTTTCACTTCCATAGAGCGCCACGCTCCAGACAAAGGCTTTCAAAAATGACTTCCTAATACCTGAATCTATATTCGATGTCAGCAGATTCCTTTTTTGTAGAAATGCTTTCTTTGCCTGAGCCAACCTACTTTTTATATCCTCTTTGCTTCGTCCATCACTGGTTATTCTGCTTCCTAAGTAACAAGTCTCCTACTTCCTTCAGGTTTTCACCTACCAATTTGATCTCCATAGAGGTTTCTGATTTCTTTCGGCTGCATTCCAGTATTTTTGTTTTACATTTATTAATTTTTCATCATGAATTCTTTCCGTAAGACTGAGTCCATACCATTCAAAAACTCATTCAAATCCTCAGACTTGTCGGCCAAGATGACAAAGTCATCAGCAAATCACAGAGTTGAAATTATTTCTCCTTGAATCTTCACTCCCACTTTAAATTTTTCTCTAATTTTCTTCATTGCTTGTTCAATGTAAAGATTGAAAAGTAAGGGTGATAAGTTGCAGCCTTGCCTTACACCTTTCTGAATACCAGCTTCTCTCTCATGTCCTTCAACTTGAATGACTGCTGTCTGGTTTCTGTATAGATTGTATATCACCCTCCTATCCCTGTACTTTATTCCAATCGATTTCAAAATGTCAATGATATATTTTCAATAATAATAAATTCATTAAAGCACAAAATATGCAGTATGAAATTACAACTAGTTTGAACAGAACTGAGACAGAGATAACCTCCTCTGCCCACACCACATCACGTGGTATCGATCACATCTTCTACCACATAGGGCACATACACAATTTAAGTTTGGCTGATGAAATCTTCTGTTATTACACACTTTGAAGTGAAAACCATGTACAGAGAATCTCGTTACCAGGTGCCTCAGCTCGTAGGAGCTCTCTGTCCAGTCCCGTAATGTCATCGCATCAGTCGCGTAAAATTCTTGCCAGATGCTATCTTTCTTAGACTTCATTTCCTGAACTAGTGTCTCAAAACCATGTGTTGTTGGCAAAAGCATCTGCAGTCTCAGTTCATCAACAAAGGGAAGCTCACTTGCGAGTTCATAAACCAAACGAGAAAGAGTAAATCGGGAGAGGCATAAGACTTTCTTTAGGTAGACAGCCTTGACCTTCTCTATCTCCACTAGGTGCTTGTACTTTAGGTGGGACCAAATGTTTTCCAGACCATATGTAATTATCGGGGCGATTTTCAGCCAGAAGAAGCTAAGGTGTTAAAAGTGATGAAAAGGGAGGATGGTCTAAAATGCACAATAAATCAAAAAAGTATAATTCTACCAAAATTGTTTAAGGTCGCAGACTTCTTTGATTTTTGAGGTTTGGAATTCTATTCTATTTTTCACGGCACTCATTGCGGATAATCAGGGCTTGACTGTATGTGAAATGGCTTAAATCCTTTGTGTTAATCCTGTATAATCGATTTCCTATTGCAAGCTTCATGATGCCCTACCCTTAAATTCCTATGTACTTAAATGAGAGCCCCAACAATGTTTGAGAGAGGAATGATTGCTACCTTTCTAATCATTGATATCTACTTAAACGTTAGCCTAAGTGTTGTAGCCTTAAGTTCACAGAATGTTATTTTGTGTTGTATCGAAGAGATCTCTCTACACAGGAAAAAATTTCTGCTGTGGCAATATTGTGGGGTTTCATCATAGTACACAGCGTAATATTTAGTGAGTTTGTATTAATAACATTGTTACTCAAGAATTAATTGGTATGCTTTTTGAACACTGACAGGACCTATCCTGTTACACATGTATTGTGGAATTATATGTCAAGGTATCATATCAAAGTGTCTCTGTATCTATGCCTATTGCCACAACCTTCCTTTATTTTACATTAATGGAACGTACCCATACTACGTGACCTATGTTTTAAGATATTTCGACTCCTCCCTCCCCCTGGTGACCACTTAGTATATGCCAAGAGCCCCCCCCCCTTAAAGTTTTTATGTAGTATTGACAAGTATAATTTTTCTTAATTCAGTAAAGTTATTTATTAAAGTTATTTTTCTTAGTCGCAATCCGACAAAATTCTTCAATTTTTTACAATGTTAAACGCTTCGCTTCTCATCTTTTAAAGGCACCCCAATTTTTTTTTTGGTATTGCTTGCATTGACAAGGAATCCTTGTAACATTTTATAAAAGCTTTGTACAGCCGATCGTACGACATTGTTGTACAGCATGAACTCTCGTCGACTTGCTTAACAACTTGACTGAACTACAAACTGCCTGACACACTGTGTCTGTTTTCGATCAGCTGACGTCTCGACATATGTGTGTCATCGCCACCAACTGTGAATTTAAGAAGCCCTAAACACTGCGCGCCATATTCAAAGATAGGTCGAAAAAGTGCGAAATTTCTCTAAGCGAATTTGACTACGTAACAAAAATCTAAGCCCCGCTCCTGTGACTGAGCGTAGTATTTTGAAGACCTCTCCCCCCCCTCCCTTATACGGGTCACATAGTATGGGTACTTTCCTTAAGTATCGGTTGGTTTTCCCGACTGACTTTCTCTGTTTGAGGGGGTGGGGGCGCAGCTTGTAACAAATCGTGGAACAGTTTGCGGTTGTGAAAGGTGAACTTGTTGAAAACAAAACAAGCAAAATCTACTGTTGTGAATTTTAGAATGTTGATTCAATGGAAGAGAATCGTATTGAGCAAGCTAGGTGTATGTTGTATTTCAATTTTAATCATTCAAGGAATACAATTAAGAAGTGGTAAATATTGTCAACAGGAGTTCATATTGGACTATAGTTTGGTATTTTTGGTAGGCCTACATCACATCACAGTCACTATTTAGTAAGGAGCACAACCATACCTTTTCAAATTCAAATTGAGAATAATACGAGGTCACCTAAAAAGGTTGCAGTAATTTCAAAAAATAATAGCTCGGGAACTAACTTATTTGAGATATTAGAAAGAGTTTTTTTTTGTGTTAAATTCATCAACTCAAAACATTTTTTTCATACCTTATAATGTTTCTTAAAGGCAGAGACCTTGAAGTATTAGATCGTGTAAAAGCAAGTTTTTTGAAAAGGACACTTGCTGTTTCAAAATTCACTCACACGATTAGTGTATGAACTTACAAAGGAAACTTTCTTCATTGAGGAACTTAAAGTAAAATTGCAACTACCAACAACACCAGCCTCAGAAAAACACCTAATTGATAGGAAGGAGAAACGGGAAAATATCTGGGAAGAATTCGACAGCACTGACGCAATGATAAATAAGGAATGGACTCAAACCAACTACACTCTCAGGCACACGGTGACTTGTTTCGCTGTACATGGGTTCCATCATCTGATATGCAAAGTAAAGTCTTTTCATTCACCGGACGAACACTCCTTTTGTGAACTCTTGATAAGCAATGCGGGAGATATCATCTACGGGACTGGTCGAAAAGATCAAGATCTATCACGAGTTCTAGTGAAGGAAATTAAAATGTATTTATATACTGTATATATTGGCCATTGGCTGTAATAAATCTATTAATTAATAATGTTTCTATGTGCGGAACTTTCATTGCTCTGCAAACACCCAGTCGAAAGTCTATTTCGGCCCAAGTGCGCTGGATCATCTCAGGCGTGATTGTAGCTACAGCAGCGGTGATGCGTCGTCTTAAATGTTGCAGATCTCTGACCGATTCACTGAATATAATATTTTTTACGTATCTCCATAAAAAAAAGTCTAGGGGTGTCAAGTTGGGGCTTCTAGGAGGCCATTGAATAGCACCAGCCCTACCAATCCAACGATCAGGGAATCTTGCGTTCAAAGCGTTTCAAACTTGTGAGCAAAAGTGTGGGGGCTCGCCATCTTGTTGCAATTATAACGTTAGGTTATTTTATCTTCAATTTGATCTACTTGAGGGAAAACGTACTGTTGTAGCATGTCTAAGTAAACATGTCCTGTGATAGTCCGCTCAATAAAAATGATAGGGCCAATGACCTGGTCGTTCATCAAACCGCACCACATGTTTATTTTTGGTGAATCTCTAAAAAGTATAATAAAATTTGGGAAATCCGTCTGATCAATACACAATATTTACATATATAGGGCTATATTAAACCCATTTGGTACATGTTTCGGGGCCTATTATGATGGCCCCTTCATCAGCCAAAAACATTCAGATCATCAGTATAATTACAGGATACATCACAAAGGTAGATCTAACATGAAAAAGAAAGGATGAAAATGGAACATAATAATTATGAAAGATGATGTGGTGATAAAACACTTGAATGTGACAAATTTGAGACACTTAAAAATGTTACAGGCGACTGATGAAAAAGCACATTAAAATAAAATTTTAAAAGGGGGGCACTTGAAGTGCTTGTCAAACAAGTCTTTTGTGAGTCCTTATGAACAATAATACTAGCAGGGTATTGTGTCTAAATAAAAAGTTCATTCCATAATAAATCGTTAAAAACTCAGTCCTATTGGTCCTGACTGTTTGTGACTCCTGTTATAAGGAGAAATTGTTGTTTGTTAAGAGACCAATACTTTGCTTATGACGAGGATCAAACAGGCCAAGTTTGACAGAGCCTGTTAAGGATAGAAGCAAGGGGAAATCCTTAAAAACTTGGTGACATATATTGATTAGTCCAAAAAGGTTCCATCTTCTAAGCGGCAAATGAGCCCTAGAGAGATCCTGAGGAGGAAACAAAAAAACGAGTTTTAGAAAAGAAAATTATTACGGTATTGAAAAATAAATAATTTAAAGTATGGGGAACGAATTTTTTTTTGTCTTATTGGGACAAAAAAAAATAGTGAAAATAGAGAGCTCTTTAGGCCGATACGAAAGAAAAATAACTTACAGTATAACGGACCGAACATCGGGTGTCCGAAGCAGGAAGCGCAGCGTCCAATCTCTAACATACTCAAAACTAAAACTCGATGAGTTCTTGATTAGTTGTCAGGTCGAATTATTAATTTATCTCACAACGGGAGATATGATCTTTTGAAATTGCTGCAACCGTTTTAGATACCCCTGTATTACTGATTTTGGCCAATCCCTTCTTACCTCCTCATTCCATAGGCCTATATTGTCCACCTCTAGTGACTTAGTCTCGACTAATATCTTATGGTGAGGATGCATGTTTCCATACTGCATGCCAAATTGTTACAAAATAACTGTTCAGCACCATTATGTTGCTCTATTTAGAACCGTATCCCAAAATTGATGCCGGGATGTCTTAATTCTGCTTCGAAAAGTGAGTTTTAATGAGCCAATAAATCTTAACTTTCAGTGGTTTCTGGCAATCGTTCTAGTCTTGTGTAATACTAGTAGTTCACAATACTCCTAGGAAGACTTTAACAACTATCGCTTATTACTGCTAAGTAAGTGGCTTCGGAGGCGTAGTTTGTAGCATGCTGAACTGCTGTGCCCAAGATAGCGGGTTCAAACCCGGCCAAAGTCGTTGGATTTTTTAAAGAGCGTTAAAAATCCTTCAGTATGCCTTCCTTCGGAGGGGAAGTAAAGCCGGCGGTCCCATGTCCTGGCATGTAAAAGATCCTTCCACAGACTAAACATGTGTGGAGCTAAATTGTTAGGTTAGATTTCGTCGGAACGCTTTATCAAAGTTCCAACGTTCACCACTAGGTATCATTGATATGTGGTAGCGAAAGTTGGAACTACTTGAAATAGAATGGAACTTGTAGCTCACCCTATAAGGGTATCCGCTGGAAGCAGCTACCGACTCAGGCGAGCCAAACATGTCCTAGGACACTCCCGGCACTAAAAGCCATACGATAAATAAATAAAATTACTGCTAAGTCAGTTGTTTTAGTTTGGCAAAATTTTGTAGTAAGTGCTCCCTTATTTATGTTTCTATATTAACATGCTATTCTCAATTTGAATATTGTTGAGGCAAAATGTCACCTTTGGTGGTTAAGATTTCACTAAAAAAAAGAGGAGGTCCTGTAGCTAATTATGGTTACTTAAAACCACAAGCTTTCTCTCCTTGAATTCAATTTGAAGTTGAGAAGGTATACTTTCACTGTCTTGTAATAGCTTCATCCAGTTATCAAGTAGGACTGTACTCGCCGATGTGATGGCTTCATTTCATACTCGACATTTTGTCCTTGCACATCAGCACTGTGATGGATGGTTGTGAAGTTGTTGGATCAAAACTTGTAATACTTTGAATAGAATTTGTATTGATTGGCAGAGCATTTTAATTAATTAATCTTATCAATCAATACAGCAATTTTCTGAAGTTCTCCTAAAATGGTAACTGTTTTTGCTGATCACAAGTGTGAAACATTAAGTAATCTCCGGCACATCACTCAATAGTTATAATTTTGCTGCTAGGTGGCAGTGTATGTGGAACATAGTAATTGGAGAGTTAGGACAGTTTTCACCAACTCTTGACTAACAATTAGGGCCGTTTTCACCAACTCTTCACTAACGATTAGTTAGTTAATTCCCATTTAACTTAAATACGAAATTTAATGCGTGATTATCTTTGATGCATTTCACGAGGCCATTTGGGTTCGCAATTAGTTAAATAAGATTTACGGCTCTCGCGCAATCGTGGACTCGGTTTCATCTTGGAGAACATGGCGGGCAGAATAAGCGTCTAGCACTGATTGTTGTTTGCGATGCTTCCTCGAGACTTTATGGAACATAATTGTAAAGGAAGGGAAATACAGAGGACCTTATTCGTGGCAAAAGTTTAAAATGATATGAACAATGTATTTAGGAGAACTGGCAGTTGTGCGAATAGATACCTTATTAGGACGCGCTACCCGTTGTCTACGTAGTGTAAGCGGTAGAGGTGCAGACTCACAATTCATTATGTAGCGCTGGAAGCAGTTCGAAATCCCCTTCGGATATATATATATTTTTTAAAAATTTCCGTATTTGTCTTTCTTGCTATTAAAACTTAGTAGTGTGTGTGATCTTTCATAATTTCATTGTCATAAACATATTTTATATTCATATGGATGAAAGTACGTGTGAAACTCGGAGACAAACCGCCATTGTGGAATGCGCAAGGCACAGTTCAACTGTTTCCCGCCACTTTAAAGATGCTTTAGATAGTTGAGTGGCCAGATTTGGCCATTTAACGTAATTCCTTGTTAGTGGTAAGTTAACGTGCGTTACTGTTTGGTGAAATGCTCGTGCAAAGTTAAATAACCTTTAATGATGAATTAAGAGATAATTGACGTTGGTGAAAACAGCCCTAAGTGGTCAGATTTGGCCATTTAATGTAATTTCTTGTTAGTGGTAAGTTTAGTCGTATGAAATGCTCTTGCAAAATTAAATAACTTTCAATGATGAATTGAGAGTTAATTGGCATTGGTGAAACCGGCCCTAAATCTCCTAAATGGTTCCACAGCTGGTAGCTGAGGCTATTTGATGATAATACTACTACTACTACTACTAGATGAAGATATGATGCTACAGTGAAATTACTCCTGAAGCATAATGGCTAGGCAAGGATGTGGTGAACTGAATATAAGCTGCTAGTTTCTATGAACTTCCTGGCCATAAAAGAAGTAATATTTTTAATAATAGCAATTCTCTTCACCATTAATAATATGACAATAAGATTTTGTGGTACTTGTATCTCAAAGTATCATGTATACTGAACATCCACGTTACCATTCAACAAGAAATCTTGCTGATATAGTTGATATATATCACGGCCTAAATGAAATTATTTTGAAGCCTTTTTTAAAGGAAATAGATTGGGGTAAACTTCTTAATTGTTGACCTTAGAATGTCAAACTTTGGTAGCTGTTATTTTGTTACTCAATTTTTCTCAGAGCAGGAATCATTTGACCACGTGTTACATGTTCTGGATTAGTACAGTAGTGAATGTTACTGCGGGAGTGTTTACGTTCTTCTGGTGACGGAATCTGAAAACGTGTAAAGCAAGTTCACTGGTTGGTTCATTCATTCCTGTACACAAATATTTGTAGTGGATTTGTTTTATTGAGACTCAACAAGTCTAAAGCCAGGAGAAGGTAACAACTCTTGTCAGATACTGCGAGGCTGGCATTTTAGGTTTCTTATTGCTAATGTAGTTGGGATGTGGTGTAATACAACAGTGCACTGGTATGAGAATGCATAAAGTAAGTTACTTTTTTCCTTTTTAGCGATTCCTATAAACCACTTTGCAGCTGACTAGTTTTGTGTGTCAGATGCCCACAAAATGGATGGACTTTCCTAGCAAGGATCCTATTATACATTTATTAAATTGTAATTTTTTTCTCATCTGCATAAAATTAGTTAGCGTGCTTGCTTGACAGGGCGGTATTAATAGTTGAATCAAAGTGGGTTTTGTTTTAAAGGAAACATCATTCATCTAGAGTTGACTGTGCCATCGAGGAAGAAAATGGGAGAACCAAGAGGGGGAGGGGGAACAACAAGAACAAAAATCATTCATCTTGAACTTTGCTAAATAATATATATATATATATATATATTCTGCAGAAATGGCACTTAGAAAGCCTATGGAGATTTCAGATGAGTTGAGAAAATCCCGATCTGAAAGAATGAAAAAGTACTGGAAAGAGTACAAGAACCAAGCAGTACGATCTTCAAAGAAGTGATTGTGGAACGACTCAAGTGGTCCAATGTGACCAATCAAGATTAATAATTTGGTATTTTGGCAATGATAATTTTCATAGCAGTCTTAACAGACTTGCAAATGATTGTGTTAGAGACTTGTGCTTATGAATTCTGTGAGTTTCGTTGTGTCAACTTGGTGCCACACTAACAGGAGAAAAGATGACTGTACTAGAGCCTTTTGCAAGTCTTAGCAATTTTGAGTTTTGCAATGTAATAACTATGATTCATGAATCTAAAACACTGAAGGGTAAATCCTTAAAGAAATAGCTTTAATCTTAAACACTCAGGGGCTCACAGCTGGTGAGACGTGATTGGTGAACACGGGCTCCCCGAGCCGAGTCGGGCATTGTTTCCACTTACTTGTGCCGGGCTGTTTTCTTGTCTCTTTCCTATCAGACCTCCCTTGGTCAACTCTTCCTCAATGCCGACCCTGATGCTTTAATTTTCCGAGAAATGGGGTCCTACGCTGGTTCTCTCTCTACTCGGTCTTCAGTGAGGTGTATGCGGTCTCGTATGGCTAATTGTCTATGGTTAGAGTTTGCGATTTATGGCATTTAACAAACTAAAATTTTGAACGGTAAATTTAGTGTTATATGGCATCTAAGCTTTTTAGATTGAACATTTTGTACCAAATAATTCGAAGCAAGGATAACACATTACATTGTATAATTTAGTTATGTAGGCTAATTCATAAAATTAACTGTGTGCTTCAAAATTCAAGTAGGATTGAATTTAGTATTTTGATCCTGCCTGGGAAATTAAGATGGTTTCCAGTATCAGAATGTCATTTTTACTAATATTACACAACAAAATATGGTTCTGTTTTTGTTAAAAGGTAATAAGTTTTCAAAATTAAAAAATCTCCTTCAGTGAAGGTGGGTAATTCTATTTTGAACTGTTGCATTTTATCACAAATTCAAAACCACTCAAATCCATGTGTGTTTAAGACATGAAGATTCATCAATTGATGAGTTCTGGATAATTTATCTATCACTGATGCCAAAAGCCACAAACTCTCATCCATTATAAGAATTGAAAGTTTATTGAAGCCATTACAGAAATTAATTGGAAATAAAATTTAGTTGTTTGACATGAATATAAAAATTGCTGAAATCCCATAGCAAAAGTCATAATTAATGTAGAGATGTTGGCATACTTGGAATGTCTCTTGGTTACTTCGACATATTTTTTATAGCAAGAAATATCATTCAATAATAATGCCTGGAAACTAGACATTCAACATATTTGAGCGATCTTATGATATATAATGAAACCAGTAAATGCTATATAGTTTTGTTCCTGCAACATCTCCAGAGATTGCTTGCAGTCCTTCATGAGTTATGGTGTAGTGTTCTACCAAGAACTTCTGCTAATAGTGCTGTTATGAACCTTGTGTCTGGTTATCGTGGTCTTAGCGGCAACTTGCCTGATATATGAAAGAAGGACATTAAAATATAAAACATTATGATTTTCGTAAAAAGAAAAGTGTTAAGAATCAGACATATTATTTGTGGTCTGAACTGTACTCTGGTGAAAGTAAGGTTTTTTTGAGACATCCATATGCTAGACCACACTACTTGCAATGTCTGATTTCTCTTGATGCAGTACCATACATGCATTGATTTTTAATTAATTTGTACTTCCTACAAGGATTGACTGCCTAATCCTGACAAAGTATACCATTATAGTTTTCAAATTTATATTTGCTTGAACACAAATGATTGAAGATTTAGAGGATTGTTAACATAAATCATACGGTTCGACTACTCCTTTCCCCAGAAATGTTGATAATTATTTATTCTGGATCTGCATATAGGAATTAAAATATGTATATTTTATGAAACTAACTTCTAATCTATGAGTAGATGCTGTTCATAATCTTTTCTATTTACCTGAATTTAAAAAGAAGACACCTTCGTATAGATGCGGGGATTTTGAAGTTGAGTACCTCAAAATATTAGCATAGGTGCAAGGTATTGAGACATTCTCTAAGTCTTCAAATAACCACTGCAGAAATTAAAAAAAAAAAAAAAGAAAATGTGGTGAAAACTGTCAAGACGGAAGTGACTTGGTATCAGGCAAAATACATTTTATAGGTTAAAATGTCTTTGGTTTTTATAACCGTAACTTTACCATAGGAATGCAGAAAAAAAAAGCAAATTTGTGCCAATTTTTCTTTTAGTACTCTCATTTAATCAGATTCTATTTACCTAATACATTGAAATATTTTGTTAAATGTTATTTCTGTCACATGCTTTGGTAACACACTCGAGTATTCAGACACTAAGTCAAATATGTACTGTGGTTCATAATAGTTAATAGTTTACTTCTAAGTAATTGGAGGTAAAATATTGCTTCTGTTTTGAACAGTGCCTGAAAGTTTGTTTCCATCTTATTCAGGGAAAAATATACTACTTAATTATGATTTTTGCCATGACTGGTAAACAAATCTAGTTTAAGTTCTGATTTTGACAGGTTTCACTGTATAAAAAATATTAATAATACTAGTTCTAGGCTTTAGGTGAGCGTCTCCTTGAGGTCTGATGTATGGGAATAGTATTGTACAGTAAGTAAGCTCAGGATTATCAACCTTCAATCACACATGGGATTGTGAGGGACGAAATTGGGCACTGTGTATCAAAATGATCACACATGCTCAACTTAAATTGGGTTTCGAAATATTTATCCCGCATTTATGTGCAGTTACCTGTATAATTTTATTAGTTACATAAAAAATTTCTTTGAACTCACAATCTCTTATGACTGTAGGTTTTTATATCACAAATATGTATTGAATGTCACTGACAGAAACAGTACATGAATTTTATATATGAAGATAAAAGAATGTTAAAATGACCCCAATGGTGTTGTATTACTCTCTGTAGTGGAGTAATGTTGTATTGGATGAAATTGATCAGATATCTTAACGACAGAGCAGTCTGTCACTTTCTGCAGTTCACGAGGGAAGCTATTATCGAGAAGAAACTTTTACTCCCGTTAGTCAACAAACTAGCAACAGAGAATGTCAAGGTTACATTGTGTAGCAACGTTCAGTTTTCTTTACCATGGCACAGCCTTTCTAATCTTATGTAATATTGTAGATTAATTTTAAGATCATTTTTTTCTTCTCATAATTTTGTTTTTATTAATATTATTATTTTAATTTAATTTTTTGCTTTAATAATTTTCGGTCTTTTCATATTTAAGTGTCCACCTCTAGATTCTTAATTTCATTCTAAATTTGTATACTGTAATCTGTGTTGAGTGGGACCTCCGTGGCTTAGGCGGCAGCACGCCGGCCTCTCACCGCTGGGTCCGTGGTTCATATCCCGGTCACTCCATGTGAGATCTGTGCTGGACAAAACGGAGGCAGACAGGTTTTTCTCCGGGTACTCTGGTTTTCCCTGTCAAAATTTCATTCCAGCAACACTCTCCACTATCATTTCATTTCATCTGTCATTCATTTAATCATTGCCCCAGAGGAGTGCATCAGGCCTCGGCAGCCGGCACAGTTCATATCCTCGCCGCTAGATGGGGGCTTCATTCATTCCATTCCTGACCTGGTCTGAGACTGGAAGCAGGCTGTGGATTTTCAATCTGTGTTGAGAGGGGCAGATGACCTTGTAGTTCCGCCCCTTAAAACCTCAATATGTGTATGAGTAAGATCTTGTTTTTCTCTACTGTAGAGGTTGGGACATCGATATTTAGAACATTGAGTGAAGAACATATTGTAGTAAAACGGGCAAAATACAGTCATCATTACCAAGCTGGAAAGGAAAACATGAGGAAAGGAGCTGCTTACTAGTATAAGTAGCCGATAGACACATTGACTTGCCTCTATCACTCCAGTGCTTTTTTTTAATGAGTGGGTAGTCCACCCAAATAAAGCCTGATATAATATGGAAGCCTTCAGTTAATAGTTCATGTATTGTACAGAAAATACAACATATTTTGACAAGAATTTCTTCTCACTAAAGGTTCCACCTAATGAATACTAAATTAATTTATGAATGCAGTCTTTGCATATGTTTCGATCAATTTTGTGAACTTCTTCAGCAATCCTCTTACTAAACCGAATTGTGTGAAGCAAGACTAATACTGTACTGTTTTCTTCAATTAATGGCGAGTAAGTCTGGCTGTGCTGTGGATGAGCGGCCCTAGGCCCACTATTTATTATAAAAACTGTTATTCTTTTTGCTTGGTAACCACTGATGAATAACCCTTAAAATTGATTGATCAATCTCTAAGCACTATTTTGTTTTTAATGGCAAACACAAAGCCGTTTTCCCTTAAACTGAGCTTCGCTTGGTGTAGTCGATAAATGGTTTTTATTTGGGCCGACTGTACCTATGCATTAAAAGTATCTTCATAAATACAGGAATTAATATTTTAGCTTTCAGTTGATCAACACATATCATTCCAATTACTGAAATGTGTGAAAAATAACCCGAAATATTTCACCCGTCAGTGGTCTGAGAGATTACTTACACTAATAAAATATCCATAAAATACAAACCAATAACGATATTTTACTGGAATTTTGTATGCATCAGCGAGTTCCCTTATATGGTATTTTCTACAACGAAGGTTTGTTTTAATTGCGCAATTACATTGTGAACAATTGATTATTATTACGCCCAGACTCCATCTTGAAAGTTTAGAATGGCTGTCATTTTGCCTTGCTCATACCAAGCTACATATAAGGTTCTACTGCATCACAAAATTTTCGTTATCTACTGCATCGCAAATTTTCGTTATCGCAGCTTAAAACATAGTAATTTATTTTTAAGTTATGAAATTTCAAGATGGCCACTGCACGCTAATGGAACTGTTTTATTAGCATATTGGAAACCCCACTGTATCCGCTAAAGGGATATACAATGGGATTATTGTTCCATTATTTCAGGATTCTGGCAAGTTATTTGGAAAAGAGATAGGAATACACGAACATAAATAAAGCAATGCCTCACCGCGAGTAGAGCCCGTCATATGATTTATTTGCTTATGTGATAACCCGCAATCAGAGCTTGTCACATGACGTTGTTGGGTTAAGATTTGTATATTTTGTTGCGGACTATTGAAGAATACTTCTTTAATAGTTCGTAACAATATATATATAAATCTTAATCACATGTAATTTATTTCAGGTTATTTCTCTCATATTGCACTAATTGGTATGGTTTTTGTGTTGTGTTAATAACACTGAAAGCTACAATATTAATACTGTTAATAAGGAAACACTGAAAAATGACTGCAAAGCTATGTTTAAACACAGGAAGACATACTGCTAACGATTCATAGACGAGACACACTTTACAAAGTGATATACACAAGTATCTGTTGTCTGCTTACCCTGGTAAGTCTGCCTTTCTGTTTTCCTCCTCGTATGGTGAGGAAAATGTAGTTTTGATTCCGTTGCTATTTGGATTTGACATACAGACAACTCTCAATACTCCGGGAGCAGATCATCTGTGTTGTGGCTTAACCGAGATGCAAAGAAACTAAGTGTTTGGATTAAGTGTGGTTTTGTTTAATCCACTATCCCATGAAGAGTTGACTGTATACCTTGAAGAGTAGTACAAAGGGCTAGTGTCGCAAAATTAATGTCGTTTCGAAACCCAAGATAGCAGGTTTGATCTTGGCTCAGTTCGATGGCATTAAGGTTATTTGAATGCAGTAAGTCCCGATGCTAGGGTGTTTCTAAAGACAATGATGCCAAAATTCGTATCTTTAAAAAAGTTCAACTTTTTAAGCGAAAGTAAAAAATCTTCATTTCCCCATTAGAAGGGTTTATGCCTTCTCCATCCTATTAAAAAAAATATATATATATATACAGGGTCAAAAGGGCACAGGCACATGGTTTAATTCCTCCATACCTGCCTAGAAGTTGAAATGTTAACTGTTAAACAAATATATTGTCACATAGTAAGAGTAAACTGATGTTTCTTATGTACCATTCTAGAGAGATGCTGCTTTTGAATCAGAAAACAAGAACAGTTTTGGCTTAAGCTCTTTGTATTGCCCTCCAAAAATAATTAATAAATTATTTGACTAAAATAATAATATACTTCATTTTGGGTAAAATAGTCCTCCGGTACTTTACAGAAGATTTGAAGTCGTATGATTTGGAAATAAAACGTAGGAAACATTCATGACCAATATAAAAAATTACAAAAAAATATATTAATAATTTAATAATGTTTTAATTACAATGGTATTACTGTTCAGAAGAGAAAAGAAAAAACACTTGGATTAGTAGAAAGTTGTACAAAGAATGGAAATAGTCTGCAATAAGGCTTTATGCAGCAGAGAGTACCACTCAAGAGCAAAATCAAGAATCCTGCCGTCCATCTGTCAAGATCTACAAGGAAAGAGTTGATTGATGTCTTATTGATGTCTCACCCACTGTGAAGAAGATATTACAACAGTTGTTACATCGCACACAGAGTTTTATCGTAATAAGGTTTGAGTTTTATTGCTAAAGATGGTAAGTTGCTGGGTAAAATTGGTTTACATATTTGAATTTGGTTCACTGAATTTGTACCTTGAAGCTTGCTACCTCAAAGACTCAAGACGAGAGTTTGGGAAGTAGCGACCCCGAGATTCCTCTACAATCTTCTTCGTCCAATGCAGCTTTCACCTGCATTTAGAGGATTATCAACACTCCTCTTTATTTTTTCAAAAACAGTTAAGAGATCTGGGCTAACCCTGTTTTCCTACAGCAGTGGTATTGCATTCGCATGCCATAGTAAGATTCGAGCAACCTCTGTAGGTAAACAACTTAAAGCAATATTATCAGCAAAATTTGATTAAGAGGTTGGCTTCTTGGTGCGAAAGGGACTATCCCCAGACGTTTTGTTGTATTGTGACAAACCTACGAGCTAGGCAAGAAGTTCAAAGCCCAGATTGTGGCAATTGTTTGGAACCACACGTATGGAAAGAAATTTTCTTCAGGCAACATTAATTAAGAAAATTAATCTCATTGTTAAAAATGGATCCATTTTGACTTCTGCTATTATTATTACTGTGTTATTATTAATAAAAGCAACACAGATAGCAGGTTTGCTTTGATAATGTAAAATTGCAACCCACTCAAGTCAGTAGATTCACTGGCACATTTAAGATCTTGTTCAGTGCAAAATTCCAACACCATGACATTCCTAAAGACATTACAGTTAAAACAAACAAAAAATAAAATGGATATATCATCCATCATGTGTAACTACAGCAAGACTTCTATTTTCCTTTATTTTCTTTTGTCCATTAAATCAATGAAAACATTAGGTGGAGGTTAGGTCAGATGTACAGTTGTATATAATGAGTGTCTGACATTAGGTTCTAACATTATCGTATAAGAAGTATTGTTAAACGTTTAAAATTATGCGCCAAATCAATACATAAACAAATATTTTATTTTATATACTGGGACATGTTTCGACCTTCAATGAGGTCTTCAGCTTAAAAAGAAAATTAATTTAGAATTGAAAACTAAAATAGTATATGACTTAAATCTAAATTAGAAATGAAAAATTAATGTTACTGTGATAATTATTGTAATAAATAAAATATAGCAATAAAATGGATATCCTTACAAATGCAGTATTAATTAAATAAATATAAGATTGGTCTTTTTACAATAATTTTAAAAAAGTAGTTAGAAACTAAGAACTATTAAGGGTGAGAGTAAAATGTTAAGCTTTAAATTCTTATTTTAAAATCAAAATATACACAAAATAATTTAGAAAATAAAGTTCTAAAATCAATAAAATAATTCAGTTCGGCTCTTGATTAAATACTTTAAGTTGAATCCTCTTCAATACGGAGTTTATTAACAATTTTGAATAGGTGCCAACCAGTATTACGATGACATGAATTAACCTAAATTGTTAAATAAACTCCGTATTGAAGAGGATTCAACTTATTTAATCAAGCGCTGAACTGAATTATTTTATTGATTTTAGAACTTGATTGTCTAAATTATTTTGTGTATATTTCGATTTAAAAAAATAAAATTATAGCTTAACATTTTTACACTCACCGTTAATAGTTCTTATTTTCTAACTACTTTTTAAAAATTATTGTAAAAAGACCAATCTTATATTTAATTAATACTGCATTTGTAAGGATCATTTTATTTATTACAATTATCATTAATTTTTCATTTCTAATTTAGATTTGTCATATATGCTATTTTAGTTTTCAATTCTAAATTGATTTTCTTTTTAAGCTGAAGATTACCTCATTGAAGGTCAAAACATGCCCCAATATATAAAATAAAATATTTTTTTATGTATTGATTTGTCATATAATTTTAAACGTTTAATTCTAACATCAATACGGATATTTAAAAAAAAAAATGTTTTCAATGGAAAATGTGTTTGCATTCTAAAAAGTATTGTAACAAAAGCCCCCTAACTCGCATACATTTGTAGCATAGTAGGTGTAAGCCACACTAGGTTCTAAGATTATCATAGAATGGGAAATTCCGCTCATTTGTACATAGTACTGCTAAGCTATTAAATTCTAAGATTCATATAAGATAAAATTCACATGTTTGTACATAATAGTTCTAAGCTGCTAGTACCTAAGTTTATCATATAAGAATGACAAAAGTCTGTGCATTTGCACAACTGAAGTAGGTCTAAGCCTCTAGTTTCTGAGGTTCTCATAAAAGAAAGACAAATCCTCAAATTTGTACATACTAGGAGTAAGGCACTAATTTCTAAGATTAACATATATGATGTCTAAAGACAAAGGTTCCTCTTCTCTACTTGAAGTGTGTGTGTCATTATGCCTTCGTGTTAGAACTGGAAGTGGAATTAATTTACTTTGTCATTATGAATTTTCTATCACTCCGTCAACCTATGTTGACCACTACAATGGTTTCATTTGGTCGTCAAAAATAGTATTTTTCAATAGTTATAATATGGAGCTTGACTTAGCAATAAGCTGGTTGCGTGATGTAGGAGTAGTGAACTCTAGACTCCATTGCACTGCCCACGCATTTTTGTAATTACAGGCCATATAGCTGTCCGGTGTTCTTCCGATCAACACTGTCCACTAAACATTCACTGTTCCGCCCCTTAGAAAAACAATAACTTCCTTTTACAGTAATAGTAATTTGATTGATATTTCTAAACCCAGGAATATTAGTTGGTTTGTCAACATGCAGAGAATTGGTTATAGTCATATCTATGGAAGAATTATGGACAATATTTTTGAAATTCAAATCTTTTCCTAGCAACCTTTTAACCAGTTTTCAGATTCACAAGACTGAGAGTAAATCATAGTGAGAATCTGGCAGTCAAGTCTGGCATCCCTTGCTATTGAAACACTTGACTAGGTTACTTGGGAATATGAGGCCAAACATCTACCTCTGATCCATTGATGCAAATATTCTAAAGCAATAAATTATTCACTTTCACTTCTCGCACTATGTTGGTGTTATATTGTATATAGTACATAATAAGGAAAATTCTTGTTCTTATCAGGCAATGAATATCGCACAGTAGTGTCGGGGTCTTCAAATCTAACCGGGCAACTTCGAGCTGCCACATTCAACATCAGCTTTGGATGTTATTCCTGTTTTGCTCTATTTGAAACATTGGTTTAAAAAAATCCGTTATTGATCCTGACACATTTCTTTAACATTTTTTTTTTGGTAAAACTGTGAAGATTGTTCAAATAAGTAAGATGTTGATGCGAGGTGTTGGGCTGGATAAGTTGCTGCTGTGTACTGTGCTTTGGAGACCCCTGTAGTAGTAATGTAATTTAATCAATGTATCAATTATTTATTTCCTGAAATTGTTCAGGATGAGAGACAAAACTCGTGAAGGAAGATATGCAAAGGTCGTCAAATAGCATTGCTGCTTGCCAAAAATATTGTGGTCCCAGAGGATTTCCATTCATCTATCATTCTGGCTCTGTGTAGCAACTAATAAGAATCTTGAGTTGGGAACCGCTATTACTGAACCCTCTTTGGAGGCCATGTCTCCTTAAATAAATTACTAACAATGTAACTTTACTATTTGTACGCCATTACGATAAAGAATGGTAATTTATAGTGAAAGCTCTTGCTATTGCGTTTGAATCAGGGTTATATTTACTATTGCCACTCATGTTTCTAAGTCACTAAATTACAGCACTGAAAATAGCACTTTTCAATTGGCTGCTTAAGCTGTTCATTTGTCTAGTGATCAGTCGTTCTCCACATTTTTATAGAGATAGCAGCGCATATCGTAACTTATAATTGAAGAAAATTGATACATGCATTTTCTGTGTACTGTGTGTCTTGGTATATAATCAGCAAAAGATTATAGAACATTGATACATTTTTACTTCATGTAGATTGCATTTTCTGTCGACTGTGTATCTTCGTATAATGGGAAAAAGATTATGAAATATACAAAATCACTTACCATATTATTTAATATTTATTTATGTAATATCCATATTAACTTCTAATATGTATTTGTGGGTTTAGAATGCCTTATCAATAACTATTTGATTCTAAAACATAATTTATTTACTGTATTGAACCAGGTTATAAAGCAAGTTAACATCATTTAGTAAATTTGCTTAAACAAAGAAGAAATTGAATGTAATAATTCAGAAGTTGGCTGTTTGAAACAACAAGTTCAGCCCATCATAATTCTTTTTTTTTTTTAAATCTCCCAGAATAGTTATTTTTACTTTGTTAATATGGTATTATTTTTATTTAAGAAGCATATTTGACTTTTCAGAATACCAAATATCGGATAACGAACAATTTTGCATTTTATTGCTAATTTGAAATTACTATAATTCACCTGTGAAGGCTTATAAAACTTCAAAAATATCACTTTTCAAGTTTGCATACATCTCTTGCTAAAAGCCACTAACTTGAATTATAAACCAAAACTCTGAAAATATTATATTTGGTACTTGGCACAGAAGATTTTTTTAAAGTTATTTTTTAATTCATGGAACAGTATTATAAGGAGTGTATTGAATTTGGGCATCACAAATTTTAATGGCAAATCAGTAAATGCTTGTACATAGTATATTTTAAGGATATAACATAGTTTTTAGGTAGCTTAGATTATTTCTAACATTAATTTAAGTATGGTTTAGGGTTTTTGCTTATATTATTTTCTTTAATCTTTAAGAGGGTTGAATTAGTCAGTGAAGATAAGGTATAGTTGCATTTCTGTTGATCCACTGATGAGGTAAATTAAAAGTAGTATCATATTCAATTAAAATATACAAATTGTGTTTATTTGTTAGTAAGCTAATTTCATTCTGTGGTTAAATCTAGGAAAAAATATTCTCGACATTTAACTTAAGGTGTGTTAGGAATTATGAAAACTGTCAAGATGGCAGACCATGATAATATACCTTGTGGGCAATGCCCGGATGGTAGCCTACCGCCTGCTGCAGAAATTCGAGAAGCCATAGCCGAAGCGATCGCCAATGTGAGGGGACACTGGTCAAGGCCTGTAGAGGAAGAATTGAATGGTACCTGGTTCTTTTTATATAGAAGTTGTACCTTTGTCCTCCACTACTGTATATACTAGTTACTTAAGGTTAGGTTAAGTTATTCCTGGGAAGTATTAGTCTTCTTCAACACGAATATTTTGTCCACTGTAATGCTTCCAGTCGTGAATGGGGCTGAATAGATGTCCCACACGACTGGGTGCTGTATATAGTAGTTATTTAAGACTAAGTTAAGTTATTGTATTCCTGAGAAGCATTTGTTTTTGTCGGGGGAGCTATTCTTGTTCCCCGAGATGCTTCCAGGCATGGATTGGGCAAAGGAGACTGTAGCACATAACTGTATATATTAAATATTTAAGGTTAATACGTTAAGAGTTTTTTTTTTTTAAACCTAAGAAGTTTCTAGAGCTGAGTTATATTTCACTTCATGTTGTGGGTTAGGTCTCTATCGCCATACATGACTGATGAATGTATATATTAGATATCTAAGAGCATAGGTTAGGCTTTTTCACTATATTCCTGAGATACATTAGTTTCAAACTCCTGTAAGGCTTCAAACCGTGGATTGGGCTGAATAAATGCCCCTCACGGCTGTGAACTGTACATAGTAGAATCTAAGAAATTAAGATTATGTCTGTGAAGAATTATGTTATGGCTGGTTTGCAGCAATGATTGCTGGGCGAACTATGCAGATGTTTTAAGCTTCAAATATAGTAGACATAGCAAGTTGGTTTCCTAAATCTACACACCATTTGATCCACGCTCCATTATCTCCAAATGTATTAGGCATTTCTTTATGGCTGCAGTGATTTGATTTACACAGTTATCTCCAAATGTAGTAGGCATTTCTTTACTACTAAAGTACAGTACTTTTATTTGATCTATATTACATTATCTCCCAATATAGTAGATGTTTGCTTACAACTACAGGGCTTTGATTTGATCTGCACTCCAGTAACTCCTTAGTAGAGATTTGGAGCTGGTTTCTTCATAGTTACAGTGCTTTGTTTTAGAGCAGTGTTAACCAAATTAGCTGATTCTAGCAGATTTAAAATATCAGTTGGAAAGTATTGTTGGCAGCGGACTACCAAAGAATTCATCTGAACATTAAAAAATAACCTATTACATTCAGTGTCTTTTGACAGAGCAGGGAATACAAAAATTACAGACAGTGATTGAGCATTGCCCCAATTTCAACAATATTAAACTCTTTCCCCTGTAAACACTTGGCAGTTTCCCAAGCTGTTTTTATGGGACAGATAATGAAGAGTATGGCAGCTATTTAAATTATTCCATTAATTTTATGTGACAAAGACTCAAATTTTTCTGTATTTCAATAGAAGTTATACATTTTTGTAGTGACTGGCTGCATGGCTCAGCGGTAATGTTCTTGCCTGCTGTTCCCAAGGTTGCAGGGTCGAATCCTGGCACAGTCAGTTGGCATTTGAGTGTGAGGGAGCCATGTCAGTAGATTTACTGACACATTACAGATCCCTAAAAGCTGTAGTAGTTAAAAGGGACGCAAGTCCAATAACATTATTACAGTTTTTATAGTTTTGGTAATATTGGTTTGGAAACATCGAAGGTTTTTTCTTTATCTCGAAAATCTGGCAAGTACATGGAGCTGATGACCAAGATGAATTGCCATCTTCATTAAGAGTGCCTCTCCCGCCATTGCTCTCACGCATTTGCCCCAAGAGTTAATCCTGCTATGTATGCGATACCCGGATCCTCTTCACTCCCGTACAGCAAATACTGGGCAATGTTGGAAGAGGTTTGTTGCCGAAAACAACGGGGAACTGGTTTTTAGTTTTGTGTATATCATGCTAATTCAATAATAATCTTCCTGCTCGAACTTGCCTCTAAATTTCTGTATTGAGGACCATTCGCTCAAGTTGATATTTCAACTTATTTAAAAGCTCTGAAAGCAAAGACCATAAGAAATTTTAAAAAACCCTGTTGTTTAAAGGAAACCACTGCTGTCACTTAAAATTTTGAGTGGTCATCTTGAACGAGCCATATCTTTAATGTTCTGTTCAGACTGAGACTTCAACAATTGTTCAAAATGTTTGTAGGTGTGTATTTAGGGCTAAAATGCTGCAGTTATATATTATACTGTAGTAGTTTGTTGTTTGTCTAAGAAACAAATGGAGGGTGTAGGTGTGAAAATCAGGTCATGACTGTTACTTGGTCGAACGAGGATGCTGTGCCTCCAAATGTTCCGAGGAGTAATAGCTCATTATATCCATCACCGTGCAACTAATTTGTTGTTCCTGTGAAATGCCAATACTCTTCACCCTAAATGAATGTAATTTTTTTATTTAAGCCTTTGATGTCGCGCTATAATGAATGGTTATGTTAATAATCCCAATCCTAGTGAAATTACAAATCCTTTACAAAACTATCTCCTGGAATATTGATAGTTTTTTCTTTTGAAATCATTAGATTCTAAATAATTAACACAAGGATCCATTCGTTTAATTAAAAACGCTTTACATTTTTGTAAATTTAAATCAAATTTCAATACCTTTTTAATTTAAACCCTTATTTGTGTTCTCTTAGTTCTAAGAGGACCTATCATAATTAGCTCGGAACAAGAACTTACTTAATTCCTGCCGCTCCTTCCGGAGCATAGGGCCTTGGCGAAATTTCTCCACGCAGTATGGTTCCTGGCCATTCTCTTCACTTGATTCCAGTTCTTGTCCACCTGCAATTTCATTTTCGATCGTCCTCTTCCAGGTCTTCTTAGGTCGACCTCGCTTCCTGGCGCCTTGAGGATTCCAGTCTAGCGCCACCCTCTCAATAGCTCCGTCTGGCTTCCTTAGTGTGTGACCAATCCAGCGCCATTTCCTCTCCTTGATCTGGATGCTAATCTGTTGTTGATTGGTGATGGTCCAAATATTTTATTTGAGATTATGTCCGGCCACCTCACATACAGTACATGATGCGACGCAGTCATCTGTTAATGAACACCTGTAGCTGGTTGTTGATCGGTTTTGTGACTTTCCATGTTTCACAGCCGTAGAGAAGAATCGACTTGACGTTGCTATTGGAAAGGCGGAGCTTGGTCTTCCTGGAAATGTTTCTATTTCTCCAGATGGGGTAGAGCTGGACAAAGGCACCATTTGCCTTCCTGATACGGCTTCGAACATCTTCCTCTGCTCCCCCATCATTTGTGACTATACTTCCAAGGTAGAGGAAGGATTCAACTCGCTCAATTTCCTTTCCGTTGACTGTCAAGCTAGTCGTGATGTCAGAATTTATCCTCATCTCTTTGGTCTTGTTGGTGTTGATCATCAGTCCTGCATGTTCTGCTTCTCTCTGCAACCTCCCCAGCTTATCTTCTATGTCTCGGTACCGTTGTGCCATAAGACAAATGTCTTCTGCGAAATCCAGATCTTCAAGCCTGTCATTTATACCCCATTGAATACCCCTCTTCCGTCCTCTAATTACCTTCTTCATCACACTATCCAGAACCAACAGGAACAGAGTGGGGGGAAAGGACACACCCCTGTCTCACTCCGGAACTGACCTTTCTTTTCTGTTAATTTGCCTTCGTGAAGAACCTGGCACTCATACCCTTCGTACATGTCTACGGAGCAAGAACCTAAACAAATATGATTTCAAAAGATAAAGAGCGTAGAATGTCAGGTGACCGCAGCATGTTCAAATAATACTTACTATGAATCCAATTATTCACGATATATCTCAGAATGATTCCTGCACTGTCTTACAACATTCAATGCACTACACGGCTGAGAATAACAAAAATGTCATTAAAAATCGGGCCCGATTGATCGGCTCATGGTATTTTCTTAGCAGAAGCTCCCTCGGCCGATATATTGCTCCTTGGCAATAGGCAATATAAGGGTTAATTACTAGTTTTTCCATAGTATTATTTATTTGAACTGCCAATCATTTTTGGTTCCGTATTTACGGTAGTATTCAAGAATAAATCTTCAAGATGTTTCCGCCTAGTCAATAATTTAATTTAAACACTTAAAAATATTCACATATTAGGGTACATGTTTCAAGGCTTCAATTAGCCCCTTCCTCTGTCCGTATTTTTCATACATTGGACCACATCTCAAAAAAAGAACACATTGATATCTCAGTACAGTACAAATGCAATAAACACACAACAGTTTAAAAACACTTAGAACTACAGTAAAAAGCATGCAATTTATTGTCAACTTTCTGATACACTTGTTAAAGGGTTGGCTCCTGTGCAAAAAGAAGACATCAATTCTACACTAAAAACAACAAGTTATATGGAAGCCTGACTTTAATTTTAAACTATTTGTCTGTTCTATTGTCCCGTTTTATAAAACGCTTGTGATGAGGCGTAACTTATGTTATTTATCAAACACTCTGTGACACCTCATTTGACGATGCAGCGAAAAAATCTGGTGGGATAGAACTCTTCATGTATAATGTGGGCTATCTTGTATGACTTCATATGGATCATATGACTTGTAGGTGTTCTCTCATTTTAACAGTGGAAAGTAAAATTTTTCCATATAAATAATGTAAACAAAGGCACTTCCGTTACCTATGTGGAGACACCACGCCCTAATTTAATAAGATTAGACATAAATTGATTATATTTGGACAATCTCTGTTTTTAATGCTGATGTTTAAAGCCATGAATTCTAGCTGTAATGCATCTGTAAACTGTATATAGTAGCTTGTAAGAAATTAGGTTATATTCACTTGAGAGGAACAGGGGATGGTTCTTTTCAGGTATGAGTGGTAAAAGTCGTCGTAAAGTTTGCAAATGTGGTGTTCAGCATGCTGGTCAGGCATCTGTTCTGTATATAATATGCTGTTAGAACCATAGTTATGGCCAGCATAACTTCTTTTCATGTATTAATTTGGCCAACAATTATATTTAAGTATGACTGTCCCTGAAATATTTATAGATGTGTATTGAGCCGATGTAAGCTGTAAACACATCTATGAATTGTACATAGTAGAAATTAAGATATAATAACTATATAAACTAGGTTATTGATGCAGAAAGTTCAGTGCCGTGAATGAAGCATTATTTTGTAAAATATATTATATTTTAGGGTTTAAGAATTACATTACATAGTAGATTCTTAGAATCAAATTTATAATGAACATCCTTCTTTGTTCCATTCATATATTTCTTTGCTAATAATTAAAGCGTTTGACCTTGTCAAACTTGAAAGATACATTGACGAAAAAAAATATTTATAGATGTGGATTGAGCTACACAAGCTGTAAAGCATCTATAAATTGTACATAGTAGAACTTAAGGTGTAAATATTCTAAACTGATTTTCACTCTAATGTTTACAGATGTATATCATGGTGATGCCGTGAAGCATCTGTAAACTGTATATAGTAGATTGTAAGAAGTTATGTTTTGTATGCCAGAGAAATGTTCCATTCAGGTCTAATTGATTAAGAAACACAAACGTGTATAGGACATACTTGCCATTCAGGCATTGGTAAATGGTGTATAGTAGATTATAAGGCTTAATGTGCTGAATCAAACTGTAATGGTATACAGTATAAAACACTGTATATAATAGCGGTTTAAGAATTAAGCTATTGTCATCCGAGGAACCAGCAATGTTTACAGATGTGGATACTGTGCTGGAGTTCTTGGTTTCTAACAACTTTAGCACTAGATGCTGGTAAACCAAGATGCTCACCATGTTTCTAGCATTCATATTCATTGAGAATATTTTTACCGTACACTCATAATTTTGATCACATGGCAATAATTATATCTTGAAGTTGCCTTATTTTTGCAAATCTTAAATTAAGTTAACAAGCACAATTAACCCGAATGTTGGCTTTTTTTAATGACAAAGGATAAAGCATTTTAAAGATCATTTTAATAAAAAAGAAAAGAAAAAAAGGTACTATTTAAATCTGTGATTTATAAAAAAAGTTAATCACCAAGCTCAATGACACATAATTGGATGGGACATAGCTATAGTTTGCATTTATTGCTATTATCAGGATATATATCTATAGTTTGCATTTATTGCTATTGTCAATGCTAAAAATCATAAATTCTAGCTATAATGCATCTGTAAACTGTAAATAGTAGATTGTAAGAATATTTGTATATTTGTTTTATTCATGTCAAATGTTGGTGTTCAAAGACTAAGATTATTTGTTCATAGATGTTGTCAAACAAGCATCAATACCTCTATAAACTGTAGGTTAAAAAACTAAGATATAATTCTATACAACATCTATAAATGGTAGGGTGTGAGGATTTAGAATATGCGGAGTGGTCTGTTTAGCCCGAGATATCCAAGTATCTCAAGAAATACATTATGGTACAGTAAAATGTTCATAGTTTTTAGGGGGACAATCTCATATTATGCTAAAATTAACCCACCCTGCCATCATCTGAGGTATGGGAAGGGGGGTGATGGGCAACTTTGAATTGTTAAATAGGAACAGACACATACTTTTATTGCAGGCTTATATTCTTAAGCCACAAAAACATGCATTTTCTTTTTACAAATTGTATATTTAAAAGAATTTGTGATAGAAGATGATGTAATTACCAAATGGCAGTTTTTCTGATCGTCTCAAGAAAATGATGAGGATACTTTTGTAAAAATTAAGCAAGCTTTTTATTTTTAATCATCCCCAACCACTTTTTTTGTTTCCTTTTCATTTTAAAAATCTTTGTCGGTGGCATTGCAATTTAAAAGTTGACCCCAACCCACCCACAATGATATTCCTCTCTTAAAAATGTTAAACATGATTTTTTATCTTTTGACTGGAAGTGTATTTCTTCAAATAATTGCAAAATGTGATTTGGTCTGTGTGATCTCTTACAGCACCATTTGGTACGAGCAATAAAATGAGTTTCAGATAAAACCTACCATCTGTATTTTGTGGCGAAGTATTCAAATCTAAAAGAAATAAGATGTGGAGGGGGCAGGGTGGAAACTCCCAATTGCAGTGCCTTCCACAAAGATTTGGAAAAATAGTAAATAAAAGTTATGTTTTTTTTTTTGGTACAATAATACATTTATTGTAGCCAAATGGCCATATCAATTATATACACGAATTTACACTTTATTATTAAATGATGAAGCCTCCGTGGCTTTGGCGGCAGCACGCTAGCCTCTCACCGCTGGGTCCGTGGTTCAAATCCCGGCCACTCCATGTGAGATCTGTGCTGGACAAAACGGAGGCAGACAGGTTTTTCTCCGGGTACTCCGGTTTTCCCTGTCAAAATTTCATTCCAGCAACACTCTCCACTATCATTTCATTTCATTTGTCATTCATTTAATCATTGCCCCAGAGGAGTGCGTCAGGCCTCGGCAGCCGGCACAGTTCATATCCTCGCCGCTAGTTGGGGGCTTCATTCATTCCATTCCTGACCCGGTCGGAGACTGGAAGCAGGCTGTGGATTTTCATTTTCATTATTAAATGATATGGCAAAAGTCATAGATATGCATTTACACTTCGTTTTGCATATGGACTTTATGATTTTGTCCTTTTGTTACACAATGATTCACGGTCACGTAAAACTACAATCTTCTTCCTTTTCCTTTTGTTACATAGTTCTATGGGGTAGCGTTCACACTTTTTGTTGCACAATGAACACTCGCACAATTCATTTGGTTCGTGGTGTGCTGTGTTTTTGCGGATAAGATGGTGAAACCACCAGTCTGGTTATAACATGTTGTAGTTCAAAATTCTCCTTTGTCCAATAATAAAACTGTAATAAAAATAAAAGGGTCCCCATTTAAAAGATTAAAATTGCTCCATTTCCAGTGGCAAAGTGGGTTAATGAACCCCATAAAACTTTTTATATGAAACTCTTTTCGTACGACGGGAGTTTGTCAATATATTTGCATGTCTCGAGTTATGCACCACTCTGTTTACAGTATGTGTACATACCGGAGAATTCATTTTGTGTGTTCAGAGTGATAATGGCGCTCACTGATGTTTATAGATGTGCATTGAGCTAAGTTGACAAACATCTATAAACTGCATGTATTAGGATATAAGAACTAAACTATGCAGTTTCTATATAAGAATTGAGAATCATATGTTTTTAGATGTGTATTGTGCTGAACAAGCTGTAAAGCATCTATTAACTGTATTATATTAGTAATTAAGCTTAATTATACTAATACTGTTTCAGATAGTTTACAGATGCTAATGGGCATCTGTATATATTTTAAGGTTTTAAGATTAGATTTTAAGATAATAGGCTATGTGGTGGGTCATAATGTTTGCAGGTGTATGTGTGTATTGGACAAAAATACCATTCACACATCTGTAAACTGTTTATAGTAGATGTAAGATTGTGTGAGTGTCTGAGGAATGAATGTTACAATCAATTTGATTGTGTGTATAAATGAATGGGCACATTCAGGATTTTACTACAGTCAAATGTTGAAAAAGCATATACAGTATAATGTAAAAGTTTATAGGTGTGTATTGAGCTGATAAAAGCTTTAAACCATCTATGAATTGTACATAACGTATAATAAGTTGAGGATCTATGTTAAGATTCTCCTGTGAGATGTTGGAACAAAACGTTTATAGGTGTATATTAGGCTGATAACAACCTTTAAGCATCAATAAATTATACATAAATTATAATTAAGCTAAGGATCAACAAATCATGTATGTTAAGAATCTTTATTGTACAAAGAAGTTCTTAGCTAAGGGTTGCCAAAGCCTTAAATACAGGAGTTATGTATGACAATAACTGCTTTTACATATTAATATTATACATCTCAAATCCCTTTATTTGTCACGAAGTACATTTAAATGCTATGGGAAGTTCTGAGCTTAGGAGAGGGAAGAATTTCATTGAAATTTTAACCCTACTGCTTACATTAGTGTTTTAACTAATACTGGTTATGCTGGAAGTTAATAACATCCAGGCTGCATTAATTGTAGCATTAACCTCTTCGGAAACTAAACCATCAGAAATCATAAAAGTAATATACTTTTAACTTGCATAAAGATTCACTTAAAATGATATGTTGAACGATTGCTCTTAAATTTGTGGTATGATGCTCCCAAAGAGAATAAAATATAATTTCAAAATGTTAATTTTTTATATTTTAGAAGAAAATCTATTCCTGTTATATTCACCTGTTACCTTCATTTGTAAATAAATGATTCCCTAATTAACTTGAGCAGGCACATATTTTGGAAGTGCTAGTTACATTATTATTTTAAACTGTAAATTTTATTCAGGAGCATATTTATTCGAATATACTTAAAACAAACTTTTCTTGTAGGAAACCATCAATAAACATTAAAATATGTACCAAAAAACTGAAACATGAATTTTCTGCTGATGGAAACTAATAACACTATTTTTGAAGGATATAAAGATTATACTCTTAAAATTTTCTTGTTAAGTTTACACTGCCTGACTAGCTTCTTAAAACTCCAAACATTTGAAGCCTAAGGGCTGAAAATGTCCTGACATATGGTTCCATTCTATTTATCCTCTCTCCACAAAGAAGTATTTGCCCCTGTTATTATTCCACTGACTTGATTAACTTTAAAAGAAGGAATATCTCCACATACATTCTCGCCCTTATAAGCTATAAGTATATCCCCTCCCCTGGTGCAAAATGATCATGCTCGTTAAATGTGATTTCATACACACTTGTTTCGAATGATTAACAAAAAGCAATGGTTTAATTCAACAGTCAGTAGAAACCTTAACGGTAGTGTACACAAGTCATTAAAGTGTCATCGCAATCGGACGATACGGAACTTCGTTGAAACGATTCACGCGCCATCACTCATTTGTTGATGCTACATGTGCGCTACCTACTGTAAAATGGATTTACTAAGTCTGAAACCTTTCCTGGAGTGTGCACAGTAACTCACCAAAGTTTTATCGCAATCGGATGAATGGTTTATGAACGCTTACAGGACAGACAGTTAGACAGACAGACATACAGTCTATCACATAACTTTCATTTTTATATATAGAGATGCAATTAAAAATGTTTTATGGACATATATACTAGCAGGCATTGTTGAACTGTGAGAAGAAAAAGGGACATTTCAACAACATCTCTGCCCCCTAATGATCAATAGTGAAATCTAGTACAAGCTACCAGAAATGAACAGACCCTTTGGCGACCCCAGCTATGATGCATCAGTGAATTATATCTAGTTGCTTAGATTGTGTAATTCTGGAAGGAATAAGTAAAACGAGTACCGTGTTTGCAGATGTGTATAAGGCAAACATGCTGGAAAGCATCTGTAAACTGTATATAGTAGATAATAAGATGTTAGTTATGTAAATGTATTCCTATGACATACTGTAAGTCATACCTGGTCCGTATTGATTTGTTGATTATATTAACCCTGGTTTAACCGTGTAAACTGTTAATATCCATTGGGTTAACTCAACATTTGTTATACTTAATTAACTCAACATGAACCGCAGGAAAACTAGACATAATTTTTTGTGAGAAGTTAGTATATATAAACAGAGTTTTAACAGTGTCTAAATGTATTATAAGATATGATTACTTAACTGTATATAGTAGTTGGTAAGAGGTTTGGTTAAATGTAGACCCTGTAAAATATTTACAATTGTAAATAAATTTCTTCTGTCTAGAACATTGGAACAGTTGTCTCTACACTAGATTCTATCCGACCTGTAAACGCAAATAATAATGCGAGGTCTAACTGTAGATTAACTACCATATTAAACATTTGGGAGACATGTTAATAATTATTGAAACAAAAATTGAACTACAAATTAACTTCATTGGAGTTATAAAGTGGTTTCATTGTGACTTTAGGTTCATACATAGTTCACATTTCTCACACTGTGGCCACATTTCGGCTAGGAAAGAAAATATGTTTTTCAATTACAAACCCAAGAATTATAGCTGGTTCTGTTGTCGTTAAAATTAAAATTTTACCAAGCAGGTACGGAACAAATCTATTCCATCTTATAGCAAAATGTTATTTTTAGCCTCCTAATGTTCTCTTAAAATTACAGTAGATGAAGATTTGGAGACCCCTGATAGAGAATGCTATGCGCTTGTCATGAAAATAATGTATATAGTAAATTATAAGTTTAGGTTAAATACAAGCTTGGGAGGTACATTTAACCTGTGTAGTATATTTGCAGATTTTTATAGGGTGCTTTTGTCTAGAACACAGTCAACTGTGTACAGTGGATTGTAAAAAGTTGTGTATTATATTTCTAAGAAGCAAATTAGGGCATTGTTACAAACAAAACTGAATAGCACGCTGAGTAATTGGAAAAATAATGTTTCTGCCTCATTTTAGACAATATATTGCCAAAAAGATAGCGGGATGGCAACCAGAAATCAATTGGAACTTATCATTCTTTGGGTGTTAGGGCAGAATTACTATCTGTACTATTTTGTGTAATAAGTTTTATGATGACTTAAAACATTTTTTAAAAATAAAATACCACATACAGAATCTTTCAGCAGCAGTATTGGAAATATAAACTATAATTTTTAAGGAACATAATGACATATCGCGTATTTAAATTAGTTAATTATTTATGAATGTATGTGTTTTTTTGTTGTTTTAAATTCATTTGAATTATTTCATAGTTTATCGGCTCTTTTTGCTTTAAGGAGTTCTACCACATCCGTCTTGATGTGTTACCTTGCTCCTTTCTATGCAACTTTGGCTAGCAAATCTGCCGAGTAAAATAAGCCATTTTATCACAAATCACTTCCTGTTAAACTTGGTTGGTTGGTTCCTTAGTTTAGGGGCTGCGACAACGCGGTCATGTAGCCCCGTGTACTTTGGGTGTGTGTAGAATCTGTCTGATAACCGGTGTTAATTGTGATGACTGTATTAGTGTGTGTATCTGTTTTTTAATTCAAGTAGAGACTGCAACTTTGAATTTTCAAATAGTTCCTACTTTTGCCGCCAAACGCCACCGTCAACGACTACTAGGCCTAGTTCAGAACTAGCTACCAGACGCCACCGCAGTCGGCTCTTGGCAACGAACGTAGCAACCTAAGAGCGTTGTTTACATTCTTAACCTATCCAATTTAGTTTCACACAGGTGTAATTAGTGGAAAGATCTTTAACATGCCATAAATCTATGACATGGGACCGCCGGCTTTACTTCCCCTCCGAAGGAAGGCATACTGAGGGATTTTTAACGCTCTTAAAAAATCCGACGGCTTCGGCCGGGTTTGAACCCGCTATCTTGGGAATAGAAGCTCAGCATGCTACCAACTACGCCACCGAAGCCGCCACCTGTTAAACTTGTCAAGTCAAAAGAATGCCATTGATTGATATTTGAACACAAAATAACTTCAGCATTATTGGATTTAAAGGATACAGAGAAACTTATTTCTCCGAATGAACGTGTTAATACATTATCAAATAAAAATAAAAAAATTGATCCGATTAGCTCGATTCAATTTCCAGTGTTCCGGCCTAGTGTACCATTGGGCTCGTCAGTTGGTATGGTACACCTCGCCAAGACACTTGGCTAGTACACACTGAGATACTGAGAAGCATTATCCTATCATAGCTGCTCTCGCCTTGTCATGGAAATAAGAAAAGAAGCCTTACAAATGTGTTAGGCAGTGCTTTTATGGAAGCTTTTGTCACTTTTACAGTAAATTTGCAGCTTTAACATGTCATTTGAAGATTGGTGCAAACTTTGATAATTTATACAGAAATCCTGTTCACCCTTCTCACATTGAAGAAATGCTAATTTATTACATTTTTTTAAAATATTTTTTGGTTTTCTAAATGTGTAAATCATTATTTGGTCATTTTATGGAATTTATTATTTTGGAGTCATTTTCTTGTGTTTTTAAGGGTTTTGATGTCTGCGTAACTTTGTTTAGTCCTTACTTGGTAATATTCACACTCCAGGAGAGACACTTGGGGTTGCAACTAATTCAGGAGCAATGTTAAAAGCGAGAGCAGGACAGACTTCAGTAATGCCAGCCAGTCTCAGTGCAATCAAACGTGTGATGAGTGAATTTTTGTCATCCTCTGCGATTGTTATTTAGAGTGTGTTTAAAATTTCCAACTTAAGCCATCTATGGTTGCTCATTTCAAACAAATAAATTTGGAATTCGGCGAGGACATCTTATTCTACCGATGGTGAAATTCTTTTCTGCAACTTATTTGATGTGAAAGTGGCAGGAGATAGGACTTTTTAGGTCTTTTTTTTAAGGTTTATGGACCTTTTTTAGGTCTTTTTGCAGTGATTTTGTCACATTTTTAGGTCATCAAAATCCGGGACAAGCTGATCAGTGATGTTAGAGTTTATAGAAAGGAGCAAATCAATATATCAATAATACTACTACTCAGTTAGCAATCCTGCAAATAAATACAAGATAGCAAGGGAAGATGCAGGCAGGAAACTTAACATTAATCACCAATGAGCATTCTCCAATTATACTTCTGACTGCAACTTGAAGCACTTTTTTAAAATTTGTTGGATTTGATTTGTAATTTTCATGTATCAGTGCTGAAAGATTTGAGTGCTATAGAATTTTAATGTGATGCATACTAAAATTTAATATTTAAATAATATTTAAAAAAGAATCATTCGCCAAATGAAAAGATAACAGAAAATCATTGAAAGTGTTGAACTTAAATTATCGAGGTTTTTCCTTCTGTAATTATTTAGGGCAAATAGTGAAAGAATTTTTTATTTTTTTGTACCAATGCCCTCATTTGTTGTGTTATAATTAAATCTTACGAAAAAGAAAAAAAACAGGCAATGAAACAATATGAGAAGAAATGTTTATAGATGTGTATTGAGCTGCTACAAGCGGTAAGACATCTATAATCTGTACATAATAGATAATTAAGATAATTAAGGAATAATTATGCAGTGAGAACACATGAGTCAGCAACTATGTTTACAGATGGATATCAAGCTAAGAAGCTGTGAGCCATCTGTAAACTGTATATAGTAGGATGTAAGAATTTAGGCTTAAGTAATCGTATCATTTTTAAAATTATTTGTATATTTAATTTATTTAGTTCCTGATGAAAGCTATAGTGTTGCCAACATGATTATCAGGTATCTACATTAATACATACTATTGCCTCTGAACAATTTGGTCCCTGAGGTTGTCCTGTAAGGCTGAAGGGTGTCTTCTTGGTTATGCCGACACTCTGTCCATTGCTCATTGCCTGATGTAATAATTCTCTCTTTCAACATTTCTCGTCCATGCTGTTCTTAAGTTTTATTCTTACACTCCTCTGCTTCTTTCTTCAGCGGTTTCTAGTGTTTGTTCCTTTTTGCAGTCACCTTCAGTTTCCAGGCATAACTCATTTGGTGTAGAAACGGTAGGAATCTTATCCGACAAATGGATTTGTTTAAGCTGCTGACTGTGACTTGGGAAGTAATGATTACAGTACGTTAATAATTCCAGTTATTTTCTGTAACTTTGTAACATCTTCATGATTTTGCATTGGGTAATGCCTTATTGTTACAAATATCATGTAACAATTACAAGAGTAAGGTAGGTTTCTTTTTCGGTGAGGAGGAGTTGGTATTTTCTGGTATATTTGACTGTCAACAACAAAACAAGTTCAGGCACGGGAGGGCAAGACAATTGTCACAAGTAAATAAAAGTGTGCCTTCTTCGAGCCATTCCAAAGGCTGTTAAGTGCTGCAGGGCTTCTTCTCTCAGACCGCAGAGGATGAACTGTGAAATGCAGTTCTTGTTAAAATTTAACACTTATAAGAAAAGTTCTATTACAAAATGGTGTTTTATTTATTTAACTTTTTAAAAATAAGTAGCGACTGTGGTGTCGTTACATTTCAAGTTCCTGTTATCAGGTACAATTTTCAGCAAGTAACTTTTCCTATGTTTTGATCTGAAATTCATCAATTTCATGTAATTTGTCGGAATTGACGTATAAATTAAAATTTATACCTGTTAATAGGTAATTGTAATTCAAATAAATATAAGCAGTCTTTTTTTTTTTTTTTTGAAAACACAGAAGACTTTTCAAAAACATTTCTACATCCATAGTCACATCAATTTGATCTTAAATCAAAAAGAAGGTACAAATCATCAATAGCAAAACGACCATTTTATTGAAGGGTACATTTCAATAAGATTCCACAGCCACATCAATTTGATCTTTTTCCGAAGAAGGTGAAAATCATCGAAATCATAATGACCAATTTATTTGATGATGATATTAACATTTGAAAACACAAGGATCATCTTTTCACTACAGTTTTCCTACTCCATAGAAGCAGATGTCTCTATTTTGGAACCTAAAATTTTTTTATAAGCAATATTTTTTTGTTTGTTAAAATTTTCATTAATACTTCAATTGTTACAGGCTTGATTTTTTAAAAGCAATTTTACATTTTTTAAGATTTCTTCAAATTAGAGAATTTTAAAAAAATATTAACAGTATTTTAAACATAATTTTTAATATTTTGGAAGATTCGTCTAGGATTACTGGAGATTTTTTTTATAGTGAACATTTTATATCCTAGGTTTATTTTTATTTCATAGAATGTTAATGTTAGATTGATGCTCTTGGTTTAATATTTTTATTCTAACTGAAGAAGGTTAAAAGATAACCGAAACTGGTATTACATTATAATTAGTTTCAATATATTATTGGCAGTAAGGTGGATCATCATTTATTTACCTAGTCATAGGTATAATTTTTAACTTTTCCTAGTTACTTTTTCTTTAAAACATTGGAGCCTTGGCTTGGGTTGGCAGAATGAAAACCAAAATAACTATGTACGAGTTAAATAGATGGTAATAAAATGCCAAGGAAAATGTATGAACTGCATTTCCATTATAAGGAAATGGTACTTACTTAACCCTGGAGCAGGCGCGTCATAGTTTGTAACACGTTTGGTTGCGTGGGAGACATGTCACCCTAATAATTTGGGGTGGTTTTTCCGAAAAATAAAGTTTTGTTATATATGGGACATCTAGAAATGATACAAACAGTTACTTGAAACATACATACTGTCCCCGCGCCAGCTCTGTGGACGCGGGGTATGAGGTAAGGAGGAGGTAAGAGGAGCGGGAACGATGAGTGAGCGAGGGAATTCCGGGCCATGCTTATGCTTATACTACCTCAGTGAAGACAGTCTTGGACTGTATGGTTCTCATAGTGTTATGTCAGTGCGAAAGAAAAATAAAGTTGTGCATTCTGAGGGTCGTGGTATCATTAGTAACATTATTGTAAAATGTGATGAAGAGGCTGAAAACAAACAGTTTTGCTTTCACAGTAAACCAGGTGACACGAAGAGCTGCTCACTATGCTGGAGTGTCCGAATCATTTATTAAAAAGATACGGAAGGAAGCTAGGGAATTGGCTGAAAGTGGAGAGGGTAGTGTGCTGTCCAGTCTGGGTAAGAGACGAAATACTAGGCCATCACACACTGTAGTGAACATTGATGATTTTGATAAATGTGTAATTCAGCGTGCTATTCAAGCATTTTATGTGGAAGAAAAACGTGTCCCTACCATTCCAACACTACTGCCTGTGATACAAGGCAAAATAACTTTTCCTTGGTCACACACTTCATTACGAAAAGTAGTAAAGCAAATCGGTTTCCGGATTCCCCATTAGCAACGCAGCTACTCTAAGGTGAGTACATGTTTTTGCATAGTATAGTACAGTGCTACGTCATCACTGGCTTACTCACTCCACTCCACATTCCTGCCAAGTTCTCAGAGCTGGCGCTGGGACAGTATTAAAAATACACTTTATTTTTTACAAGAGTTACAGTAAATTACATAATTTAGAATTTGTTTACAAGCTTTCGTTTACTGTCTTCTGTTTCAAATGTCAGTCTTAAACTATTATTTGACAATTATAATCTATAACAAGTGTTCTTCAAAATAAGAGCAAGTATGTAATCGGAATCTGATCGAGCCGCCATTAATGGTACGCAAGTAGACTACCGGTACTCGACTACGCAATCTACACAGTAATCTCCAAAGGCACCTTTTTTGCAATAACTGAATTTTCCTCTTTACTGTCACTTTCATCAATGCAATCAGTTCATTTTCATTTAGCAAGTCAGTTATGACTGAAGGATCTAACGTGCCTGCAAATCAGATTTATTTTAGGTTTGGACATAGTAACAATAAAATGCTTACCCCACTTACAGATCAAAAATAGCCTTAGAACTACTTGATTTACTGAAGAGCTTGGGGTATATTTCTTTTAGAATTATAACCACTTCCAAATCAAAAGCAAATTGTACTCACCGAGATAAATTTCAAAAAGATTACACCTGTCACCCACTGAGATTAAATGGTTTCTGGTTACCAGATAAATGAGACGATCAAGAGAACTATCAAGTACAGTAGAGCGTCGTTTATCCGGACTAATTTGGACCGAAAGTATTCCGGATAATCAAACATGCGTTCATTTCATAGGAAAAAACATGCACAGTAGCCTACTTTTTGGTAATAACCACCAAGCTTCTCATTTAACTGCAACGCTTTCTCACATAACAAAGGTCCAGAAGTGGGATCTCCCTTACTTCTTGTCTGAATAAACCATAAGTACACCGCTTCTTCCAATTTTTATCCCTAGCTGATCTCGTGGTTCTACTCTTTTTAGACCCTTCGTCCTCAGAATTTCAACTTTCCTTTCTTCAAATCAAAAAATGTGGATTTTCTAATACTTAAGTTTTCATTAGACACTGCACACACTCACCTTTATCCAGTTTATTAATGATCTCCACCTTCTTCTCAATGGATAAAACATTGCGATTTCGTTTTCCTTTTTTGTCACACGTAGAAGCCACTTTCACAACGTAATATAGTGCTGTACAGTACACACACTCGCATACTGTAACACATTGAAACATTATAGAGTAAACAAACGGAAGGAGTCATAAGAGACAACGTTTGGAAACGAGAACAGACTCATTACTATAGGCAGCATGCGCTACTCCGTCTTTTTTTTTGCTCGTCCGGATAATTGACGTTCCGGTTGTTTGACGTCCGGATAAACGACGTTCTACTGTATTATTGGTGGCAATGTGTTCGAAAGCTACTAAAAGTTCCGTGAGATTGGAATAAACTTACTACCAACTGCATAAATTAGTTAACACCTGGGTGACATCTGTCCCCCCTCGTGCCTTGTATATTTACATCTCTGCTTTTAAAAGTTACACAATGAACTATTAAAATAATAAAACATTTAAATTACTTCCCATCTATTGTATTATCCTTGTGTCAAACACAGTACTGGATTGTGGAATGTTAGGGTCAGATGACCTGTCTGTTCTGTCCCTTCAAGCAGCACTCTGCTCCCATCTCCATTATTAGAGGATCATATTTTTGTGGTTTAAGTCGTGCAGTCAGTGTAGAATATTATCTGATGTGAATCAGACTGTCTAAATTAACTTTTGAGTTATATATAGTTTGCTTATGTAGGTATGCCTCAAAAGACAAACTAATATATTCAGGTCCTAGGAATCAATCACAAGAACTGTACACAGATGTTAATAGGGCTTTAATGTTTCAAAACATCTGTAGATTGTATATAGTAGATTGTAAGTTAAGTTATGCAAAGCTGAGTTGACAAACTAAGAATATATTCTGGTTCTAGGATTTAAGATTGAAGGGGTATACCTAATTGTTTGCAAATGAGAAGAGGCTTATAATGTTTCATAACATCAGTAAACTGTATATACTAGATTGTAAGTTAGGTTATGTATAGCTGAGTTGACAAACTAAGGTTATGTTCAGGTTCTAGGATTAAAGAATGAAGGGAATATAATGTTTGCAGATGAGAAAAGGCTTACAATGCTTCATAACATCTGTAGACTGTATATAGTAGATTGTAAGTTAGGTTATGTGTGATTGAGATGACGGAACTGTTCTGTTCAGGTCCTACAATAAAATGCAAAGATGATACAAATGTTTCAGAGAATCTGTAGACTGTATATAGTAGATAGTAATTTAGGTTATGTGTATAAGAAATTAGATTATGTATATCTGAGTTGACAAACTAAGGTTGTATTCAGGTTCAAGGAAATTTGAAGGGGATGTAATGTTTGCAGATGTGAATAAGGCTTAAAATGCTTCATGACATCTGTAGACTGTATATAGTATATTGTAAGTTAGGTTAGGTATGCCTGAGATGAGTTTTATTCAGCTCCGAGGGTAAATTGTAAAGAATCATAATGTTTACATATGTGAATAAAGCTAAAAAAAAAAAATCTGTAGACTGTACGTAGTACAGTAGATAACAAATGATGTTTTAAATCGTAAGTTGGGTAAAGTTGGCCTATGCCTGAGAATACAGACCATTTTATTCAGGTTCTGAGATTCAGATGTAAAGAAGATCAAGTACAGTAATGTTTGCGGTGGGAGTAGGGCCTAAAATGCTTCAAAACCATCTGTAGACTGTATATTACTAGATTGTAAGTTAGGTTATGTATGCCTGAGAATATTAACTGTTTACCTGGGCCCTAATATTAACGTATCCTGGGGTAGCCTATACAATGTTTCCTTAAGGGAGACTCCACTGAAAAATTTAACTTCTCTCCTACTGCATCGATTTCAAATTAATTTTATATATCACATCAAGATGTAGCAATGTCTAAGGTTTGAAAGCCATAACTTGAATGGCTTTTGAATTATTAATTTTTAATGTGGTTTTAAATGGCATTTTTAAAAACCAACTTTTGGTACAGAGATATCAATTTTTACATTTTAATTTTTTCAGACCCAGTATCAGGACATAGTTTAAGAGTTCCGTGCATTTATTTTATGAGAATGTTTGAATATTTATCCTTAGTTCATTTCTCAAATTTCAAATTAATTTTTTCAAGTAATTTGCACATAAATGTCATAAAAAGTCATTGAAACTGTGAAACTGCATATCATTTAAAATTAATGGCACAGAAGGATGCAAATACCTCGTGACTTAGTACTAAAAAAAAAACAATGAGATTGGTTAATATTTGGGATAAAAAAGTTGGTATTGAAGTTAGAAATCAAACTTATAAAAATGTACCTCTCAACAAAATGTTTGTCGAAATCACTAGTTCAGCTTTTTATCACCAGGAATTGCAACATTTGAAGGAAAAGCAAAGAGCCAACTTTGGAACAATGATTATCCGATTGGTGAGAAGATGGTCGTGTTTCATGGTTATAACATCAAATACTATCTTCGACAGCTGTCAGTAAGCCAGTCCCCCCCCTCAGCCCCTTCATGCAGTCCATATATCAAGTATTATTACTTATTTATAATTCGAATAGCACCAAATCCTTCTGGGATCTAAGAGGAAACACTCCAAGGGTCTGAAATAGCAAATAAAAATTCTTTGAAAAAATTGAAGTTTTGCGGTAGAGTCTCCCCTCAAATTACATTATGTTTGCACGTGTGATTAAGGCTTTGGTTCCTTTGAAACTTGTTGACTGTAGATACTAGATCGTAAGTTAGGTTATGTATGCCTGAGAATATTAACTGTTTACCTGGGTCCTAATATTAACGTATCCTGGGGTAGTCTATACAATGTTTCCCTAAGTTATATTGTGTTTGCACGTGTGAATAAGGCTTTGGTTCCTTTGAAACGTGTAGACTGTATAAACTAGATCGTAAGTTAGGTTATGTATGCCTGAGACTGTTTACCTGGGTCCTAATATTAACGTATCCTGGGGTAGCCTATACAATGTTTCCCTAAGTTACATTATGTTTGCACGTGTGAATAAGGCTTTGGTTCCTTTGAAACGTGTGGACTGTAGATACTAGATCGTAAGTTAGGTTATGTATGCCTGAGAATATTAACTGTTTACCTGGGTCCTAATATTAACGTATCCTGGGGTAGTCTATACAATGTTTCCCTAAGTTATATTGTGTTTGCACGTGTGAATAAGGCTTTGGTTCCTTTGAAACGTGTAGACTGTATATACTAGATCGTAAGCTAGGTTATGTATGCCTGTGAATATAAACTGTTTCATATGGGTCCTAATCAGTGGTGGTGAACATCGCAGTGGATTGCACCAGATTTATTATTATTAAAATAACTGTTCATTATCAGATGCATAGGGGCAGATGACCTTGCTGTTCTGCCCCTTAAAGCAACAATAACCAACTATCAGACACATTTATTGTAATTTTAGTCTTAGTTTCATTGTAATTTACAACAAAGGACTATATCCCTATCTGCAAATAAGTTCAAATGCCAAACAAACAAGACAACCTGCATTATACGGCAGTGAGTAAAGGATGTATCGCACAGTGTATGTACATTGTACGGCAGTAGATCAACAATATCCGAAGCACTTATACCCCGTTTAGACGTCTCGGTTGCGATCCCGATTATCTCTTCTCCCTCAAAACCCCGTGTATAAGTAATTTTCCTTATTTCCTCTCGATCTTTGAGATTGGGAAAACCTAATTCAGCCAAGTCCTTTTTCGCCTGATTGTCTTTGACAATAAATTTATGTCTTTATTAATAGTCTTCATCGACTTTCCCCAATGCTAATTAAAAAATTTCCGTATTTAAACACTGGTATGTTTGTCTCCATCAATCGTTTCGTGTCTCTTTTATCTTTATCTTGATATCAACCAACATAATTACAACCATCATGGCCAACATTACATACTTCTCTCTTTCAAAACACATGGTAATCCAAAATGGTCATCATTTCCACTGCCTACTTCACTCGCACAGCAGGAGGATAGAACACACCGATGATCGCAATGGCCACGAACACGATTATCTAGTTCTCAGAACGGGATCGGGCTGATCCTGTTGGAAGGAAAGTTGATCGCGATAATGTAATCCTGTTGCGTTTAGACGTCCCAACTTAATCTGGATCGGGGCCCGATCCCGATAGCAACCGGGATGTCTAAACGGGGTATTAGTATATTCTTGCCTGTCCTCAAGCCAGCAGAAGTAACTGGGATAGGAGTTACTGGGTCTAACTATAGTGTCATACCAATCATCGCAGAATTCTGGTTGGTGCTCCAGCTGTGCCACAGCCACTTGGCGCAATTCGCTTTGCCAGTGTGGTACCCAGTAAAACTGGTTTTCTTAAGCTATTAAAGAACAAAACTATTTCTTATGCACAGAAGGTGAGAAACGTGTATAAAGTGGTCAATATTTAATTTTCAAAAATAGACTTTTTCCACAGAGATTCATCTGGTCGTTTTAAAACACTGCGACCTATGCCGGCTGTCACTGGTCCTAATATTAAAATGTCGTGGGGTAGTATCTGTAATGTTTGCACATGTCAATAGGGCTTCAGATCCTTAAAAACGTGTGTAGACTGTATATATTAGATTGTAAGTTAGGTTATGTATGCCTGAGAAGATTAACTAAGGTGTTTGCAGATGTGAATAGGATTTAAAATGCTTCAAAATGTCTGTAAACTGTATATATTAGATTGTAAGTTAGGTTATGTATGCCTGAGAAGATAACTAAGGTTATATTCAGGTCCTATATTTAAATTGAAAATATGTCGTGTTAGGAGATGTGAATAGGACTTAAAACGGCTTCAAAATGTCTGTACACTGTATAATTAGATTGTATGTTAGGTTAGGTATACCTGGAAAGATAAACTAAGGTTGTATTCAGGTCCTAGAATTAGTATTAAAGAACGTGGAATATTTGCAGATGTGAATAGAGGTAAAATGCTTTCAAACATCTGTAAATTGTATATAGTAGATTGTAAGAAGTTAGATTATGCATGCCTGTGATGAATGTTCTAATATTTAATGAAAATTCAGTAGACAACAATGCGTCCAAATCTCTTAGAATACCTGATATCCAGAGGTTCCAGAAATATTTTCTGGAAATTTTTGGATTCCCCACCCCAACCTCCGCCACTCAATTAAATTTGCCAGTGAGCCACTTACTGTGTAGTTATAAAATTATTAAGAGTTTCTCTTGGGCTAAACAAATGTTGGTAATTTTGGGAGGGAGAATTGCTATCAGTTTCACCCTCTCCCATATGGATTGGTTGGTGACTTTTTTAAGAAAATGTCAAGTTTTAGATTAAAACATAATTGTTGAATATCTGGCCTGATGAAAATCAGATTTTTCAGGGTCTTTGCACCCCACTGCCAAAACAATACTGCTTTCCTGTTGTGATTCTTAGTGAGCGCAGCTGATCATGCACCTTATGTGAGTGTCCTGAAACCAATTTTAGGTGTATAACTGGTGTGAAATGTGCTATTATGAGACAATTCTTTCCAGAATAATTTTGTCAGTTAACTTATTTTTTCATGCATGGTATTCTTCATTTTGCATTGTAAAAAGTACCTCAGTAGGCCTCCTATTTAGAAGGCCTGCTCTAGTGTATTGCTGAATGGATATAATACATTCTGGTCATTTAAAAGGTAAAGTAGGAGGGTTGAGCTATCAATATACCTTTCAATATTTTAAAATGCTGTTTCCTTCATCCAAAGAAGAGGGGAATTTTTAGGTTGGAAAACCTGGAATTTTAAAATATCCTTCCTGAAATAAATTACATAAGAGTGTGTGTTTGATTTTGTCAGACCATAATGTATACGTACCATACTTCCCATGTAACAATTAATGTTTATAGATTCAGCTGCAGAGCATCTATAAGCCCTATATACAGTACATTAGATTTTTAGGATTCTGTAGAAGAGGCACCAATGCAGAAGTGTCTTGTGCTTCTTTTCTATTGATTCGCACAATTATATAATATTATTTAAGTAGCTATAAGGCATGCCTAGGTTAAGTTTGCTTAAGAGGAACAATGTCAATTTTAAGAAGCCAAACAAATTGTATATACAGTACATTTTAAGTTGTGCCTGTGTTGGCATTGTTCCTGTCTAGGGGAGGGGTCAAGGAAATAACGCAGAAAAACAATTTGTAGCAGTTGAAATCATTTATTACACATCAGAAATCTTATATGCAAATTCGAAAATCTTGATTGGGGCCATGCAAACAATTGCATCTTCAGAGTAAACTTTTATTGGTGACTTTCCATGTTGTGGGTTTCTTTAGTGTTTTCTAGAAATTAGTCTCTGATCTTTTTAATAAAGAACTATAAAAAAAGGAGGCATACAATAGTTTGTGACATGAATTTTTGTCTAGTCTGTAAAGAGTATTAGGATTTTTTCTTTCCTTGCAGGACACTTGGATTTTATTGACCTCTCCCCCCTTATTTAATGTTGTTTCTTATGATGGGAACTGCTTATGAATTAGGGTTTAAGAATTAATATAAAGCAAAGTGCTGTGCAGATCATGGGAGGAATCTGTTTACAGGTGTATATAAGGCTAAGAACCTCTAAAGTTTTGATGATCAAATCTTCAGCAAGCCATACGTCGTGGTGTCCGAGCCGGCATGCAAGAGATCTGAAAGGATGTATTTATAACTCTGCTAAAAAGAAGTGATTTTGAATAAGCCTCAGGCCCAATTTTCACAAAATAAAATCAAGATCAATTGAATCGCTCGCTGTTGAAAGGCACCAAGTCCAATTTTTAAACTTTTGGGATAAACACAAAAAACTGTTTTTTCCACTCTTGTACTGAAATATGAGATGTAATTTTTTGTATGTGGAAAGTGCACACAAACGCTGAAAATAGCATTGTTTTGTATGTTACTAACAATTTTATGGACAAAATACGTAACTGGACTTAGTCCATTTCAACATGGAACAAGCAGAACCTTTGAGCGAGGAATATCATTCACATTCTTAGTTTATTTCCTTTATTTCTAAATGAATAAAGTATCCGCAAGTCTGAAATAAAGGTAAAATGACTGTAATAACTGTTATTTTCTTCAAGTTGAAACACTAATTGCTGGACTAAGTTCCTTTCAACACAAAATAACTAACTTGACGGCTGTGGTAATAGCACAAGCGCTGCCAGGATATGGTTCCATTCACCACATGCATCTTACTTCCTAGGACGCAAAATCACGGTAAAATGGATTTGTCAAAAATGTGGACTTAGTGCCTTTCAACAACGAGCAATTCAATTGAAGTATTAATAAAAGAAATATCTACTTAGGAGAGAATTTTCCTTAAACGATAGTGTAGCCATAAATTTGCAGAATGGAAAGGGATGAAAGTATTTGCTGCATGGGATGTCAAAACAGCATCCGAATTTGGGACATTGGTAGCTCTTTGTGAATGCAAGTCGACCTCTGCCTGAGTATGCGAAACATCATCCGTATGTGTGAACGTTTTCATATATGCTCATCCATAGATATTACACTACTTGATTTTTGCCATTTACTAGTAAGGAAATGAATCATTTACATACCTTCATGTCAATAAATTCTATTTTCAAGGGTAATAAAAACATTGCAATTGTCTTTTGTTGTATCGTACTGTAGTTAACACTGTATCGGTAATTGAAAACCATTTTATGCTTCCATATCTATGTCTAGCATCGTCTTATCCAACTGCAGGCATGTAACGTTGCCAAAATAAATTGCAGGTCACCCAAAAACATGGGGCTGATGACCAAGATATCCTGGGCCCATAACATGAATTAACAATGACAGTAAACTGCAAGAAGAAACCACAGAATTTTTCACAGATTGAAACTTCTAAAGGAATATAAATTTGATTTTTCTATATGGAAATATATTTGAAATTGGCTGTACCACAATGTACTGTTTTTTACATCCGCCAATGGACATACCCAAAGGGCTCTAAAAATGCCAACACACTGCCTATAAAGCATATATATGGACTGTTCAGACAAGTGAAAGCATGATCATTGCTGCCCAGTTGATAATCTCGACTTTAATACACCTGTAAACTGTATATAGTCGATTGTAAGAATTTAGGTCATAGGTCATATATGTTTCATATCTCGGCCCTTCACTCCTCTGTATACTTAACAAACGCTCAAATACCCAATTACACCTCAGAGCACTTAGCTTCTTAGATCATAGACAGGATTACCAGAATTTAATAGCTGGTTGCATGGCACAGTAGTAACTAGGTGGGGATTGAGTGTCATAGAGTAGGATTCGGTGCCACAGTCTGGGGCATGGGTTGCAGTAGCCAAGAACAGTCTCTGCCCTTAACCCTATGGTTGGTCTATGACACAATTTGACACCTGTCACCTAGACAACTTTTCGACAACGGTTATTTAAAACTCGAAGCAGCGCGGCTTTGTATACATCTCCGGCTATCTCTTATCTTATCACCCAGATGAGTCTCGACGATGCAATAGAGGCCACTGTCGTCAGTGTTAGTCGAAGTCTGAACAAGACAACAAGAAGGTGGTGCTCAACGTGCCAAAATTGGACCTGCCCTGCCCATCTGATGGCCGTGTGGGGCAATTGTTTACAAGAGTAGGAAAAGTAGAACATTTGAATTTATGAAATTTTTCACATTATTTGAAAATGATATATATTTAACAATAAAAAGTCAGAGATGGCCAGGGAAAAAATATTTTTTGTCTTTATCTTAATATTATATATTTTAAATGATCAAATACAGTAGAAGCCCGGTATAAGGCGGTTGTCGGGGTACATGCGTTATAGCATACTGCAATATATCGAGAGTGAGCCGTGTAATGACGAACTGCGCATGGAAAGTTAGGAAGTTGCCTGGTGGTATGGACTTAAGCCATAGGTCGCCCAGTGGTTCTTCAGGATCAAGTACCTGGATCGTTATCGTGTCCTTACCGATAGTCTCTATAACGATTACCGCACACCACTTGCACAAAGAAGGGAGGGGATTCAGGAATTGGGGAATGCTCCCCAATAAAAGAGAATGAAAGCTTAACTCCCAGTTTTATTCCTTAAGGGAGTAAAGGAAGCTGCCACGAGGATAAAGTATTGAACGAATGTTCAATTCGAAAAATAAAATGGAAGTATTGATTCTCATCTGGTTTCCCCAGCTGGTGTTCTCAAATATTGCTCAGCTCCGTGCCCCTCGGTCAACGAGCGTTCGGTCCCACTTGCTCGATCTCCTGATCGTAGGCAAAACCTCGTAACTTAGACTTCTTTCTCTGCCGTCGTCACTGACCTCATGGTCTGACCTCTCTCACTGGTATGGTCCCCCTCACACCTGAGGTTTCCGCTTTTATTCAAAAACATGCCAACGCACGCGTGCATACACAGCGCACTGTAGCACTGACTCTGATGACCTGGGGTGAACCGAGGTTGAATGTCCGGTACGGTTCAAGGTGAAATCGACACCGGGACATAACAATATTGTACTATATACTGTACTGTATTGAAATTTAAAGAACATTAAATGTACATACAGTAAAGCATAGGGTACATTTTTAGGTTATCACTCCCAGAATACGCTTTCTGTTTCTGTGACATCGCCACAAGCACACAGAAATCTAGACAATGTATGAATAATTTATGATCCACATGATGGCTGTGCTCATTTCGATTATTGCCAAGGACTTTGTTGACTGCTTCACAATGTTAACCATGAGATGTGTATTCAAAGTTTCTAACAACAATCTTGATACAGGTATATATGTTGATAAGACAAACCCAAGGTTGAGTTTAATTACGTCCATCTCTTTTGGTTATTGTATAGAGAGCTTGAAGTTTGCAGCAGTAAAACATACTGCAGAAATGCTACATGCAGACTATTAAGTTTTTTTAAGTTTATAAAATACCACTGAGAGTGCAAAAATCATTCATAAATGATACAGTATTTTATTTTGGGAGACATAGTTCATCCGTATTATATCCGAATCTGCGCTATATCGGGCTTCTACTGTATGTTGTGTTAAACTCTTTCTGGTAGCAGGTACAATTACCATAGTTAATAAAAGTATTAAACCTTCTCTAGTTTGTAAGTTACTCATACAACAGGAGTTCCAAATGGATACGAGGTCTCAACCACGCGCTTAAACCCGTTGCTGAATTGCACGCACCTAGCGTAGGGTTAACAAAAATGAGGGGGTGTAGGGACATGTTTTGACCCTCCTCCTTCAAAGCATCTATAAATTGTTTATTCTGTGAGTCTGTTCTACTAGCATCTCATTGTTGAATATCATTTTAAGAGTTTCAAATAGAGACAACTACCAAGAGTTTCCTATAAAACACGCCAAGCATGTAGAGTCAGGAAACTTTATATAGTAGTTTATAAGGAATCTTCGGTGTAAGTAGACAGGCATATGTAACCTTTATCATTGGTGTGATAAGCATCGTATCGGCCACTAAGTTTAGACTTGCCTGTCTGATAATCTAGTATTCCACTAATGTTTAATATTATACATTATCCATATTTGATGTATTCAAATAATTCAAGTTCATGTGTAGAAATGTTTATAGATGTGTATTGAGCTTATACAAGCTGTAAAGCATCTATAAACTGTAAATAGTAGTTTGTAAGGAGTATTTTAACGCGCAGAGGAACTAATGTTTACTGATGTCTTTCTCACGCTAAGAAGCTATGAATGGAATTTGTGGTTAATGGCATTAAAAATTCCCAAATTTTAAACATTATTTGTGTTTTCAGATTTAACCTTTTATAGCAGCGAATTGAAAATATGGTTCATGTGTAAGGACTCTGATTTATGGTAATATAAAAGGCTTCAAAGCCGTGAAATGAAATGTTAAAGCGGTGAATTAAAACCAAATCGCTTATAAAGATAATAGCGGAAACTCGGCCGTAAAAGCATGCGCTCGCCTGGAGTCAACGATCACAGTGCCATCTCTTGGTGCGAGTTGACAGCATTACTCTCCTTGCCACCCACAGCTAGCATTTTTGAGTGCGCACCGACCGAAATTTGCATTGTGAAGTTAACATTATGTCTCGGCTTGATATTTAGGCAGCAAATAATTTAAAGATTAGTGTTAAAAGAAACGGAAGATACTTGGTTCTGTACAATTTATATAGAATTCAAAAAAATACTGCAGATAATTCATGACATGGTATTGGTGTGGGTTACTGAAGTCTGGAATATGCCCATACATACCCGTAAGCATTTACACTTATTGATGTGTTACTTTTTGTAATTTAACACTTCCTATGTTTACATACGATTCAGAAGAATCATTTGTCTTATTCACAAATGCCTTTATGAAGACTGCAAAATATGTGCTAGCCAACAACAGAATACATTTCTTGCATACTCCCTCCGATGTGGCACATTCAATCGTAAGTAAATTAACCATCTTGATTTTGACCACATGCGTGCTTTCAATCAAACATTGATCAAAACTGCACCTAAATACTGGTATTTAAAAACGAGTTGAACACGCTTAATTACATTTTTAAAAACCAGTTACCTTCTTGTATATTTCCTAATAAAGTCAGTAAAATTAAAATTTGTGTGTCTGAACTTTTTAGATTACACCAACCTCCTTTAGCTTTAATACGTACACTTTAGAGGCAGATGGCCTCGTTGTTCCGCCCCTTATAACAATAAATAACTACGTACACATTCAATCGGAAATATTGAAGCATGTTGTTAAATGTTAGGCCTACTTTACCGTAGAGTCACCGCATTTTATAATTATGCTGTTATTTCAATATTAACGTTAGGCCTACTATCAACAACCTACCAAGATCTTACCCCTGACTTAACAAGTTTTTTTTCCTGAAATCTTTCTCCACCAAGTGGTCTGAGCATACAACGTGAGTTCTGTTTAAATGTTCTGGGCCATTCCTTTTCAATATGTCATCTAAGTCAGCTCTTCGGCTTCGAATAACCCACTGCGTGCATCTACAGGGTGGGGCAGAATGGACTCCCTGATTTGAAGGATGAATTGTGAAAGAACAAATAAAGATAATCTCAAAACGTTTTTATTTCCCAAAACTACTTTCAATGCCATTTTATTCTCGTTTGGTTGTAAAAATTAGTTCATCCAGGTGACGACCTTGGCGAGCGATGCACATGTTGAGTCGTTCAAAAAAGTTTCCGAAAACTCTTCTCAGCATATCTTCTGATATTCTAGCGACGACATCTGTAATTGCCTCCTTAAGGGCTTCCAAGGTCCTTGGTCGAACTTTGTAAACCTCAGCTTTGAGATAACCCCAAAGAAAAAAATCGCAGATCCTGTCGCCCGTACACTATTAATCCATTTCCTAATGGTTTTAGCATCAGGAACCTTATCATGACGAGCCAAACCAAACCGCCTCCGAAAAGCCCTCTGTGTCGCCACCACACTATCATTGTTTTTAAAGAACGTTTCAACGACAAAGCCTCTATGCTCACCAGACCACTGCATGGCGACTACTGAAATGAAAAGGGCGTAGTTTCCCCGACCTAACGCCACTATCCCCACTCCGCTAACGCACCTGCGCGCTCTACAGTGAGTGTTTGAAACTAGGGATTCCATTCTGCCCCACCCTGTATAAATAAATAAAGAACAGGCTAAAATTAAAGGATTACGAGGCACACAGGCAATTGAAATGGAACACACGTTTAATGTACTTGACATTTACTACAACAGAACTGAACGAACAAGGTGATACATTCTTTTTATACACACCATTACCATAAAACAAAAGAGAAACATATCTCTATGGACCAGGTTTATAATTAACAGTGTGACCAACACAAACCATGGCCACATATTTCAACACACCTCCTTAAACCTGTGGGAGTAGAGGACATGATTTAAGACCCAAGTCTTTACAAAAATAAATATGCTTAGGCTTAGGAAGAGGCTTTGTTAGGATGTCTGCACACATTTTTGAAGTCTCCTCATATTTGATGCATATGGCTTTAGAATCCAAAGCATCTCTAACATGGTGATATTTAGTGTCAATATGTTTGGTCCTATTATGGTGGACTGGATTTTTTGCCAGTTTTTGAGCTGATTGACTATCACTCAATAATATGATGGGTGACTTGAGATCTATAAAGTTAGACAAAACACGTTTCAACCAAACAGCTTCTCTTACACCTTCACTCAGTGCAACATATTCTGCTTCAGTAGATGATAAGGAAATGCATTTTTGCTTTTGAGCTCCCCATGATACAGCACCACCTGCCATTTTGAACACAAAACCACTGTATGATTTTCGGTCATTGCTATCATTAGCCCAGTCAGCATCAACAAATCCCATGAATTGACCTCCATTCCTGACATACTTAAGTGACAAGTCTTTTGTGCAATTTAAATAACGCAGTACTCGCTTTGCAGCAGACCAGTGAGATTCATTGTAACAATGATTAAATTGACTGAGATATGATATCGCATAGCTTATATCTGGACGCGTGCAAACACTTAAATACATGAGCGAACCTACGAGTTCTCTATAAGGAAGATCACTAGTTTCTGTATCAGAAACACCAAGATTTGGTTTGGTTTCCAAGGGAGTACCAATGGGACGTGCATCATGCATACCATATTTCTTTGCAATCTCACTGATGTACTGCTCTTGGCTAATATACATTGTACCATTCTTCTTATCTTGCCTTACTTTAATACCTAAAATATAAGAAATTGGCCCAAGATCTCGTACCTTAAATTCTTTATCAATACAGGTCTTCAATGACTTGATCTCAGACTCATCATTATAAGCCACAATGAAATCATCCACATATAATGCAATAATTACCATACCTTGGGCTTGTTTCTTAAAGTATACACAGGGTTCATCAGCACAATTTTTGTAACCCAATTTGACAAGAACAGAGTGAGCTCGCTCATTCCACAAGCGAGAAGATTGTTTTAAGCCATAAATAGATTTTTTTAACTTGCAAACTTTATGCTCTGAACCTCTCTTGACAAAACTTTCTGGCTGATACATGTAGATCTCTTCATCTAACTTTCCATTGAGAAAAGCAGATTCAGCATCCCAATGTACCACCTTCAGATCTGTTTGGACAGCCAAGGCAAGCAGCATCCTTAACGTGCTGTGTCGAACAACAGGAGAGAAAGTTTCTGTAAAATCTACTCCGTACCTTTGGGTGAAGCCCCTGGCCACAAGTCTGGCTTTATACCTTTGAATGTTACCGTTAGTCTCTTTTTACTTTGAAAACCCACTTACTACTGACAACATTCTTGCCCTGGGGTTTATCAACTAGATCCCATGTGTCATTTAACTGAAGTATCTCCATTTCTCTTTTCATAGCCTGCTCCCACTTAACCCTATCAGGCATGGACAGTGCCTCCTTAACTGTACTAGGTTCAGAGTCATCAGTGAGAGTCAAGTATGTCACATAGTCTGACATGTCTACAGGCTTTTGTTGGCGCCTAGGATACCTTTGATTACCTTCGGCATCCCCCTCCATTGGCTCATTGACGATGGTGGCAGAGCCCACAGAATCACTGCAGTCTGAATCTGTTCCACTAGGGACATAGCTTAAATCAGCTGAGTCAACAGTCTCAGCCACACCAGCACTGCTAATGGGCGATACGCTTTCAAGTTCCGAAATGCACTCTGCCCCATCCCCTGAGTTGTCGGGTTCTGCCTCACTGTCAGTGGGAACTGAGATCTGCAACATTGCAGGTTCATTAATCTGAAAGGATGGACCAACATTACCTGGAGACACATCAGACACCTCCTGGAACACATCTTCAAAGAACTGTGCATCCCTGGACTTAACAAGTTGATGAGTAACAATTTTTTAATGTTATTGGTTTTACGTCCCTTTTAACTACCCTGGCTTTTAGAGACGCCGGGGTGCCGGAATTTTGCCCCGAAGGGGATCTTTAACGTGCCAGTAAATGTACTGGCACGGCTCCCTCGCATTTGCGCACCCTCAAATGCCAGCTGACTGCGCCAGGTTTCGAACCTGCAACCTTGGGCTCAGCAAGCGAGAACGTTACCCCTGAGCCACGCAGCCAGACATGATGAGTAACAGGATGCATGAATCTATAGGCTTTACTGTCCTCACAATAACCACAGAAAATGTGTTTTTCACTTTTAGGATCCAACTTGTTTCTCCTTTGATCAGGGACATGAACTTGTGCTACACAACCAAAAATTCTTAGATGCTCCATATTGACCTTGTTACCAGTCCAGATCTCCTCTGGAACTTTACCTGGAATTTTTCTGGTTGGGGACCTGTTTACAAGATAGGCTGCTGTATTTATTGCTTCAGCCCACATGCGTTTATCTACTTTAGACTCGCTCATCATGGCTCTACATTTATCAAGCAATGTTCTATTCATGCGTTCAGCTACACCATTCTGCTGTGGAGAATAGCTAGTTGTAGTTTGATGCTGAATACCTTCTGATTTAAGTAGCCTCTCAAAAGCTTTGCTACAAAATTCACCACCATTATCAGTGCGTAGGACCTTAATAGATCTTTCACACTGATTCTCGACCTGTGCCTTGAAATCAATAAAGCAATCCAAAACATCACTTTTCTTAGCAAGGAAATACACAAAAACCTTTCTAGAATGATCATCATTGAAGGTCAAGAAATAGCGAGCATTGCTCCAAGATGGAACTGGCATAGGCCCACATAAGTCTGAATAAGATCTAGCTTATTTTTACATACAGTTTTACTCTTACTTGACTTAAATGGTTGTCTAGCTTGTTTACCTTCAGCACATGAAAAACAGTTTTTAAAACCATTATCTGAGAAATTAATTCCATGAGTGAGACTCTCTCTTAACAACTTCATACTGTGGTTGTTAAGATGGCCTAGTCGTTTATGCCATAAATATTCTGAGTCCTCTGAACAAATATTAGCTTGACCACTGAGAGCATTGACTTGGTAAACACCCCCCCACATTACTCGCAGTCAGTGCTACATTACCTGTAGCAACAAAGTTTTCACTATCATAAACTTCACAAGTATTGTCGGTGAATACCACAGCATAACCCTTTTGAGTAGCAGCAGACACAGATAAAAGATTAGCAGTGAGACCAGGAACATATTCTACATTGGACAAGGTTTGTGAAATACCATTTTCTAATTGAACAGTTACATTACCAGATCCTTGGCCATACAATTTTTGATTGTTTGCTGTACTGATCTCCAGATTAGGACCAGCAGTGAAGTTCACCATCGCAAAGTATTGTCGGTGAATACCACAGCATAACCCTTTTGAGTAGCAGCAGACACAGATAAAAGATTAGCAGTGAGACCAGGAACATATTCTACATTGGACAAGGTTTGTGAAATACCATTTTCTAATTGAACAGTTACATTACCAGATCCTTGGCCATACAATTTTTGATTGTTTGCTGTACTGATCTCCAGATTAGGACCAGCAGTGAAGTTCACCATCGCAGTCTTGCTTGAATTCATATGCTTAGTAGCACCAGAGTCAACGAACCAGGCCCCTGTAGAGGCCCTTGCACTTAATGCCTGTCCATCGGTCGCCAGCATCATCTTGTCTTTCTTCAACTTCTGTTGAGTTGAGCTCTGCATCTCCTCTTTCCTGCAATCCCGCTTCCAGTGTCCTGGCTTCTTGCATTTCCAGCAGAAAGGCTTCTTCTTAGTCTTGTCTTCTCGTGAAAACAGAACAGAATCCTTGGATGGCTTGGAAGTACTTTTCCCACTCCAAGTAGTATCTTGTAGCAACTTGGTTCGGACTGTGTCTGCAGTAAGGTCTGTTCCGGAACTTTCCAGAGCCATAATCATAGGCTGAAACTCATCTGGTAGACCTTTCAGCATAAGAGCTGCAACAAACTCGTCGTCCAGTGCCTTATTCATAGACGCAAGTTGCTGAGCAAGTCCCATAACCTCACTAACATACTCTTCCATCGTCTTGTAGTGCTTTAATTTAACTTTGCACAATTTCTTCAAAATGACGATCCGCCGATTCACTCCTTTATCTGAGGAGGCCTTTTCAAGAGCTTCCCAGACTTCCTTCGCGGTCTTACAAGGCATGACGATTGGGAAAATTGATTTATCCACCATGAGGTTGAGTCTGGCCCTAGCCCGACTTTCGTCTTTTGCTTTCTTCGCAGATGTTGTAGTATCTCCATCCGGGTAGCCAACTATACAGCTCCACAGATCTTCGAGTCTTAGGACGTTTTCCATCTCGAATCGCCAATCCACGTAATTTAGACTACCTCGCAGCTTATCTATAGCCGGCAGCGAGGTGCTGGTTGCAGACATGTTGAATTTCACTACGTAGCCGAATTCACAGTTCATATAACAATCAGTCTATCATACGCACTTTATATTCGCACGGTGGATTCGTGGCTGGGCCCATAACCTAAAGGATTACGAGGCACACAGGCAATTGAAATGGAACACGCGTTTAATGTACTTGACATTTACTACAACAGAACTGAACGAACAAGGTGATACAACATTCTTTTTATACACACCATTACCATAAAACAAAAGAGAAACATATCTCTATGGACCAGGTTTATAATTAACAGTGTGACCAACACAAACCATGGCCACATATTTCAACAAAAATATGCTAAATTATATTGTAAAAGCATTCTGTATTAAAAGAAAACCGAACTATCAGTGTAATGGTAGGCTACTTGTTTACAATAAATTCATACTTATATTTCCTTATTTCTTTGTTTATAATTATTACAGTCATATATGGCACAAATACTCCCCGTACCAACCATTACAATGGATAATTAGATCGTCCACAGGTCAATAATTTCTTATAATTGTTTGGTTGGATCTCACGGTTGTAAATCAGCTGGTCTTACGTTGCCAACTCGGACTGCTAGGCGGTGCTGGGGAGCGCTGTCTCCTGTTTTGGAGAGGAGTTTCCGCTATTATCTTTATAAGCTATTTGTTAAAACATCCATAGCGTTGAAATTTAAAAAAAGCAAGTTGTGAGTATGTGTGTGGTGCACAGATTCGGTTAAATCAAGATTATAGAAACATCTGAAGGTATAACAAGCAATTTATTCTTCATCGTCATCAGGTCTTCGCTCCAGCAAGCCGGGGTGCGGTAGTGCAAAAGCCTCTTCTTTTTGTTTTATTCATCCATAGCTGTTTTTGCGGATTCTGTTCAATTTAACATTTACTTCGACAAATATTCTCCGTGACTACCCTAGTCCTTTTCACACTAACTTGTGCTGTCCCAAAGTATAAGCAGAGCATTTTTTCCATGATTTCGGGACTTAGCCAAATCCCTTCTCGAGCTTGATTGGTTATCTCATATCTTTTACTTAGTTATTGTGGTTTTAAGGGGTGGAACAGCGAGGTCATCTGCCCCCTCATATCTTAGAAACATTTATATTTAAGATTTTTTATTATCTATCAAAGCAAAGATGAGAAGTATTACAGTTAATTTTAAAGTAAATATTTTAAAATATCCTATTGCCAGCATTTTGTTGGTATTTGGCATTCTAGGGTAAAAATCGCACCTTCAGTGTCTAAAATGAATGGCATATGTATTTTTTTTTTGTTCCTCCCCCCCCCCGCTATCGTTTTACCCTCCAGGGTTGGCTTTTCCCACGGACTAAGCGAGGGATCCCACCTCTACCGCCACTGAGGGCAGTGTCCTGGAGCTTGAGACTCTGAGTCTGGGATACAATGGGGTGTGTGACCAGCACTACGCCCAGGCGGCCTCACCAGCAAAGTGAACAGGGGGCCTGATGAAGGGATGGGAAGAGTGGGACGGTTAGGCAAGGAAGTGGGAAGGAGGCGGTCGTGGCCTTACAGTAGGGCATTTGCCCGAAGACTTAAGTGGGAAACCACTTCGAGAATGGCTGAGGTGGGAATCGAACCCCCTTTACTCATTTGGGCCTCCCGAGGCTGAGTAGACCCCGTTCCAGTCCTCATACCACTTTTCAAATTTTCATGGCAGAGCCGGGAATCGAACCCAGGACCTCTGGGGCGGCAGCTAACCACGCTGACCGATACGCTACGGAAGCAACATATTTGGGGTAAATATATCGTGATAACATAAGAATCGTCACAGAGAAATTTTGGAAAAGGCCCTACAGTTCTATGGACACCTTTGGAGGATGAAAGCAGACTCACTAAGAAAAATTTTATCATTAATACAAGTAAATTAAAGACCATTTGGACGAGAGATACCCAGGAAGACCTGGAACGATTCAGAATCTCTGAAGACGATGTTAAGGACAGAAATTAAGATATAATATCAGAAAGAAGAGAGTTGAAAAAGTCTCAAGAAAAGAAACAATAGGGGAAAAAATGAACAGAGGAAAGCAAGAAAAAACAGTGAATTAATAAAGAGGTTTTGGGAAGAAAAGAGAAGAGGAAAAGTAAGTGAAGCTGTGATTCTCAAGTTCGCTTGCTCTTCCAAAGGGGAAAAGCCTATAATAATATGTTTGCTGAAATATTTCACGGATATCCATATAACCAAAAATTTGAGACTACAGTATTTATGTGTAATATTTCATGAAACCGTTGCGAAGTAAGTCGTATGGCTGTAGGCTTAGCGGAGTGGTATGATTTCACCGATTCACAGTATCTCCCAAGTCATCTTCAGGTACAGATGATTGTTACTTCAAGCATCTACAACTCGGTTATCTTCCTCCAAACGTACCTTCTTGCAGTTCAGGGGGGGGGGGGGGGGGAGGCTAATTCACAGCTTTTCTGGTACTCTGATGGGCACTCTCTCTCTGTTCGAATTGCTGTTGCTTTATTCTGAGGAAGTAAGATCTGTCACCAACACTTAATGTATTTGTGGGGCCACTACACTCATTTGATCTTGCCTTGATTTTGGACCAATTCGTTAATAAAAAGTGAGTACCGGTAATGCATTGTGTCCAGCAGTGGCTTCGGTGGCGTAATTGGTACCATGCTGAACTGCTGTGCCCAAGATCGCGGGTTCAAACCCGGCTGAAGTCGTTTGATTTTTTTTAGATCGTTAAAATCCTTCAGTATGCCTTCCTTCGGAGGAGAAGTACAGCCGGCGGTCCCATGTCACAGATTTATGGCATGTAAAAGATCCTTACTACAGACTAAACTTGTGTGAAACTAAATTTCTAGGTTAGATTTCATTGGAACGCTCTGTCAAAGTTCCAACGTTCACCACTAGGTGTCAGTGACATCTGGTAGTGAAAGTTGGAACTACTTGAAATTGAACGGAACTTGTAGCTCATCCCATGGGTGTCCACTTGAAGCAGCTACGGCCTCTGGTGAGCCGAACATGTCCTGGGACACTCCCGGCACTAAAAGCCATATGATAAATAAATAATTGTTGAGTCTCCAGGTATTGTCAATAAGAAAATGAAATTGTATTGTATACTTCACTAGATATATTTAACACATTTTTTTCATTATATTTACAAACACACAACTGTTTTTAAAAGAAAAGCAACCATTTTTTTTCTTAAAAAATAATCAGAATTTATCCTTTATTTAATCGAGTGTTTTATCATGAATTGAGAACTTTCGAATGAATCACAGAGATGTCAAATAATTTCACAAATTTCACATCTCTCACAAATGCTGAAAACCATAGACTTCTGCTATGAAGCATCAGTAAACTGTACATAGTAATTATAAGAAGTCTTTCCTGTCGAAGGACCTAGTGTTCCACTCATGTTTTTTTTTAATATTATATAAAAGACTTGGGTGTCTAATATGCATTACATTGATGAGTAGCAATGTTTACTGATGTGAATTGTGCTGTTTAAAAAAAATATGAAAAAATTAAATAAATAAAAAAATGGCTAAAAACATCAGTAAACTGTACATAATAGTTCATAAGGTCTTGTGTAAGTTAATTTAATATTAAATGTAAACTGGTTTAGAGCAGTCATACTTAGAGATCGTGTAGCACCAGTGAAACTGGATATAATAGTTTGTGAGGGCTGACCTGTTTAATGTTCCCAGGTGTGTTGGGCATACATGCTATAAAGACACATCTGGAAACTGTACATAGTAGATTATAAGGAACATGTTGCAGTGTTAAACCGGGAGTCTTCAACCGCAGCTTGGGAAATTTTCAAATTAGCTTGCAGTTAAGAGCAGTATTGCCTGTTTTAGAGCAACAAATTACCTTACAGGGTAGTTTTTGGATACTCATGCCTTCAGGGAAATTTTATCTTACAGTTGAGACATAATATTTAATTTGAGAATCGTTAAATAGTAAAAAAAAAAAAAAAACTGCTATAGCCCTGAAATATCAAGACACCAGATGCACAATGTTTCAAAAATCTCAAGATCGAGCATTACAACTCGGTCAACTGAGTCTCTGGTGAATAGGAAAGGTTCACTTATGAAACTAAGCTCAAGGAAAGGAAAATCCTGAGGTGTTATAATTGTTAATTGAGATATTTTCATTCATGGATTTCTATTTAAAATACATTGAAAAGCACAGTTATTGTTCAATTTGTGTATAATAAGTACTAAAATTGTTCCACTTTTCAATACAAATTTATTTAAGAACTTACATTCTTATCTAATGGTACATGTTTTTTTCAAACCTTCATCAGCCTAGGCAATCTCAAATTTCATACATACATACGTATACAAGTCATACAAATCATAAATTTAAACATATGAAAAAAACATTTCTCAAATTATCAATACAAGTAATTGACTCTTATTTTGTTAAAATTTAATTAAAATTCTTAAAAAATAAAATAACATGTTTTGGTAGTCATTGACTTTTAAAAAATGTCTTCACGTCAACTTTTTCCACACCAAATCTATTTCAAATTATTCTTCGAGCATTACTTATTATTTCAATACGGAAAAATAAAATAAAACATGACAATAGTCATAGATACAAATTCAATTTGTATTTTCTCAATATTGTTTTTATTTTCTTCTTTCTTTCTCCATGCTCCTGTGAAGGACGAGAAATCTTGAGATAAAAAACCACTGTCTGTATCTATAGCTGAGTTAGTGAAATAGCTAGATGCTTATAAAATGGCACTTCCAATCGATAACAAAGCCCTAAATGGCTGGAATTATTGAATAGCTTATGTACCGGCTGTGTAGCTACGTGTATTAACGTGCTAGGCCATTACACACGGCTATCATTGAACGAGTTCACATCTCTACCTTCGGCCATTCTGGAAGGGTTTCCTGTGGTTTGCCCAGTTTCATCCATTGATTTCATATCTCATTAATTTTTCTTCTCGACAAGCATCGAACCACTAAAAGCATATTTCACAAGTCCCATAAGAATGGGAATAAAAATACTTTTGTGTAGGGTGAACAAATCTTTGTAGTTAAATCTGCTGTTCTAATCTGAGGCAGTGGTGGTTGTTACTATTTATTAATATTATTAAGCACATTCGAGATTTTTAAACAGTCGTGATTTTTAAGTTCGTCTGTAAGGCTGGCAGTGCTGCTCTCGCAAAAAATAGTTATGAGATGTTACATGAAGACGAGCTATTATAGGAGTAAATTGACTGCTCATAAGATTTCACACGAGTACAGTAACTTGGCAATTAGTAACTTAGGTGTCGGAGACAGTATTTTGAAATGATATTCCTCGCATTTGTTATACTGTACATGTTTCAATAAGGGCTTAACTTGACAAAACACTCATGGGGGGGGGGGGGGCTCAAGTCAGAAGCTGAAAACTCCTGGTTTAAACATTTTGCAGACACCTGGCGGACGGAGTGAGATGAATAAACTGTATATAGTAGATCATAAGATGTGTTATATTATTTTGGTTTGGTGATAGGGGGGGGAGTGTTGATGGGGGAGATAACTGACTGTATTCTCCTTTCCTCCCCCCTTGTTACAATCGTTGCACACGGATCGCTAATGTTTGTAGGTGTATGCTGAGCTGATGAAGGTTGTAAGCCGCCTACAAACTGTATATAGTTGTATTTAACTTAGGTAAGGATCTTCTCTGTATTATTCAATTAACCTTTTCACTCCCAAGCCCGAGTTAACTCGGACATCCGTGTGTCTTCCGTTGTGCCAACCATGAGTTAACTCGTATTTCAAATGCCCCGCTCTCTCCCGTTCCCGAGTTTAATCACTATTTCACTCCCCAGGTAAGGGTAGTTTTTATTTTGGGGTGGAAATAAGTCATCCATACAAAAGGAGGGTTCACCCCGAGTTCTACGACACCCCATATGTTGAAATCAGATTATTGGTTAGCGAGATACTAAAAAGCCGATGACCTATTGGTTTTGGGTTCTTTTTTTTTTTAAATAACTCGTCTATAAATAATCCTTTAAAAAGCCCCAAGTGCGCATGCTTACAAAAAAGCACTATTTCACCCCCGGGTAAGGCTAGTTTATATTTTAGGGTGGAGATGGATCATCCATAGCAAAGGGGGCGTCACCCCGAGTCCTACGACATGTCTCATGTCGAAATCCGACCATGGATTCAGGAAATATCAACATAAGTGTAGTTAGGCCCCCCAATTATCACCACATCATTGTAATCCTCAGGGACTCACCACATGCTTTACTGCCTAGAAACCCCAACCTACAACCCGGGATGGGGCATGCATAAGCTGGAAAGATACTTGGGAGTGAAAAGGTTAAAAGGTACCTTCGGGTGAGTGGACAGCGAATTAGGAGTTTCTGAAGTCCTATGGTAATTCAGTGTGTAGTTGGAATTACCACACGTCTTCATTCTTGGGAAAATCCAAAAGTAGACTTGACCAAACATTATATTACAGTCAAACATCTTCATTTTTATGAATATATTATTTTTAAATTGGCAATTTTGAGGGAAGTTGTGAAACTGTCAAATCATGCCCTATCTATTTTTCACAACCATTACTAATGAAGAAATGAATTATACTAATCCCATGAATATTAAACACATTCAAACAAATAAAAATTCATGTTTTGTTTTTGTTTTTTCTCCTCGTGAACTTCTTTCATTAAAATGGTTTGACTAGCTATTTTATTTTGCACAGATTTGAATAATAGCACTGACTTCCTATCATATTGGTTGGCTTCCAAACTCCTCTGATATTAACTCCATAAAGCACATGGAATGGAAAGGCACATCAGATGGCTGGAAACATTAATGGCCTCAAGACCTCCAATGATGGCAGTGTTACATACACCTTGTTCAAAGTATTCTGAAGGAGATCAGAATAGGAAAGTTCTAATCCATTGTCCATCCATTCTAGTTTTTTTTTTAATAACAGTAAATATAAACTGTACATAGTACTAGTTAAAATAAGGATCTGTACTATTCAGTCGGATAACATGTGAATGTGCAGCAAAAAGTTGTGTAAGGCCACCCTTCCAAAACAGAGGTATAGGCCTTAAACATTGTGTCAACGTATACCATTCCTGTTAGCCCTCAACATGCAGTAAAAAATGCTTCTCCTTAATAAAATTCGTGGTAAATGAAATCTGGAAAATAATACCGTTAGTCAATAAATTGTAATTCTTGAGTACAGTGTACCGGTTTCAGTTACATTATACATGGTGGCCACTACTCCTGGAAAAAGACAAAACAATTGAAAACTCCTGGAAAATAGCCACTGTTAATTAATTATAAAAGTCTTTCCATCTTAAATCATACTCCCGCTGCGGTTTTGGGTGAGCACTCTATCGTTAACGAAAGAAATTTCCTCAGGCTACCTGTTTCTGTGTGGGAGAAAACGCGATAGTATTTTTGTAAAACATATTGAGTATAGACAACTTCACCGCAATAAAATTGCTGGCGGTATTATTTTCTCTTTTTTTAAAGTGGATATTTGAGTCACGAAGGTTTTTTTAAAACAACAATTAAATCATTTGTGTGGGCTTGTGTATCAATATGGCAATCACCACTAATATTTGTCAACATCTGTATAAGTAAACCAAACACAACTGCTTTATTTTGTTCTTGAAGTATTTTATTGGTGCCTTTATTGTGGCGAAGTTAGGGCTCTAGGCCCTCTCTTACACTTAACCACACACAGTGCAACTTACACGAATACTCACATACGTTATTCTTAACCTACCAAACTTAAATACTAGGAAAACCTTAAATACTAGAATAAAATAAAATAAAAATTGGCGACTGCGTGATATTAGCTAAGCTATACAATTTAAATGACACATTTTTAACAAAATTATACTATGGTCATTCACTCACACATTCATACACAAATTGTTCTAGTTGGCCTACGAATTCAAGAGGAAATCTTTACATGCACGTTTGAAAGTTGTAAGGGATGTACAATTTCTGATGTCACGAGTAGGCAACCGATAAAGCCCCGCACTTGCGCTTATTTTTAAATCTGGAAAAATGAGAATTTCTCCTGGAAAATCGTTGACCTATTTGAGTGGCCACCATTATTATAACCTTCTTCAGCAAACGGTAGTTAATACAGGGAGATTCTTTTGCTGGAGCGGGGAAACCATAACTAAGTACATTAATTGGACGGCGTTATGCATTAAGCGGCTAAGCGTCAATTTTTGGAAATTGAGTTATTAGCACCATCTAGTGTGTATGGTCTAGAACTACATTCTTTTTACATAAGTATGCCATTTTTCTTAATATTTGCCATTAATTTTATAGAAAAGTCTAAGCGCCATTCCCTTTATCTTAGGTTAAGAGTTTTGCATTAATCGGCTATGAGGCGAAACTAGGAAGCTATCCTTCGAAACGCTATATTGAGTTCTGCAAGAAACAGCCAAGCGACATTTCATTGTCTCTCACACTTTGTCTGGGTTGTCTGGTGGAAGAGCTTTGACGAGAAGTTACACTCTGGCAGGAGTATCAGTCTGTAAAATGTGCTTTATCCAGACCCTAAGAATATCAGGGGATCGCATTAACAACTATCTTAAGAAAGCCAACGAACTACAAGGAATTATTACGGATAACAGAGGTAAATCAGGAGGTTATAACAGAATAACCGATAGTAAGATGGCTGAAATTATCGAGCACATTAATAAATTTCCTTTGTACAAGTCACATTATTGCAGATCAGAAACAAGCACTCTTTCTCCCGTCACATGTCACACTTCCAGTTATGTATGAATTACACATAAAGGAATATTCAGCCAGTTTCCCTCTCATAAATCATAATATAAGAAAGTATTTTACTCCAGATTCAACCTACGACGAAACCCGCTTAAGAATGACACATGCAACTTTTGTGTCTCTTCAAATGATCAAATAATCAATAAAAATGGTGACACTGATGTGATAAAGATGAACTTGCTTGCTCATCAGGAGGATGCAGATAATACTCGAAGTACAATGAAGAGTGACTTTCATTAACAACCGAAATTAATGGACTGCCGGTGCTTAGCTTTGATATGCAGAGGACACTGCCCCTGCCGAGAATTCCAACAAACATAATATTCTACAAACGTCAGTTATGGCTGTGTAACTGTGGAATTCATGACGCTTCATCGAATAAAGGCTTCTGCTATCTGTGACTCTAGGGCCAAGCTGGGTGCGGAGCCCAAGAGGTGGGCTCTTGTCTAAGAAATTACATCACTGAACATTCAGAAAAAGGCACGGAACAACTTGTACTTTGGTCCGATTCCTGCGAAGGGCAGAATCGGAACTTAAAAATGGTCCTAATGCTGAAGTCTGTCATGGAGTCACATCCAACTTTAAAGACCATAAAAATGCAATTTCTGGTTTTCGGGCACAGCTATTTGCCCAATGATGATTTCAGAGATATTGAAAGTGCCTTGAAGTTTCATCAAAGATTATATACACCAGAAGATTACAAGGAAGTAATGAGAACTTCCGAAAGAAGAACAAGCTGGTCGTGAAACAAATGAAAAGAGAAGATTTTGTGGGCACGGCATCCGTTGAGAAACAAATAATAAATAGAAAGAAAGATACCAATGGAAATGGAGCAAGCTGGCTAACAACACGGGAAATTGAAATAAGTAAGGAAAGCCCATGGCTGTTGACTTTAAAACGTACTTACGATAACAAAGACGGCCAAGTAATCAATTTGAAGAGGAGAAATAGCGCACGCCAATGTGACCAGAATAACCTCAGTTTTTTGCCTTAATGCTCTATGGCCAAACGGAAAAGCTATATCAGAGCCAAAATTACAGGTTCTCATAAGTGTCATGCATCTGATACCATCCGATGCCAAGGAGTTCTACGAAGGCCTTCATTCAGATGGAAACCGTTTTGACTACATCGACGATTTTGGTAGTGAACTCGATTTCTCGATACAAGGTGAAACCTAAGACTGTGTCAATTTCCTATTGTGTGAAAAACATTTACATCATAAAGTAGAATGTAACACCAATGTTTATAGCATTAGTTCATTTAGTATAATATTGATTTAAGTTTGATTCTGGTATTCAAATATATCTGTGTTTCTATTAGACTATTGAGAATAAAATTGCAATTAAGGACACACGAGTACTCATTGTACGCGTCAAAGTCTCCAGAAACTGGAATTAAAATAAAAATGTATAAAGGGCTAAAAGACTTAAAAAGGTGCTTAGATGGTTTACGCATAACTATCGTTTACGATAGAATAACGTAACAACAAGCTATTCACCAAAAATGGAGCTTAGCAGTTTTATGCGTAACTAAACTCACAGATAACATAAAGCAGCTAAGTGACAATTGGTAATAAATCAATTATTTGCTGTATGTTTGTAATTTAAACGCAATAACTATCAACAATGCATATAGATAAGGGTTTGTTTGCTTTTAAAACTCAAACTTGGCCAACAGGAGAGAATTTGTGATAGTTTAAATGTCATAACTTTCAATCACGTTTTTCTCAATATCAGCTTTTGGTGGATAGCTGTTTAATGCATAACGCCATCCAATTAATGGTCAATTTACCGGTAAATCATGATTAAAGAACTTGTCTATCCACATGAGAAGCTTGAGTGTCCTCCTTCAGCTGACAGACAGGCGTTGTATCGTGTAAATAAATTACCGTTTACACATTGTAATTCCCTTCTGTTGTGAGGGATATCTGCTGCCGTATATTGTTTTCCAGCTCCACTAGGGTACGGGTAATTGATCTGTACACTTTGATGTTCAATCGTGGGTTAATTTAAAATACAAACGGGCTTAGGTCCTTGCTTCGATCAATTACAGTAGACATGCAGGGGGGGTGCAGGTGTAGCTACATAATGTAACTTACAAAGTCAGCTGATGGAGAACATTTTTAGTATCTTCTGTGAAAAGGTACTGGTGACTTGAGGTCATCCAGATTCCCAAGAAATAAAAAAAAAACATCTGTGCTTCTTTAATTAAATCTTTCAGCTGTTGTTTGTTACCTTCTTATCTGAGCGTTGACACTACACACACTACTTGATGAAAGTTTAGTGACATAATGACTTGAATGATCCTGGTTAGCTCGCCTCTGCCGCGCGTGCGCCCGGCAGTCGTCCGCTGGTCCTGCTCCAGCAAAAGACTCTCACTGTACAAATGAAGTTGAAAGATTGACACAAAATTTTATAAAAAGGCTGATGTCTGTTACAATATGGTTGGATTAACGATGAAAGATACATCTCTTGAAAAGACAGCTCGAAGTGGAAATGTCAATGATGTTGTAATGGTAATTAGTGCCCCATGTTGGTAGCGACAAATGTAATGGTTTCGCTAGCCCACACTGTTGGGAGAAAAATGTAACTGTTTACCTTTGCCTAAGCTATGTTGTTTTAATGGGCGCCAAGACCTCAATGCAATGTTGAAATCTAAATTTGTATTTAACAACGTCTAGCTCTGGCAGAACACATTCAAGACTCTATTCACTCAGATCGTGGTATGATTTGATCATTAACCCAACAAACAATTGTATCAGGAGAAGGAATTGGTCTATATCTAATGCTACCTACTGAAAGCAAAGATTGCATTGTAAAAGAAATGAATTTATTATATAAAACAAGTACAGCAAAATTAATAATAATAATAAGTTTAAAATTTAAATTGGAGCGTTGTGATTTGAATATTACCGATAGAAAATTACGTGAAAACGGAGTCTGATAAATTGATTTTACTCTTATTTCCAAGCTATGAAGTTACTGAATTATGAAATATAAAACAAAGAAAAATGAGAGATTGCGTATTTCTGCGTCATTAGCGCTTACCCCTGGAAATTGCCAATGCATTTCCCTCGTTCTTGATGATATTGTGTGCTTCCCACAGTCTCCTGGACGTCGTCATCTCCGTCGAAATTTGATGATATTCTGGTAGATTAGATAATTCTATGGTCCGTACATCGGACCCAAACTCTCGTAAAACCGCACTGGTTACGTTTTACAAAAGTTCGTCGCTAACTCCACTGAACATCGGAGCGACACGCACTTGCGACCGTACTCTGGAAATTCTACACAGATTGTCCGCGTTTCACGGAACATCGGAGCGTCCCCCGCGTATAACCATACTCCGCAAGTATTTCACAGATAGTCCTCGTTTCACGGCGCGTCGAACGATATATTCACCTGTTGGCTCCCCCCCATGGTACTGTCTTCCAGCTTACGTTGTCTCCGCTGATTGGCTGAGCACGCCGCCACTTCCCCTCCTCCGGTTCATTACACTCGGCGGGAGGGTTCCGTTTCAACAATTCGCCTTTCCTTGACGATGCGACCCAAGATTGCGTCATGCTTCTCGACAGGAATCAGCTTGTATTTGAATTCCCAGTGAGTCACGTCTCTCGATATACCCTAACTGACGAAAACTCCGTAAAATTCCGTAATCAGATAATTTTCTATGATATCGTCGTTCGTAATAATTTGCTTGTTAGCGTTTTCTAAGACATAGAAAACCTATCTGTATGCTTATAATTTTTATAAAATGCTCCGAAAATATCTTAATAATAATTATAATAAATTAATAATAATAATAAATTAACATGAAAAATTATCTTGGCTGAACAATTTGCCGCGTAAATAAATATAGAATGGCTTCCTACTGACTTATGCCAGTTGCATAAAAAAAACCTCGAAAAACACGTTACAATGTGGATCTGATGTAACGGTTCATTGAACATTTTTGAGGTTGGGATGATTTGTAATTGTGATCATAAGTTTGTTGGAATAAAATGCTTTATGATATGTTACTGTGAAAATAGTTAGTCCAATAAAATAGAGTTGTTATAAATGAATGTTTGATCATGGATTATGACCTTGGTTCTCAAATGTACAATAGATTTGTATTTTAAGCAGTAGCGTAGCCAAGATCGACCATTGGGGGGGTTATAGTGCGCGTCATTATCTAATTATAAGGACACTGATACAAGTGAATGACGTTGATATTCATGTAATGTGTAAATTGCGTTGTCTTGAAAACTTGTTTAGCCTCGTGGGGAGCTGGGCCGACAACAGTACAGTGATTTGGTGATGCAGACATTAATCACAACCATACTCATTGCATGAGTTATAGACGCGGCAGCCAGTGTCATTATTTAATTTAATAAAAGTTTTATTTAGCTTATTGCTTAACAATTTGTTTGGTTTTTAATTTTTTATTTGAGAATAGTGTTACGTGCCACCCCCTAGTGGCACTTCCGTTAACTGGATTATGGTGGGTAGAAGCACAACACAAATTGTTCCTTTCAAGGAACGTATTAGCTTTATTTTGGGCCAGAAAGATACACCACACAATAGCAAATACAAGCAATTAATTCTCACTCTAGTTTCCTCTTGTAGGGAACACTTCCCTTTCACTTGTCAATAAGCCACAGAAGTTAATCCCTCCTAATGAGGTGGCCCCCTGCGCTGGCTGGAAATAACTGCAATCAGCCTGTCACCGTACTACACACTGTTTCACAATTCACCACAATGACCTCTGTCGCACTGGAAAACACACACTCTTCAAATACAGTCCCTCCGTAGGCTTCACACTCCTTCGCTGTCAAGAGAATCAGCTTCATTCGCTGTCAAGAGAATCAGCTTCACTAGGGTTTCGCAAGTCACGTGACCAACTGTTGTCGCACTCGCTCAAAAGCACTCTCTAGCTCAAAAACACAGTCCGCCTCGCTGGCCAGGTCGCTCTTATATAGCAGGCTGGTGACTCAATGAATGATTCCAGAATTCACGGCTTCTCGAGATTTCCATCACTGGCTGGGTCACGAATATTCTGGACCATCCCTTTGTCCTCGCAGCCAGTTGCGTAAGGCGCAGGTAATACACTGAGGCAGAGCATAGCCCGGGGCAGCTGTGACTCACGCGGCGAGGCGACGAAACACTCACAGCCGTAACACCAGACAACTGATGATAGCGCTACAATTTCATTTCTTCCTAGTCTTCACCTTCCCCTTCTTCCAATATTCCTTCATATGGATAGTGTGCTGCTGCTGCTTCTGTTCATCTGTCCAGGTTCTTCCAGCCTTGGCAATACCTTCATCTTGGAGCCCTTCCAAATTTTGAATAATGGTCCGAAATGTGTCCCTATCTAACATCTGAACTTCATGACTGTTGGACCTTTCTAGATCTTCATGAGCTTCCTTAGTCCACGCCGTAGGTGTCTTCTTGTTCCATAGGTAGTCTAATATCTTCTTGGTTATTCCGGTTTTGTCCATTCTGTACAAATGTCCGAGAAATGACAACCTCCTCCTTTTCATGGTTTCTTTGATTTTCTCCACATTTTTGTACAGTAGACTCCATTTTTGTTCCGAAGTTTCCAGCCGGCTTCAGTCTGGACTGGACCCATGATTTTCCAAGGTATTCTTCTTTCTAGGATCTCCAGCTTCTCCAATTTGTAGTTCATTGAGAGGCAATTGTTGGCATATAAACACAGTGTTATAGTGCTTTATCTTGGCGTTCCGATTTATATGCAGATCAACCTGGTAGTAATAGGGCATTTTTGCTAAAACAGGTTGAAAAAAAAAATAATGTTTAACATTTTTGTGGTGTTGAATATTTACTAAATTTAGAGAGAAAGGGATAAAATGTACTAAAATCCATTCTTCCCCGTCTTAGGCGAATGTACATTTTGATTGTTCCTTATAGAGTACTGTCCCTAGATCTCTCACCGTGAACACGACTGCTCCTAGGGAGGGAAATACGAAATATTTCTTTTTGTTAAATTGTATCTCCTTTTCCTTGTCATGGTGGGTGAGGGGTTATTGTGTCGGACTACCAACCCCAAGCTTGCAGGTTCGCTCCTGGGCATGGTAAGTGATTTTTGAAAGGCGTCAAAAATCTCGGCACGCATGTCCTACATTGTTAGCATGTTAAAGAACCCATTTCAATTCAGTAGGCCGTGTTATTAATGGCAAAATTAATCTCTGGGTTTTCCGCCAACACAAAGTTCCTCCTTTCTCTACTAGAAATGAGGCAGATGACCTAGAGTTTCGCCCCTTAAAACAATAACTAACTCTTCTAGAAAGCGCTATAGTGTTAAGGAGCTTATATATCTAACCTCCTTGACTTTCATAGCGGTGCATGGAACAACAAAATTGACATGCAAGCTGCCCTCTGGGCGCCAAATAACAAAGATTGCACCCGGGGCCATACGATATTATCTTCTTTTCACTAAATTTAGTAAGCATTCAACACCTCAGAATTATAAGCATTCCTTACACTCATATCATACATTTGAATGGATATTACTAATGAGTAGCATTTTTACTGTACTGTACTTTCAGGCCCAACAGTAAAATGTGTATGTTGGCCAAACGTTTCAGTGCTGTAACTTTTTGGATGAGTGTCTTTAACTTTCTACTGACATTGTAGATATTTTTTTGAAGTACTAGTGTTTATGATTAATAAGAGAGCCATCTGTACTGTGTAGTTAGTTAACATGTGGTTAGTCTCTAATAAATTGTATATAGTAGTATTTACGATAGATAAGGAACATCTGTACTATCCTGTCAGATAAGATGGCATCCCTCCTAAAAATGCATCATCTAAAAGTAAATTACTCTCAATGTTTTTAAACTACAATAAGGCATCTATAAGGAACATCTGTACTGTATATTTAAGATAAGGAACATCTGTACTATCCAGTCAGATAATGTGCGAACACATCCTAAACTGTAAGTTAAGATAGATTAGGACAATCTGTATTATCCAGTGAGATACGATGAAGCATGATAAAGTAAACTGTATTTAAGATAGATAAAGAACATCTGTACTATTCAGTCAGATAATGCGTGAACAGAGCCTAAACTGTAAGTTAAGTTAGATTAGGACAATCTGTATTATCCAGTCAGATAAGATGAGGCATCCTCAAGCAAACCGCACTGTATATAGTTAGTATTTAAGATAGATAAGGAACATCTGTACTACCCAGTCAGATAAAATGAGGCATCTTCAAGTAAACGGCACTGTATATAGTAGTATTTAAGATAGATTAGGAACATCTGTACTACCCAGTCAGATAAGATTAAGTATGCTAAATGTAGATTGTACTGTATATAGTAGTATTTAAAATAGGTAAGTCCAGTCAGATAATGTGTGAACACAAAAACTGTAAGTTAGATCAGGACAATCTGTATTATCTGTAATCAGATAACAAAATCTATCGCATACTTAAAAATTATACATATAAGATATGTCAGGTAATCTGTACTATTCAGTCGAGATGAAGAATGCCCCAAATAATATATAGTGGTATTCAACATCGGTTGGGGACATCTATACGATGTGCATTCAAGTTATAACACCTCCGATTTTTTTTTCTCTCAAACTAATCACACTCAAACTGTGAAACTTCTCGACATAATCGCCCTGCAGCTGTAAACCTTTTTCATGACTATCCCATGCCTCCATGGCTGCTGCGTATGCTTCTTTAGGAGTCTGCTTTAACCAATGGAAAATCGCTGAGGCAATATCTGCACGGCTGGAGAATGTGCGACCACGGAGAGAGTCTTTCATCGTTCAAATCGTCTAAAAGTTGCTAGGAGCCAGGTCAGGTGATTAGGGAGCATGAAAGATCACTTCGAAAGTTACCGCGTAAAGCATACAGGGTTGCGTTCACCTGATGTGCTGGTGCGTTGTCTTGTGAAAGAGAGCACGTGCAACCTTTTCTGGTTGTATTTCACGCGATGCTGGAATGAGCTTGTTCTTGAAAACAACTCTGTAGAATGCACCTGTCACCGCTATCCCCCCTTTAGAACGCAATGAGTAAGGATTATCCCATCACTGTCCCAGAACAAGGCCACCATCATTTTTTCAGAACTGGCGCTTAGCAGAATTTTTTTTGGTGGTGGCAAGTCTGTGTGCTTCCATTGATCTGACTGGCACTTCACTTCAGGATTGAAAAATGGCATTCAAGTCTTATCCATTGTCACAATGCATGAAAAGAAAGTCCCCTTTATGCCATCATCGCGCGTCAACATTGCCTGACAACATGCAATGTGCACAGCCTTGTGGTCATCAGTCTGCATTCGTGGCATCCACCTGGAGGACACTCTTTGCATTTTCAGGTCTTCATGCAGGATTGTGTGCACAGATCTCACAGAATTGCCAACTTTGGAGGTGGTGTGTTCCACAGTTTAATTTAAGTGGCCCACCTCTCTCAACTCGGCCTAAGTTTATTCCAGTTTACTGCCCAGAACTAGAACTGAACAGCATATACAATCCCCAACAATAAGTGCCTTTCAATTATACAATGAACATTCAATAGCAACCAACCTCAACTTATTCAGTTACACATAATAGTTCCTTTGTTTCTGCCTGCTGTGCGATCACATGAACTCGTACATTCCACCTACCAATTTCCTGCACAGAATTATTTTACAGTGGAACTTGGATAATTCAAACCTCAAGGGAGCAGTAAGAAAATTCGAATTAAGAAAGTTCTTTGAAAGGGGTAGAGAAAAGTATGGTATTACGTTTACATAATGATTTACGTTCAACAAAGCAGATTAACAGACGACGGTACTGTATAATGACTGTATCGTGAATAACCTCAAAAGTTTCAAATGAAAATCCACAGCCTGCTTCCAGTCTCCGACCGGTCAGGAATGGAAGCCTCCGTGGTTTAGGCGGCAGCACGCCGGCCTCTCACCGCTGATTCCGTGGTTCAAATCCCGGTCACTCCGTGTGAGATGTGTGCTGGACAAAACGGAAGCAGACAGATTTTTCTCCGGGTACTCCGGTTCTCCCTGTCAAAAAAAATTCATTCCAGCAACACTCTCCACTATCATTTCATTTGTCATTCATTTAAACATTGCCCCAGAGGAGTGCGTCAGGCCTCGGCAGCTGGCACAGTCATATCCTCGCCGCTAGATGGGGGCTTCATTCATTCAAAAGTTTCAAATGATAAAATAGAACCAAAATGTACTATTCACCTATTTAACGACAGTAGTAATCCAGCAATCTAGTTAAGTCGTGGAGAAATCTACTGTTTTTCAAAAAAGTTTGAGATATTTACCTATTTCCTACAATTAAGTCTCTCGGCCATCACAAAAGTATCTAACAAATCTAATAAACGGAAAATAGAATCACGTGTGTCTTTTCTACTAAAAAAAAAAGCCTTAGTTTTGTGATGTGGTTTGTTGCTTGGGCTGCATTCGGAACAGTCTTTTCGGGAACCATCTTGTTTTTCGGAGTTTTTACACCTAAAAACTTCGAATTAGCCAAAATATAATTCGAATTAACCACTATTTTTTAGCATTGATTGTATATAAAATGCTAGGGACCAAGAGAAAAATTCGAATTAAAGAAGATTTCGAATTATAGAAGTTCGAATTAGCCACGTTCCACTGTATTTTCATATTCAGTTGTGGAATTAATTTAGATTACCATCTCAAAATTATGCCTGTCAATTATATTATAACTTTTTAGAATTGTGTAACCAATTGTATATGTGTTTTTTATTAGGCAAGTGCCTGTTAGAATCGCAATAAATCCAAATTAATAAATAAACCAATTTTCTCCACTTGCTCGATCATGTCGTTGGGTTGTCTAGGTTGGTTGTCACACGATGTTCTGCCTTCTTTGAACTGTCGCACCCACGTACGTACATTGGACACATCCATGACACCATCACCACAAGTCTCACTCAACTGGTGATGAATTTCAATCGGCATTACACCACACAAATGGAGAAAACTAATGATTACACGCTGTTCTTGTAATGAAAACTTCGCCATTTAAAGTACTGTATTGTAAACTGTCCCAACTCTCGCCACTGCCGCTAAGGTTCTGTATGCTGAACAGTGCTGCCATCTCCGTCACGTATTTACAACTAGTGTGTGCGTATTTTAAAATGATCCGATCTGTTTCTTGTCCTGAGAAAAAAAAATTTGGAGGGTGTTACAACTTAATTACACCTCGCACTACCCAGTACTGTATACTAGTAGTATTTGATAGATTAGAACAATCTGTACTATTTAGTCAGATAACATGTAGCTGGAGTCATAATGAACAATGTCTATGGTAGTATTTAAGAGAAGGCCCATTCGTACTAATCAGTTTGATAGCATGCGATTGTCAGAAGCTGTATTCAGGCTAATATTATTTAGGTTAGGTAAGGGACATCTGTACTATTTGGTCAGATTACAGTGAGAGTCAGAATAATTATAAACTGTATATAGTAGTTTTCAAGATAGGTTAAGGAACATCTGTACTATTTGGTCAGATTACAGTGAGAACCAGCAAAACTATGAACTGTATATAGTAGTTTTTAAGATAGGCTAAGTAACATCTGTACTATTTGGTCAGATTACAGTGAGAACCAGCAAAACTATGAACTGTATATAGTAGTTTTTAAGATAGGATAAGGAACATCTGTACTATTTGGTCAGATTACAGTGAGAATCAGAATAATTATAAACTGTATATAGTAGTTTTTAAGATAGGTTAAGGAACATCTGTACTATTTGGTCAGATTACAGTGAGAACCAGCAAAACTATGAACTGTATATAGTAGTTTTTAAGATAGGATAAGGAACATCTGTACTATTTGGTCAGATTACAGTGAGAACCAGCAAAACTATGAACTGTATATAGTAGTTTTTAAGATAGGATAAGGAACATCTGTACTATTTGGTCAGATTACAGTGAAAATCAGAATAAATATGATCTGTATATAGTAGTTTATAAGATAGGTTAAGGAACGTCTGTACTATTTGGTCAGATTACAGTGAAAGTCAGCAAAACTATAAACTCTATATAGTCGTTTTTAAGATAGGCTAAGGAGCATCTGTACTATTGGGTCAGATTACAGTGAAAACCAGCAAAACTACAGAGACTGTATATAGTAGTATTTAAGATAGGATAAGAAACATCTGTACTATTTGGTCAGATTACAGTGAGAATCAGCAGAGCTACATAGACTGTATATAGTAGTAATTAAGATAGGATAAGAAACATCTGTACTATTCAGTTCAGAAGAGATGATGGAGCCCCTTTAATGTTTACAGATGTATATTTTGAGCCAAGAAAGCTACAAAGCATCTGTAAACTGTATATAGTAGTTTATAAGAATTTAGGTAGTGTGCTAGTTAGTGCTAAAGGAATGTAAGCCCTTATGACTTACAGCTTTCCTTCTACTGTACTAATTTAATTTTGTCATGTCCCCACAGAACACTTGAAATGCCCCTACATTCTTGTAACAAGTCTGTACCCAAGTTTAAAAAAAAACCATGGTACAGATATTTAAAAAAGATAAAAAGAACATTAATTAAATTTACTTTTTTTTTTAAAGAAATGTTGACAATTATTATTCTGCAGTGACAATGTAAACTAAATTAGTTCTTCAGTTCAAATAATAATTGCAGATGCCCCGTTGCATTGGTGTGAGGAGCGGTTCTTGTGTCTTTGGCCCCAATTTGTAGACACATTGTCAAGCCATCTGCCCCATAAATTATCATATTTTGTCTTCTGACAGTCTTTAATTATTCTTCTACTGACATCCATATCTCATAAGTTCCGTATCAAAACCAGGGTTAAGGCATATGACGTTACTTCACACAGCGAAGAATGAAATCTCTAGGTCACTACTGACTACTCGTCCTGTGGCAGAGCTGAACCAATCATCGCGGGCTCTGACTTCACCAAATGAGACGATGAAAATTTTACTAGCCTACTGATTCCTCCTCCCCACACAAGCAGAAAATAAGAACCTTCCTGTACCCCTCCGTCTGGTCTGGTTAAGCACGGCTACACACGGAGCCGCCAGCAACTAGCATTCCCTGCATAGCATATCTACTCTATTAGTGAAATTGCATTCAAATTTACAGTATTTTTCTTTTCATTTGATGCACATAGTATGCAAACAGAAGCTAAGCTAAGGGAGTCCCAAAGATATCCCTATTTTGATCACTTATGTCTCATTTACTGTAATTTCTGATCTTGCCCACCCTTCTCACTCTGCCCACAAAACGTATCATTTTATTCTGTTGTTTTTCTTACAAAAGTTTGAAATTATGGCCACATGTTTCCACGATTGGTTGTACCCTCAAGGTTATGTTAATGTTTGCAGTTGTGTATGAGCCAAAGAGTTGTAACACAGCTGTAAACTGTATATAGTAATGTGTAAGGAAGTACTATATTAATCAATCATTTGTTGATTGTTTACAGCAGAGAAGCTGTAAGGAGTGCCGTATGTTAATTGTCAGTGTGTATTAAGTAGCAGTTGTGTATGAGCCTAAGAGTTGTAACACATCTGTGAACTGTAAATAGTTGAAAACGAGGGCTTTTCACGCCCTTTTTTCATTTTGAACTGTGTATATAATAAAAATATAGTAAGGTTATCTATAGTCAAATATCTTTCTACAGTTATGGACGTATTGTTAGGCTGTAACATAGTTTTGTATATATTAACTTCTTAAGTTATACACTTGATATAAGTTACTAGTGGTCTCTGAAATCCAATCTGTTTGCAGATGTTTATATGGCTAAGGAGCTAGAAGACATCTGTAAGCTGTATATAGTAGAGTATAAGAATTAGGTGATATGTTTATATGGATTATTGATCAGGCTAGCTTTGACTGTATAGGCTAGATGCTAAGATGTTGTATCGTCTGCAGTTATGGGAATATACCCCTCCCTCAAGGAAGTTTAGAAGGAAGTGGAAGTACAGTATGCTGAGATACATTGGGCAGAAAACAGAGAGAGAGAGAGATGTGTTATCTAATAATAAAAGGTTCCAATTACTTAAAATACTTACACTAAAGACTAACTACGAAAATATCAACAATATAGGTTTCAAAATTAAAAAGGCCTCTTAATTAACGTTGAGAATTTAACATAACATTTACAAACCATAATATAGGACTAAACGCCGGCCCCGTGGTGTTGGGGTAGCGCGCCTGCCTTTCACCCGGAGGCCCCCGGGTTCGATTCCCGGCTCCGTCAGGGATTTTAAAACTGACGTGAGGGTTGGAACGGGGTGCACTCAGTCTCGTGAGGACAACCGAGTAGCTGTCTGACAGTAAGACGGCGCCCCGATCATGAAAACCAAGATTAACGGCCGAGGGGACCAGATGCGCTGATCGCATGTCTCCCCAATATCTGCAGGCCAAATGGCTGGGCAGCGGTCGCTTGGTCGGCCTAGGCCCTTTGTGGGCTGTATAGTGCCAAGGATAATATAGGACTCAGTTACTGATCCTTCCTCGGATCCACATCACATCTGTACCTCTGCCATTAACGCAGACAGTAAACATTTGGGAGCAAATAAAATCCTAACTATACCAGTTTCAACCTAAGGGAATCTTAAAGGACAGGAAGAAATATGGAAATTTAATTTACAAAATCATTAAATAAGTTCGGGTAAGTCAAATAGACAGACATCCATCCTCCGCCATCTTGGTTTCATTGTCACAGGTGATAATCCCCACAAATAAAGACAAAGTCAAAACCAAATATCATACCGTATATGCAAAGAAGTTCTAACCAATAAAATAAATATGGGATCCATATGAGACCAAACTACTCTCTCTGCTGGGGTGGATAAAAATACTAAGGGGTTAGAAACAGCACGAGAGCAACAAAAGTAGGAAACACCTCCCTGAAAACGGGGGTATATACATTTAAGATGAAAAGGGCAAATTAAATAATGAGAAACGAGAAAAATGAAAGCAAAATCCCACTTAGTTTTAGCAGTCATCAAAGACATGAACGTATGAATTCTAAACCAAGAACCTAAGTAGTAGAAAACACATTTCATCAACCAGTAACACTTAAACTATAATAAGCCTCCCAGAGTTTACTACGAAAAGGTGATCAAAGCCCCTACATACAGTTCACTCTCAGTAGTGAATCATTAATCGGCCGATGCTCCCAGCCGACAAGATCATATAGCCTCCCGTCATATCCATACATTTTAATCTTTATCAGAGGTTGAAATGCTCTGATATAGGTAATTCGGGCGAGACCGTCTAACAGACCTCTGAATAGTCTCGCCCACCTTATTCCCGTAATCTTCTTACCAGTCGAAATCAAAATGAAATTCCCTGTCAATATGTCACTCCACTCTTCTATTCTTCTTTTGTTTTCTCAACATCAGGTCTCTGTTTAAGTTCCCAAATTCCCAAGGCACTTTAAATTTCTGATCAAAAACAATAATAATGGAATAATCGACAGTTCACACATTTCTGCCGGTAGGTGGAAGTACGTCGGACTCCCAAGAGTACTCCCATCTGCTAACTGTATAAATTAGGGTATAAGAATTGTGTTCTATATAAAATATGGACAAGCCTCCGTGGCTTAGGCGGCAGCACGCCGGCCTCTCACCGCTGGGTCCGTGGTTCAAATCCCGGTCACTCCATCTGAGATCTGTGCTGGACAAAACGGAGGCAGACAGGTTTTTCTCCGGGTACTCCGGTTTTCCCTGTCAAAATTTCATTCCAGCAACACTCTCCACTATCATTTCATTTCATCTGTCATTCATTTACTCATTGCCCCAGAGGAGTGCGTCAGGCCTCGGCAGCCGGCACGGTTCATATCCTCGCCGCTAGATGGGGGCTTCATTCATTCCATTCCTGACCCGGTCGGAGACTGGAAGCAGGCTGTGGATTTTCATTTTTCATAAAATATGGACAAATGGGGAAGCTAGCTGTAAGATAAAACCGATAGACTGTAGATTAGTTCTTGAGAGGTATATAATGGAAATATTATCTGGCTGTAATACAGCAGTAATGATACTAGGATCAAATCTCATAATGTTTGCAGACATTTGTAAGGTGAAAAACCTGCAAGCCATCTGTAAACTGTATATATTAGGATATAAGAAATAATTATTTTTTGTTTAAAATAAGGATTATTGGTAAGCCTAGTTGTAAGTTACATAATAAGATAAGGTATTTAAGATAGAGATTGGATATGTCCAAGAAACATGCCAGCATTGATGCACAGATTAAGAACCTTTTCCTTTATTCAGCTAATTCACTTAGTTCAGCAACTCTGTATGTAGAGAGACAAATAGTTTCTTCCCGACTTTCATTGTCTGGTAGCGGGTATATGTCGTTAGGAGGAAGCAAATTAATTATGGTTTGCTTGCATGTCTACGTAAAAAAAATAATTTGTTAAACGTCCACTATCGCCAGCAACAATCTCGGTGTGCACACTAATGGTGAAGCTAGTTGTCTAAAGTCGAGAATTACCATGAATGTTAATTCCTATTCTTGTCAGTTAACATTGTTTATATTCACTCCATCATCCACATGTCAGAGAGCTTCGAACTTTTTTTTTTTTTTTTCAATGTTGCCTTATTGACAAATGATATTGCAACTTTTTTAAATCGGTCAACACAACATAATTCTAATATTACTTTGAAATGCGAATAACAACCTTGACAAAAAATTAAATGTGATTAGAAAAATATTTGTTACGGATTGCCGAAGAGGGAGAAAACTACAGGATGATTTGTTGAATTAAATAGGAAAAATACCATAAGTCAATAAATTGTAATTCTTGAGTACAGTGTACTAGGAAAAATACCATAAGTCAATAAATTGTAATTCTTGAGTACAGTGTACCAGTTTCGGTTACATTATAACCTACTTCAACAAACAGCAGTTGATACAAATGAAGTTGCAAGATTGACACAACTTTTTGATGTGTAACATCTTTCCACTCTGTATCTGTATATTTTTTGTGGGGGTGATTTTGAAAAATGCAATGGAAATGGATGGGACGGAAACAATGAAACGGAAAGGGATGGGACGGAAACAGTGAGCGCACACAGTGGCGGAGATTGATACCACGACTTACTGACGGTCATGTGGCGATGTGGAATGTATATCGCATATGGTTTACTTCAAGGTTTGGAGGCCCCATTAAAGATATTCCTACAATAAATCATCTTCAAATTGGCGTTCTTTGGTGTGAAAAAATTCATTATATCATATTTGCTGAAAACCGGTCAGGATTTGGCACTGCAGTTTTAAAAGTAGTTCACTGTTAACAAGGGATAACATGTCACGTTACACATCATATGTGACTACTGTAAGGCTCGTATTTTTAAAAATTAATAGTCTGTTTTTAAAATTATTTCCAAAATACTGTCTAAAATGATTAAAATTACTCTAAAAGATTAAAAATCAGATCTGTTAACAATTTTTAGATTAGCGATGAAAGATGAATCTCTTGAAAAGACAGATCGAAGTGGAAATGTCAATGATTTTGAACTGATGTAATGGTAATTGTGATCATGTTTACGTTGAAATACTGTAAAAAGCTTTATATGTTACTGAGGAAATAGTTCCGTGAAGAAGGTACTCTGTACTCCAAGCATTGTATTTTTTTTCCTATTTCACTAAACTTTGGCAATAAGGATTTTGGGCAGACAGTCTTTTCGAATCTTTTCGCAGGCTGAATTGTTTCGCTCGTCAAGCGAGTATCATCAGATCTCGAAGTTCAAATCTATAAGCCAAATAGCTTTACAATTACACAGTTCAACAGTTTTGTAGTGCAGGCTTCTTACGTTTTAAATATAACACATACTGTTCTTAAAGTTTTGTGTTCATTCAGGATTATTGTCAATGCCGATTCACAGCCAAGTGAGTTATGCCACTTGTACTTTCTGAACTAAAGTTTACTAGAAGGAGATGACAAAGATGAGATTGTTCTAAATGTTGTTGTTGTTGTTGTTGTTTTTTTAAGAAAGAAGCAGAGGAGCATAGGAATAAAATGCAAGAACAATACTGAAAAGAGAGGTTGTAAAAGTGGGAGTTGGTTTAAGTTACTGATAGCTCTGTCTTGTGTATAGTAGCCTACCGTATTCAATTTGGTACATTTCATAGATTATATTATTTTAAATTGCACAATTTGTTTGCCCGTCTTTACTTCTATTGGTCGTGCTTGAAAATTTGATTTCATAATCTGGGTCCTTGCAGGCAGCTATAAGTTCAGATAGATTACAAAAATAAAAAAGAATAATTTAAATTATGGGTTGAGAGATTCTGTGAATACCAATGGGTCGGAATTTTTATTATGTAAGCATAAGCAATGAGAGTTCCTTCCCTAAATAATACTACTACTACCACCACCACCTCGTTGCCTGATTTCATTTTATATATCAACGGAAATTACAGTACGGTATCTTTAACCCTGCAACCGCTGACTATATTACCCTCAACTGCTAAGAATTTCTGGGAGCTTTGTCACAAAATTTTCATAAAATCATAAACAATGTGTTCTGTTCACTAATAATGAAGTGTTATACATCATTTTATTCAGAAAAAGTCAAAGAATATAACAATAAAAAATTAAACTCACCAATGCAGCAGTGTAAGGCAGTATTGATAAAGAAACACACACGCACACAAAAATTGTAAAAAAATTCAAAGTTCTAGGCAAAAAAAAGTTCAAAAATATCGGTTTCCCAGTGTTAGTTGTAATGTATAAAATCTCCACAATTTTATGCTGATTCTAATTATATACACTTTTCATTATTTGTCACTACTGCAAATGTACAAAATTACCAAATATATTATTATGTACACAGCATTCCAACGCCTGAGTGTTTAGTCAGACACATCCTCAGCATCTTCATGGGTTCTCTTTCTTCCTGCCTTCATAGGCCTCCAGTAATGTTGTAATTTGTGATAACATTGTTGATGGACACCACAATTACATCCTGGACACCAAAAGTGGCTACGGGATTTCTTCTCCGAGGTTGAACAGACAGGACACAACCGCAATTTCTTACCTGGGAGCGCGCCATATACATCACGCTGAGCAACTGCAAAACGTTATAGTTTTTCTCAGGCGTGCCAACTGTCTCCATTACTCTAAAATTCTTAAAACCAAAGATATACATGTGGATACACCTTTCCTCTTTTAAATTATGTATAATATGTGATAAATAAACAAACAGTAAAGGCGCGAAGACGAGTTTAGTAAGCGCTGACGTAATGCATCGCGATCGCGACTTTAGCGCTGGAGCTGAGCAGAAATGGATCGCGATAGCGACGTTTAGCGGTTCCAGGGTTAAGTTCTATAACTTCTTTAATTTTTTTATTATGTTCATGGTACTCGTATTGCATGCACCCTATGCCAGTAAACACCTGTTTAACCCATTATGCCCTTGGTCTTTCCCTACTATTCTTGTCCTCCACTCTTCCTTCCATAACTAAGATGGCCAGTCCTGGACGCCTTGGTGTGTGCCCTGAAAACCTCTTTCCTTTCCAAGGAAATTTGCCCACTCACCATAATTTCTCCAATGTTTTGTTCTATGCGGCCTACCCATCTTATGTTCATCCTTCTGCATCATATTGTTACTGTAGGGTTTGCAATATTGATGGCAAGCAGTTCCACGTCATTCTTTTAAGGCTTACAAATTCTGAATTTAGTTAATTGATGGTTAATTTAATGTGTAGGTCTGCATTTCCTGAAAAAAGTACATGAATACATGTTGTAAACAGAGAAGAAGATGAATCAAGTTAAATTACCACCTCGCATGGCTACATCCCTAATCCCTCGCCAATTTTTCAGTGTTTCCTAGCGTTGTGTATGCTTGATGTGTGAGTGTTTATTTTTAAAATTTCTTCAGCCCGACTGATATCCTCCTAATTTATGATATGGTCTACCCAAAGGACTTCGACATTCTATGATCATTCCTGTGGAACAGACCAGCGTTTCCCAAACTGTGGTACGCGTACCATTGGTGGTACGCTCGTACTGCTGCAGTGGTACGCGGTGATGTTACGAAAAATACAAAAAATATTAGATACCGGTATGTTACAAAAAATTTACAAAAATAATTATAAAATTTAAAAATATAAAAACATTGATGTGTTACCAGAGGACTTTTAAGGCCAAAGATAAGGAGCAGTTTTATGAATTGAATTATTATTCAGAACTACTTTTTCATAAATGGCTCTTTTGAATTTTTGGGTTGAGAGGCATGCAGATAAAGCTGACAAAGCAGTTAGATTTTTACTGCCTTTCACTACTTAGTAATTGCGTGAGACTGCATTTTCTTCACTCGTTTATCTCGAGAATAAATCCCGGAATAGGCTCCTTACAGCGGAAAACCACCTTCGTTTGAGACTCGGCAATCTTAAACCAGACATTCCTAAGTTGTCTTCTAATCTTCAAGCTCACCCTACACATTGAAGTTGTTAGTTGGACTTTGGTTTTTATGTTTAATTATTATTATATGTTCTTTTATTAATATTATTTGTACAGTGTCATTTCTGAATGTTTGAATTTAATACTTATTGTTATAAATAATGAAACAACTGGACACACTTTTTATTATTTGAAATTTAACTCCCAACAGTCTAACACTAACAAAAACAATTTACAATCAGTCTTTTGCTCTACCACGTGGTGGTGGTGGTGGTGGTCGTGGTGATTATAGTTGCTCTATCTCCCAACCATTAGGTTGTATGCGAGAGATTCTCATCCCTTAAAGCGGTACAGACACACAAAAGTTTGGGACACACTGGAACCGGCAACACACAACATTTCACAATACACAAGTCAGCTTCTGAAACATCTCTTCACAATACCTATTTGTGTCATTATTTCCAGAACTTGATCCCAATTTTCTGTTAGCCAGCATCCAAGATTTTTAAACAGTGTTCTTTCTCCATGGTAAATATGCATATACAGTATTTTAATATAGTAGAAAAAATGATCACATAACCATCCTTGCCAGATTAATCAAGGGACATGCAAATCACATTGTAGGGTTATGTGCTTCCGCATACACTGTTGACTGGTGAATGCCGAGCAAAGAAACAACCTGTACATAGTAGGTTATAAGACTTCCACTAGAGATAGGATCATCTGTTCAAAATGAATAAAGCATAAAGCACTCCAATATTTACAGGTGTATGTCAAGCTGTGAAGCATCTATAAACTGCTTTTTCTATCCAAACTAAAATTTGCCACTAGTTTTTGTGGTGTGGTTAACTGAGCATGTCAGGGCTGTCCAATAGTGGACTTAATTTCCAAGTTGAAAAAAGGAAAGGAAGCTTGTAGTTTAACGTGACCGTTAATCTTGAGATCATGAGCCACGGGAATTTCCAAGTTGAATCTGCTTTGCTCCTCTTGAAGTAATTTTAGGAGAGCCCCTCTGATCTATCACTGACCCATCTATTTCCCTTTTCATTTTTCCATATTCTTTATTTTCAAGGGTCTGGCTGCGTGGCTCAGGGGTAACGTTCTCGCTTGCTGAGCCCAAGGTTGCAGGTTTGAAACCTGGCGCAGCCAGCTGGCATTTGAGGGTGCGCAAATGCGAGGGAGCCGTGTCAGTACATTTACTGGCACGTTAAAGATCCCCTTCGGGGCAAAATTCCGGCACCCCGGCGTCTCTAAAAGCCAGTGTAGTTAAAAGGGACGTAAAACAAATAACATTATTATTATTATTATTTATTTTCAAGGGTTATGTGCAGTTAAGTGTTCTGTCATTGTTTTAAAGTCTCAAACTGTGTTGGGAACATCTTGGTTTTGTGTTAGTGAAAGTCATTCAATCATAACGGCTGATATAACAGTTACTCAAACAAAGGATGAGTACAGTCTTGGTATAATTTAATGGAACCTCTTATGTTTCAAAGCAACAATCATTTACATCAGCATGATCAGCTGATGATTCCTCAAAGTATTCTTAATATGGAAGCAGTCTAAAGCTATTCCTTTAATTATTATAATATCGATGCATGGCTCACTAGTAAGCTAGCAAAGTGTGCTAGTGATTATATTTTACAGACTAAAGTCTTAATTGCCATGATTTAATCTTCATAAATTCATCCTTTATGATCGGTCTAAGAATTAACCACATTGATAAAGAGATACTGTACTGGAAAGATATGGATCTGGGGGTCAGGAATTTGTCCTTCCCTTATGTCCCCCCCCCCAAAGGCAAAACTGAACACACTGGCCATTGTTTTTCTTTCTTTTTTTCATATTTCTGGATCAAATATTAATTGATTTGTTCTTATCAGTCATACAGTTTTATAAACCAAGTCCATCTGTAGATTATTTTTAATTTGTAGAATTTAGTGTGTCTTTGTAATTTATTTGGCCAGCAAGTAGGCCACACATTCTATCACAAAATTAATCCCTCATAAATCTGTCAATGCCTCTACTCAAGGAGGCAAGGCTACAGCCATGCTCAGCCAGTCACAGGGCAAGAACTTAACAGTGGCTGAAGTTTTGCGATAAAATATACAGTATATGCCTGTAAACTGTATGTAGTAGATTGTAAGTATTTAGGTTATGTATAAATAAAACTCAGGATAGTAGTTCTGATCATATAGGAACATCTGTACCTACAATGCAGATCATGTGCCCAGCTCTGATGTTTGCAGGTGTATTTCAAGCCAAGAAGCTCTGAATCATCTGCAAACTGTACATAGTAGATGGTAAGAATTTAGGTTATGTATGGTTTGGTAAATAGTTGACATTTAAACTGTATGTAATAGTTTCAAGATAATTAACTACTCAAGATTCAGAATGTTTAAATGTTTGCAGCTGTACATCAAGCCAAGGAGCTATGATACATCTGTAAACTGTACATAGTAGAAGATAAGGTTTTAAGTTATGTATGGTTTGGTAAATAGTTTACATTTAAACTGTATGTACTAGTTTTAAGATAATTAACAACTTCTTGAGATTCAGAATATTTAAATGTATGCAGGTGTACATCAAGCCAAGGAGCTATGATACATCTGTAAACTGTACATAGTAGATGATAAGGTTTTAGGTTATGTATGGTTTGCTAAATAGTTTACATTTAAACTGTATCTAATAGTTTTAAGATAATTAACAACTACTTGAGATTCAGAATAGCTAAATGTTTGCAGGTGTACATCAAGCCAAGGAGCTACGATACATCTGTAAACTGTACATAGTAGAAGATAAGGTTTTAGGTTATGTATGGTTTGCTAAATAGTTTACATTTAAACTGTATGTAATAGTTTTAAGATAATTAACAACTACTTGAGATTCAGAATAGTTAAATGTTTGCAGGTGTACATCAAGCCAAGGAGCTATGATACATCTGTAAACTGTACATAGTAGATAAGGTTTTAGGTTACGTATGGTTTGGTAAATAGTTTACATTTAAACTGTATGTAATAGTTTTAAGATAATTAACAACTACTTGAGATTCAGAATAGTTAAAATGTTTGCAGGTGTACATCAAGCTAAGGAGCTATGATACATCTGCAAACAGTACATAGTAGATGATAAGGTTTTAGGTTATGTATGCTAAATAGTTTACATTTAAACTGTATGTAATAGTTTTAAGATAATTAACAACTACTTGAGATTCAGAATAGTTAAATGTTTGCAGGTGTACATAAAGCCAAGGAGCTATGATACATCTGTGAACTGTACATAGTAGAAGATAAGGTTTTAGGTTATGTATGGTTCGGTAAATAGTTAACATTTAAACTGTATGTAATAGTTTTAAGATAATTATAACAACTACTTGAGATACAGAATGTTTAAATGTTTGCAGGTGTACATCAAGCCAAGGAGCTATGATACATCTGTAAACTGTACATAGTAGAAGATAAGGTTTTAGGTTATACTGTGTATATACTAGTTAAATAATTGTTCATAGATGGAAAGAAAGGTGTGTTAACCCTCTACTTGTGAGTTGTGGTCAAGGTGACCACAAGAATATTTTGAACTGTTATTTTTATCCCTTCTATTCCCGCCTTTTCTTTTGTGTACCTTACGAGCACATGGGCTTAAGTCCCTGCATAGCTGAGTGCAGCCCTACCTACTGTTACGTAAGGGCGATTGCGTTGGAAAGTTTTAGAACGGTATCAGTGACCGCAGCTCACAGTTAACCCGATGAGTGCTACGCCCGCCTATAGACGGGCTGACGCCGTTGGTCCACCAGTGCTACGCCCGTCTATAGGCGGTGCACGATAACTTTTTTTTTTTTTCCCCCAGTTTCCCGGTTCACTCTCCAGAGGCAAATCGATGTCTGGCATGTTGTGCCATCTGTTAGGCATTATGTGGAACTAATTGAGCACGGCTAATAGCTTCGGGAAGTGATTACCAGAGCTTTTTGTAGAAGTCAGCCCTCTACAAACATGGCGGAACAACAAACTAGTTGCTCTGGGCGCGATGTTATTTCGGATCAAAGAATCCTTCAGTTATTAACCACAGCGGAAAGTGATGATGAAGTAACATATATTAGTTGCTTACAGATTTTAGGAAATATTTTTATTTTGGGCCCTCTACATTGTATAAAGGTGATGTACACGTGAGAACAAAAAGTTAAATTTTCATTTCTCTCATTATAATATTGAACATAATCGTAAGATCTTGAATTTGCATTTAAATATTTAGAACTAACATTTATAAACATTTTAAGCTATTCACCCCCTTGATAGGTTAAAAATTGTGACATATATTTTTTACATACGAATGAATAAACTCAGCACTTAAGGGTTAATGTTCCATGCCGACCATGCAGGCGGGAACACTTTCGGATGAAGAAGAATGTTTTGCTGTTTCATTGTCAACCATGTATATTTGATTCTAAATAAGAATTGTGTAATGATATTTTGTTAAATTTTCATTTTTAAAATTAATTAAATCTAATGATCAGAGAAATCTTCTATTTTTTCGCATTACATGAGTAATATGAGTACGAAAGACCTATACTTTGCTTTTAAGAAATGTTTGTATTTGTATCGTGTGTTAAAGTACCAACACGACAAATTTGAAGTTAATAGTTTTATTGTCTGTTCCTATGAACAAGCAAGATAAATCGCTGGTCACTCAGACCTCACGTCACAGTAATACCACCTCACAAGTAGAGGGTTAAAACTATATTATAGCTTTTAAAATGGGTAAAAGAAGTCTGTGCAGCTCAATTTTTGGTAAAATGAGAATGATGTTTGCAGGTGTATGTCAAGCCAAGGAGCTATGATACATCTGTAAACTGTACATAGTAGATGGTAAGGATTTAGGTTATTTATGGTTTGGTTAATAGTTTACATATAAACTGTAACATCTATTTGACGTTCAGAAAGTTAATGTTTGCAGGTGTACATCAAGCCAAGGAGCTATGATACATCTGTAAACTGTACATAGTAGATGATAAGGTTTTAGGTTATAATGTGTATATACTTGTTAAATAATTGTTCATAGAAGGGAAAGGAAGGTCTATTAAAACTATATAATAGCTTTTAAAATGTAGGTAAAAGAAGTCTGTGCAGCTCAATTTTTGGTAAAATGAGGATAATGTTTGCAGGAGTATGTCAAGCCAAGGAGCTATGACACATTTCTGTCAACTTTAGGCTACGTAGGGTGTGTTCCTATATACCAAAATTTTAAAAATAATCTCAGACCACCGACACTAATTTACGAAGGTGTAGAAAAATCTTAATAAAGTCCAGCTGATCGTAATAGTAGGCCTTTGCTGCTGTTGTGATATACCGCTACTGAGTGATAGGCCCCCGAAATAGAACTATTTATCTTAATGTCTACAAGATCACTTGATTGCCAAAAAACCACAATGCCACCCACAAATCTATAGAAGGAAACACTAAAAATGGCTTATCTAATCCACTAGTCACCCACCCTTCACCAACATTAATATTTGTAATTTAAGCAGGTTATGTTAAATTGTGGTTAATGGTGGCTGTGTGGCAGGAAGGATGACAGCCTTGAAAATAAGTGCTCAGTCAATCGGGGAAAAGTTTTTGATTTGGAGAACATGCTCGGAAAATTTTTGAAAGTTTTGCTTCACAGTTCTTCGTTAAGCCCCCACCCTAGGCCTGACAAAAATGCCGGCCGAAGAAGGCGAAGGGCCATTTAAAAAATGTTGGTGGATAGAAACACACCCATAGTAGATGGTAAGGATTTAGGTTATGTATGGTTTGGTAAATAGTTTCATTTAGACTGTATCTAATAGTTTTAAGATAATCCAACAAATATTTGGGGTTCAGGATGTTGATGTTTGCAGGTGTACATCAAGCCAAGGAGCTATGAAACATCTGTAAACTGTACATAGTAAATGGTAAGGATTTAGGTTAAGTAAGTTTCGTCGTTCAGAATGTTTGCAGGTGTATATCAAGCCAAGGAGCTCTGACACACCTTTAAACTGTACATAGTAGATGGTTAAGTATGCTTATTGTTTACATATGAAGAAGTAAATGATTGCATTGTTACCTTCTTATAGATTTAAAATAATTAAGGAAGATCTGTACTTTCAGTTCAGATAATATGACCAAACTTCTGAATGTTTACAGATGTATTTTGAGCTACAAAGCTACGAAGCATCTGTAAACTGTACATAGTAGGTTGTAAGATTTATACTGAGGGAATGAACATTCCATTTGGGTCGATGCGGAGGTATGATGCCTTTCGTAAGTGCTAAAATGTCTAAACTAGACGCAAATGTACATTTAACTGGTTTAAAATAGGTTCAGCCTTTTGTAATTAACAACTTACCTCGGCGAGGAACTTCCAAACCCAAGTAACAATATTTACAGGTGTATACTAAGCCAAGAAGGTAATGAGCATCTGTAAATTGTATATATTAGGTTATAAGGAGTTAGGAGTTAATATAAGGAAATAAATTTGTGTAGCATTATAAAACTGTACATAAATCTATATATTGATTTGAATTTTGAACTAACCTGTGCGGTTGGTTCATTTGTGGGCAAGAAGTTAAAAAATGTTTACAGGTATATATGAAGCCTTGGAGCTACGAAATATCTGTAAACTGTAAATAGTAGATTGTAAGGATCTAGGTTATTTAATGTAAGGACAAGTGAAGCACTATAAAGGTGGGAATTATATTAAGACAAATAAAAGCTATTAGGTTGTGTATTGTACAGAAAGTACAAACCATTTAAATATAAGGTAGGGAATTAAAATATCTGATCCATGTTGGACCGGACTGGAACCTGCAACCTCTGGCTTTTTTTTTTTTTTTTTCCGTTGCTCTGGTCACTGAGCTAATAACAATAATGTGTTTGGTTATAAGCAGGTTGTTTTTTTTTTTTTTTTCCTCAAAGAAAAAATAAGGGGTACTCTCAGTTGTAGTCGACAAAACATCACGATCTTGCAATTTTTGGCAATTTGCAAAGTCCGGTTATTGTTTTGTGTTCGAATCGTTAACTTTCAGCTTTTTCAATGCCTGGGTGGATGTTAAATAGTTCGTTAATTTCTTCATCCTTCAAAACTAACCACACACAAAATAACAGCCTACCCCGCCTGCGTGCTTATAAGAACGGAGTGCCGAGTTGCCAACCAAAAGAACCCGATTCGATAGATCGATTTAAATCGAGGATTACTCGAAATCTCCTCCAGCTGTTGTGAACATCACGTTGATGCCAGTTGATCGATGAACTTCTAAGTCAGAAGTTATATTTGCCGGACTAGATACAAAAGTACCAATATTTTTTCTTAAACAGTTGTCAAATGTTTATAAGGTACGCATTCCCCGTGAAAAAAAAAAAGAAAGCCCGGAAGTTCATGCGAAATCATATTTTTGCATATTCATGCATATTTTGGTTGTTTTGACACAATGCATCATTTTTCTCCTTTGCTTGTTTTAAGTGCATATCTCTGCTTGAGAAGGGCGTATATTCTAATTTCCTATTGTTTTGAAGCGCTTTTTGTTACTTCATGTTCTTGAAGTCTTAATGTTTTGATTCTATCACAGAATAATACTGAAATTGTTTTAATACCCAGGATGTTTCAGTCCTTTTGCAAGTTAATATGAATTATTTTTATTCAGCATTCACAATATAAATAATTATCAAGTTACTTTCATTTAAAAAAATGCAATGGCTGTTAAAATTGTATATCAGTTATACTTAATTAACATAATAAAATAATATTATTGATGGTCAACACCGCTTGAAGTTCCATAAAATAACATCTGCTGTTATTTAGAACTGTTTCTTAGTTGAGATATTTTAAAAAAGGTGTTGTTATATGTCCGTCTGTTCATATTTCCCTTTTATTCAAAATAGAAACGCTGAAGGATACGGAGAGATCTTAATTGCCCTAGTTATTTTTTGTGCATATTTTTTAAAACGTGAGGCATATTTGACCAATAATTAGTGCATTTTTGCATGCATATTTATTCATTTAATAGCGCTTGAACTTCTGGACCTCAGTTATAAGGAATGGTGGCTGGTTTGTGTGAAATAGGTTAGTACCAAGCCCCTGATAAATTCTTAGGTCCTGACACCTCTTAGTCTCCTAATATACTTCAATTTTATAGACCCTATATTGACATTGTGAGGTTTGAAGCCATTTTTCAGTGTTGCCTAAGTAAACAAAAGTTTGGTGCTTTTCCAGTTGGTCAACACGAATGTACCCAAAAAGAGCTGGGTTGTGCCCTAATCCTTAAATAAATTACACGAGATTAATTACTATTTATTAATTTATTTCAGGATTAGGGCACAACCCAGCTCTTTTTTGGTACATTCGTGTTGACCGACTGAAAAGCACCAAACTTTTCTTTTGAGCCTATATTGACCTAACTTTCCGTTAGAACCTAAAAAAATAAAAAAATAAAAACTATTTTTCGTGATAGAACATAAAAATACCTTATTCAGTTATTTAGGCATATAGAGCACATTTATGTACAAATACTTTCAAAGTCAATGAAAAACTGTTCGAATAAAGAAAATGTTAATTATGATCTTATGAAATCTTGGATAGCAACAATCGGACGCTTTCTCTGTGGAGAAAAAGTGCAAGAATCATTGATTTGAAACTTTCAGGAAATAGCCGAAATTAAGTGGAACGCAGTTTCTCCGCCTCCAAGCACATTTTAATGGAAGACAGAAGAGTGTTTACACCTGAGAATCTTTCAAAGTACTTAATTGTTCAGTGTTACAACAATAGTAGTTGGTTCTTTCAAATACATACTTAAGTTCCAGTTAATTTAAGATTTTACAATTTAAAATTACTGTGTTTTAAACATATTGCCATGCCCAGTGAGTTATACAAAGATATAATCCAAAAATCCTATAAATTCCTAAATTGAACGTATAATATCCTATAAAATCGTAATATATTTGTGGTATGAACACACTTTTATTTCAAGAACCACAAGATACAGTCACATGTACAGAGAACAGATAACCTGTTTGTTGACTACCAAAAACTGTCGTCGTGTAAACTGCTAGCATTAGTCTTTGGATTGTTTGTCTCTGCACATTGGCCAAACTGTGTTACTGCCGCTACACCCTAGACTCTGCCCGAGGTGGTACCTGTTGGCAAACTGTGTTACTGCCGCCACATATTGATGGATAGTACCTAAAAATCTAGGGCTTGACTTATTACTAGGGTTCGGAAGTTTAAGACCTAAAGAAGTACAAAATATGCAAGCAAATATGCCCTAAAAACTAGCTAAATATGACCTATAAACTATAAAATATGACCTAAAAAACTATGAAATATTACATGAATTTTTGGGATAGGTAGAGTATCCCTATCATCCAGTAAGCGTCTTAAGTGCCAAAACGTGATCAGCGATAATACACCAGACACAGTCAGTCGTACAAACTGACAGAGCTACGGTACATAAAATTTTTCAACATTCATTATCACACTACACTATCCGGAAATCCTGTGTTTGAAAGTAGACGCAGATAACACGTACGTTGTTAACGACGCCTCAATTTAAACAAAATTGCTTAAATTATAACTAAATATGACCTTATATCACTAAAATATGACCAAATATGACCAAAACCATAAAAATGGCCGAAATATGCATTTATAGGCAACATGAAATTGCTTTAAACGTGGTCAGGGACCCATCATTCAAATTTATTTTTCAGATTTCGGGTAAAATGAGCTCAGGAAAAAAATGACTTTTCCTTAACATCCGAACCTTCCTTATTATTACGTACTACCTGTAACTGGCCATTAGTTACTAAAAGCACACCCATATATAGAAAAATTGCATTTAAAAAATGGTAACTTCTAGTAAATGATACCATTTGATACTGGAGATATAATTGATGTACATCAACTGTACACTACCCTGTGCAGTCTAGTCTCCATAGTTGGCCCTTACCACACTTGCTGTTTCAGGTTCCACCATCTGATCCATCCCATGTCGATCCTAGGTCCTCTCATGTCTTCCGGAACATTGTTGCTACAAGCTATCATGGGTCATCTCTCAGCAGACACATGGCCCAAACTGACGTAACTGTGCTGTTAGAAACTCTCCCACTTTCTAAACTGTCTCTTTCAACTGGCTCTACTCTCGCCTGCATGCTCACTTACATATCAGTGACAGCGCTCTAAAACTTCTAACCATATCTGGCTCTGTTTGGGCGGGGTTGAACTGGATTGTTCTAGAGACCGAACCGTCCAGATTCACCCTAAAAGTTTCACTTACTAGTGTACGTGCTGATTTGCCGAGAGTAATCTCGGTCATGTTCAGTTCCTCTTTCTTCGTTCACCTGTCCACTGAGCTTCACCCTCTGGCCATGCAGACTGCAGTTTATAAAGCGACACATGGCGATCCGTAGCAGTCTTCTTCTTCCTAGCATTTCTCCCACTCACAGGCAAGGTCTGCTATTCTGGCTCTGTCGCCATTTTATATGATCGTAGGCATATCGGAATGGAGTCCAGCAATTTTAAGGTCTTCATGTAGTGTGTCAAGCCATTGCTGTCTAGGACGTCCAACTGGTCGCTTTGCATCTACAAGCAAAGTCAATCCAGTGCTTGCAACTGTTGGTTTGTCCGCTCGAAGCACATGACCATACCAGCGCAGACGGCTTTCCCTCATCTTCTCAATGACTCGTGCTACTCCATATCGCCTACGGATGTCATCATTGGTGACATGATCGTGAAGTGTCAGACCAGATATCCACCGAAGAATCTTAGTTTCCATGATAGCAAGTCTTCATTCTTCTTCCTTTGTAGTGGGCAAGCATTCTGCGCCATATAGGGCGAAGGACCGATATATATTTGACTTGAGGCGGCTGCTGACTACTCCTCCACCAAACGACTGCTCCCACACAGCCCGACCCCGCTCCTTATATACAAAACCCGGCCGGGCGCGTGTGAAGGAGGCGAAGCCGAGCTGCACGGGCGCAGCCTCCTGGCGAGGAGCGGTCGGGCTGAGGGCCCAATGCTTTATTTTCTTTTTTTTTTAAAGTTATCCTTGCCTTTTACACTGAAAGGAGAGCCAAATCTCTTATGTCAGGAGAAATAGTCAAAGCACAATAATCTCCTTTATTTTGGTGGTCAGAACAATGGCATGCAAAGCTAGAAGTCGCAGGTTTGTCTACCGCTTGGGTCTGACATGTTAATCATCTTTCTTGCACCTAACTGGCTTCTTCTTTCTGTACAATACGCAGTTGAAATGCTCAGGTGGTCATGTCAGAAGAGTTCTTGATTCATAATGTTTACAGACGTATTCAAGCCAAGGAGTTAACGAAGCGTCTGTAAACTGTACATATTAGGTTGTAAGAATGTAGTTTATGTATGCTTAGTTTACAGTGTAAGACAGTGGTTCCCAACCGCCAGACCCCAAGGAGACTTCTATCGAGCCGTGGAATTGTCTCGTAATGGACGTTAACTGAAATTGACATTTTTTGAATTCACTAAGAAAGGCACTGAACTTAAATCAAGCTAGAATATATCCAACAAAATTTGAGATTTGGCATCATGCACAAATGCAACAGTATGAACACAGGAAGCTCGTGATAAATGTCGGTAGTTTTGGTAACCCAGACTATGTTCCAGTTGCAACTGGCCATTTCCGTACAGTAACAATACGGTAGACTGTCTTTTGTTGGAAAATTACTAAGCTATATAACTGATAACTTCGATACATTTTATTTAACCCTTCCCCGCACACATTTTGAGGTCATTTATCCCCAGATTTCTCCTGCTTAAAACCTGCATTGACGGCTGTCACTGAATAGTACATCACCTCCTAACATATATAATAATCTATTTCTTTTGATTCCCAAATTATGTGCAAGTCCAACATAGCCTATAACATTAGTAGGAGTTGTGAAATGAAAAGTTTGAGGTAAGTGAATGACCGGAGCATCACCATCAGAGCCCAAATTCTTGCTCTTAATTTTCACTCTCATTGCCATTATCTCAGAATTAACTACGTCAATATCTCCTACATCCACTGAAACATCACTTCCACAACTACTTAAAGATTCTGTATCGCTTTCGGCGTTTATATCTATTTCCGTTTCAATGTCCGCAATACTCAAACTAGCCATGTTCACAAGTGTATACAGCTCTTCATTCAGACCTGTGGATGTTTACATGGAATTATGCTCTTCATTTGTTTTATTTCCTAAGCCTTCTTGATTCTACAACATGCTCATTCAATCATAATGATATAGACTTACCCCACCAGATGTTACGATAGAAACCGTCAGACCAGATAATGAATGAGAATGCAGTCGGGCGCACAGGACCGGAACTGAAATAAAACTGGCGGGCGCTATGGGTGGGAAAGGGTTAAAAGACAGGTAATAAATAATTGACCCCTGGCACTTGTGAAATTTGCAGATAAACTATAAACAAACATTGGAAAAAATTAAAATATCTAAATTTCTACAAGGACTCTGCCTCCAATTCTTTCAAAATTAAATTACCAGACTGTGGTAAGGTTGGAAACCACTGGTACAAGAGAAATACTGTGGATGAATGCTACGTACCTCAATATATTGTCTTTATGTATTGAGGCCATCTTTTAACAGTATAAAAAATAGTTTTTAAAATATAGATGTAAGTCCCCAACAAAGAGGAAAATGAGAGCTATATGGTAGATCAGAGAGGCGAAAAGTACTCCATCTGGGTCCATTCGCACATAATAGTAATAATAGATGTAAGTCCAAATAACTTGTTGCAGGAATCCATGTTTGCAGATGCATGTCAAGCCAAGAAGCTATGAGGCATCTGTAAACTGTACATATTAGGCTGTAAGGATTTAGGTTATTCGGTCTAACCTCGATATTTCGAACCTCTATTACTTGTATTTTCGGTAACTCGTAGTAATTATTATTTCCCAGACAAACCTCCTGTTTATTTTTCTCTTTAAGTCCAATTTCTATAACTCTATAATTTTTTGATATCCGGGAGTTTAAATTATATCCCTGGCACTTAAACATGTTCTTTATCGTGAACAGCTAAACTTGTCTCATTCGAAGGTTCTAATTCACAATTTTCTGCTGATTATTATAGTCTAGTTTTATTTCTTTTTTTATTAGACAACTTTTTTTCCCCCTGTTTATATACTGTACTGTAATTTCTCTTTTACTTCTTTCATATGCCAGACATTTAGGTTATGTCCCTCTATGTTCAGCGCGGAGCATCCGCCATTGTTGGTTGATACAGTATTGGCATCACTTCAAAATGGGCAGTTGCACATGGGAGATTGAGTTTGCTTTCTGCACTATCAGCGATAATTGTCTCGCCTGCTGTTCCCAAGGTTGCAGGACCGAATCCTGCCGCAGTCAGCTGGAGGGTGCAGTGTCAGTAGATTTACTGGCACATTAAAGATCCCCTTGTGGGCAAAATTCAGGCACCCTGGCATCTCTAAAAGCTGCAGTAGTTGAAAGAGACATAAAACCAATAACATTATTATTATATCTGCTCTGTTTCAATACAGTCAGTTTAGTTGCAGTCAGCACATTGTAGTTCGCGACCAATATATCGCAATTTTAACATTTTTCTTATGTATCTCCACAACTCAAATTGAAATGTTCGATTTTAACATTTTTCCTACTTATCTCCAAAACTCAAATTTTCGATTGTTGATTGTTGACTTTCACATCCCCTAATGATTCGAGATATCTAGGTTCAACTGTAAGTGTTTAATTAATAATTGTCCATTTAGGTTATTTTATACAGTAAAAAAATTGTTGGTATGTATACACCTCAATAGAGTAGCAAATTGTCTTTATGTATTAAGGTAATCTATCAACTTTATAAAATAGTTTATAAAATAATTATTAAAGACTGATGCAAGTCTTAAAAATGCAATATATTAAAAATGTTTGCAGATGTTTGTCAAGCCAAGACGCTCTGACGCATCTGTAAACTGTACATATTAGGCTGTAAGGATTTAGGTTATAAGTTCTGTGGATAATTATTAATTGTCTGCTTAGGTTATTTCATACAGTAAAGAAAAATAATGTTAATTATTGTCCTTATGTATTGAGGCAAACTATCATCTTTATAAAATAGTTTATAAAATAATTATTAAAGACTGATGTAAGTCTTAAAAATGCAATATATTAAAAATGTTTGCAGATGTTCGTCAAGCCAAGAAGCTCTGACTCATCTGTAAACTGTACATATTAGGCTGTAAGGATTTAGGTTATAAGTTATGTGGATAATTATTGTTTGTCTGCTTAGGTTATTTCATACAGTAAAGAAAAATAATGTTGTTAAATATATTATTGTCCTCATGTATTGAGGCAAACTATCAACTTTATTAAATAGTTTTTAAGATAAGACTGATGTAAGTCTTAATAACACGATGATGTAAAACAATGTTTGCAGATGTATGTCAAGCCAAGAAGCTCTGACGCATCTGTAAACTGTACATATTAGGCTGTAAGGATTTAGGTTATGTTTAATTACCAGGGCTAGGATTTATATGTATTTTACATATTTCTTCATTGTCCAGTTTAAACTTATCTCCCACGATTATGTTGTCCTCGATTCAAATGAAACAAATATATTTTCCATATTTGGTGATTTTAATGCAATATTTGTGTATGTTTTTATTCTTGGGAGTAAAAATACATAGAATTCCCAAAAATATGGAAACACAGAATAAGTTTACAGTTAAGTGCATCAATTTCTTTAGAGCAAAAAAGATTTTTAAAGTATGTGGCTGTAACAGTAGCAAGCATCCCTTTGACTCAGGTATGAGTGCTTATAAAGAAAGACCTGGACCTTGAAATGCACAAGTTTTGAGGAAAAGTGTAATGTAAAATTAGAATCAGATCACCTGCTGATACAGTAATTAAGAAGGGGGGGGAAAAAAAACAAAAAAAAAACAGATCTGTCTCTTGATGCATTGATAACACGATTACAGCTGTCATATTTTGGACTCGTTATGAGACGTTCTGATTCGTTGGAAAAGACAATTATGCTTGGAAAGGTGGAAGGGTCTTAGACGAGGGCGGCCAGCATTGAGATGGATCAACTCAATCAAATCCAACATGAATATATCTGTGAAGGATCTGAAGTATTTGGCTGGAGACAGTCAATCCATGCAGTCGCTAGGAGTTGACACCGACTTAATGGCACCTGATAATCATCATGATGATGATCATCATCGATACAGTAAATTTTAAATATGCATCAATCGCCTTGCGTATGGTACAGCAAAGCTTCAGCCAATACAAATCACTGTTGCGAGACAAAAGAAGAAGGTTCAAGTTTGAAATTTTAAAACAACACTTGTGGCATACTGTATTGGTATAGCAGAAATAATCAATGAACAACAAATAATAATAAAAAAGTGAACTGAAAAAGAAAATTGAATTATTTAATTCATTAATCCAGTATTTTTAATGTATTTTTGTAGGCTCTAAAAGTAACAAAATGTGCTGTTGAGTGGTTAAATTCATTTAATTGTCCTAATTTTGCAAAATATATTCACATATATATGTCCAGTTTTTATCAATTTTTAGTTTTATTGTCCTTATTTTTAAAAAAATATACTGGTACATTATTTGACACTTGTTGTTGTAGTAGGCCTTCATATAAATCCTAGCTCTTATCTGATTGTCTACCGTATATAGGTTATTTCATACAGTTAAAAAAAAATGAAAAAAAAGTGCTGTGGGTATAGATGTATGACTATATAGAATATAGTTTTTATTTTATTTTTTTATATTTTTTATAATTAAGGCAAGAGGGCAAAACTCTGAACCATACTACAGAAAAATGTAAAAATGTTTGCAGATGTATATCAAGCCAAGGAGCTATGATGCATCTGTAAACTGTACATACTAGATTGTAAGAATTAAGGTTAAGTATGTTGAAATTTTAATTTCCATTTAGGTTAGTTAATACTGTTAGGAAAAATAATGTTGTGGGTGTAGGCCTACATACATGAATATAGTTCAGTGTTAACTGTAAAATAGTTCTATTTTTTAAGGCAGATGGGATGTAAGTCCAACCAAATAACACAAGAAGGTTAACAATGTTTGCAGATGTATATCAAGCCAAGGAGCTATGAAGCATCTGTAAACTGTACATATTAGGTTGTAAGAATTAGGGCTATTTCATACAGTAAGGGAAAATGTTTCAATATAGTCCATAAGTATTGAAGTCAACTTTCTACTCTACAGAATATATAGGCCTATATATTTTTAAATAACTGAGACAGGCGGTGTAACAGAACAAAGCAAGCTATGTTTGCAGATATATATCAAGCCAAGGAGCTATGAGGCATCTGTAAACATACATATTAGGTTGTAAGAATTTAGGTTATGGATTTTGAATTACTGATTTTCCATTATTTAATATAAGGGAAGTAATTATGTATATATTAGTTAAAAAGAAAGAAATTAAAAGAACATTGGTCGTAAGAGTATAGTTATTATGTTTGCAGGTGCCTGTCCAGCCAAGGAGCTACAGCATCTGTAAACTGTACATAGTAGATTGTAAGGATATGTATATATTAGTTTAAGAAAAGAAAAAGAGATTAGAACATTGTTAAGTGCAAGCATATGATGAGAGCCATGTTTGCAGGTGCCTGTCCAGCTTACGAGCTACAGCATCTGTAAACTGTACATAGTCGATTGTAAGGATATGTATAAATTAGTTTTAAAAAAAATAGAACAACATTGTTAAGTGGAAGAATATGATAATTGTAATGTTTGCAGGTGCCTGTCAAGCTAAGGAGCTATGTGGCATCTGGAAACTGTACATAGTAGATTTTAAGGATATGTATATATTAGTTTAAAAAAAGAATAACATTGTTAAGCGAAAGAATATGATTGTAATGTTTGCAGGTGCCTGTCAAGCTAAGGAGCTATGAGGCGTCTGGAAACTGTACATAGTAGATTTTAAGGATATGTATATATTAGTTTTAAAAAAGAAGAATAACATTGTTAAGCGAAAGAATATGATTGTAATGTTTGCAGGTGCCGGTCAAGCTAAGGAGCTATGCGGCATCTGGAAACTGTACATAGTAGATGGTAAGGATATGTATATATTAGTTTAAAAAAATAATAACATTGTTAAGCTTAAGAATATGATAGTAATGTTTGCAGGTGCCTGTCAAGCTAAGGAGCTATGCAGCACCTGGAAACTGTACATAGATGGTTGTAAGGATATGTAAAAAATATATAGAATAACATTGTTAAGCATAAGCACATGATTTTAGCAATGTTTGCAGGTGCCTGTCATGCTAAGGAGCTATGCAGCATCTGTAAACTGTACATAGTAGATTGTAAGGATTTAGGCTATGCATGCTTTGTGAAATGAATTTAGTTTATTCAACATAAGGAGAAATATGTGCAGATATATCTTCAGATGACTGAAAAATTATTAGAGAACATGTATACTGTTCAGCTGGTAAAACTACAACAGGGCTGCCAACTGTTCACTTTTTCATGGACATGAATTCATCTTTTCTCAGTTGCAGATCTAGAGGGAGTGCAAATGGTATTTTGCCCCCTCCCCCCTTTTTTCCCCCCTAGAGTTTTTGTTCTTTAATATATTACAAAGGCCCTTAAAAACCCAGTAAGCTACGGTATGTAACAATAATTTCTTTCTTCAAAATTTTGTATGTAATATCTGCAAATTTATGTACATCAAAAATTTTTAAAAAAATTGTATCCTTACTACTCCTAAAAATAAAGAATAATTTCTAAATTAAAATAAAATATGCTGTCAATCATCTGTTTCTAGCCCATCTTCAGGAAAATACTCATTCACGCTGTGTAACAGTGTGCAGATTAGTCATTAGTTAGCTAATTATATTAATGTCTTCCAAGTCTTTAGAACAAGTAAAGCATTGACTGATTCTGAAAGGCTGCTTACTCCCCTATTATTTGTATTGGCTACGTTTTCAATATCTCTTTGATAAATGACCATACTCGTAGGACTGAGGGAACTCATATCACTGGTTTGATGAGTAAGAGTTTGTCAGCCCTGCAATAGATATACAGCTTATCAGGTTGTTACATTAGGGCTTAAGGAAGGCCTTTATACCTCTTCAGTTCAGATGACCTAATGAAGCTTCTGAAGGTTTACGGAGCTATGAAGCATCGTCATAGGTTGTAAGACTCGTGCCAGAGGAATGAACATTCCTCTTGGGTTATTTTGTTTTAATTACTGTAAGAATCTTATGCATTAATGTTTATAGATTTGCATTGAGCTCACACATGCTGTCTATAAACTGTAAATAGTACATCGTAAGAGTTTAGGTTATGTAATGCTAGAGGAATAATAGTTCCATTTAGAAATGATGCCATATATACATTTATACTTAGGCATTCAATAAGTAATGGGAACCTATTTGTAGAGTGGAAATTCTAAAAGATGTCTGCGAGTGTAGTCAAAAATGGAATATGAGTGGGAAGTGAAGATTTATAGTGCCATTTGGTTACTACACACTACAAAATCTAAAATAACCATGAGGATTACACCTTATTTCACCCAAACTCACCCTGATTCCTTAGCGCCTTGAGAACATTCATTCTTCATAAAATGTGTTCGAAATTGTTTAAGCCATATATAGTAATTGATTACTTAATTCTAGCAGATTCACTGAACCAGGAAATACTTTTTAGTTTTTAATACATAAATGCACACAAAATACTTGCTAGTTTTGTTCATTATATCATGACTAAAATTGTTAGGCTCTGCAAGTCATATGAAATGATTTGTAGCCTTATCCAGCCTGCAGATTGTCTGCTCCTGCCCTAAAGCCCTGAGTTGTATTGGTTCATTCCTACTGAAACACTTTCACATTTTCATCGGAACATTTCGAAGACAAGACGTCCTTTTCCTGCCCACTCTTCGATGCCCGTCAATTTTGCCCTTTAAAATGAGGCGAAATATTGCATATTTTTCACCTCTTAACACACGACCCAGGTATGCAATTTTCCTACATTTGGTGGTAATCGTCAGCTCCGCTTAGAGTTTGCTCACCGCAGTACCTGTTCATTAGAGATGTGATCTATCTAGGGGATTTTTGGCATCCTTCTATGAAACCACATTTCCAGAGCTTCAAGCCTTTTAATGGAGGACGATTTTTAAGTCCAAGCTTCTACTCCATAAAGCAATGTGGACCAAACGTAACTTTTCACAATAAGCTGTCTTAGTTTTAAATTTAAGGCTTCATCACACAATAAAGCTCTCATTTTTTGAAAGTTGACCTTGTCATTTCTATAAGGGTCTCAATTTCAAGATCTGGATTCAAAGCCTCTAAAAACAACCAAGGTACCGTACTTTAATATGTCAATTTGTCGTATTTGTCGTACTTTCAGCGTCAAAATTACTTCAACCCTTCTAATTAATTTTCTTTTCTTTGTGTTGACCCATTTTACATAGATATCAAAAACTCCAATTAGCACCAAATAATAATTAAGTTCCCTATCGCAAAGGAAATCAAATAGAACCAAAATGTACTCGTTAAAAAAAATTACAAAGCCTCGGCATGAGGTGCGATTTTAATATTACAAAACAAAGAAGAAAACTACTTTTTATTTTAGACATGGAAGAACATTTTTTCCGTAAGTTTTAATTTTTAAGAATTCTAAATTGTGAAATTCTTCTGCTAGAATGTTTTAACTTACATATGAAGTAGAAAGTGTAAGAGGTTTGCTAAATTTTTAGGCTGATGGAGGTCTTATTGGACCGAAACATTTACTGATGAAAGTGAAAGAAAATTAAATTGTTAAACAAAATATGGTTACTTCAAAGACTTTCTATGTTTCACATTTATGTAACATTTAATGAATGAAAATCCACAGCCTGCTTCCAGTCTCCGACCGGGTCAGGAATGGAATGAATGAAGCCCCCATCTAGCGGCGAGGATATTAACTGTGCCGGCTGCCGAGGCCTGATTAAATGAATGACAGATGAAATGAAATGATAGTGGAGAGTGTTGCTGGAATGAAATTTTGACAGGGAAAACCGGAGTACCCGGAGAAAAACCTGTCTGCCTCCGTTTTGTCCAGCACAGATCTCACATGGAGTGACCGGGATTTGAACCACGGACCCAGTGGTGAGAGGCCGGCGTGCTGCCGCCTAAGCCACGGAGGCCCGCTAACATTTAATAATGAAACTTATTAAACATACTGTGTATTTCCATACAAAGCTTTACACTGTCCTCTGCGTAAAATCTTGGTGATGTTGTCCTTGCTGTGGTCTCGAGTAGGTGGTACTGTTCACATCAAAGCGTACAGCTGCATTGAATTGATGCCTGGTGAAATCCTCTTTGGTTGCAAATTGTGTAGTGAAAGCCTTGTACAGCCATTCTAGTGTATATGTGTCGCAGCAGGAAACTTGGTTCCTTTCATTCATCCGTATTAATGGCTAGCATAAATTAAATTCTTGATTTTCTCACCCTTTCTCTTATGTGGGCTGGTGTTTGCAGCAGTTTGTTCTTTATCACCACAGAGGTGTGCAAGTTTTTTTTTTTTTTTAATTAGATTAATTTATAGTTACTTTAACTTAGAAAGTCTAATCGCGACTTTCACTGTAGATTTACATTATACACACAATACATACAATACATTAAATTGAATACACTATAAAATCATAAAATGAACACTAGAAATAAAGAAAAGTCCCACTACTATGAGTTGATCAATCAGATTTTGGAATAAAGTTCCGAGTCTTTGAAGAACTTGATGAGTTTTTTGAGCTGTGAAAGAGATGAGAAGGCCTCACATATCTTCTTGGGAATGCTGTTGTGCTGGCGCCAGTGGTTGTAGAGAGCACAGTCTGAGATTATGTGCTGCACAGTCAGTACGCTGTTACTTGTTGAGCAGATAGGGGGGGGTTGTTTCTTCTCGAGGAGATAGCTGTGAGTGATGTTGGTATGACCTATTCTTATTCGTGATATTAGAACTTGATCTTGCCTGGAAAGTTTATGATGGAGATATTGTTCATTAGACTCGATGTGTAACTTATATAAATCTTGTAAGCTAGCCACCTCAGGTAGTGGGGCAATATGCTTGCTTAAAATGACATCCACACAAAGACCAGGACACCAACTACACAAAATTCACACTCTATTTATTTATCAAAAGCAAGCTTCCAATGCTGTTGTGCAGCATTAACAACAATTATTATTATTATTATTCTCCTCCACACTTTTTACAGACAACCTCTTTATTTCTCCATAATAGTAACAATTTCTGGAACAGAGAGCATCACTTTTTACATAAAACCAGCCTCCATTTTTCCTGGCAGCAACTACACACAATGAACATTTCACACTAAGAGTAATTCAATCCATCATCAAAGAACTAGGTTTCATACACAATTTTCTTTTATCTCCAACTAGCCTCCATCTTGCCGCCTGAATTCCCCACTCCTAACAGCTGCAACCTCACCATGCCAAGGAACCTTTTGCCAATCTGCCAAGACCACCTGGTTATTTTGCACAACCAGCAATAGCCAGACCACCTCCGAGAATCTCTATGGCCAAAACACATAAGACATTCTGCGGTGGTCTACCATTGTGGCAACGGCTGGCAACCCGATAAAAACAAAATAACTGAATAAATTAATAGAAAAAAAAAACAAGCGAGTCTCTGAGATGGCAGTTTTCCAACATTTACTTTGTATGTTTTGTAACTTAATACGGAGGAAATGTTTTGCAAGGTGCTGAGATTATTTGAAATGTTAAATCAATAGTCTTAATAACATATTTTAAAGAATCTGACAGTTATCCAATTTTTTTACAGTTTCCATTAAAGAGAAGCCTTGTTAATGCAGAATGCCACACGTTTTGTTTCGATTACTTTATTCTAGTTTTCGTCTGAATTTAGACCAGAGAGATTGGAAGTCTTTTATTACTGATTGTCCACTCTTGAACTCTTCTTTATCTCTCTCAGCTAACAGGTAGATAATCGAGGGGCCTTGCATAGGTTACTCTAACTGCATCCAGTCTCCGGAGGCCTGCCTCAGAACTAATTGACCCTTGTGAAAATCAAGTAGGAAGCTGAAGAGAGAGTCTGCTTTTCTCAGCCTGCTGGGCGCTGTCAGTCGTCAGAAGTACACTCTCTTCCTGCAGCAATTGTCACTCACTCACTCACACGATAACAACCATTATTTATTTCACTCGTTACAAACTGTATTAGGTGATTAGAATAATTAAATGACACTAATACGTGTAATGGAATAATATTGTAACGAAAATATGACCATATATTTCAGCACTTGACCGTTAATAATCAACCATTCTTTCTGTGTGTTGTGGTACGATGCGTTGTCAATAACAAGCACTGAGTTGTGTTCCAAATTAGGGATCAACTTTTCTTTTAACCAACGAATATAATATTCACTGTTCATATCTTTGTGGTAGCCCGCACTTCTTTTATGTGGCTGGTAAATAAGTAGCACATTGGGAACAACTGGCTGACTGTACCTCTCTGTTATAAATCTGTCACAAGAATCAGCCTTTCTTCCTTCACCCTCTCTCACCCCTTCCCAACCCTCTTCTGCATTGCAAGCTGTCATTGAACTTGAGGTAGGCCCGGTGGCCAGCTTCAGTTTCTCACTCACGGGCCAATTTGTTCCGAGGGACTTATACCTAATGCAAGATTTCAATGGTTGCCATTACATATTGAATGCCCTAGTCTGCATGTGTGTTGGGTTGATACCAGCTATTATTATATATGTCTATAAACTGTACATTGTAGTTTCTTAATATAATTATATATAAGGAAAATCTGTACTATTCAGATCAAACGGGCAGCTTCTGATTGTTTACAGATGTATTTTGAGCTAAGAAGCTATGAAAGCATCTGTAAACTGTACATAGTAGGTTTAAGGTTATGTATACTAGTAATATGAGGATCGGTCATAATGTCATCAAAAGTTGTTTATAGATGTGTATTGAGCTGTTATACCTTGTTTAGTTGGCATGTTCTGTTTGATTTTACCCTGATCTGGATAATACTAATAATGGCATGTGCATTATGATGTGCTATACATCAAAGGAAATGAATCATCAGATTTATCATGGCCATAAAACACATTTCAATTTTTACTGAAATCGGTAGTGTTATAAAACTTATAATACTGGAATTTTGCTGGGACATGCAACCAATCAAGTCAAAATACTTGATAAGGATCAGGAGTCTGATCTGTATCATGAACAGGCCACCTAAACCAAGGTGTATGAAGCTGCAAAGCATCTATAAACTGTATATAGTAGATTGTAAGAATTTAGGTTATGTTTGTGTAGAATAAGCAGATTTTAGAGTGCCTAAGTGAGTGAATATTAGTATTAAGAATCACCAGATCATGTTGATGTTTACAGGTGCAAATTAAATTAAAAGTTATTCTCTACTCCTTAAGTCGTATCTTGATGCTCAATCATAACATTCAAGTAGTAAAGTGAAACCTTATGGTATTGAAACTTCCTTGTTCTTCTGATTCGAAAGATTTCTATCAATAATATTCATATTATCCAAACATGGCTTATAGGCCTACACATTTCTTTTAGGGGTTTATTATCTAAAAAATAAAATAGAAACTTGACTGAAAATTTAATTTTGTGTTATCTTAATTAAACCATCAGTTAACACTATCAATAATAATAATAATAATAATAAAAGCAATTTACAGCTCCCTTTCCGCCCTTAAGTGTTCTGCAGCGAGGACCCTCCCTATAGAATGGAGTGGCCGTGGCACTGTGGCTAGCCGCTGTCGAGTAAGGCACTGTCGCTAGCAGCAGCGTAGCCCCCAATTAGTTTAACAAATTTATACTTAATGTATTTCATCCACTCCAGTTGCCCGGGTGTGGTATGAGAGCGCTCTCCACTTCGGTCTGTCCATGTACCACTCTTCTCTCAGGACTGTATCCCAGTTGACTCGAAAAAGGAAGTTTATAGTTTTACTTGACCGTTAATCTCTCGATCATGGGCAACGGGACCTCCTTTTTACGTGGAATCGGAACCACAGGGCATGGCATTTCACTTTAAAAATCTCACATGCATTGACTGAGGATCGAACCCGGTCTTCTGTGGGGAAAGGCCAATAGCTTGACCGCTGTGCTCCTTCCCCCAGTTGACTCCTTTCGTTTCTATATCCTCTTTCACTTGGTCGAATCATCTCTTCCTAGGTCTTCCTTCCGGTCTTTTTTCCAACCACCACTGTCTGAAGCCAATGTTTAGCTGTCCTACCATCGTCCATTTGTTTGACATGACCAAACTATTTCAAAGAAGCCCGTGTCACTCTTTCATTCAAGAATGGGTGCATACCTGCTTCTTCCCATATTCTTTCATTTCTTCCTCTGTCCTTCCTTGTTTTCTGATTGATTTAATAATCATGATTACATGAATTTCAGAGTATAGATAGTTGCTGGAAATTCTGTCCCTCAATTTCTAAACACGCTTTGCATCCGACGTAGGAAGTTTTGGTACACTTGCTACAATTTATCTTCACTGTGCAGTTACTTTGTTTTCAAGACCCTCCTGAATACGCGGATTGTTTCTGTATACCTTTTGTTTGAAATTTTCCCACAAGTAAAAGTCGCACGGCGCTGAATCTTACGAACAAATTTACTGCAAACTTCTTCTTGAGAAGATAAGTTTCCACTAGGAAAATTTGATGTTTTGTTCTATACCTAACCATGTTCAAGGGATATGAGGCAGGCTTAAGTATCACTACTAAGGTATCTCGCCAGCTGCGTATGTAATAAATGCTATGACAGCATCCAGGGCTTCACAACCCGCTATTAAAATCAGTACATGCTATAAATCTGATGGCAAGTCATTGCGACCTGTCCGTCGCACGGTCTTTGGAAAGCTCTGCTCTATAGGGATGGCACTTGCTGTATAAATCTGATAAGAGTTTTATATATTTTATAGATAGTAGAGACTTGTTCGCTCTGAACTCCTCAAATATTCCATTGTTTACACTTTACACTTGAAATGTGTGTAAGCTAAGCTGTATATAGTAGATAATAAGAATTTAGGTTATGTATACTTGAAGGAATGAATGTTGCATAAACTGGACACAGTGCATTTTATGAATTATTGGATGAATCTCTGTTTGAATGAGTACATAAAGTTAACCTTCATTAACAGTGCAGAAAGATGTGTTAAGTCCAACAAAGGATCAATACTTGTATATAGTAGATGTAAGACTTTTTTTTTTTCCTAGAGATTTTAGAATACGGTTAATGTTTAAAATATAGAGTTCTCCAGTCACATTGATAGAAACGTATCTCCTATGTTACGATTGCTCTTCAGTCGAGCCCCTGCCCTGTTACGGTATATTGACCAGGCTATTGTAATTCAGAACAGAATCCTCCTCCTCCTCCTCCTTCTCCTCCTCAGTCTGGGTAACCCTTCTTAGAGTTAATAGACAATACTGATTGTATTGACACAAAAATAGTAGATAGTTGGTGTAGATGCCTCGGAACTACTTGAAATAGGGCACCTGGAGTGAACTTGGATATTAAACTCCTTCCTGAACTGGCCGCTGTATTTTACAGGGTACCTGGAGTGAACTTGGATATTAAACTCCTTCCTGAACTGGCCGCTGTATTTTACTGGGTGGTCAAAAAGTCACTTTCCCCAGTAGTTCCTTGCATTTAATTACATTTTATTAGGCATAATATCCTTGATCACAGCAATGAATTTCTTCAGAGCCAAAATTGTGCCCATCCTGAGCTATGGGATAATATGCGAACACTTAAAAATGCGAGACCTGAAAGCAATGGAAAGTGTCATGGCATTAAACCCGAAGAAATTACTGAGTATCCAAATATTCTACATCCAGATATGTGTACACACTCGCCAGAGAATCCTTCCTGTGTGAAGATCTGCGACACTTGCTGCTGCTGCTGCTGCTGCTGCTGCTGCTACTACCATCAACTGATGCATACAATTAACTACTGGCAGAAAGACAACGAAAGAGGGAGGATATACACACTTCTACTGCACAAGTGCCCGGAGTTGGACTAACCCCAATCAAGTGATGAAAAGTAGTCAACAGACTTGCAATCCATGGGTTCCGTCACATGCTTGTATCATACAGCCTATGAAGAGTGTGTTGTGTGGAAACTGTGCAATGAATGCCCAAAACACCAAATCAATCGTGGAACTAAACACAGAAGACTAAATCAAAACATTCATCTTAGCCTCTCCATTTTATTAATTCAGCAAAGTGCAGTAGTGTATAGTACCGTATTTAATTGATCTATGGTCATTTGACTGCAATACAATTTTATTATTAGGCATGATATGATCACTGAAGTGGTACGACCAACCCCAGTTTGGCACTCTTCCTCCTGCAGGACTAAGATGCACTAATGACACAACTCTGGGCAATGAGCTGAGTATTTTCTTCAGTTTCTAGGAGTCCATGGTCATTCGCAACATTGCCCATTTTCTCAAATTGGTGGTTCAATTTTTTAAATTCACGTTGCTTGATGGCGGTTGAACATTAGGTTGTCACCTTTCAAAGTTGGCTATTAACTAACAGTGTTCTTACTGTAGTGTGCTTCCACCAACTTAGCATATCTAAAAGTTGTTCTATGGTTAATTTTGCAATTCATAGTCAGAAATTAGCTGTTATTATGTAACCAAACACACAAACGACAGAAAACAACATAGCATCAGGAACAATTGATGTACAAACATGGCTGCTAATTCAGCACTTAGACATGAGCTATTTATTTGTTCCAGTTAGGGCATCTGTATATATTTGAACAAATGTTTTGGAGTTAGCAAATTTTTAGCCACCCAGTTTAGTGATATTGTCTGGCCAAAGTTTCCTCTACAAGAAAACTATGAGTATAACACCAGAAATTCCAAGAACCTTGCAATTCCCAGGGTCTACACCTCTAAATACGGCACCAAAAGCATATTTAACCAGTCTATAAAGGATTATAACATTCTCCCAGCACATATAAAGTCAATAAATCCTGTCTTAAAATTCGAAAAAGCCTGTAAACAATTCTGATACTTCCTAATTTATAAAATTAATAAAACTTTGAATAGTAACTTACTGTCATTGTAAAATACTTTGTAACTTTGTTTTTGTTTGTTAAATAACATTTAATATTTCTTATTATATAACAATATATAGTCCTACTATAGGGCCTTGCCCTCTAGGACATCCTCTGTATATAAATAAATAAATAAATAAATAAAATAAAAAAAATATTATTCGGCTCCCATTAATGTGACTGAAGAGCACTCTGAATATAAGATTCGTTAGACAATACTGACAAACAATATGGCATCAAAATTGGCAAGAAATGTTTATAGATGTGGATTTTGCTGACAAGCTATAAGACATCTATAAACTGTACATAGTAGATTTTAAGAAATGTATCTGAACTTTTTCACTTGAAACAACAATGTTTGCAGATGTATATCAAGTTTTGAAGCATCTGTAAACTGTACATAGTAGGAGATAACGAATTGCAATGGATGGTTTACAATTGGTGCACAATGTTCACAGATGTATATAAAGTGTCTGTAAACTGTACATAGTAGTTCGTAAGACTCGTGGTAATATATGCTTAGAGAATGGTTTTTCCATTTAGGGTATATAAAATCTGAAGTGGAACCACATATGTAGAAATGCCTATTTTGCTGACCTGGGCTCTAAGAATTTCATAAGCTGTACATAGTAGTTAGGAATTATAACTGTAAGATCATTGTTTGAATATGCATATCAAGCAAAGAAGTTATCAAAGTTATGTTCATGTTTTATAATGCTGTGTTTTGGAGTCTCAGATATGGAAATGTTTATAGACGTGCATATTGCTATAAAGCTGTAGACGTCTATAAACTGTACATAGTAGGTTTTAAGAATGACACAGGTTGACGCACAATATTTATAGGTATATCAAGTTGCTGTATATAGTAGATATTTAGAATTTGGGTTGTGTGCTAGAGGAATGAAAGTGTCTGTATACTCTATACTTAAAATGTCTCATTCTCAGTGACAGGAGTTGCATTTTAATTACTTCAAGGAAATTGTAAAGTACATTTACTTTTAAATAAATATAGTTGCAATTAAGATTGCTTTGTTATCTTTTCAAATTTTAGAACACTTACCACATAATCATCACAATGGGAAAGTTAACCAAAACTGTTAATTGATCGTTAATGCCTTCAAATATTAACTGATAAAAGTTTAAAACACAAAACACAGCAAAAGTTTTCAGACACAAAATATTCATCTATTATTTTCTTTAACTAACTAGGATGGAAAGAATTTTTTTTTCTAAATGGAAAGACAAGATAAAAGAATCACAGTTAGAGTAACTACAATTAATACAGTCTCGCAGATTTTCCCTTCCTTCAATTACCAAAGACAACACTCAGAGAACCAACATTAGTTGCAATCGTTAGAGGAATATCATTGTAGAATGACATGAATCGAATCATTTTTTTTAATTTTTTTTTTTTTTTTTTTTTTGTATTCATGTTGATTACCACAACTTTAAGGTCAATACATAACTTTTAATGTAACATTTGCACGTGTTCCTCTGTTATGTACCCTTCTTCGGCAACATTTTACTGCACTGCATCACACATTAAATATTTAGGTAAAATAGTGAACAAAGTTAATGATACATGTACAATTCATAAAATAACCCTTATTTTGTATATTGTATGTATACCATGTACATGTGATACTGTGTTGTTGAAGAAAGGTGCAAAACATCAGGAACAAGTTAAAAGGATGAGAATTTCATCTTTAAATTGGTTCTGACTTGTCAATTTTATTTAAATTAGGGAAAAAGGTTTTTTTTTAATCCATTAAAACAAGCAAATAACTTAACATACAATGAATATCTTAAATTGTAAGTTTTATTTTAAAAGTAAGGCGCAACTTCTCTATATTTTTAGGATCGTAAAAGGTTTTAACTATTCATCCCTGGTATTTTATACTGTAGTTATCTCTTCCCATCTCTGATTGTGTTGACACAAAAATAGTAGATAGTGTACAGCTGTATCATTGGATGAATCACTTGTAAGAATGTGGATATCAACCTATAAGAAACAATTGTACAGTAGAATAATGTAAGACTAGGTTATGTACAATATGCATGTAATGCATTTAAGTTAAGTCTTTTAAGATAATGATGATGTGACAAAGATTGCTATGTTTGTAGATGTGGATTGAGCTGATACCAGCTGTAAAACATCTATGAACTGTACATATTAGGTTGTAAGAATTATGGTACTCATAGTATTAATAAATAGCTTGAAACGTCTACACTCACATACTGTATACCCAATGATTTCCAACGAAAGATAGCAAATCTTGTTGAAACTTTAATATGAGACCCTAATCCTTCTCATGCCCACACTTATGTGGATTATAAACTTCGTAAGCATGTTGCTATTTTCCCTAGTAAACCAGTAAGGGGTTGATAACTCCAATGTTCTCACCCTCAAAATAACAGCCATAATCACCATCAGACCAGTAGTTGGCCATTTATTTGTGCATGACTTGTGGAACAGCTGGTGGCGTTAAGCTTTCGTAAAGTCAACTCTCGTGTAGAACTGCTAGTGCTGGTTTTCCGTTGCTAACACAACCCGGCAAGGAAGTAAACTCGCTGTTCCGGCATCTCTAAAACCCGCAGTAGTTCAAAGGGACATTAAACTAATAGCATTTATTATTATTATTATTATTATTATTATTCACTGCTCCTCCAATGCATCTTATTTTCACTTCAATTCTAAATATCTTAATGCTATGAGTGTTTTAAAAACTTACCCTTAAAATTTCAAAAAAGCCATGCACCTTTCAGATGATACCTTAATTTTCTTTTTTATAGTGCTACCAAAAACATTGTATCGGCATGTGGGCATGTGAAGTTATCATTCCAATACAACTTAGTTTCAAAGAAAAGAAACATTATAGCCTATTGTGTTTCTGACTCCTGAGCACACTTTTCAATGCCCACCAGTTAACTTTTGAATGACCGATGGTGTTTTATCCTGAGATTGGCCTTGTATGCAGTTTGAATACAGCTCCCTTGCAGAGTTCTCATATTTTTTTCAGCCATTTGCTACTGAAACCACTCTCCCAAGCAGCCTGTTAGTTATTAGTTATTTTTGCTTTAAAGGGTGGAACGACGAGGTTATCTGCCCCTCCATGCAGCCTGCCTGAGGTTTATGTTCAGAGAAATAGTAGTCAAGACCCTTCTCAGCTACTCCAGGTCTCGTGTTCAAAATTGTATGAAGTTTCCCACTCTAGATTTTGATCACAGATGTTTTCCAAGCATTTCGCAAAGTTTCAACAAAGTCAGGAGGTTTCTTGCGGTATGTTTCCTTATAAGGTGATAAATTCTACAACATGCACGATTAGTTCTATCGAAACATTGTTTATGTGTACAAACCGGTTTTTATTTTCTCTTTTTCTCCCTCTCTTAATTCTTACGTATCCTCTACACCTGTGTTGTGCACAGAAAAGCATCTCATAGGACAGGAGTGTCTAAGGCAGGACTGCAGAACTTGACTATCTTATTAGAGATAAAACAAATAATGATAACTTGGGGGATACTCTCAAGTGAAGTTATGAAATAGATTTAAAAGTTTATTTTGTCAAATTTGTACATACACACATTCCATTACTTTTCCTGCCATAATTCAGCAAAGTTTGGTGTCAAATTTAAAGTGCCACTTCTATGAATTTGAATCTCATTTGAACACTGTTTGGTTTTGTTAAAGTTCACTAACTCAAAATATTAATTTTGGTTCAGTTAGCAATTATTTATACAGGAATTGTTTAAAATTGTGAAATTGATAGAACAAAAGTTGATCAGGTAAATATTAGCAAATAATTAATTACCAAAAGTAAGTCTTCAATTTCTTGTAGGAAAAAATAATTTCTATTATTCAACAGGGCAGTTGGTCAGGCTAGAAATGATAAGTGTGATGGGCCGTATGTTGTACAAGCCTGGTCGAAGGTTGTGGTATACATTTATTTATTTAGTGTGTGGCTCTTAGTGCTGGGAGAGTCCCGAGGACAAGTTCGGCTTGCCAGAGGCTGTAGCTGCTTCAAGCGGACACCCATGGGGTGAGCTACAAGGTCTGTTCAATTTCAAGTAGTTCCAACTTTCACTACCAGATGTCACTGACACCTAGTGGTGAATGTTGGAACTATGATAGAGCATTTCATACATATAATAATGCAACTCCGGACCCCAGCATCGAAAGAAATCGCTGCATGCCTTCTTACGATCTTGTCATGTCTGCCCCTATATTCACCTTCCAATGAGAAATATTTGAGTCGTGTGTTGAGTGTGATTCAGGGTACACCACCCTTCCAGCCTTGCAGTTTGTGAAAACATGGTGGTGATCATCTTTTATTTCAGCAGCCTATGCAGTCATACGGATTAGTGCATAAGATCTTCCCGTCCTTTATTTTTTATTTCCTATTATTACTGATATTAATGCTAACATATAATACATTGCATATGGATCCATAATGTTTACAGATGTCTGTTGGACTGTGAGAAGTCGTAAAGCATCTGTAAACTGTATATAATAGGTTGTAAGAACTCAAATGAATGCCCCAATGTTTACAGATGTGAACTACAAGAAATTGTAATACATCTGTAAACTGTAATATAGTAGGTTATAAGAACGTACATATAGAAAATGGCTATGGCAGTATTTGCAGATGTGAACTACGAGAAATTGTAAAGCATCTGTAAATTGTAATATAGTAGGTTGTAAGAACATACATAAATATACAAAATGACTGGCAGTAATTACAAATGTGAACTACAAGAAGTTGTAAAGCATCTGTAAATTGTATTATAGTAGGTTGTAAGGAGGTTGTATGTGCAGTATTTACAGATGTGAACTACAAGAAGTTGTGCATCTGTAAATTGTATTATAGTAGGTTATAAGAATTTGTACCAGTGTGTGTCCCTCATGAAATGTATCATAGTAGGTTGTCAGTCTCGGCAGATGATTTAGTATTTACAGATATGAACTACAAGAAGTTGTAAAGCATCTGTAAATTGTATTATAGTAGGTTGTAAGAAGGTACATATACTAAATGGCTATGGCAGTATTTACAGATGTGAACTACAAGAAGTTGTAAAGCATCTGTAAATTGTAATATAGTAGGTTGTAAGAACATACATAAATATACAAAATGACTGGCAGTAATTACAGATGTGAACTACAAGAAGTTGTAAAGCATCTGTAATCTGTATTATAGTGGGTTGTAAGAACATTATAGGTGTCAGTATTTACAGATGTGAACTACAAGAAGTTGTAAAGCATCTGTAAATTGTATTATAGTAGGTTATAAGAATTTTCACCAGCGTGCGTCCCTCGTGAAATGTATCATAGTAGGTTGTAAGTCTCCTCAGATGATTTAGTATTTACAGATATGAACTACAAGAAGTTGTAAAGTATCTGTAAATTGTATTATAGTAGATTGTAAGAACCTTTATAATAGTCCAAATGTTTACAGATGTGAAATGCAAGGAACTGCAAAGCATCTGTAAACTGTAATATATTAAGCTATAAGAATTTCTATCATGCTTAAGGTGTATAGTAAGAACTTGAATGAATGATAGTATGTAGATCGTGTATGCCCGTTATGTTTTCAGATGCATGTTGGCTTATTTTACTAATATTCCATAAATTAATCTGACTTGTATCTTACATCTATCCATAGCTGCTAAAGTCAACTATCCATAGCTGCTCAAGTCATGTCAAGAAATCTCTTGTAAATCAATTTGCCTAATAGAGAATGCAAATACTTTCTTGCCCTTCCCCTGGAATTTTACCTCAAAAATATTATGCAAGAAGTGATTATTTTTCTTCTTTCTTCAATAGCTGTTGATTTCTGCTTTTCGCCTATTTGAGGACTGATTTTTTATTTATTTACCACAGATCGAACACAAGTATAGAAGGCCTAGTAAATACAAGGTAACTTGATGCTTCATTGGTACAACTTACATCTGTATGTGCTTTAATCTCCTCAATCACTCCATTCTTTTATTTTATAGATTTCTTTTCTGGTCACAAGATTTGACCATCTGCTTCCAAGTTTCCATAGCTTCTAGACAGTTTGCCCTTCTGAAAATGTCTGTGTTTTATCACAATACAGAAGTGTTGGCAAGTTCTTTATATTTACATGTCTCCTGGTCAAAAGTTGTTTCTTGTTATTAAAGGCCTGTTTTTGTCTTCCAAGTTCTGTGGTACTATTTCCCAATTAAACTGATTACATTTCCCCAATTTTAACATTAGTTTGTTACTAAAAATAAAAAAAATAGTTCATTTTCAATTTTGGCTCAGCATTTTATGTAATTCAACATTAAATGTGAACGCTGGCTGAAAGGAACCTTGTAGTTTTACGTGACCATTAATCTTGCGATCATGAACCACGGGACCTCCTTTATACGTGGAATGCGAAATACAGGACATGGCATTTCACTTCGAAAATCTTGCATGCATTGATTGGGAATTGAACACGCACAGATACTTTTGTCATTCTCTATGCAATTTTATTGTGCCACAAGCCACTATTTGTTGTTCGGCAATGTGAAAAGTAGTTTTCCCATGTGCAAATATCACTTTAGGGATAAATGGAAGAAATTCAACAAAGCGAATATTCAGAAACAATTCAGATTTTTATCAGCCTCTTTCCCCGCCCCCAATGCCTTATTTAATTTTCCTGAAAAAGAAATAAATGTTCATGAGATATTTAGTGCCGTACTATTTATATAATACTCAATGCCCTAAATTGGAGTTTTATTAAGTCCTAAATCACTTCCTCTTAGCACCTAAAAATACACTCCCAATTGTAACATCTCAAGTGTTTTGAGCAAAGTAGCCTGCAAGCATGTGCTGATTTACCTAGACCATGGCAGGGAAAGCTTAAGCTGCTGGCGACATTGTATCTATGTTAGATGTAGTTAATAGTGGTAATGATTTTTAAGTATGTGTAAAATATTTTAATTTCTTTGACTTGTTATTACCGTAATTAAGTTTTCTTCGGGAACACATTTTTCAAGTCTATTTATCTTGTAATTTATAGTTTTGTGGAATAGTTGTAAAACAGCTATATTATAGTATAAGAACTCACCATATGAGGCAAGTTCCATCAGTGTTTACAGATGTGAAATGCAAGAAATTGTAATATATTTGTAAACTGTATTATAGTAAATTGTAAGAATAATTTCTTACTGAACATTTACAGGTGTAGGCTGTAAATTGTATTATAATAGAAAGCAAAGCAAGTACCATACTCTGGTATTTACTGACATGAAGTACAAGAAATTGTTCATCTGTAAATTTTATTATAATAGATTGAAAGAACTTAGATTTTATATGCTTGTCATGTTTGCAGATGCATATTGAAGTACAAGAAATAGATTATAAGAACTGACATCGTAAATGCCCACAATGTTTACAGATGTGTGATGAACTCCGTGGAGTTGTAAAAGCATCTGTAAACTGTAATATAGTAGATTATAATGTGTGTCTGTGTGCGTGTGCCCAGGATTTTTTCAGCCATTATTATTATTATTATTATTATTTATTATTATTATTATCTGCAATATGATGACAGTGGGGGTAAACTGTGAATTAAAAATGGGGTCTGATTGAAGTATTCTAAAGTAGAATGTAAGAACTTACCTTATGGATGCCACAGGTATATTTTTAATGCACCAAATAAGCTTAAGATTGTTTACAGATATCTGGATGAGCTAACGAGTTGTAAGATATCTGTAAACTGTGTATAGTTAATTATAAGAAGTTAGGTTATGTTTATTGTAACAAGGAATTTGTGCTTACATTTTAGAAACTCCACGATATCAAAAATTGTGAAAAGGTATTAATAATTATTAACTTACATGTTATCACACAGGATTCTAGAACACTAAAATATAGAAAATTGTACTCAAATAACCAGTGAACCAATATTGTGTCCAATCTTTCTGAGGTTACAATGCAGCCCTCGAGTTTTAAACAGTTGAAGACCTCTGTATTAGATAGTACAAGTCATTATCATAAATTGATATTGATCCTAGGACATCTCTCAACTTTGTATATAGTAGGATTGTAAGGATTAAGATTAAGGATTTGTTTTTGACAACTTGGTTCCAATGTTTACAGTTGTGCATTGTACTATTTTGAAGTTACAACATTTCTGTAAACTGTACATAGTAGAATTGTAAGGATGTATGGTAGTGTATCAGGTTACCAGAATCTTCACTCTAAATATGGTGACAATGGTATTTTAGACTGCTTGGTTCCACTCCTCCTCCTCCTCCTCTTACATTATATCACAGTTTATGTATTCAACATAAATATCACATTTATTTATTGAACATCATTTTAATTAAATTTTTTTTTTTTTTTCTTTCATTGGAATCTTGCCGTATATCCTTAAGATTGTAGGGAATCTAACAAATAACTACGTCACATAAACATGCATATAATCACAAAAAAAAAGTAACTGTAGTAACCAGAAAGGCAGAGTCTCACAGGCCTCAATGAATCAATAAATTTCTTCAAAATGGGTCCCAATGAGCTCTGGAATTCACGAAGATGCATGAGGTCAGTATAGATCCAAAATCATTATTAATTTCAGATCGCATATTATAGAAATCTGGGAATGGAAGGCCAATCTGGGGCTTGTCCCTGGAAAATTGGAATATCTGGTAACCTTAGTATAGTATTAAGAGTTGAAACTTATGGACCTAGGATAAATAATACCCCGAGTCATCTCGAGTGCGTGCACATTGTACGATATTAAGAGTTTAAACTATAGTTTTAAGGTTCTCGGATAGGTAATAAAGAGTTATCACGGGTTCTCGGGTGCTTGCGCATTGTAGAACAGAATTTAGAATAGACTCTAGTTTTAAGGTTCTAGGATGGGTAATAAAGAGTCTTTTCAGTGCATGCAGATTGTAAAGTTTAGAATTTACTTTAATTGTAAGGTCCTAGAATAAGTTACAGCTAATATTGGTGACCAGCTGGTTATCAACTGTACATAAGAAGACTAGTATTAGTTCATAAGTTGCAAAATGTTCATACATTAGACACCCAATATAATCTAGTTCTCAATGGTATTAGTGGATGGTGATGTGAGATTTCATGATCCACCAATGACATTGCATTGAACCAGAGGCTGAGGAATAGGTAGTCATATTGCTAAAATGTGTAAATATTAACCATTATGACAATGGTAATAATTAATATGTGTTGACTGATAATACTATGAATTTGAAAAGCGCCTTGTCAAACACTACAGAATGTAATTTTATTATACTCACAAGTTTCGGTATACTAGGATACCCTCATCAGCGTAGATTGAATACTAAATTAATCTTAAACTATGTTTACAAAGACAAAAGAGAAAATGGACATCCTTACAAAATCCATTCAAAATTTAAATAAAAAGAAAGCTCACAAAAAGGAATTAGAAAACAAATAAATAAGAACAGTTAATGGACTGCCTGTACCACAATCTTTCAGTATGGTTTAGTATTATAGTGAATCGGACGTAATGTGAATATAAATCTACCTCAATGGATTGTCTGTATCACAAACCTACAATATGGTTCAAATATAGTGAATCGACGTCGCTGCTATTGGATGTAGCTTCCAGTTATAATGATGTGGAAAATATGTATAATTTGATGGATATAGTTATCTAACCTTGAAAATATACCAGTTGAAACATACGATGTTGCTTACAGATTGGTGAAAGTCGTAACATTTTTGATGGTATAAAATTATCTAACTTTGAAATAAACCAGAAGATTCCTACTTGTTCGATCGTACTGTTGAATTAGCTGTCCAATTGGGTGATGCAGGTCTTAACCCAACTGACCAAGTATTTTATATGTATAAGTCGTATGAACTACTTGGATGTTGCCAAGCCAAAATGTAATGTATGGAAAAGTTGAGAATAAACTCAACCAAATACATTCATGAAACAGTGGGCAACAAATTGGAACATGCAAATGTAATATATTACGTATAATCATTAATTAAACTTCATTGTATAGTGTTTGACAAGGCGGTTTTCAATTTCATAGTCATATTTCTGCCTTGCAAAGTATTGCACATTGACAACTTTTTTGAATAGATGTTTGTCATTCTCAGTTTTTCTTTCCAATTATAATTTTATTTCTTACATATTCATACTACTTCAATATTTATGCTCTGTATTTTGTGTAACATGTACAAATTTGAATTTATCTGGGTATACCTTGCCCCATAAGCAAACTAGTATTTGGGAAGTATGAATGAATAAAAACTACAGTGCTTTTCCATTGGGAAGCTGCTTGACATGTTAAACTGTGGATAGATCAAAGTAACAGTCTATTCAGTGAAAGTGTTTAGATAGAAAGATAGAAAGTAATTAGTTTTCAATGATGTACAGTTACTAATTAAGAATCTGAGTCAGGAGTCTATAATGAGATCTGCTTACCAATATCCCCACAAAATGCTGTTGGTGTGAACATAATATGCTCTACCTTAATCATGGCACTTTTGGGGATTGTACATAAAAGCTAGTCTTTTTAAGTCCAGTTTAATATTTGATCATGAAGGGTTGCTAGTTGTAGTGCAAAATATTGAACATGTCTTCCATTAAGATAGTTTAAGACATACATTACCCTTATTGTCTTCAGTTAGTATAACTCATTACTTACTGTATCCAGATCAAATTGCAAATTGGTATTGTATACAGTAAAGATCTTTGGTTGGACTTCCTGTCCAGATATTCAGTACATTTTTCTCTCTCTGATTTATGTTATTGGATTCAACAAGTATTTCATCTACTGTTAAATCTTTCAGAATCTAACAGATATGAGATCTTGTCTTCCTGTGCTTGTTCATTGAAAGCATTAGGTATTTACATATTATTTCACATATACTGATTTTGCAGGTGACAACTCAGATCCAGAATACCATGAAACCATTCTAGAAAATTGTGTTCACTATAAATTTGAATAATTTACAAGAAATGTACAATATTAATGATATTATCTGTTGGTAGATTAACGGGAACACCCCCTAATCTGAGGCTGTTTTTTAATTATTATTATTATTATGTAAGAATTCTGTTTCAAATTTTATCTTCCTTTCATTGATATTACTTTCTAATATTGACACCTTTTTTTAAATAGAAGTTTGTCCCTATGTTTTTCTTTTCAATTCTAATTTCATTACTTGTATATTCTTACTATTTCAATATTTATGTTCTCTGTACTTTGTTTAACATCTACAATTTTGTATTTATATTGGTATACCTTGTCTCGTAGGCAACAGTCATATGGAAAGTATGAATAAATAAAACGTACTGTGTGTTTCGTTTGAGTAGCTGTCCTATCTGTCTTACTGTGGATAGATATCTAGGGATAGTTGTGAGCTTCATATTGGTTCGCGATCAGCAGACATTTTGAGGACAAATAACTTTCCATTTGGAAAAGATCAAAGTAAAAAATCTGTCCCCTCAGGAACCAGAATGTTTGCTCACCGATTGAGAATATTAATTTGTCCAGTAGTAATTTTTAAGACTTGTCAATCTAGTTGGCAGAATTTTGCTCCAGTGTACCATTAGGCTCATCAGTTGGTATCGCACACCTCACCAAAGAACTAGTACATGCAGGCCAAGTCACTGCAAGGCTCAATAGCCCCATCAGCTTTACATTTTTCACCTCATTCCATCGCGGGTCCATTTGGAAGCAGCGTCTTCTGTTGTTTGTTGAGGTTATCCGAACAGCTACTACAGTAATAAGCCAGCTAAATAGGAGTGTGACTTGGCCAGTTTCATAAGGTAGAATTCTAAATCTTTTATATCATTATTTTTTACATTTCACCAGAATTTCAATCGCAACTCCATTTTATTAACAACATTTTTCTAGTGTAAAAAAAATAATTTTAAGTAGACATTTTTCATTTATCATTTATTTTAATTTAAATTTGTAAGGATATTCATTTTATTTTATATTAATGTTAATGTTAAACTTACAATGCTGAAGAAGATATCATTGTTATATAGAAAAATGTACATTTAAAATATTATCTCACAGTATAGACAGGGTGGATTGCATAATACATATATTTTACCACAGATAAACTGTTGCCAATCTAACATGGTAAACATACTCATTTTATAAATATCACTACCAGACAGAGTGAAGATTGTCGCTTCTTGCATGTATTGGCCAGCATTTTGGTGAGATTTACCGTACCAACTGATGGACTGGAGTAGCAAAACGCTTGCAGCTAGATTGAACAGCCAAAAAAACATTCATTCCTATGAATCACTGTAGTGTAGTCCTTAAAATTATGGCTTCTAGCATTACTGTCAAGATACCTTCAGGACAAACTTGGTAATATTACCCCTTTTATAATTTTATAGAATTGTGTAACCAAATGTACATGTGTTTCTTTTTATTAGACATGTATGTCTTAAACACAATAAATCCAAATAAATTATAACACTATATGACTTAGTATATAATATACTGCTAGAAATATTATTCATGGCACTCAGGCAAGGGAGACATGGTTCATAGGTATGTCTACCTGTTTTGCTTGATCCATGCTGTCTTCAAAGCTAACTGTAGAATTTTGAACAGACATAACACTTGGGTAACTGCCATTATATTGTGTGAACAACTTTCTCTGGAGACTTAAATAACTAGTATTATTTTATGATATAGGCTATAACAAGTATGCCAACATGACAACTCTTATTGCTGATGAACTCTTGAGGTTTGGGTCAAGTGTACAGATGTATTTTGTATTTTTCTAAATACACCAATATATTACCTAAATGGTAATTTTGCCTGAGAGGTAAACTTGGTGGTGATTCGCATACACCTTACTGTCGCAATAATTATTAACAGGATGGGTGTTTGTAGTCTCCCTCCTCAAGGTGCACCCTGAGAAATGCTAAGTGGAATACTCTGCCGGAGGCCAACAGGGAAGGAATTATATTGGAATCAAACTCGTGAGGGGTGAAGTCAAATTCATATCGACCCTCTACTAGTTTCTTCCTTTCTTCAGTCTCTCTAGATTCTGCTTCCTTTCAGGTCCTGAAGCTTAATTTTAACAGTGGTTGTCTGAGAGACTCATTTTTACCATTACAGAGGTCTCTATGTGTGGCATGCTTTTATATTGCCTGTGCTCAAAATGTAACCATAAACTGCTCTGCTGCGGAAGCATGATTGGGTACTACTTCTTCTCTCTTTGTATCGCCAGCAAGTGAGACAACCACTGTAGGTATCGTCCTTGCCATGAGACACTTATGACACAATTTAGGGAGGTGCTTTAATACTTGTGTGTTGCTGTCATTGGATCAGCTGATGAAGAGGTAGAGATTTTTTTTTTAAGACTTCTCCATCCTGTTCTGTAAAGTGAAGTCTTGTCCACAATAGAGTTGTACCACCTAGTAGTGAGAACACCAGACTTAAAACACGGAAGACTGCAACTTCATGCTATTAATGCCTATGTTGATGCTCTTAAGGTAATGGAATGGTTCTATACTTACAATGTGTTAGTTTGAAGAGTAACATGTTTTATCAAAATCATTCACCTTAAATGCACTTTTTCAGGAAATAGACAATAAAAAGAGCTTATTTGAACAGTGCACCGCAACGTTTGTACTTGCAGGGTTAGAATGGTTTTTATTTTTACCTACATGCTCTGGAATAATACCAAAACTTCAAGTAATTAACCATATTCTATTTAATAAAATTTAAAATGTTCATCTCATTTGAAATATTTTAAATAATTTCTCTCTCTTTTTTTTTTTTTTTTTTTTTATTGCACCACTTTTGTGAGTAAAAATGAATGGTAAGTCTTCACCTGTGCATCCCAAGTTGTAATTTCACTGTTTGTTGTTTTCCTCCTGGTAAATTGATGTTCGGTGATACTGTACTTGAATAATTCCCTTGAAATTTCAATATGTATTTCTTTGTGAATAAAAATGAACACTTACCTCAACAATCCAAGTTGTAATTTCCTCTTATTGGATGTTTTTTGTTTTCAATAATTGCTTGTATATTCTCCGTAGAATTCTAGTATGAATTATTAATGCCAGTCTCGCAAAAGAATTATAACCCATGTAAGAATTTTTTAAAAATGTGTATTTTTTTATGTATACTTTTAAAATGTAGCAGAATTGTAACGTTAAAGTAATATTGATTGTATTCTGATATGAATTAAATACATGTTGTAATTATAGTGTTGGTATTCTTAAAGTCTCCTTTATATTCCTTCCTGTTAGCTTTAACCTAGAACTAGTGATACATGGTGAATAAAATCTTAACGCACGGGGAAAATTAGCGATTGTAGTCGGGTTCTTGTACCGGTCAACGTTTGCGATATCGCGGATGGGTCGGCCAACCGCAGCAGGGTTAGGCGGCAGCGCTACTTGGAAGGTTTTGTATTACCTGTACTTTACAGCAATTGTTCATAAACATGTTCAATTCACAAGGGTAGTTAACTTCCCATTGCCAATCCACGCCGTAGGTAACCTTGAGGTCATCAAGCGCGTTCAGTCTGTACGAAAGGTAAAGCAGACGATGTTTGCTTTAGCTTGTGTAATTTCGTTTGAAAAGTCCTAAGAGTAACATATCCTGGTAGTATACTGTAGGTTCTTAGTTGAATGGGTAAGGCCTAGGGCGTGACAAGTCATAAATGAAACCTACCAGGTGACAGATGAAGACCTGTTATTTGAGAAGGAAAATGAGAAGAAGAGAAGACTATTGAATTGCCCATTATAAACATTCAGGTAGAGGAGGAGACCTGTAAAACGCTGATTGGCACGGGTGAAATGATTTCTATCTCGTCTGAGGATTGCTATAATAGATTGTTAAAGGAGTAAAAGTATGCCAGCGTCTACTGTTAAGATTGATATTATAAAGCGTCACTCCACATATCTTGAAATTATTAAATTAGTCTTCAGACTGGTTAAGTCTCCTCCATCCCCAATGGTAATATTGTTAACCTCCAGTAGTTCCAGGCGATCGTCACGCGGACCTAGCTGCGGCCGCTAATTTTTCCCTGTGCGTTCATTTCCGCTCTTATGTTAGATCAGGAACAGACTGTAACCTGAACATTTCCGAGATTCTGCTTTACAGACACGATCACTGTCGGAAGTGCTGCGAATACTACGTTAACAGTTGGACAAAAATAGTCATATTTTACAAGTTCTTATTAGGAAATATAATGTTGAATAGCCTGTAGAAGAGGGAGGCAATAACATCCGTGCCTTCGACAAGTCACTTACAAGATTTATCATGAATCTATTGTTATATCCGCACTGTTAAGAGGATACGGATCTCCTATCTTACCAATGTTACATTTCTTTAATTCATGTTCCTTTTCCTCAGTATCTAATGAAGATATGATAATGAATTCTATGTCACTTCAATCAAACCTTACTTGACATATTAATGGAGCATTTTTTATATTGGACTTAAGGGGGAGTCATAAATTACTTTTTTTAAGCTGTCAAAATATAATTACTTTTTCTAAAAATTAAAAATAAAACGGTTAAAACCCAAACAGTTTTCCTTTAAACAAGGAAACTTCTCCGTTAACATATTAACCATTATGAGACAAGTCGACGGTTAAAAGTTCACAGCTCTGTGGTAAAGGAACATAGATTTAAAAAAAAATCTAACTGAGAAACCTGCAGTTTAAACTTTCCACATGTGATTATCTCATTATTAGCGCAAGTATAAATTAAAATTATAATAAATTTATTAGAGCACAAAATATGCAATTAAAATTATGACAATTTCTAATGGTTAAACTATAATGTATTACACATTTTAAAGGGCAGACTTGAGAGAATAATAAAATATTAAAAAAATGTTCATTTTGACAATTTTAACCGTTCCGTGTCCCCTTTAAATTACTCCTTGGATCACGAAAGTATATCACCTAGTTGATGTCTGGTCATGTCAATAAGTAAGCTCAGAACGCATACTTATTTACTTATGATTTAGTATAATGCATCTTAGGCCATTAATATTATACTTCGGCAAATATAAGTTTTTGCCATGTATGTTGCTGGGGTTCGCCTAGGTGCACAGTCAAGACTCATCAGCGGACACTTTTAGTACGCCCAGACAACTGGGATAGCGCATCTTACACTGCACCAAACTTAAAGCACACCGCTATGCTGCTCGATATGGAGGAGGAACCCCCAGACAGACACATTCGATGATTTGCTGGAGATGTTTTAATGTTTGTAGGCCACGTGTGTGTGTCCAGTGCTCAGAAGAGGGCTTTGATTTGCTGAAGGAGACTCCTTCATTATCTTGCTTTCCACAGTCTTTGAGACGTGGCACATGTTTTTGGGCGGCTTCGGTGGCGTAGTTGGTAGCATGCTGAGCTTCTTTGCCGAAGTTAGCGGGGTAAAAATCCCTCAGTATGCCTTCCTTCGGAGGGGAAGTAAAGTAGATTTATGGCATGTTAAAGAACCTTCCACTAATTACACCTGTGTGAAGCTAAATTGTATAGGTCCCTACGTTCGTTGCCAAGAGCGTCTAATAGCTAAGTTCTGAACTAGGCCTAGTGGTCGTTTGGCGGCAAAAGTAGGAACTATTTGATAAATTCAAAGTTGCAGTCCTTCCTTGAATTAAAAAACAGATAACACACACTAATACAGCCATCACAATTAACACCGGTTATCAGACAGATTCTACACACACCCAAAGTACACGGAGCTAAATGACCGCGTTGTCGCAGCCCCTAAACTAAGAAACCAACCAACCACATGGTTTTTATATCTGCAGAGCACAGTTGGTTTGACCCTAATGAGACTCAAACTGTAACACCACACGTGTTATTTATTTATAGCGCATCTAACAGGTTACAACCTAAGATACACATTAAAATAATATGCACTTAACAATTGCCTTATACTAAAATAATAATCCTAATAATAAGATAATTTTACAATACTTAAACTAAATGTTATTCTAGTACTGTAATACAAAGGTTAGTACGGTACTTAAAATAACGTTTCACGATCTCTGCTAAGAATAGGAGGATATTAACTGATTTCTTTACACGAAAATACAAAATAATGGAAGGTGCTGTCAAATATATTCAAGTAGAATTGTGCACATAATTTGTTGCAGATATTGAATGTCTTCAATAGAGGTGAAAAATAAAGGAAGATTTTAGCTTTACGTGACTTAATCGTGCGTTCATGAGCCACGGGACCTCCTTTTTACGTGGAATCCGAACCACAGGACATGGCATTTCACTTCGAAAATCTCGTATGTATTGACCGGGAATCGAACCTGGTCTACATTGGTGAGAGGCCAACAGCTTGACCGCTGCGCCACCACGCCCCCTTCAATAGAGGTGAATGTTTGTGCTGCTCTGTATTAGTTCTTGGACAGTGGCATGTAATTCACTAAGGTGGCCATATACACTAGGAATAATTTTTTAAAAGAATAATCTCTAGCAATGTTAAATTTTTCTGTTGTTTTATCGTGATCAAACTAAGAGATTTTGAAGTTCATTTTACACAAATTTTATGTTAATTGTGTATTTAAAAAAATATTTGTTCCTACTTACACTAGGGTACTTAAAGTCTTCTATCTCTCACATTTTTTAACCTAAATCCATGAACCTTGAACAAAAACAATCTAACTTACATGGGGAATGTTCCCTACCACTTTTGTTTGAACTAGTCACAAGTAAGGGTTTTAAAATTATATTACAATTTAAGTTTCTTGAAATTTTGTTTAACAAAATTGTTTAAAAAGTTGTTAAAATTACACTTTTATGAATATCATTTTCTCAGTGCTAGGGAACATAGATACATGTATTAGCTTTTATTTGAAATAAAAACCAAGCAGATACCATTTCTGTGACAAAAGTTAAAGCACTTTAAATTACTTCAATTGTCAGAAAACAAATTAATGAGTAAATCGCACTTAAAGTTTACTTAGTGTGCCTTCACCCACATTCTGTTTTGATCACATCAGGAACCTCCCGGGACATATATAGGTCCTTCATTGGAAGCTGTATGGTCTTCCTTCATCTTGTTATTTGACGCCCAGAGTGCAGCTTGCATGTAGAATTTTGTCGTTCCTTGGAACGCTATGGAAGTCAAATAAGTTAGATATTTAAGCTCCTTGACACTAGCGTTTTCTAGTAGAGAAAGGAGGAACTTTGTGTTGGCTGAAAATTCCGAGATTAATTTTGCCACTATGAACACGGCCTACTGAATTCGAATGGGTTCATTAACATGCCAACAACGAATGACATGCGTGCCGTGATTTTTGTCGCCTATCAAAAATCACTTACCACGGCCAGGAGCGAAACCAGTGGGATAGAGAAAGAGAAAGTCAATTTAGGCTCGAAAGGAATTTTATAGATGTGCTGATACGCCAGACATGACAGCTGTCAGTCGGCGGCTTCGGTGGCGTAGTCGGTAGCATGCTGAGCTTCTATGCCCAAGATAGCGGGTTCAAACCCGGCCGAAGCCGTCGGATTTTTTAAGAGCGTTAAAAATCCCTCAGTATGCCTTCCTTCGGAGGGGAAGTAAAGCCGGCGGTCCCATGTCATAGATTTATGGCATGTTAAAGAACCTTCCACTAATTGCACCTGTGTGAAGCTAAATTTGATAGGTTATTGTAAACAACGCTCTTAGGTTTCTAAGTTCGTTGCCAAGAGCCGACTGCGGTGGCGTCTAGCAGCTGAGTTGTGAACTTAGCCTAGTAGTCGTTGACGGTGGCGCTTGGCGGCAAAAGTAGGAACTATTTGAAAAATTCTAAGTTGCAGTACTTAAATTAAAATGACAGATAACACACACTAATACAGTCATCACAATTAACACCGGTTATCAGACAGATTCTACACACACCCAAAGTACACGGGGCTACATGACCGCGTTGTCGCAGCCCCTAAACTTAAGAACCAACCAACCAACCAGCTGTCAGTCAGAACGGTTGCGCCCTCTTACAGTAAATAATTTATTTCGACATGAAAGATTAATGATATATTTATGAACCATATATTTTCTAAAACTATAAGAAATTTCCTACAAAATGGATTTAAAAAAAAGTGAAATTTCAGGAAAAAAAAGTGTATATGGCCACCTTAAGTAGTTCCATGCCCTTTGTTACCACAACCAAAAGGTTCGGCCTAGGATTCGTTATTCATCGTAATTTAATAGTTGGCAGATGCCTCAATGTAAGCAGATGAAAATAGGTGTAGTTATACAATATTTCAACAACGATATGGTATGAAATGAGCAGGTCTGTTATTATGTGTATTCTCATTTTGGTCTAGCTTTAACCACGTGTCCTGCTGCAGCCTTGACCATCTCCCAGAGTGACATTTGACAGTTCACCCATGTCTGCTTGAAAGGTAAGTCTTCTTAGCCTATTTTCATTACTGTATTTAGCCTTTTAACTGCTATGTATTTCCAGATGAATTAACACTAATGTGCTGAGTTATTTTTACATATCTTAGCCCCATTCTACATCTATTTAACTTTTATTGAATTAATGTTAGACAGCGGACCCGTGCGAGAAAAGGCGCATGTTCATAAACCACACTTTCCCCAAAATCTACATCTGTACCGTACTAATATAATAAAGCTGAAGAGTTTGTGTTTAAACGCGCTAATCTCTGGAACTACTAGTCTGATTCGAAAAAATCCTTTTGTACATGATGGCCTGATTCAAGAGGAATAGTTTACGCTATGTAGCATTAGGGTAAACCTCTCAGGTAACCTTAAAGATTGATTTTGTTAAGTAAGTCGGAAGAACAAGCGTTCCAGAACTGCTTCAATAATACTGAAGTCTATTGTTGCAATGTATTGCGGACCGTATCACGTCGCCCCTACCAATGTTTTGGTGCAGAATTGCGAGCTGCTTATAAATTGCAGTCACGGGAAGTAATTAGTGCAAAAAGATTTCTTAGGCCCCTTACAACAGTTATGACAATAGTATGCCTCTGTATAAGGGCGATGGTGTTGGTGCAGTATATTGAGGTTATCAGCTGCAATAAGCGTTGGTGCTTTCAAATTTACTTTCATTTATTCCGATCCTTATCCTTGAGCGCTCCAGTTCTGTAAAACATATAAATCCACCGGGTGAAGCCGGGCACTACTGCTGGTAGGTTTATAATGAGAGACTTAAGGAGAAAGGTTGTTATGATTTTAGAACACTATTTACATCTCAATTAGAATTCCAAGTTCTACGTTCCCTAACTTAAGAAGGCAATCGCTGAAAATTGGATCATCATAACACTCACCGGTTATTCGATATTTATGAAATTATACGATTTGAGTACTCATTCCTTTGATTTACTGTTTCTGAAATCCATGCAAGTGATAAAGGAAAGACCTCAGAATGTTGAAATGATGTGAAACAGGCGTCACAGCGGTAAAAATGTAAAATGGACAGGAGTTGTGGAGCGTATTTTCCTACTCCAACAGTACCTGCAAATCGCACACTTCGCAGATTTTTTAAAAGCCAATTTTTAAAGAAATAATAGATATTTATGAAATTAGAGTGCAATTCGTCACTGCTAATGTCTATTCTCTTTCATTTGAATGCTCATTTATCACGATCGGTCGCTTGTGAGCACCGCGGGAGGGATCTATACTACTGAAATAATATATATGATGATTAAAACGAACGACAATACAAGTCATTATAAACTGAAGGACGAATTAAAATTACTTTACCAATAAAAAATAAACATTTTCAAAAGATGAACTACACAGATTCCCCAACAAGACTCAACTAAATTTAACTTCGTGAATCAAGAATTATAAGATAAGGGTAGCGCTGAGGAATATGCAGCGAGTTGCCGCCCGGTTGTTATCCGTCGTATTCTGACGTAATCTGCCAGCATGCAGTGTGACCCAGGCGCGGATCTAGAGTTTGGCTGGGGGGGGGGGTCAGAGAATCGAAATTGTTAAGAAAAATGGTATCACTAAAAACGCAATCACAAAATAAACAAACGTACAAAACCAGACCAATTTTTTTGCAAGCTACATGGATAGAAATTTGATGCGTTTAGCGCACCAAAAATATTCGTACATATTGAAACGGCGTGTTTTGCGACTTTTACATCGAGCTTAGAGAAAAGTATCAAGGCACGTTACAGTTTCGGCAAGTCGAGTTGGTACCGACAAAGGGAGAAAGTCACAGCCTAAATTGCCAACCAAGCTTGCAGTTTGGACGTCGACAATTTTTTTGTGCCAAAAAAAAAAGCCCCAAATTCCTATCCGTTCATTGCTGCACATTCATCGTGACATCACTATAAACATCGATTCGTTAATCACAAGGTTTGCTAAACAAAATAGACGAGTTGATTTTGTTATATAAATAATCGTTTTTATATAAGAGGTGTAAAGTTGTAAATATGTACAGTTGTAACAGAACACAATAATTCCAATAGAGATATTTCAGTATTAAATAAAATAAAAAACGGTTTTCAGTTAAAATTCGTTAAGTTTTATTTGTCTGGTTATTGTGTTTTCGATTTTTGAGTTTGCAAAAAAAATTGGTATCTGGTAGGTCGTGACCCCCCCCCCCCCCCCGAATCCGCGCCTGGTATGACCCCTGTGGAAATCAGTTACTAGACATCCCATACAGCAGTAGTGTATGCGGGACACTTGTGGGTAGATTGTACGGGTCAAATGCAGTGGCGGCTGGTGGTTACCGTTCTTGGTATACCGCACCATTTACCCCTTACATCCCCCCCCCCCCTCCTTTTTCACCATGCCTCAACCTCTTGTCAAAGTTGAATTTTATTTTTTTTATTTTGTATTGGAGAACATTTACATAACTTCTAAGAAACACACTTTATAGCTATAATTTTGGATAGGTTATCCCAATATATTGAGCCAATTGTTTTGGCCGGGGATATAAGGTCGGATTCCCTTCCTAACGCCACGTGATATTCCATGTGAAATATTTAGCGTGCTGTCACCGGAATACGAACCTCGACCGTCCGGGTAAAGCCAGTGCGTCACCCTCCCTCTGCAAGGACTATCTCCTTATACATTAAAAAATCTTCGTTTAACGCCTGAACACGGCCTACATGAAACTGCTTCTAGGTAAATGGCATTCGAATCCCCTCGCCCTCCTACATTTCATCTTTACGTTGCCTTCTCTCTCTCCCCGTTCTTGGCCAGGTCTTAAATTTTACGAAAACAAATAAACATTGATCCATTTCCGAAGGATCTCAATTATACATTGTCTCATCATTAGACATGTCCAAACATGAGAAGCGCATTCATTCATAACCAATGTAATAATGCAATTAAAGAACAGCCAGTATCTCAAAGTGAAAATATCTTCTGGAAAGCGAACATTCAGCCTCAATCAATAAAATAATACCGGGTGAGTTAGCCGTGGTCGTTACGGCATGACTGCTGGCAGTCGCTCACATCCGGGAGGCGAGGTGGTTCGAATCCCCCCACCGGCAACCTTGAAGATGGTCTTCTGTGGTTTCCCATCTTCCTTCCAGGCAAATGCCGGGGTTGGTCCCTAACTATAGGCCACAGCCGCTACCTTCCAACTCCTCGTACTTACATTCCAACTTTCCTCCCCAACGGTAGCCTACATGTAGCTCACCCATTGGGTGTCCGTCTCGAAGAAGCTACAAAACTGGCGAGCCGAACATGTCCTCGGACACTCCCGGTACTAAAAGCCATACGCTAAAAAGAAGAAAAAAAATATAGTGTAAACTACCTTGACATATTGTTTCCCAACCTTGGTCTGCCAGGAAGAATTTTACTTGAAAGTAAGTTCCATTCACTTAGATTTCTAAAGGTCCACCTCGTGGCGTAGTGGCTAGTATTCTGGGGCTGTTACTGCGGAGGTCCGTGTTCGATTCTCTGCTCTACCAAGAAATGTAATTCTAGTCTGAGGGTTGAGATTCACTCAACTCCCAAGAGGCAGAAATGAGAACAGGTGGTTCGATTCCAACCCCCAAACATCCTAGAAATGGTATTTCGTGGTTTCCCACTTTCACTCGTACATATCTCAAGGCCACAGCCGCCTCCTACCAAAATCCTGGCAACGGTACAGCCATCATAACGACATATCTCATCAATTTCCACACGCACCAAGCCAGGGGTGGATTTAAGGAGTGAACGATTCATCTTGCTGTTATACATTAAAAACATGACGAAAACAGTGGCTTTAGACAAATTCTTTCACACTTAAATACTCTGTATCAAAATGCACATTTTACGATAACGTACTATTTTGAGTGTTCGGCTGTAGAGGATAACAGAAGCAGAGGTAGAGCTATGAGGCGATGGTTAGTTTCAGTGTTGAACGATTTCAAAGTCAGAGATGTAGAAGCAGAGGGAGCCGGATTGCTAACTGCTAATAGGGGATCATAGAGGCGACTTGTTCGCAAACAGAGGCTTGCAGACTGGACTGGACGCTGAAAGGTAAAACCATCTCAAATGAAAATGTATGTATATTTGAAAGAATACTACACATTTTTGCCAGTTCTCTAAAAAATGGCTTTAAACCACGCGTTAGCTATGACAGTAAATAGTAGAACTGCCAAAACTAAAATAATTTGGAATACAATAAATATTTGACTTAAAATGGCTAATATCACGCAAATTTTTCCCAACTCACAAAAGGGACTCTGCGAGGGATCATTCCCCTACCGTCGCAAGGATGGTGTCTCGGAGCTGGATACACTTCGTCAGCAGATACAACTGGGGATGATGACAGGTGACCGCTAACTTGGGTCAAATTAAGGAAGGACCAGGGAAGGGATTTTGGAGGGCAGTCGGTCGGTCGTGGACCTGTTGAAAGGAACCGTCATGGCACTTGCCTGGTGGTGAAAATAGGAAACCAAGACAACCATTTTCCGGACGGCTGAAGTGGGATTCAAACCCACACTCTCCCGATGCCAGCGAGATACGAGCTAGCGCGTTACTGCTCTTGGCCACCGTGATCGGTAACATTTATTTTTACTCCAAAATATCAAAAATAAATTTAAAAAATGTCCTATTACTCACTAATTTGGGCCTAGTTTTAGCAAAATTATCCTATCCCGGACCTTCCCCACCCCTCTCCAAGCTAAGGGTATTCCATACTCTCTAGACTCCTTGGTGTGTGTTCGCCTACCCCCATGATCTTGCCTTAAATCCGCCCCTGAACCAAGTACACGGGGCTACATGACCACGATGCTTCAAATCCCCTAATTGAATCAACAACTGCAAAGCAACAAATATTCCAAGTGTAAAACTCTACCTGATTTCGGCAGAAACCAATGCCTTCATTTCCTTGCACAAAGAAATAGATCGCTTTAATTTCAACTTACTGAGGAAATCCAATGGAATAAAATCCTTTCAACAACGCTACTATCCACTTCCAGTGTTTCACTTAATCTAAACATGTTAATATTTCAGTGGGAAGTAATTCACGCCAAGACGAACTCACAACATAACTGAAGTGTATGAGGCACTGCGCTCACGGGGAGCCCGAATCGCATGCGCCATAGGCGTTCGTTATTCCTCGTCTTGCGCATGACGTCACTGTAGGAGCACGCAGCGCGACACACAGTTTGTTTATGCTTGTATTCAGGTGATCAGCGCATGTGTATTCAAGTTTTAATAAATGTTTGATAAGTGTTAGAAATGCCAGGGTGTGCGGTGGGTGATAGGGTGTTTGTCATACAGTAAAAAGACTAAAGGTACAGATATAGTATACCATTCATTTCCCAAAGATCCACAGCTACGAAAGGTATGGGTACTGAGGTACAGAAGGAAATATCCTTTTAATGTTATAAGACTTCTACCATGTGTTTGCGGCATTTTACTGGGGGGAAATTACATTCAGGACTTGAAGGCTGAATTATTGAATTTGCCTCCAAAAAAAAGACGCTAAAAGAAAGCAGTACCAACAGTGAACCTGCCTGGGAGCAATGACAATGGTAATAGAATACCGGGGACAAGTTATGGAAGTGTAGGCCTACTACTATTTACAGACCATTCGTCAGACGCACACTTCGGGAGGACATGCAGAAATAAATAGAACTGAGAGGCCGTATTTCAGGGAAGTTCGGAAGAGAGCAATGGAGTATCTTGCTAATGTGTCGCCGAAGAAAAGTAAGTTTTATCAGTCTACCTCCACTGAGGATACTACCTCTGGCGAAGTACAGCACCTTAACGAAGAACTGAAGACCAAGAGACAAAAACTGACACGAAGTACCAACCTGCGAGTTAAACGTGAGGAAACTGAAGTGCATAATATTATTGGGAAACTATTTTCAAACAACCAGATTAAGTGTTTGATAAAAAATAATAAGCAGGCTAAATGGAACCGGGAAGACGTCTGCAAAGCAGTAGCACTACGTGCAGTTTCCAGAAAGTGTTACATTTATTTAAGAAATAAAGGATTTCCATTGCCCGGAATATCAACTTTGAAGAGATGGGTGAATCGTTCCTTCCGTTGTCGAGCAGGAATTCTGAACGATGTGCTTCAACTGATGAAAGCGCAAGCAGAGCGGTTCACCAGCTTGGAGCGTGTGTGTATTTTATCATTTGATGAAATGAACGTTGACAGTAGGATATGTTACGCTCAAGATGAAGATCACATTATTGGACCTCACAGTAATGTACAAGTAGTCATGGTTCGAGGACTATTTGCTAAGTGGAAACAGCCAATATTTTATGATTTTGATGTGCAATGACAGCAGGTTTGCTGAAAGAAGTAATTGCCTCTCTAGAAGATGTTGAGTACAGTGTTGTACTGTGTGGAATGAACTTAATGTTACACACACCAACACATGTTTCCCCAACCCACGAGTCCCAGAGAAAAGAATGTGGGTACGGTACTTGCAGATGTCCCACACCTTTATAAATTCACGGCCGACTGAATACGAGCTGCGCTCTATGAGCGCATTCAGTCGGCCGTGATAAATTAATGAGAAACCATTTCATTGATGATGGACTGACTCTTCCGGGTAACATTAAGGTAACGAAGGGAACCATTGAAAAGTTGCTGACTTTAGATAGTGGTGAAATTAAGATTTGCCCTACGCTCTCACTTCATCAGCTGGCCCCGTGGTGTTGCAGTAGCGCGGCTGCCAGGTTCGATTCCCGGCTCCGTCAGGAATTTTAGAAACTGACGTGAGGGCTGGAATAGGGTGCACTCAGCCTCGTGAGGACAATTGAGTAGCTGTCTGGCAGTGAGGCGGCGCCCCGATCACGAAACCAAGATTAACGGCCGAGGGGACCCGATGCGCTGATCACGTTTCACCCCAATATCTGCAGGCTGCGCTGCGGTCACTTGGTAGGCCTAGGCCCTTCATGGGCTGTAGTGCCAGGTTTTTTTTTCTCACTTCATCATCTAAATGTTAAAGGAAGGGAGTGCCAGCGAGTATATTTGGCAACGCAGTTGTTTTCAAACCGCACTGCCGCAGCTATCCGCTACCTTATGCCAGACGAGGAGCATATTACCGCATTCATACAGCTGTTAAATGACTGCTATGGTATTCTTAATGCCAAAATGATTTAAAAAAAAACTCGCGTGTGGTTATGGGAAGGACCTTAAAACCCAAGAAAAGCTTTTGAGGAGGATATATGCATGTTAAGAAAGTATGAAAGTAGGGAAAACAAAACATTTCCTACCGTCCCAGAAAGGATTCACGACCACAATTCGGTCATTATTTGGACTTTTTAGTGATCTTCAATCAATGAATGTGAAGTACATTTTGGCAGCACGACTCAACCAAGATTGTATGGAAAATATATTCTCTCAGATAAGAGAACTTGGACATTTCTACTACCATCCATTGCCAACAGACGTAAAATCCCGATTGCGCTTGATTCTACTAAGCGCGAATTCGGTTGATAGGCCTATTCCCTTGTCCAAAAAAGCTACGGTGTCACCAGAGGTTGATGGCGAGGTACTAACATCTAAACTCTTAAGAGTTTCTGCCAGATATGTCTGAAGCACTCCGTATGATTGACGGTGAAAGAGAGATCCGAGACATTACTCTGGAAAACAGCACAACAAATGATCCACATCCGGTAACGATGGGACATGATTGTTCTGTTTAAGGATTCCGCTACATCGCTGGCTATATCGCCTACCGAGGACGTGAGAATGATCGATCAATGGGATGCCCAACAGGGCAAATACCCTCTCTCTTTCGATACAGCACCTGAAGGATGGATCGAAGTTTTGACACGTGGTGGTCTACTCGTTCCATCAAGTGAATGGCTAAATAAAATTAAACAGTCTGAGTTAACTTTTACGGACATTCATAGAAATGGTGCTCTCTCACGGGATCTTAATATTATGGGAAAACTATGTAAAATAATAAGCAAGAATTTTCCTGATGTGCCAACAGAGGTTGTAAAAATATACGCCAGAACTAGAATATTTCTGCGTAGCCTATGCGGCATTTGAACGTTAGGGCGAAAGAAGCAAAGGTCGCGGTTGCGGAGCAACGAAAAGCACGCAAATGGCTTGCATCGTCAAAGGTTAACACCGCCCAAGATCCGAAACCCCAGTCTCTACAATAAAGGTAAGCATATGAGTTAAATGACTGTTATTTTGTGAGTAATTTGTTGTACATCTGCTGTAGAATGAACGATGATTCTAAAATGAGAGTTGCAGTTTGAATTGCTTATCCTCAAGTGTTTTGATAATTTCTGTGTTAATAAAATATGCGTAGTGTAGTTCAGAGTCCGAGTGCTGAATAGTTTGTATCCATGCACTGTTATGATCACTGGTGGGTGTTTGAGCATCACTCATCAATACTCATAATCGAAATGTAATGTTTTCAGTCTGTCAACACGATTGTACCCAATTATTGTAGTGGGTGGTTCCCTAATCCTGAAAAAGTTACACGAAATTAATGTATATTTCATGTAAATTAATGTAAATTTCAATTAATTTTTTCATGATTAGAAAACCACCCACTACAATAATTGGGTACAATCGTGTTGACCGACTGAAAAACATTACATTTCGATTGCTTAGGCAACACTGAAAAATAATTTCAAACACGATGATAAATAATCATACATCGATCATTTCAATGTTATGTTTGTTGTGGCGTTAATTCATTTGAGGGGCTAGGGACATCTTGGTCATCAGCCCAGTGTAGTTGGGTGTGTGTTGAACTTGTCTGATAACCTGTATTTCTGTGACGACCAGTAGTGTGTGCAACTGTATTAGGAACAGGGATGAGGTAGGTTCCCCGGGACTTGAAGTAAGGTACTAGCCCGGCATTTGGCTGGAGGGAGTGTGGGAAAACGCGGGGAAAAACAACACACAGGATAGCTGCTGCCAGCGCCGTGATTCGAATCTACAATCTCCGGACTACAGTAGATTCAGGATTCCTTGAGGCCGTGGTGCATTATTTAACGAGCACAAATGTTATGTTACCACCGCTTTTTAAATAGAAGCCGTTACTACGTCTTGACCCATGTTTATTGCCCGTGTGCGATTTACCATGAGCAATGCTAAGCTAGTTAAAACTATTGTTTTATTTCTGTTACGTCTTTCAGTATTGCTTGTATGACGGCGCGAAGCGAGCGCGAAGCTAGCTTGCTCCTACGGTGACGTCACTTCGTCAACCAATGGTAGCTCGTAACGCGTCGGGCCCAACCTTTAGTATATTGAGAAACCTTGACTGCGCTGGTGTGCCCTCCCTTGTGAGCAGGGTGAATGTACTGTTTGAAATCAGCCAATCAGCAATACACTCACCGCTAGTCTTTAGCGCGATACCCCATACGGAACGTGGCTGGGCTACTGTTTCCCTCCCCCGCCCCGCGGGCCAGTGCCGAGCCCTTTCAACGACCGGGCTAGACTTGCGGTATACCAAAGTACAGTCACTCACAGCTAAAAGTGTGTACCCCAGAAGAAAATTATCGAGTTAAGCGGGATTCGAGCGCCAGCTTCCTTGACAACAATCGGCGGAACATGAATGATAAAAAGCTCGATTTTCCTGACTGCACTGCTACATACAAGTCGAGAAAATGTCGACATAAACATTTTATATTTTTATCACTGGTGGTATACCGCCGGTATATGCGATGCATGGGAGAATTCGCCACTGGTCAAATGAGCTACCTGGTAGGTTATATACGTAGGGCGTTCAATAAATAATGAAACACATTTTTTTTTAAGTTGGTTGGTTTTATTGTGGATTCAAATACACCATGTTATTCCCCCAATCCTTGGGTACAATACCTTTTTTTTTTCAACATAATCTCCGTTCAATGCTATGGCCTTACGCCACTGTAATGCAAGGGGCCTGTATGCCTGCATGGTACCACTCGACAGAATAACCCCTTCAGAGTCCCGGAAGACCGTAGCCATGACTTGACCAGCTGAGGGTACGGTTTTGAACTTTTTCTCCGTGGGATAGTTGGTGTGGCGCCACTCCAAGTATTGCCGTTTTGTTTACGGTTCGAAGTAATGAATCCATGTTTCATCACGTGTGACAATGTTTGACAAGAAATTGTCACCTTCTGCCTCATAACGAGCAAGCAATTCCGCACAGATGTTTCTTCTTTGCTCTTTATGGTCTTCCGTTAGGTGTCGAGGAGCCCAGCAGCGGGAACAAAGCTTTGAATACTCCAACTGGTATCCGTAGACATTCTGCAAGCGCCTATGGTTATGTGTGATGGCCTGGTTTTCCGCCAAAAGATAGGCAGCCCTTCTAGCATTGCTGTTTGCCTGCCTGCCTGCTTCGATCGCGTTTGCTGTCTGTTTGGTACGCACCTCTGTTACAGACGCCATTTTCAAGCTAGTTATAGTGCTGCCACCTATCGGAAAGTAATGAAACTCTACGAGACGAAGCGGGAATATTCAAAGATGTCCCAAACAAAATTTCAATTTTTAAAAACAGAAATCGGCTGAGAAAAAAATGTGGTTGGTTCTTAAGTTTAGGGACTGCAACAACGCGGTCATGTAGTCCCATGTACTTTGGGTGTGTGTAGAATCTGTCTGATAACCGGTGTTAATTGTGATGACTGTATGTGTGTGTTTATTTTTTATTTTTAGTTCAAGTAAGGACTGCAGACTTTTGAATTTTTCAAATAGTTCCTACTTTTGCCACCAAACTCCACCGCCAACGACTACTAGTTCAGAACTTAGCTACCGCAGTCGGCTCTTGGCAACGAACGTAGGAACCTAAGAGCGTTGTTTACATTCTTAACCTATATAATTTAGCTTCACACAGGTGTAATTAGTGGAAGGTTCTTTAACATGCCATAAATTTATGACATGGGACCGCCGGCTTTACTTCCCCTCTGAAGGAAGGCATACTGAGGGATTTTTAACGCTCTTAAAAATCCGATGACTTCGGCCGGATTTGAACCCGTGATCTTGGGCATAGAAGCTCAGCATGCTACCAACTGCGCCACCGAAGCCGCCAGAAAAAATGTGTTGCATTATATAGAACGGAGCCTCAGATGCGCCGTGTGACGGCGGGGACACTGTGGCAAAGCACTGGTGCTTCTCAGCAGCGTAGCGCCCAACTAGTTTAACACATTTACACTTTTTAACGTATTTAATAACCATCATTACTGTACTTAAATGAATTTCAGAGTAGTTGCTGGAAATACTGCCCTTCATTTTCTAAACACACATTGCACTAACATAGAAAGTCTTGGTACACTCGCTGTAATTCATCCACATTGAAATTTCGTATCGGTGCAGTTATTTCGTTCTCGAGAGTACGCGGATTGTTTCTGTATACATTTTGTTTGAGATTCCCCCACAAGTAAAAATCGCACGGCGCTGAAACTTACGAACACATTTATTGGAATAGTTCTTTTTGAGTAGATAAGTTTCCACTAGGAAATTTCGATGTTTTGTTATATACTTAACCAAATTGATCAGTTAAAAGAATCGGCGGAAAAAGTGGGCTTACAGATTTCGTTGGTAAAAACAGAGATCTGATGATGATCGCTTGACGATCGAAACTGGTCATCCTAGTGTTTTATTAATATCATGTAATTTATTTCAGGATTAGGGCATAACCCATCTCTTTTGGGTACATTCGTGTTGACCGACTGAAAAGCACTAAACTCTTGTTTACTAAGGCAACACTGAAAATATGGCTTCAAACACCACAAAAACAGAGATGATGACAAGTGATCAGAAATACACTACGGAAATGATAAAAACGAATTATGGGAGCATCAGGGTCACTGACTGATTTAAATACCTTGGAGAAATAATTAGTAGCAATGGGACGGATAAATTGGCAATTGAGAACAAAAAAGGGAAATTGGAAAGATTAAATTTTTGTACAAAAAATATATACAATAAAAAGAACCTGTCTCTATCAATGCAAAATTACGACATTTTAATACAGTTGTTAGACCAGTCATCTTGTACGGCCTAGAAACTACAAATATAACCGGAATGGAGAATTTGCTCAAGATAGAAAGAAGGATTTATGGTCCTAGGAAAACACAGGAAATTTATAGTAAAATCGACATATGGTCCGCATGGATTGCTCAAGGTTAAAATCTGGAACTATAAAGGGCAAGGAGGCTATGTAAAACAAATGAAAGAAGAACTTCAAAAATTCAAAATTACTGAAGAAGATTGTCTAAATCGAATAGAGTACAGAAAAAAATGGCCTCAAAATTCTTGTCGGGGAGAAGAAGAATCTCATCAGAGGAGAATGGACTGCTGAAAGGAGAGCTGCGCAGTCGACCAGGATGAAAGACTTCTGGAAGAGAAAGAAGGAAACTAGACCTATAAAGAAGTGATATTCGCGTGGTCCTTGTTGGCCTGTCCGCGGTGTATGCATATAACCATGTTCACGGGTTACGAGATAGGCTACAGTACTTCACCACAAGTCTTAATTCTCTGAACTAAAGTACCTTGCCAGCTGGGAATGTAATCAATGCTATGACCGCATTAGGTGATTCCCGACCCGCTGTTGTGTAATGGTACATGCTAGTCAATTGGCGCTGACTAATCGCTCTCACTTGGCACAAGCAAGGCTCTCACTGAACTTACATCGACTAATATAACTGGGCAAAAGTGGGTGTTTTACGTGACCGTTAATCTCGTGATCATTAGCCACGGAACCGTTTTTACGTGGAATCTGAACCACGGGACATAGCATTTCACTTCGAAAGTCTCACATGCATTGACCGGGAATTGAACCCGGTCCACCTTGGTGAGAGGCCAACAGCTTCACCGCAGCGCCACTATGCCCCCCCCCCCCCACCCCGTTGACCGACTGAAAGAGTGTAAATTGATAACACTGTTCAACAATGGCATTTTTACATAAACAAAAATACCCAATCCTTATAGATTTTGGTACGCTGAATTTGAAAATGACATTTAGTTTAGTTTTTTTAGCTCCCATTTTCGTGCTATATGAAGTTTGTTACACATGCCTTCCTTCGGAGGGGAAGTAAAGCCGGCGGTCCCATGTCATAGATTAATGGCATGATGACAGGGCTTCCAGCGACTCACTTTTCTCACTATTATTCACTATTTTCAAAGCAGCCTCACTCATCTCACTATTTGATAAAATTACTCACTATTCTCACTTTTTATTACAAAAATGGTCTCTTGCACAATCAGGTTGCTAGAAACGACCCAAGATATACCCATGAATGGGTAGTTCATTTTTCTGCCACCGGTGGCGTAGTTGGTAGCATGCTGAGCTTCTATGCCCAAGATAGCGGGTTCAAACCCGGCCGAAGCCGTCGGATTTTTTAAGAGCGTTAAAAATCCCTCAGTATGCCTTCCTTCGGAGGGGAAGTAAAGCCGGCGGTCCCATGTCATAGATTTATGGCATGTTAAAGATCTTTCCACTAATTACACCTGTGTGAAACTAAATTGGATAGGTTAAGAATGTAAACAACGCTCTTAGGTTGCTACGTTCGTTGCCAAGAGCCGACTGCGGTGGCGTCTAGTAGCTAGTTCTGAACTAGGCCTAGTAGTCGTTGACGGTGGCGTTTGGCGGCAAAAGTAGGAACTATTTGAAAATTCAAAGTTGCAGTCCCTACTTGAATTAAAAAAACAGATACACACACTAATACAGTCATCACAATTAACACCGGTTATCAGACAGATTCTACACACACCCAAAGTACACGGGGCTACATGACCGCGTTGTCGCAGCCCCTAAACTAAGGAACCAACCAACCAACCAACCGGTGCCTGAACGCGTTGCCGGCAGCAAGCCAGGCGGCCAGAAAGCATGAAAAGCTTCCATAGTGCAATACCACAGCCGGAGCCGTGCAGCGATCGCCGAAAATTTTAACAAAGCGTTTTTTAACAAAAGTTCACATTTATATTTTTGGTTTTACGATTTAAATTTCTTGAGTGTTGCATTGATTATCCATTATTTCCAAGTGTCCTTTAACTACATGAAAAATCACAAACAGCACTCACAGATATTAACATAGGTGCAATTTGGTTGACATGTTTGAGGGGCTAATTTGTTTTTCAGACACTCATTCTTAAAAATGTTGTCTATTTCAATACAGTTTTGTCACATTTTTGGGGGGCTATGGTTGGTTTTGGGAAGCTTAGCCACCCAAGCCCCCCCCCCTTTCCCCCTAATTGCGCCTACAGATATGAACAAACGTTAAAATTATGAACCAGATATACAGCCATAAATGCGAATAATGCTATGAATTTACTCACTTTTTCATACAAAAACTCACCTTTTTTTCACTTTTTTGAAGAAAAATCACTCACTTTTTCACTATTTTTGGACGAGTGAGTGGATGGAAGCCCTGCATGATGATGAACCTTCCACTAATTACACTTGCGTGAAACTAAATTATGGGTTAGATTTGAATAGCGCTCTTAGGTTCCAACGTTCGTCGCCAGGATTCGACTGCGGTTATATTTAGTAACCAAGTTCAGAACTAGTTGGTCGTTGACGGTGGCGTTTGGTAGCCAAAGTTGGAACTACTTCTTTGCAGTCCTCACTTGAATTAAAAACAGATAACACACACTAATACAACCATCACAATTAACACCGGTTTTCAGACAGATTCTACACACACGCAAAGTACACGGGCTACATGATCGCGCTGTCGTAGCCCCTAAACTAAGGAACCAACCAAGTTAGTTACGTCTTTATTTCTGTTTTAGCTCTCGTTTTTTCTTATTTCAGGAATGCCAATGAATGCTGTGTTTTGTTTCTAGCTTACACCGTCTAATAAGATTTCTTGTCTTCCGTAGTGATCCATTGTGTAATGTGACGCGAGTACTGTGTGGAATCAAAACTTCTCTTATAATGCCCCGCAGATTTGCTAATAACCTCAATAATTTTTGTCCCATTATAATATGTGGTTGGTTGGTTCCTTAGTTTAGGGGTTGCGACAACGCAGTCATATAGCCCCGTGTACTTTGGGTGTGTATAGAATCTGTCAGATAACCGGTGTTAATTGTGATGACTGTATTAGTGTATGTTATCTGTTTTTAATTCGAGTAAGGACTGCAGACGATAATTTCAAGTAGTTTCTACTTTCGCCACCAAATGCTACCGTCCACGACACCTAGCTGTGAACTTGGCTACTACTAGATGTCATCCCAACCAACGTCTGGCGACGAACGTTGAAACTTAGTAACAGCATTAATCAAACCTAACCTACAAATTTTGCTTCACACAAGTTTAGTTAGTGGAAGGTTCTTTTACATGCCATAAAACTATGACATGGGCCCGCCGGCTTTACTTCCCCACCGAAGGAACGAATACTGAGGGAGTTTTATCGCTTTTAAAAATTCCGACGACTTCGGCCGGGTTTGAACCCGCGACCTTGAACAATGAAGATCAGCATGCTACTAACTACGCCACCGGAGCCGCCTATAATATGTGAAGAACATAATAATACATTATGCAACGAGCCTATAGTGGCAATAATTAAGTCACGAGTATGTTCATATAACGAACGAAGCGAGTACGGAAATTATAAAACTAATAATTACCATTATAGGCGAGTTGCATACGACTGTTTATGTTCGACGATAATTATAACTATTTTATGATGGAACACAAATATCTGTCGAGATTTCGCCAGTTTTATGTACTGAACAGAGCGCATGGGACGCAGAGAATACCTTGTATTTCACCATGGTCTCCTCAAATACTCCACTATGACTCGAGCCACGCAGTGAAATTTAACATAGGAGGCCTTGGAAGTGAGCGCAGATGCGATGTTATCCTGACCTAATTGGTCACACAACTGTTTCTTGAGCTCTGATTGGTGGGAGAAAAATAATGTTATAATGACCCTCAATATGATACAGTTTTCTGACATATAATATTTACATTTCGACATCATTGAACATAAAAGTTTCAATAGTTTCCAAATCTGAGCTAATCTAGATTTTTTTAACTGTCATTTTCAACTTCAGCACACTCAAATCCATATAAATCAACTATTTTGCCTTTGTAACAATCAAAAATTTAAAATTTGTTGTCTAGAGTAATTTGTACAGTCAACATCGAAAAAATGGCTTCAAAACTTTGCATTGTTCTCACTCGTTTTTAGTGCCATTGCTTTCAAACTCTGACTGCTTATTCATTTATCGCTGCTGCAGGATCTTCCTCAGCAACAGTAGACAGACAGAGCTAGGTCATCGGCATACATTATCTTGCGGTGACTCTCCAACATAACTAGTTTTTTCTACTGATGAATAACATCACCAAGTCAAATAAAACCAGACTTAAACACACTTCCTTAACGCAGTTGAACTGTAATGCTGAATTCTGCTGCCATTGTTCGTCCAGAGTCTACAGCTGTTCGAATCATTAACTTTCAGGTTTTTTGATATTTTGTTATTCGTTATTTTCTTCATGTTTCAAAACTAACCACACGCACAAAATAACAACCTACCCCGCCTCCAAACACTAGCCTGCGTGCTTATCATAACGGAGTGCCGAGTTGCCGACCAAAAGAAACTGATTCGATACATCGATTTAAATCGAGGATTAATCGAAATCTCCTCCAGCTGTTGTGAACAGCACGTTGACGCCAGCTGATCGATGAACTTTCAAGTCGGAAGTTATATTTGCCGGACTAGATACAAATGTACCAATATTTTTTCTTACACAGTTTTCAAATGTTTAAGGGGTACGTGTACCCCGCGTTCCCCCTGAAAAAAAGCACTACATGGTACAAATGCAGCGGTGCAGCTATGGCAACTCGAGGAACTAGGGCTTTTGGATTTTTATGCAATATCAACATGCAAAATATGTACATATTTATCTCTAGATAGTATAAAGCAAAGTCCCCGATTCTTCGATGTAACGGATAATCTCGAGAGCCACTGAGTGGATTTTGATGCGGTTTTCACCATTCTGTAAAGTATTTTTCGGGGAAGGTTTCTGTAGCAAAACATTCATTTATGACCAAAGAAAGACGAGAAGTAACGATTTCAGTGAATCGAGTCGAAGTAAAAAAAGTGATAGTCAGTCTGAAAATTCTAGAAAGGCTTCGATCGAAGCCAAAGACTCTTGACATGTTAGAAAATTATCTTCATAATACTTATCTTGCTTATCTTGTTTCAAATTACTCGCGAACGGCAAGTGCAAAGCAAGCTCAAGCGGGATGCCGTCACGCTCACCAGAGCGCGCGGGGACATCCCCTTCCATCCAGTCTAAAAGCACTTATAGTGGGCGATGTATTGAAGATAGAGATATGCTCTCGGGGACTTTTTTTTGTAGAACTTTTCATGCTGACCAATTCTTACGCTCATAGTATATTGATATTTTTAACGGTTTGCCCAGCGTAAGCTTAAGAAGCGCACGGACGCCAAGTTAGTTTTCGACTTTTTCACTGAAATCGTTACTGCTTGGCTTCCTTTCATCATACATAAATTATTTTGTACAGAATCTTTCCTCGAGATATCCTTCACAGAATGGTGAAAACTGCATCAAAATCCATCCAGTGGTTCTCGAGATTACCCGGGTCATCCAAGAATCAGGGATTTTTGTCTTATACTAACGAAGTAGAGATTGGCGGGGAACAATGCACCAAGCGGTACTATGACGTCACACACCTCAGTGCATCTGGGTGCATTTCGTCCCGTCACTGTAACGTAATGCCAGACCCTAGCGTAACGACGAAGTCGACAAGATCATTTAAAATGATAAAACCTGCTGTCCGTGTGCCTTTTAGCTTACGTCTGATAATCCTTTCAAAATATCTATATAGTGTGCCCGTCTGTCCACCTGGGATGGACATGTGAGGCAGCATGAGTACCGTGTGAGGACGAGATCAGGCCTCAGGGCGTCCTGGGTTATGCTAGCTAATGATTACTGCACACTGCCCGCATGAAAATGAAAATCCACAGCCTGCTTCCAGTCTCCGACCGGGTCAGGAATGGAATGAATGAAGCTCCCATCTAGCGGCGAGGATAGGAACTGTGCCGGCTGCCGAGGCCTGACGCACTCCTCTGGGGCAACGATTAAATGAATGACAGATGGAATGATAATGGAGAGTGTTGCTGGAATGAAATGTTGACAGGGAAAACCGGAGTACCCGGAGAAAACCCTGCCTGCCTCCGTTTTGTCCAGCACAGATCTCACATGGAGTGACCGAGATTTGAACCATGGACCCAGCGGTGAGAGGCCGGCGTGCTGCCGCCTAAGCCACGGAGGCTTCCTGCACACTGCCCTCATGCGCCCTGTAAAGGATGTAAGGAATGCACAAACACAACACATACACGAAGTGAGAACACACACTTAAAAGAAAATCAATTCATCCAATTTATTAAAAAAAAAAAAAAAAACTGCCTCCCAGCAAGAAGCAAAAACAAAAATAAGCACTTCCTTGCGCTAATAAATAAATATGCAGCAGCGACAGCAATCGAGCTTACGATTGGTGCATCTCAACTATAACAAGAAGTTCCGTGAAGAACTATACAGCCTACTTTTCATGCCAATGATTATTCTACAGTATATGAACCTATCTAGAATAATGACGAAATTAAGTTGGTAATATCGAAATATCTAATTAGTTCAAAATATACCTGGTATAATGTAGCCTAATAGAGCACTACAGTTGGCAGCCCTGGTGACTGAATATATTCTTAGTTCCATCTCTTAAGGTACAGACTACAAAATTTGGTTGAAGTCCAATGGACGTTACATGCAGTTAGACACTGGATCTATCAGCACGCGTAAAAGCATGTTGCCAACAATACCATGCGTGTGCTGGTCAGAAATAATCAGAATTATTATGATATTTTATTGTGCCAATTTTGGATGAAATCCATTTGTTAGTATAGAAGTTACATGCATTTTAAAATTGGACATATCAGCAGGCATAGAATCATGTTGGCAGCACCGCCTTGTATTAATTACTCCAAATTAATCTAGAATGTCAGGTGCTATACGTGTGCAAAGTATAGAGCTGTTGGCTTGCATACTTTCTGATATATTGATATTAGGGTAAAAAGAATATAGACAGCATTTATTAACAGTTGGCAGCCCTGATTGCTCTTAACAATACTTATAGTCATATCTGTTATGGTACACATTGCACATACGAAATTTGGTTGAAATCCAACTGATAGTATAGAAGTTACATGTATTTAAAAATTGGTACTATCAGCAGGCTTATAATCATGTTGGTAGAACTGACGTATATAAGTTACTCCAAATTAATCTAAAATGTCAGAATATACGTGTGCATAGTTTAAAGCTGTTGGCTTGCATACTTTCTGATATATTGGTATGTGGATTTAAAAAAAATAGAGAGAGCAATTATTAACAGTTGGCAGCCCTGGTGGCTCTTAAGAAGACGCTCAGTCATATCTGTTTATGTACAGATATTACATACAAAATTTGGTTGAAATCCAGTTGATAGTGTAGAAGTTATATGCATTTAAACATTGGACCTATCAGAAGGCTTAAAATTATTTTGGCAACACTGTCATGGTTGGCCTCCTGGAAATTAAACTGAAATAGTATTATCTACATGTGTGCCAATTTTGGAATAGCTCCCATGCATACCTTGCAAGATATCCTACATGGAGCTCAAATTTCTAGTGCGTTTTTTCAGCAGTTGGTAGCGCTGACATCATTTTCAAATATGGACGTGAGCTATTCCGGTGCACATCTTTACTCATACTAAATTTGGTTTTGATTGCTGCAGCCGTTTAGGAGTTGATAGGACACACACACACACACACACACAGACACACATTTTCCCGGATCGATCTCATAAGACTACTTTTCCCTCATTTTTGCAAAATGTGAAAAGTAGGCTAAAAATAAACATAGTCTGTCACAAAGACTATGCTCGACGAGTTACAATTAATTATTTTACTCTATACATAAAGCGGCTTCGGAGGTAGCATGCTGAGCTTCTATGAACAAGCCGAAGTCGTCGTATTTTTAAGAACGTTAAAAACCCCTCAGTATGCCTTCCTTCGTAGGGGAAGTAAAGCCAGCGGTCGCATGGCATAGATTTATGGCATGAAAAAGAACATTCCACTAATTACACTTGTTTGAAGCTAAATAATTATAGGTTAGATTTGACTAACGCTCTTAGGTTCTAACGTTCGTCGCCAGGAGCCGACTGTGGTGACATCTAGTAACCAAGTTCAGAACTAGTTGTCGTTAACGGTGGCGTTTGGTAGCAAAAGTAGGAACTACTTGAAAATTGAATGTCTGCAGTCCTTACTTGAATTACAGATAACACACACTAATACAGCCATCACAATTAACACCGGTTATCCGACAGATTCTACACACACCCAAAGTACATGAGGCTACATGACCGCGTTGTCGCAGCCCCTAAACTGAGGAATTAACTAACCACATTTATGCTAGCGTCATTATAATGCGCTGTATTTCATTGAAGATAATATTTATTATTGATGTAATTTATTTTCAAATAAAACTAAGTTCTGCAGCCCCCTCTGCACGGTATAAGTATATCACTGAAGGAACTCGGTCCCGGGGCCCGCCATTGCTCTCCACGGCAATGATCGTTAGCATATCACAACGTGTGAACGCAATCCCTGTGCTAGCGCCCCAGGGTCTCACAATTTGTGGGACGTGGGTTGGCGACCACGGGACCCCAGCTGAGTCCGGCATTGCTTCTTTCCTGTCGACCTCTCTTTGTCAGCTCTTGTTCTCTTCCGACCCCGACGGTATTAGGGTGTCCGAGGCCTAGGGAGTCTCTTCCTTTCCCGCCTTAATTAGCCCTTGTCTCATCTTTCCTGATTCTCTCCTTCTGCGAAGAGTCAGCCTTCTTTTTCTTTTCATGTTATCTCCTGTCTTGTGCTTAAGGCCCTCAAGGAGGCAGGGTGTATGTAGCCCCACCACTTCTGGTGCACCCTGGATATTGCTACACCCTCTGGGGCACACGACCGGTGAGTTCAGGAGTTGGCGATCCCGAGGGATTTCTGAGCTAGGTCCGTTTTTCCTTCTTTCTCCACTGACTTTGGGGCGGGCCTTCTCCTCTTTCCCCTTTCCTATGTACCTTTCACGGCTCTCCTTCCTTCCAAGTCCCTCAATCCTCATTCTTGGAGGGTTGAGGGCATTTTTTTTCTTCCTGTCATTTATTTGTTTACCATTTCTTCTTCTAGTATATAAGTCTGTAGTTAGTATTAGTTATAGTTTTAATTCTCATCTAACCTTTCACTAGCACCCAAACCATTAGGGGCCGATAACCTAGATGTTAGGCCTCTTAAAACAACAATTATCATCATCACTGAAGCAACTCGGTCCCGGGGCCGGCCTTTAGCCTATCACAACGTGTGAACGCAATCCCTGCGCTACCTCGCGAGGGTCACTCTTGACGAGCTATAATTGACATGTCTCGTTGAGTCAATGACACGACGGACGTGACTGTTCCCCTAAGTTATTCAAACCGAGGTACTCAAGCGCGAATCTACTCTAGGTGGAGGCAGTGCCAGATTTCTGCCTAGGCCTACAAGGCCCCAGCCTAGGGGCCCCGGTGCCGGAATGTTATCTGCTTATGAGGAGTTAAGTAAAAAGTTTGACTTTCTTACGAAACTACATCGTTTGGAATCTAAAGACATCCGTGAAGGAGCCAGAAACCTTTTAACTTTTTATCCGGGAGACTTGGATAGGATTTTGGAAAACGAGTATCTGCATCTGCAAGCTCATTTGTCGTCGAATGATGATGTTATGGAGTTATCGTCACTGAAGCTATACAAATACTCATCGGAAAAAGGCTTTTTGGACATTTACCCAAACGTAGGAATTGCACTCCGAATGCTGTAGTGTACACCAGCGTCAAACTGCTCAGCAGAACGGTCGTTTTCAGCACTAAAGAGAGTAAAGAATTACTTAAGATCTAACATAGGAGAGAACAGGCTCAATTCACTCTCTGTAATGTACATAAGAGTCAGAAATAATGCAGTCATTTGACTATGATGACGTCATTCATTCGTTGGCACAGAAGAAAGTTCGTCGTATGATTCTATACATTTTATAGAATAACGTAACTACAGTAACCTAGACTTAGGCTTGCCATATTTTTGGTGAGTGAAACCGGGACACATTAATATGGGATGGCCTTACCGGGGGCTGGGAGGTTTTATTCTTTTTTTTAAGCCTCGCAAGTGACGGGAGGGGGGCATCTTAACCCTAAATTGTTAGTTCGACACACCTTTTAAAAATAAAAAAGGATTTTTTGCTACATAATTTTTTTTCCTTTCTAATTATATTATTTTCTGGTCTACCATCTGGAAACAAGTGTTAATAAAATGCAATTTAAAATACTTCATAAAATTGTTGAACAATTACTAAGTCTTATTATTTTTTGAAAAACTGTAACTATTTGTCCAACTACAAAAACAATTACAAAAAACTTTTTTGTCAAACTAAAAAAAAACAATTAATTAATGAGTTAACAATGTTAATCTTTGCTTTCAAACCACTCATATTTTTGACTTCAATATAATTTTTTCAAGATGTCTTTCTTGAGCTTGACCTTTTCATAAAAATCATAGCAAGAATGGCCAAAGCTGATTTTACATACAATCAATGCTCTTGCAGTGGACTCTCTCAATAATGCACTGTCATCCCCCCAGGCATTGTTCATTAGAGAAAACACCCTTTCCACAAGTGCTGATGTAGGCCTACCTGGTAAACAAAATATGTACCGTACTCTAAAACACGTCCAAGGTTCGGAGCAGAGATTTTTTACATCTTACAGCCGTTTTCCGGGACATTGATAAAACCGGGCGGGACACCGGGACAGGAGCAAAATACCGGGACTGTCCCGGTCAAACCGGGACGTATGGCAAGCCTACCTAGACTGTATCATTCTGATGTCTATTTAAGTTACTAAAGTCGATTAAAAACTATATGTTCTGTAGTAGTGCATTTAATTTGCTAAATTTCCAAAATAGCTTTGAGATGGTAGAGGGGGGGGGGGGGGGCAAATGTCAAGTGCCTAGGGGCCCTGGATCTCTAAGTCCGGGCCTGGGTGGAGGTTCAGTTGTCTGTATTTCCCCGGAGTACTGCGATATTTTAGGGAATCCGTTATTTTGTGCAGATAAGGCTAAAGGGGAGTCGGAAAGCAAATGCTGTGTTAATTGAGTACTGAGACACACCTGTCAACACGTGAGAGCTGGCGCATGGCCATTCTTGACCCGATGCTTAAATAATGCTCTATATTTTCGTTTTGGTCAGCCCTTGTTTCCTGTCGCTTACAATACCTTCCTATGCCCAAGATAGCGGGTCCAAACCCGGCCGAAGCCGTCGGATTTTTTGAGAGCGTTAAAAATCCCTCAGTATGCCTTCCTTCGAAGGGGAAGTAAAGCCGGCGCTCCCATGTCATAGATTTACACTAATTACACCTGTGTGAAGCTACATTGGATAGGATAAACAATGCTCTTAGGTTTCTACGTTCGTTGCCAAGAGCCGAATGCGGTGGCGTCTAGTAGCTAAGTTCTGAACTAGGCCTAGTAGTCGTTGACGGTGGCATAAGTAGGAACTATTTGAAAAATTCTAAGTTGCAGTCTGTACTTAAATTTAAAAAACAGATACACACACTAATACAGTCATCACAATTAACACCGGTTATAAGACAGATTCTACACACACCCAAAGTACACGGGGCTACATGACTGCGTTGTCGCAGCCCCTAAACTGAGGAAGCAACCAACAATACATTCCTAGCCTTGAACTTCGCCCTGCAAAACAAACATGTCCATAGCTTTTTGAACATTCAAGTTATTTCTATATTATTTACTGTTGGACCAGATTTATCCATGGCACCAGTACGTACGAGACAATTTTCGGCTTACGTTAGTCGGGACAATCTGTAAAAAACACTGATAGTCAGTCTGAAAGACTAGACTTTATATCATTTTAAATGCTACAAATGCTGCGTGAACTCAAAGTCCGTTAAAAAAAAGTGACAGTCAGTCTGAAAGACTAGACTTTGTATCATTTTAAATGCTACAAATGCTGAAAAATGCCAGAAAGGCTGGAGGCTTCTCGCTTCGCTAAAGACTCTTGACATGTTAGAAAATTATCTGCATAATACTTATCTTGCTTATCTTGTTTCAAATTACTCGCGAACGGCAAGTGCAAACCAAGGCAAAGCAAAGTCAAGCGCGGGACGTGCCCCTTCCATCCAGTCTAAAAACACTTATAGTGGGCGATGTATTGAAGATACAGATATGCTCTCGCGGACTTTTTTGTTGAACTTTTCATGATGACCAATTCTTACGCTCATAGTATATTGATATTTATAACGGTTTGCCCAGCGTAAGCTAAAGAAGCGCACGGACGCCAAGTTTGTTTTCGACTTTTTCACTGAAATCGTTACTGCTTGGCTTCCTTTGATCATACATAAATTATTTTCTACAGAATCTCTCCTCGAGATATCCTGTACAGAATGGTGAAAACCGCATCAAAATCCATCCAGTGGTTCTCGAGATTACCCGTGACATCCAAGAATCGGGGATTTTTGTCTTATACTAACGAAGTAGAGATTGTCGGGGAACACATGCACCAAGCGGTACTATGACGTCATACACCTCAGTGCATCTGGGTACATTTCGTCCCGTCACCGTAACGTAACGCCAGACCCCAGCGAAGTCGACAAGATCCTTTAAAATTATAATAATAAGAGGGGAAATTCACCTATTTTGGTGCAGCACAATCACATAACTCACGTTCTTGTTGATCCATGTTTAGAATCTAGGGACAGCTTATTTATCAGCAGGCGCGGATTGAAGGGGGGGGGGGGGGGGGGGGCACGGGGGTCAAGACCTCCCCCCCCTCCAAACGGAGACCAAATTTTTTTGCAAACTCAAAAAACGAAAACACAATTACCAGACAAATAAAACTTAACGAATTTTAACTGAAAAACAGTGTTGTTTCATTTTATTCAATACTGAATTATCTTTATTGGAATTATTATGTTCTGTTACAACTGTACATATTTACAACTTCATACCTGTTATATAAAAACGATTATTTATATAACAAAATCAACTCGTCTATTTTGTTTAGCAAACCTTGTGATTACCGAATCGAAGTTTATAGTGATGTCACGTTGAATGTGCAGCAATGCACGGATAGGAAACTGGGGCTTTTTTCGCACCAAAAATTTTTGCCGACGTCCAAACTGCAAGCTTGGTTGGCAATTTAAGATGTGACTTTCTCCCTTTGTCGGTATCAACTCGACTTGCCGAAACTGTAACGTACCTTGATCCTTTTCTCGAAGCTCGATGTGAGAGTCGCAAAACACGCCGTTGCAATTTGTACGAATATTTTTGGTGCGCTAAACGCATCAAATTTCTATCCATGAAGCTTGCAAAGAAAATTGGTCTGGTTTTGTACGTTTGGTTATTTTGTGATTGCGGTTTTCTTATCAATTTCGATTCTCTGACCCCCCCCAAGCCAAACTCTAGATCGAATCTCTGACCCCCCCCCCCCCCCCAAAAAAAAAAAACTCTAGATCCGCGCCTGGTTATCAGCTCCTTTGTTAAAAAAAAATAAGATGACTGATTTTGCCGCCTGTCTCAGTACTCAAGACTGTTCGCGTCCGTAGCATTCCTTAAGCTACACGTGTCCCCTGGGTGGTGCTAAATAACGGTCACTCCGTAGGAAACATCTACACCAATGAGTTTAGGCAGCCAGACAATCCCAGTGCACAGTGGGTCAAAATTGAAATCTAGGAGGACAAAATTATTTATTTTCATCATTAAAAAATCAAAATGTATTACTTCTACAGCATTCTCATATAACTGCCGCTCACTATTCTGGGATATAAACGCATCTTAGTGTAAATCTGTCACCACTGTTCGAGCAGTCTGAATTGGAGGGTGAATGTAACTGGCTGTGGTTTGTTAGTGTGATGATTTAAGATGGAAGTTGCAGCTGAAGATATGATCTATGTAACGTGTTTCAGTTATTAATGGGCGTAATTGTTACGTAATTTTAGCTATATTTGCATTATATAATATGTAACTATTATTTTTAAAATTATATTTTCACTTAGATTTTTAGTATGTCGCGTCACTCTGCGTCACTTTCTACTTAACGTTAAAATGTAGATAAAATCTTGTAGTTTACGCCTGTTATAAGATTTTTTGCATCTTACTTAGTTATTTTACGTGTTAGAAGATGCCGCGCAACCAGTTCTCACACGTTTACAACTGTTTGAAGCACTGGGTTCGACAATTATGTCAAAAGTGGAACTTTGTGACTTTGATAAAAGTAAATTAGGGGTAGAAGATTGTTCTGAAGAGATAACTGAATGCTCTATCCAACTCCTAGTCATAGACAATTTCTTGCATGTGTAGAAGTAGCTTAAAAAAGGTCTTATCTGATGTGTATTATGATGTAAACAAATTGTATACGTTGATTTCACTCTAAATGCATGATTAAAACGTAAAAATAATTCTGTCCCCCTAGATTTCGCTTTTGACCCACTGTGCAGTGATCTCCTGGCTCAAAATATTGCTTGATGTCACAAAACGTGAATACAAAGCCCTTCTCAGGGTTTTCCAGCTAAGAACCATAGAAGGCTAAAAATAAACATAATAATAAACCCTGGCACTACAGCCCGTGAAGGGCCTAGGCCTACCAAGCGACCGCTGCCCAGCCATTTGGCATGCAGATATTGGGGTGACGCGTGATCAGCGCGTCGGGTCCCCTCAGCCGTTAATCTTGGTTTTAGTGATCGGGGCGCTGCCTCACCATCAATTGTCCTCACGAGGCTGAGTACACCCCGTTCCGGCCCTCACGTCAGTTTCTAAAATCCCTGATGGAGCCGGGATTCGAACCCGGGGCCTCCGGGTGAGAGGCAGGCGCGCTACCCCAACACCACGGGGCCGAGTATAGAATATTTGTATATAGATTTATGTAAATGTTGTACTTTAACTTATTTGAAGCTGTTTTTTCCCTCAGAGTTTCATGAGTGAGTAGGTGAGTCAATCATTTAGGACACTTTCTTTCCTGTTTTTTTCCCCCGAATTTCACTCACTGACATAAATGTTTACCCACTTCCAAATGAGTTACAAACTTGATATTTGGCAAAAACACTCCTTTCACCTTGCAACCAACAGAAAAATTCCGAAAAGGTACATTTTTTAATTTTCAACCCTACAAGAGACAAAAATATAGGGGGAAGCTACTTATCTCCAGTAATATCTCTGAGTGTGATATTGTGCATGGCCTATGTTGTAGACAATAACACATTACATCTTTTTTGTCTCTTGCTATTTCATCATACGACGTTTAGTTACGGAGTTATTAATGATTTTGTACTTTTTGGCCGAAATTTTTCTCTGAGTGTGATATTGTACATGGCCTATGTTGTAGACAATAACACATTACATCTTTTTTTGTATCTTGCTATTTAATCATACGACGTTTAATTAGGGAGTTATTAATGATTTTGTACTTTTTGGCCGAAATTTTTCTCTGAGTGTGATATTGTACATGGCCTATGTTGTAGACATTAACACATTACATCTTTTTTTTCTCTTGCTACTTCATCATACGACGTTTAGTTACGGAGTTATTAATGATTTTGTACTTTTTGGCCGAAATTTTTCTCTGAGTGTGATATTGTACATGGCCTATGTTGTAGACATTAACACATTACCTCTTTTTTGTCTCTTGCTATTTCATCATACGACGTTTAGTTACGGAGTTATTAATGATTTTGTACTTTTTGGCCGAAATTTTTCTCTGAGTGTGATATTGTCCATGGCCTATGTTGTAGACAATAACACATTACATCTTTTTTGTCTCTTACTATTTCATCATACGACGTTTAGTTACGGAGTTATTAATGATTTTGTACTTTTTGGCCGACATTCTTCTCTGAGTGTGATATTGTACATGGCCTATGTTGTAGACAATAACACATTACATCTTTTTTGTCTCTTGCTATTTCATCATACGACGTTTAGTTACGGAGTTATTAATGATTTTGTACTTTTTGGCCGAAATTTTTCTCTGAGTGTGATATTGTACATGGCCTATGTTGTAGACAATAACACATTACATCTTTTTTCTATCTTGCTATTTCATCATACGACGTTTAATTAGGGAGTTATTAATGATTTTGTACTTTTTGGCCGAAATTTTTCTCTGAGTGTGATATTGTACATGGCCTATGTTGTAGACATTAACACATTACATCTTTTTTTCTCTTGCTACTTCATCATACGACGTTTAGTTACGGAGTTATTAATGATTTTGTACTTTTTGGCCGAAATTTTTCTCTGAGTGTGATATTGTACATGGTCTATGTTGTAGACATTAACACATTACATCTTTTTTGTCTCTTGCTATTTCATCATACGACGTTTAGTTACGGAGTTATTAATGATTTTGTACTTTTTGGCCGAAATTTTTCTCTGAGTGTGATATTGTCCATGGCCTATGTTGTAGACAATAACACATTACATCTTTTTTGTCTCTTACTATTTCATCATACGACGTTTAGTTACGGAGTTATTAATGATTTTGTACTTTTTGGCCGACTTTCTTCTCTGAGTGTGATATTGTACATGGCATATGTTGTAGACAATAACACATTACATCTTTTTTGTCTCTTGCTATTTCATCATACGACGTATAATTAGGGAGTTATTAATGATTTTGTACTTTTTGTCTGAAATTTTTCTATGTCCCACGAATAACTTAAAAATTGATTCGAATGAAATTTCAAAAAATAGATTTTTTTAATATTTTATTATATTTTTTACGTCTTGTAGGGTCGGAAATCAACATGATATTTTGATGTATTTTTTCGTCCCATGCATTTTTGGTTTCAGGTGATAGAATTATTTTCCACTACGTCCCATGCTCATCTATATTATATAAAACCACATGGCTGACTGATTCACTCACTGACATAAATGTTTACCCACTTCCGAATGAGTTACAAACTTGATATTTGGCAAAGCACTCCTTTCACCTTGCAACCAACAGAAAAATTCCGAAAAGGTACATTTTTTAATTTTCAACCCTACAAGAGACAAAAATATAGGGGGAAGCTACTTATCTCCAGTAATATCCCTGAGTGTGATATTGTGCATGGCCTATGTTGTAGACAATAACACATTACATCTTTTTTGTCTCTTGCTATTTAATCATACGACGTTTAATTAGGGAGTTATTAATGATTTTGTACTTTTTGGCCGAAATTTTTCTCTGAGTGTGATATTGTACATGGCCTATGTTGTAGACATTAACACATTACATCTTTTTTTTTCTCTTGCTACTTCATCATACGACGTTTAGTTACGGAGTTATTAATGATTTTGTACTTTTTGGCCGAAATTTTTCTCTGAGTGTGATATTGTACATGGCCTATGTTGTAGACATTAACACATTACATCTTTTTTGTCTCTTGCTATTTCATCATACGACGTTTAGTTACGGAGTTATTAATGATTTTGTACTTTTTGGCCGAAATTTTTCTCTGAGTGTGATATTGTCCATGGCCTATGTTGTAGACAATAACACATTACATCTTTTTTGTCTCTTACTATTTCATCATACGACGTTTAGTTACGGAGTTATTAATGATTTTGTACTTTTTGGCCGACATTCTTCTCTGAGTGTGATATTGTACATGGCCTATGTTGTAGACAATAACACATTACATCTTTTTTGTCTCTTGCTATTTCATCATACGACGTTTAGTTACGGAGTTATTAATGATTTTGTACTTTTTGGCCGAAATTTTTCTCTGAGTGTGATATTGTACATGGCCTATGCTGTAGACAATAACACATTACATCTTTTTTCTATCTTGCTATTTCATCATACGACGTTTAATTAGGGAGTTATTAATGATTTTGTACTTTTTGGCCGAAATTTTTCTCTGAGTGTGATATTGTACATGGCCTATGTTGTAGACATTAACACATTACATCTTTTTTTCTCTTGCTACTTCATCATACGACGTTTAGTTATTAATGATTTTGTACTTTTTGGCCGAAATTTTTCTCTGAGTGTGATATTGTACATGGTCTATGTTGTAGACATTAACACATTACATCTTTTTTGTCTCTTGCTATTTCATCATACGACGTTTAGTTACGGAGTTATTAATGATTTTGTACTTTTTGGCCGAAATTTTTCTCTGAGTGTGATATTGTCCATGGCCTATGTTGTAGACAATAACACATTACATCTTTTTTGTCTCTTACTATTTCATCATACGACGTTTAGTTACGGAGTTATTAATGATTTTGTACTTTTTGGCCGACATTCTTCTCTGAGTGTGATATTGTACATGGCATATGTTGTAGACAATAACACATTACATCTTTTTTGTCTCTTGCTATTTCATCATACGACGTATAATTAGGGAGTTATTAATGATTTTGTACTTTTTGTCCGAAATTTTTCTATGTCCCACGAATAACTTAAAAATTGATTCGAATGAAATTTCAAAAAATAGATTTTTTTAATATTTTATTATATTTTTTACGTCTTGTAGGGTCGGAAATCAACATGATATTTTGATGTATTTTTTCGTCCCATGCATTTTTGGTTTCAGGTGATAGAATTATTTTCCACTACGTCCCATGCTCATCTATATTATATAAAACCACATGGCTGACTGATTCACTCACTGACATAAATGTTTACCCACTTCCGAATGAGTTACAAACTTGATATTTGGCAAAGCACTCCTTTCACCTTGCAACCAACAGAAAAATTCCGAAAAGGTACATTTTTTAATTTTCAACCCTACAAGAGACAAAAATATAGGGGGAAGCTACTTATCTCCAGTAATATCCCTGAGTGTGATATTGTGCATGGCCTATGTTGTAGACAATAACACATTACATCTTTTTTGTCTCTTGCTATTTAATCATACGACGTTTAATTAGGGAGTTATTAATGATTTTGTACTTTTTGGCCGAAATTTTTCTCTGAGTGTGATATTGTACATGGCCTATGTTGTAGACATTAACACATTACATCTTTTTTTTCTCTTGCTACTTCATCATACGACGTTTAGTTACGGAGTTATTAATGATTTTGTACTTTTTGGCCGAAATTTTTCTCTGAGTGTGATATTGTACATGGCCTATGTTGTAGACATTAACACATTACATCTTTTTTGTCTCTTGCTATTTCATCATACGACGTTTAGTTACGGAGTTATTAATGATTTTGTACTTTTTGGCCGAAATTTTTCTCTGAGTGTGATATTGTCCATGGCCTATGTTGTAGACAATAACACATTACATCTTTTTTGTCTCTTACTATTTCATCATACGACGTTTAGTTACGGAGTTATTAATGATTTTGTACTTTTTGGCCGACATTCTTCTCTGAGTGTGATATTGTACATGGCCTATGTTGTAGACAATAACACATTACATCTTTTTTGTCTCTTGCTATTTCATCATACGACGTTTAGTTACGGAGTTATTAATGATTTTGTACTTTTTGGCCGAAATTTTTCTCTGAGTGTGATATTGTACATGGCCTATGCTGTAGACAATAACACATTACATCTTTTTTCTATCTTGCTATTTCATCATACGACGTTTAATTAGGGAGTTATTAATGATTTTGTACTTTTTGGCCGAAATTTTTCTCTGAGTGTGATATTGTACATGGCCTATGTTGTAGACATTAACACATTACATCTTTTTTTCTCTTGCTACTTCATCATACGACGTTTAGTTATTAATGATTTTGTACTTTTTGGCCGAAATTTTTCTCTGAGTGTGATATTGTACATGGTCTATGTTGTAGACATTAACACATTACATCTTTTTTGTCTCTTGCTATTTCATCATACGACGTTTAGTTACGGAGTTATTAATGATTTTGTACTTTTTGGCCGAAATTTTTCTCTGAGTGTGATATTGTCCATGGCCTATGTTGTAGACAATAACACATTACATCTTTTTTGTCTCTTACTATTTCATCATACGACGTTTAGTTACGGAGTTATTAATGATTTTGTACTTTTTGGCCGACATTCTTCTCTGAGTGTGATATTGTACATGGCATATGTTGTAGACAATAACACATTACATCTTTTTTGTCTCTTGCTATTTCATCATACGACGTATAATTAGGGAGTTATTAATGATTTTGTACTTTTTGTCCGAAATTTTTCTATGTCCCACGAATAACTTAAAAATTGATTCGAATGAAATTTCAAAAAATAGGTTTTTTTAATATTTTATTATATTTTTTACGTCTTGTAGGGTCGGAAATCAACATGATATTTTGATGTATTTTTTCGTCCCATGCATTTTTGGTTTCAGGTGATAGAATTATTTTCCACTACGTCCCATGCTCATCTATATTATATAAAACCACATGGCTGACTGATTCACTCACTGACATAAATGTTTACCCACTTCCAAATGAGTTACAAACTTGATATTTGGCAAAGCACTCCTTTCACCTTGCAACCAACAGAAAAATTCCGAAAAGGTACATTTTTTAATTTTCAACCCTACAAGAGACAAAAATATAGGGGGAAGCTACTTATCTCCAGTAATATCTCTGAGTGGATATTGTGCATGGCCTATGTTGTAGACAATAACACATTACATCTTTTTTGTCTCTTGCTATTTCATCATACGACGTTTAGTTACGGAGTTATTAATGATTTTGTACTTTTTGGCCGAAATTTTTCTCTGAGTGTGATATTGTACATGGCCTATGTTGTAGACAATAACACATTACATCTTTTTTCTATCTTGCTATTTCATCATACGACGTTTAATTAGGGAGTTATTAATGATTTTGTACTTTTTGGCCGAAATTTTTCTCTGAGTGTGATATTGTACATGGCCTATGTTGTAGACATTAACACATTACATCTTTTTTTCTCTTGCTACTTCATCATACGACGTTTAGTTACGGAGTTATTAATGATTTTGTACTTTTTGGCCGAAATTTTTCTCTGAGTGTGATATTGTACATGGTCTATGTTGTAGACATTAACACATTACATCTTTTTTGTCTCTTGCTATTTCATCATACGACGTTTAGTTACGGAGTTATTAATGATTTTGTACTTTTTGGCCGAAATTTTTCTCTGAGTGTGATATTGTACATGGCCTATGTTGTAGACAATAACACATTACATCTTTTTTCTATCTTGCTATTTCATCATACGACGTTTAATTAGGGAGTTATTAATGATTTTGTACTTTTTGGCCGAAATTTTTCTCTGAGTGTGATATTGTACATGGCCTATGTTGTAGACATTAACACATTACATCTTTTTTTCTCTTGCTACTTCATCATACGACGTTTAGTTACGGAGTTATTAATGATTTTGTACTTTTTGGCCGAAATTTTTCTCTGAGTGTGATATTGTACATGGTCTATGTTGTAGACATTAACACATTACATCTTTTTTGTCTCTTGCTATTTCATCATACGACGTTTAGTTACGGAGTTATTAATGATTTTGTACTTTTTGGCCGAAATTTTTCTCTGAGTGTGATATTGTCCATGGCCTATGTTGTAGACAATAACACATTACATCTTTTTTGTCTCTTACTATTTCATCATACGACGTTTAGTTACGGAGTTATTAATGATTTTGTACTTTTTGGCCGACTTTCTTCTCTGAGTGTGATATTGTACATGGCATATGTTGTAGACAATAACACATTACATCTTTTTTGTCTCTTGCTATTTCATCATACGACGTATAATTAGGGAGTTATTAATGATTTTGTACTTTTTGTCTGAAATTTTTCTATGTCCCACGAATAACTTAAAAATTGATTCGAATGAAATTTCAAAAAATAGATTTTTTTAATATTTTATTATATTTTTTACGTCTTGTAGGGTCGGAAATCAACATGATATTTTGATGTATTTTTTCGTCCCATGCATTTTTGGTTTCAGGTGATAGAATTATTTTCCACTACGTCCCATGCTCATCTATATTATATAAAACCACATGGCTGACTGATTCACTCACTGACATAAATGTTTACCCACTTCCGAATGAGTTACAAACTTGATATTTGGCAAAGCACTCCTTTCACCTTGCAACCAACAGAAAAATTCCGAAAAGGTACATTTTTTAATTTTCAACCCTACAAGAGACAAAAATATAGGGGGAAGCTACTTATCTCCAGTAATATCCCTGAGTGTGATATTGTGCATGGCCTATGTTGTAGACAATAACACATTACATCTTTTTTGTCTCTTGCTATTTAATCATACGACGTTTAATTAGGGAGTTATTAATGATTTTGTACTTTTTGGCCGAAATTTTTCTCTGAGTGTGATATTGTACATGGCCTATGTTGTAGACATTAACACATTACATCTTTTTTTTCTCTTGCTACTTCATCATACGACGTTTAGTTACGGAGTTATTAATGATTTTGTACTTTTTGGCCGAAATTTTTCTCTGAGTGTGATATTGTACATGGCCTATGTTGTAGACATTAACACATTACATCTTTTTTGTCTCTTGCTATTTCATCATACGACGTTTAGTTACGGAGTTATTAATGATTTTGTACTTTTTGGCCGAAATTTTTCTCTGAGTGTGATATTGTCCATGGCCTATGTTGTAGACAATAACACATTACATCTTTTTTGTCTCTTACTATTTCATCATACGACGTTTAGTTACGGAGTTATTAATGATTTTGTACTTTTTGGCCGACATTCTTCTCTGAGTGTGATATTGTACATGGCCTATGTTGTAGACAATAACACATTACATCTTTTTTGTCTCTTGCTATTTCATCATACGACGTTTAGTTACGGAGTTATTAATGATTTTGTACTTTTTGGCCGAAATTTTTCTCTGAGTGTGATATTGTACATGGCCTATGCTGTAGACAATAACACATTACATCTTTTTTCTATCTTGCTATTTCATCATACGACGTTTAATTAGGGAGTTATTAATGATTTTGTACTTTTTGGCCGAAATTTTTCTCTGAGTGTGATATTGTACATGGCCTATGTTGTAGACATTAACACATTACATCTTTTTTTCTCTTGCTACTTCATCATACGACGTTTAGTTATTAATGATTTTGTACTTTTTGGCCGAAATTTTTCTCTGAGTGTGATATTGTACATGGTCTATGTTGTAGACATTAACACATTACATCTTTTTTGTCTCTTGCTATTTCATCATACGACGTTTAGTTACGGAGTTATTAATGATTTTGTACTTTTTGGCCGAAATTTTTCTCTGAGTGTGATATTGTCCATGGCCTATGTTGTAGACAATAACACATTACATCTTTTTTGTCTCTTACTATTTCATCATACGACGTTTAGTTACGGAGTTATTAATGATTTTGTACTTTTTGGCCGACATTCTTCTCTGAGTGTGATATTGTACATGGCATATGTTGTAGACAATAACACATTACATCTTTTTTGTCTCTTGCTATTTCATCATACGACGTATAATTAGGGAGTTATTAATGATTTTGTACTTTTTGTCCGAAATTTTTCTATGTCCCACGAATAACTTAAAAATTGATTCGAATGAAATTTCAAAAAATAGATTTTTTTAATATTTTATTATATTTTTTACGTCTTGTAGGGTCGGAAATCAACATGATATTTTGATGTATTTTTTCGTCCCATGCATTTTTGGTTTCAGGTGATAGAATTATTTTCCACTACGTCCCATGCTCATCTATATTATATAAAACCACATGGCTGACTGATTCACTCACTGACATAAATGTTTACCCACTTCCGAATGAGTTACAAACTTGATATTTGGCAAAGCACTCCTTTCACCTTGCAACCAACAGAAAAATTCCGAAAAGGTACATTTTTTAATTTTCAACCCTACAAGAGACAAAAATATAGGGGGAAGCTACTTATCTCCAGTAATATCCCTGAGTGTGATATTGTGCATGGCCTATGTTGTAGACAATAACACATTACATCTTTTTTGTCTCTTGCTATTTAATCATACGACGTTTAATTAGGGAGTTATTAATGATTTTGTACTTTTTGGCCGAAATTTTTCTCTGAGTGTGATATTGTACATGGCCTATGTTGTAGACATTAACACATTACATCTTTTTTTTCTCTTGCTACTTCATCATACGACGTTTAGTTACGGAGTTATTAATGATTTTGTACTTTTTGGCCGAAATTTTTCTCTGAGTGTGATATTGTACATGGCCTATGTTGTAGACATTAACACATTACATCTTTTTTGTCTCTTGCTATTTCATCATACGACGTTTAGTTACGGAGTTATTAATGATTTTGTACTTTTTGGCCGAAATTTTTCTCTGAGTGTGATATTGTCCATGGCCTATGTTGTAGACAATAACACATTACATCTTTTTTGTCTCTTACTATTTCATCATACGACGTTTAGTTACGGAGTTATTAATGATTTTGTACTTTTTGGCCGACATTCTTCTCTGAGTGTGATATTGTACATGGCCTATGTTGTAGACAATAACACATTACATCTTTTTTGTCTCTTGCTATTTCATCATACGACGTTTAGTTACGGAGTTATTAATGATTTTGTACTTTTTGGCCGAAATTTTTCTCTGAGTGTGATATTGTACATGGCCTATGCTGTAGACAATAACACATTACATCTTTTTTCTATCTTGCTATTTCATCATACGACGTTTAATTAGGGAGTTATTAATGATTTTGTACTTTTTGGCCGAAATTTTTCTCTGAGTGTGATATTGTACATGGCCTATGTTGTAGACATTAACACATTACATCTTTTTTTCTCTTGCTACTTCATCATACGACGTTTAGTTATTAATGATTTTGTACTTTTTGGCCGAAATTTTTCTCTGAGTGTGATATTGTACATGGTCTATGTTGTAGACATTAACACATTACATCTTTTTTGTCTCTTGCTATTTCATCATACGACGTTTAGTTACGGAGTTATTAATGATTTTGTACTTTTTGGCCGAAATTTTTCTCTGAGTGTGATATTGTCCATGGCCTATGTTGTAGACAATAACACATTACATCTTTTTTGTCTCTTACTATTTCATCATACGACGTTTAGTTACGGAGTTATTAATGATTTTGTACTTTTTGGCCGACATTCTTCTCTGAGTGTGATATTGTACATGGCATATGTTGTAGACAATAACACATTACATCTTTTTTGTCTCTTGCTATTTCATCATACGACGTATAATTAGGGAGTTATTAATGATTTTGTACTTTTTGTCCGAAATTTTTCTATGTCCCACGAATAACTTAAAAATTGATTCGAATGAAATTTCAAAAAATAGGTTTTTTTAATATTTTATTATATTTTTTACGTCTTGTAGGGTCGGAAATCAACATGATATTTTGATGTATTTTTTCGTCCCATGCATTTTTGGTTTCAGGTGATAGAATTATTTTCCACTACGTCCCATGCTCATCTATATTATATAAAACCACATGGCTGACTGATTCACTCACTGACATAAATGTTTACCCACTTCCAAATGAGTTACAAACTTGATATTTGGCAAAGCACTCCTTTCACCTTGCAACCAACAGAAAAATTCCGAAAAGGTACATTTTTTAATTTTCAACCCTACAAGAGACAAAAATATAGGGGGAAGCTACTTATCTCCAGTAATATCTCTGAGTGGATATTGTGCATGGCCTATGTTGTAGACAATAACACATTACATCTTTTTTGTCTCTTGCTATTTCATCATACGACGTTTAGTTACGGAGTTATTAATGATTTTGTACTTTTTGGCCGAAATTTTTCTCTGAGTGTGATATTGTACATGGCCTATGTTGTAGACAATAACACATTACATCTTTTTTGTATCTTGCTATTTCATCATACGACGTTTAATTAGGGAGTTATTAATGATTTTGTACTTTTTGGCCGAAATTTTTCTCTGAGTGTGATATTGTACATGGCCTATGTTGTAGACATTAACACATTACATCTTTTTTGTCTCTTGCTATTTCATCATACGACGTTTAGTTACGGAGTTATTAATGATTTTGTACTTTTTGGCCGAAATTTTTCTCTGAGTGTGATATTGTCCATGGCCTATGTTGTAGACAATAACACATTACATCTTTTTTGTCTCTTGCTATTTCATCATACGACGTTTAGTTACGGAGTTATTAATGATTTTGTACTTTTTGGCCGACATTCTTCTCTGAGTGTGATATTGTACATGGCCTATGTTGTAGACAATAACACATTACATCTTTTTTGTCTCTTGCTATTTCATCATACGACGTATAATTACGGAGTTATTAATGATTTTGTACTTTTTGTCCGAAATTTTTCTATGTCCCACGAATAACTTAAAAATTGATTAGAATGAAATTTCAAAAAATAGGTTTTTTTAATACTTTTATTATATTTTTTACGTCTTGTAGGGTCGGAAATCAACATGATATTTTGATGTATTTTTTCGTCCCATGCATTTTTGGTTTCAGGTGATAGAATTATTTTCCACTACGTCCCATGCTCATCTATATTATATAAAACCACATGGCTGACTGATTCACTCACTGACATAAATGTTTACCCACTTCCAAATGAGTTACAAACTTGATATTTGGCAAAAACACTCCTTTCACCTTGCAACCAACAGAAAAATTCCGAAAAGGTACATTTTTTAATTTTCAACCCTACAAGAGACAAAAATATAGGGGGAAGCTACTTATCTCCAGTAATATCTCTGAGTGTGATATTGTGCATGGTCTATGTTGTAGACAATAACACATTACATCTTTTTTGTCTCTTGCTATTTCATCATACGACGTTTAGTTACGGAGTTATTAATGATTTTGTACTTTTTGGCCGAAATTTTTCTCTGAGTGTGATATTGTACATGGCCTATGTTGTAGACAATAACACATTACATCTTTTTTGTATCTTACTATTTCATCATACGACGTTTAATTAGGGAGTTATTAATGATTTTGTACTTTTGGCCGAAATTTTTCTCTGAGTGTGATATTGTACATGGCCTATGTTGTAGACATTAACACATTACATCTTTTTTTTTTTGCTATTTCATCATACGACGTTTAGTTACGGAGTTATTAATGATTTTGTACTTTTTGGCCGAAATTTTTCTGAGTGTGATATTGTCCATGGCCTATGTTATAGACAATAACACATTACATCTTTTTTGTCTCTTGCTATTTCATCATACGACGTATAATTAGGGAGTTATTAATGATTTTGTACTTTTTGTCCGAAATTTTTCTATGTCCCACGAATAACTTAAAAATTGATTCGAATGAAATTTCAAAAAATAGGTTTTTTTAATACTTTTATTATATTTTTTACGTCTTGTAGGGTCGGAAATCAACATGATATTTTGATGTATTTTTTCGTCCCATGCATTTTTGGTTTCAGATGATAGAATTATTTTCCACTACGTCCCATGCTCATCTATATTATATAAAACCACATGGCTGACTGATTCACTCACTGACATAAATGTTTACCCACTACCAAATGAGTTACAAACTTGATATTTGGCAAAAACACTCCTTTCACCTTGCAACCAACAGAAAAATTCCGAAAAGGTACATTTTTTAATTTTCAACCCTACAAGAGACAAAAATATAGGGGGAAGCTACTTATCTCCAGTAATATCTCTGAGTGTGATATTGTGCATGGCCTATGTTGTAGACAATAACACATTACATCTTTTTTGTCTCTTGCTATTTCATCATACGACGTTTAGTTACGGAGTTATTAATGATTTTGTACTTTTTGGCCGAAATTTTTCTCTGAGTGTGATATTGTACATGGCCTATGTTGTAGACAATAACACATTACATCTTTTTTGTCTCTTGCTATTTCATCATACGACGTATAATTAGGGAGTTATTAACGATTTTGTACTTTTTGGCCGACATTCATCTCTGAGTGTGATATTGTACATGGCCTATGTTGTAGACAATAACACATTATATCTTTTTTGTCTCTTGCTATTTCATCATACGACGTATAATTAGGGAGTTATTAATGATTTTGTACTTTTTGTCCGAAATTTTTCTATGTCCCACGAATAACTTAAAAATTGAATCGAATAAAATTTCAAAAAATAGGTTTTTTTAATACTTTTATTATATTTTTTACGTCTTGTAGGGTCGGAAATCAACATGATATTTTGATGTATTTTTTCGTCCCATGCATTTTTGGTTTCAGGTGATAGAATTATTTTCCACTACGTCCCATGCTCATCTATATTATATAAAACCACATGGCTGACTGATTCACTCACTGACATAAATGTTGACCCACTTCCAAATGAGTTACAAACTTGATATTTGGCAAAAACACTCCTTTCACCTTGCAACCAACAGAAAAATTCCGAAAAGGTACATTTTTTAATTTTCAACACTACAAGAGACAAAAATATAGGGGGAAGCTACTTATCTCCAGTAATATCTCTGAGTGTGATATTGTGCATGGCCTATGTTGTAGACAATAACACATTACATCTTTTTTGTCTCTTGCTATTTCATCATACGACGTTTAGTTACGGAGTTATTAATGATTTTGTACTTTTTGGCCGAAATTTTTCTCTGAGTGTGATATTGTACATGGCCTATGTTGTAGACAATAACACATTACATCTTTTTTGTATCTTGCTATTTCATCATACGACGTTTAATTAGGGAGTTATTAATGATTTTGTACTTTTTGGCCGAAATTTTTCTCCGAGTGTGATATTGTACATGGCCTATGTTGTAGACATTAACACATTACATCTTTTTTGTCTCTTGCTATTTCATTATACGACGTTTAGTTACGGAGTTATTAATGATTTTGTACTTTTTGGCCGAAATTTTTCTCTGAGTGTGATATTGTCCATGGCCTATGTTGTAGACAATAACACATTACATCTTTTTTGTCTCTTGCTATTTCATCATACGACATTTAGTTACGGAGTTATTAATGATTTTGTACTTTTTGGCCGAAATTTTTCTCTAAGTGTGATATTGTACATGGCCTATGTTGTAGACAATAACACATTACATCTTTTTTGTCTCTTGCTATTTCATCATACGACGTTTAGTTACGGAGTTATTAATGATTTTGTACTTTTTGGCCGACATTCTTCTCTGAGTGTGATATTGTACATGGCCTATGTTGTAGACAATAACACATTACATCTTTTTTGTCTCTTGCTATTTCATCATACGTCGTATAATTAGGGAGTTATTAATGATTTTGTACTTTGTGTCCGAAATTTTTCTATGTCCCACGAATAACTTAAAAATTGATTCGAATGAAATTTCAAAAAATAGGTTTTTTTAATACTTTTATTATATTTTTTACGTCTTGTAGGGTCGGAAATCAACATGATATTTTGATGTATTTTTTCGTCCCATGCATTTTTGGTTTCAGGTGATAGAATTATTTTCCACTACGTCCCATGCTCATCTATATTATATAAAACCACATGGCTGACTGATTCACTCACTGACATAAATGTTTACCCACTTCCAAATGAGTTACAAACTTGATATTTGGCAAAAAACACTCCTTTCACCTTGCAACCAACAGAAAAATTCCGAAAAGGTACATTTTTTAATTTTCAACCCTACAAGAGACAAAAATATAGGGGGAAGCTACTTATCTCCAGTAATATCTCTGAGTGTGATATTGTGCATGGCCTATGTTGTAGACAATAACACATTACATCTTTTTTGTCTCTTGCTATTTCATCATACGACGTTTAGTTACGGAGTTATTAATGATTTTGTACTTTTTGGCCGAAATTTTTCTCTGAGTGTGATATTGTACATGGCCTATGTTGTAGACAATAACACATTACATCTTTTTTGTATCTTGCTATTTCATCATACGACGTTTAATTAGGGAGTTATTAATGATTTTGTACTTTTTGGCCGAAATTTTTCTCTGAGTGTGATATTGTACATGGCCTATGTTGTCGACATTAACACATTACATCTTTTTTTCTTTTGCTATTTCATCATACGACGTTTAGTTACGGAGTTATTAATGATTTTGTACTTTTTGGCCGAAATTTTTCTCTGAGTGTGATATTGTCCATGGCCTATGTTGTAGACAATAACACATTACATCTTTTTTGTCTCTTGCTATTTCATCATACGACGTTTAGTTACGGAGTTATTAATGATTTTGTACTTTTTGGCCGACATTCTTCTCTGAGTGTGATATTGTACATGGCCTATGTTGTAGACAATAACACATTACATCTTTTTTGTCTCTTGCTATTTCATCATACGACGTATAATTAGGGAGTTATTAATGATTTTGTACTTTTTGTCCGAAATTTTTCTATGTCCCACGAATAACTTAAAAATTGATTCGAATGAAATTTCAAAAAATAGGTTTTTTAAATACTTTTATTATATTTTTTTACGTCTTGTAGGGTCGGATATCAACATGATATTTTGATGTATTTTTTCGTCCCATGCATTTTTGGTTTCAGGTGATAGAATTATTTTCCACTACGTCCCATGCTCATCTATATTATATAAAACCACATGGCTGACTGATTCACTCACTGACATAAATGTTTACCCACTTCCAAATGAGTTACAAACTTGATATTTGGCAAAAACACTCCTTTCACCTTGCAACCAACAGAAAAATTACGAAAAGGTACATTTTTTTTTAATATTCAACCCTACAAGAGACAAAAATATAGGGGGAAGCTACTTATCTCCAGTAATATCTCTGAGTGTGATATTGTGCATGGCCTATGTTGTAGACAATAACACATTACATCTTTTTTGTCTCTTGCTATTTCATCATACGACGTTTAGTTACGGAGTTATTAATGATTTTGTACTTTTTGGCCGACATTCTTCTCTGAGTGTGATATTGTACATGGCCTATGTTGTAGACAATAACACATTACATCTTTTTTGTCTCTTGCTATTTCATCATACGACGTATAATTACGGAGTTATTAATGATTTTGTACTTTTTGTCCGAAATTTTTCTATGTCCCACGAATAACTTAAAAATTGATTAGAATGAAATTTCAAAAAATAGGTTTTTTTAATACTTTTATTATATTTTTTACGTCTTGTAGGGTCGGAAATCAACATGATATTTTGATGTATTTTTTCGTCCCATGCATTTTTGGTTTCAGGTGATAGAATTATTTTCCACTACGTCCCATGCTCATCTATATTATATAAAACCACATGGCTGACTGATTCACTCACTGACATAAATGTTTACCCACTTCCAAATGAGTTACAAACTTGATATTTGGCAAAAACACTCCTTTCACCTTGCAACCAACAGAAAAATTCCGAAAAGGTACATTTTTTAATTTTCAACCCTACAAGAGACAAAAATATAGGGGGAAGCTACTTATCTCCAGTAATATCTCTGAGTGTGATATTGTGCATGGTCTATGTTGTAGACAATAACACATTACATCTTTTTTGTCTCTTGCTATTTCATCATACGACGTTTAGTTACGGAGTTATTAATGATTTTGTACTTTTTGGCCGAAATTTTTCTCTGAGTGTGATATTGTACATGGCCTATGTTGTAGACAATAACACATTACATCTTTTTTGTATCTTACTATTTCATCATACGACGTTTAATTAGGGAGTTATTAATGATTTTGTACATTTGGCCGAAATTTTTCTCTGAGTGTGATATTGTACATGGCCTATGTTGTAGACATTAACACATTACATCTTTTTTTTTCTTTTGCTATTTCATCATACGACGTTTAGTTACGGAGTTATTAATGATTTTGTACTTTTTGGCCGAAATTTTTCTGAGTGTGATATTGTCCATGGCCTATGTTATAGACAATAACACATTACATCTTTTTTGTCTCTTGCTATTTCATCATACGACGTATAATTAGGGAGTTATTAATGATTTTGTACTTTTTGTCCGAAATTTTTCTATGTCCCACGAATAACTTAAAAATTGATTCGAATGAAATTTCAAAAAATAGGTTTTTTTAATACTTTTATTATATTTTTTACGTCTTGTAGGGTCGGAAATCAACATGATATTTTGATGTATTTTTTCGTCCCATGCATTTTTGGTTTCAGATGATAGAATTATTTTCCACTACGTCCCATGCTCATCTATATTATATAAAACCACATGGCTGACTGATTCACTCACTGACATAAATGTTTACCCACTACCAAATGAGTTACAAACTTGATATTTGGCAAAAACACTCCTTTCACCTTGCAACCAACAGAAAAATTCCGAAAAGGTACATTTTTTAATTTTCAACCCTACAAGAGACAAAAATATAGGGGGAAGCTACTTATCTCCAGTAATATCTCTGAGTGTGATATTGTGCATGGCCTATGTTGTAGACAATAACACATTACATCTTTTTTGTCTCTTGCTATTTCATCATACGACGTTTAGTTACGGAGTTATTAATGATTTTGTACTTTTTGGCCGAAATTTTTCTCTGAGTGTGATATTGTACATGGCCTATGTTGTAGACAATAACACATTACATCTTTTTTGTCTCTTGCTATTTCATCATACGACGTTTAGTTACGGAGTTATTAATGATTTTGTACTTTTTGGCCGAAATTTTTCTCTGAGTGTGATATTGTACATGGCCTATGTTGTAGACAATAACACATTACATCTTTTTTCTATCTTGCTATTTCATCATACGACGTTTAATTAGGGAGTTATTAATGATTTTGTACTTTTTGGCCGAAATTTTTCTCTGAGTGTGATATTGTACATGGCCTATGTTGTAGACATTAACACATTACATCTTTTTTTCTCTTGCTACTTCATCATACGACGTTTAGTTACGGAGTTATTAATGATTTTGTACTTTTTGGCCGAAATTTTTCTCTGAGTGTGATATTGTACATGGTCTATGTTGTAGACATTAACACATTACATCTTTTTTGTCTCTTGCTATTTCATCATACGACGTTTAGTTACGGAGTTATTAATGATTTTGTACTTTTTGGCCGAAATTTTTCTCTGAGTGTGATATTGTCCATGGCCTATGTTGTAGACAATAACACATTACATCTTTTTTGTCTCTTACTATTTCATCATACGACGTTTAGTTACGGAGTTATTAATGATTTTGTACTTTTTGGCCGACTTTCTTCTCTGAGTGTGATATTGTACATGGCATATGTTGTAGACAATAACACATTACATCTTTTTTGTCTCTTGCTATTTCATCATACGACGTATAATTAGGGAGTTATTAATGATTTTGTACTTTTTGTCTGAAATTTTTCTATGTCCCACGAATAACTTAAAAATTGATTCGAATGAAATTTCAAAAAATAGATTTTTTTAATATTTTATTATATTTTTTACGTCTTGTAGGGTCGGAAATCAACATGATATTTTGATGTATTTTTTCGTCCCATGCATTTTTGGTTTCAGGTGATAGAATTATTTTCCACTACGTCCCATGCTCATCTATATTATATAAAACCACATGGCTGACTGATTCACTCACTGACATAAATGTTTACCCACTTCCGAATGAGTTACAAACTTGATATTTGGCAAAGCACTCCTTTCACCTTGCAACCAACAGAAAAATTCCGAAAAGGTACATTTTTTAATTTTCAACCCTACAAGAGACAAAAATATAGGGGGAAGCTACTTATCTCCAGTAATATCCCTGAGTGTGATATTGTGCATGGCCTATGTTGTAGACAATAACACATTACATCTTTTTTGTCTCTTGCTATTTAATCATACGACGTTTAATTAGGGAGTTATTAATGATTTTGTACTTTTTGGCCGAAATTTTTCTCTGAGTGTGATATTGTACATGGCCTATGTTGTAGACATTAACACATTACATCTTTTTTTTCTCTTGCTACTTCATCATACGACGTTTAGTTACGGAGTTATTAATGATTTTGTACTTTTTGGCCGAAATTTTTCTCTGAGTGTGATATTGTACATGGCCTATGTTGTAGACATTAACACATTACATCTTTTTTGTCTCTTGCTATTTCATCATACGACGTTTAGTTACGGAGTTATTAATGATTTTGTACTTTTTGGCCGAAATTTTTCTCTGAGTGTGATATTGTCCATGGCCTATGTTGTAGACAATAACACATTACATCTTTTTTGTCTCTTACTATTTCATCATACGACGTTTAGTTACGGAGTTATTAATGATTTTGTACTTTTTGGCCGACATTCTTCTCTGAGTGTGATATTGTACATGGCCTATGTTGTAGACAATAACACATTACATCTTTTTTGTCTCTTGCTATTTCATCATACGACGTTTAGTTACGGAGTTATTAATGATTTTGTACTTTTTGGCCGAAATTTTTCTCTGAGTGTGATATTGTACATGGCCTATGCTGTAGACAATAACACATTACATCTTTTTTCTATCTTGCTATTTCATCATACGACGTTTAATTAGGGAGTTATTAATGATTTTGTACTTTTTGGCCGAAATTTTTCTCTGAGTGTGATATTGTACATGGCCTATGTTGTAGACATTAACACATTACATCTTTTTTTCTCTTGCTACTTCATCATACGACGTTTAGTTATTAATGATTTTGTACTTTTTGGCCGAAATTTTTCTCTGAGTGTGATATTGTACATGGTCTATGTTGTAGACATTAACACATTACATCTTTTTTGTCTCTTGCTATTTCATCATACGACGTTTAGTTACGGAGTTATTAATGATTTTGTACTTTTTGGCCGAAATTTTTCTCTGAGTGTGATATTGTCCATGGCCTATGTTGTAGACAATAACACATTACATCTTTTTTGTCTCTTACTATTTCATCATACGACGTTTAGTTACGGAGTTATTAATGATTTTGTACTTTTTGGCCGACATTCTTCTCTGAGTGTGATATTGTACATGGCATATGTTGTAGACAATAACACATTACATCTTTTTTGTCTCTTGCTATTTCATCATACGACGTATAATTAGGGAGTTATTAATGATTTTGTACTTTTTGTCCGAAATTTTTCTATGTCCCACGAATAACTTAAAAATTGATTCGAATGAAATTTCAAAAAATAGATTTTTTTAATATTTTATTATATTTTTTACGTCTTGTAGGGTCGGAAATCAACATGATATTTTGATGTATTTTTTCGTCCCATGCATTTTTGGTTTCAGGTGATAGAATTATTTTCCACTACGTCCCATGCTCATCTATATTATATAAAACCACATGGCTGACTGATTCACTCACTGACATAAATGTTTACCCACTTCCGAATGAGTTACAAACTTGATATTTGGCAAAGCACTCCTTTCACCTTGCAACCAACAGAAAAATTCCGAAAAGGTACATTTTTTAATTTTCAACCCTACAAGAGACAAAAATATAGGGGGAAGCTACTTATCTCCAGTAATATCCCTGAGTGTGATATTGTGCATGGCCTATGTTGTAGACAATAACACATTACATCTTTTTTGTCTCTTGCTATTTAATCATACGACGTTTAATTAGGGAGTTATTAATGATTTTGTACTTTTTGGCCGAAATTTTTCTCTGAGTGTGATATTGTACATGGCCTATGTTGTAGACATTAACACATTACATCTTTTTTTTCTCTTGCTACTTCATCATACGACGTTTAGTTACGGAGTTATTAATGATTTTGTACTTTTTGGCCGAAATTTTTCTCTGAGTGTGATATTGTACATGGCCTATGTTGTAGACATTAACACATTACATCTTTTTTGTCTCTTGCTATTTCATCATACGACGTTTAGTTACGGAGTTATTAATGATTTTGTACTTTTTGGCCGAAATTTTTCTCTGAGTGTGATATTGTCCATGGCCTATGTTGTAGACAATAACACATTACATCTTTTTTGTCTCTTACTATTTCATCATACGACGTTTAGTTACGGAGTTATTAATGATTTTGTACTTTTTGGCCGACATTCTTCTCTGAGTGTGATATTGTACATGGCCTATGTTGTAGACAATAACACATTACATCTTTTTTGTCTCTTGCTATTTCATCATACGACGTTTAGTTACGGAGTTATTAATGATTTTGTACTTTTTGGCCGAAATTTTTCTCTGAGTGTGATATTGTACATGGCCTATGCTGTAGACAATAACACATTACATCTTTTTTCTATCTTGCTATTTCATCATACGACGTTTAATTAGGGAGTTATTAATGATTTTGTACTTTTTGGCCGAAATTTTTCTCTGAGTGTGATATTGTACATGGCCTATGTTGTAGACATTAACACATTACATCTTTTTTTCTCTTGCTACTTCATCATACGACGTTTAGTTATTAATGATTTTGTACTTTTTGGCCGAAATTTTTCTCTGAGTGTGATATTGTACATGGTCTATGTTGTAGACATTAACACATTACATCTTTTTTGTCTCTTGCTATTTCATCATACGACGTTTAGTTACGGAGTTATTAATGATTTTGTACTTTTTGGCCGAAATTTTTCTCTGAGTGTGATATTGTCCATGGCCTATGTTGTAGACAATAACACATTACATCTTTTTTGTCTCTTACTATTTCATCATACGACGTTTAGTTACGGAGTTATTAATGATTTTGTACTTTTTGGCCGACATTCTTCTCTGAGTGTGATATTGTACATGGCATATGTTGTAGACAATAACACATTACATCTTTTTTGTCTCTTGCTATTTCATCATACGACGTATAATTAGGGAGTTATTAATGATTTTGTACTTTTTGTCCGAAATTTTTCTATGTCCCACGAATAACTTAAAAATTGATTCGAATGAAATTTCAAAAAATAGGTTTTTTTAATATTTTATTATATTTTTTACGTCTTGTAGGGTCGGAAATCAACATGATATTTTGATGTATTTTTTCGTCCCATGCATTTTTGGTTTCAGGTGATAGAATTATTTTCCACTACGTCCCATGCTCATCTATATTATATAAAACCACATGGCTGACTGATTCACTCACTGACATAAATGTTTACCCACTTCCAAATGAGTTACAAACTTGATATTTGGCAAAGCACTCCTTTCACCTTGCAACCAACAGAAAAATTCCGAAAAGGTACATTTTTTAATTTTCAACCCTACAAGAGACAAAAATATAGGGGGAAGCTACTTATCTCCAGTAATATCTCTGAGTGGATATTGTGCATGGCCTATGTTGTAGACAATAACACATTACATCTTTTTTGTCTCTTGCTATTTCATCATACGACGTTTAGTTACGGAGTTATTAATGATTTTGTACTTTTTGGCCGAAATTTTTCTCTGAGTGTGATATTGTACATGGCCTATGTTGTAGACAATAACACATTACATCTTTTTTGTATCTTGCTATTTCATCATACGACGTTTAATTAGGGAGTTATTAATGATTTTGTACTTTTTGGCCGAAATTTTTCTCTGAGTGTGATATTGTACATGGCCTATGTTGTAGACATTAACACATTACATCTTTTTTGTCTCTTGCTATTTCATCATACGACGTTTAGTTACGGAGTTATTAATGATTTTGTACTTTTTGGCCGAAATTTTTCTCTGAGTGTGATATTGTCCATGGCCTATGTTGTAGACAATAACACATTACATCTTTTTTGTCTCTTGCTATTTCATCATACGACGTTTAGTTACGGAGTTATTAATGATTTTGTACTTTTTGGCCGACATTCTTCTCTGAGTGTGATATTGTACATGGCCTATGTTGTAGACAATAACACATTACATCTTTTTTGTCTCTTGCTATTTCATCATACGACGTATAATTACGGAGTTATTAATGATTTTGTACTTTTTGTCCGAAATTTTTCTATGTCCCACGAATAACTTAAAAATTGATTAGAATGAAATTTCAAAAAATAGGTTTTTTTAATACTTTTATTATATTTTTTACGTCTTGTAGGGTCGGAAATCAACATGATATTTTGATGTATTTTTTCGTCCCATGCATTTTTGGTTTCAGGTGATAGAATTATTTTCCACTACGTCCCATGCTCATCTATATTATATAAAACCACATGGCTGACTGATTCACTCACTGACATAAATGTTTACCCACTTCCAAATGAGTTACAAACTTGATATTTGGCAAAAACACTCCTTTCACCTTGCAACCAACAGAAAAATTCCGAAAAGGTACATTTTTTAATTTTCAACCCTACAAGAGACAAAAATATAGGGGGAAGCTACTTATCTCCAGTAATATCTCTGAGTGTGATATTGTGCATGGTCTATGTTGTAGACAATAACACATTACATCTTTTTTGTCTCTTGCTATTTCATCATACGACGTTTAGTTACGGAGTTATTAATGATTTTGTACTTTTTGGCCGAAATTTTTCTCTGAGTGTGATATTGTACATGGCCTATGTTGTAGACAATAACACATTACATCTTTTTTGTATCTTACTATTTCATCATACGACGTTTAATTAGGGAGTTATTAATGATTTTGTACTTTTGGCCGAAATTTTTCTCTGAGTGTGATATTGTACATGGCCTATGTTGTAGACATTAACACATTACATCTTTTTTTTTTTTTGCTATTTCATCATACGACGTTTAGTTACGGAGTTATTAATGATTTTGTACTTTTTGGCCGAAATTTTTCTGAGTGTGATATTGTCCATGGCCTATGTTATAGACAATAACACATTACATCTTTTTTGTCTCTTGCTATTTCATCATACGACGTATAATTAGGGAGTTATTAATGATTTTGTACTTTTTGTCCGAAATTTTTCTATGTCCCACGAATAACTTAAAAATTGATTCGAATGAAATTTCAAAAAATAGGTTTTTTTAATACTTTTATTATATTTTTTACGTCTTGTAGGGTCGGAAATCAACATGATATTTTGATGTATTTTTTCGTCCCATGCATTTTTGGTTTCAGATGATAGAATTATTTTCCACTACGTCCCATGCTCATCTATATTATATAAAACCACATGGCTGACTGATTCACTCACTGACATAAATGTTTACCCACTACCAAATGAGTTACAAACTTGATATTTGGCAAAAACACTCCTTTCACCTTGCAACCAACAGAAAAATTCCGAAAAGGTACATTTTTTAATTTTCAACCCTACAAGAGACAAAAATATAGGGGGAAGCTACTTATCTCCAGTAATATCTCTGAGTGTGATATTGTGCATGGCCTATGTTGTAGACAATAACACATTACATCTTTTTTGTCTCTTGCTATTTCATCATACGACGTTTAGTTACGGAGTTATTAATGATTTTGTACTTTTTGGCCGAAATTTTTCTCTGAGTGTGATATTGTACATGGCCTATGTTGTAGACAATAACACATTACATCTTTTTTGTCTCTTGCTATTTCATCATACGACGTATAATTAGGGAGTTATTAACGATTTTGTACTTTTTGGCCGACATTCATCTCTGAGTGTGATATTGTACATGGCCTATGTTGTAGACAATAACACATTATATCTTTTTTGTCTCTTGCTATTTCATCATACGACGTATAATTAGGGAGTTATTAATGATTTTGTACTTTTTGTCCGAAATTTTTCTATGTCCCACGAATAACTTAAAAATTGAATCGAATAAAATTTCAAAAAATAGGTTTTTTTAATACTTTTATTATATTTTTTACGTCTTGTAGGGTCGGAAATCAACATGATATTTTGATGTATTTTTTCGTCCCATGCATTTTTGGTTTCAGGTGATAGAATTATTTTCCACTACGTCCCATGCTCATCTATATTATATAAAACCACATGGCTGACTGATTCACTCACTGACATAAATGTTGACCCACTTCCAAATGAGTTACAAACTTGATATTTGGCAAAAACACTCCTTTCACCTTGCAACCAACAGAAAAATTCCGAAAAGGTACATTTTTTAATTTTCAACACTACAAGAGACAAAAATATAGGGGGAAGCTACTTATCTCCAGTAATATCTCTGAGTGTGATATTGTGCATGGCCTATGTTGTAGACAATAACACATTACATCTTTTTTGTCTCTTGCTATTTCATCATACGACGTTTAGTTACGGAGTTATTAATGATTTTGTACTTTTTGGCCGAAATTTTTCTCTGAGTGTGATATTGTACATGGCCTATGTTGTAGACAATAACACATTACATCTTTTTTGTATCTTGCTATTTCATCATACGACGTTTAATTAGGGAGTTATTAATGATTTTGTACTTTTTGGCCGAAATTTTTCTCCGAGTGTGATATTGTACATGGCCTATGTTGTAGACATTAACACATTACATCTTTTTTGTCTCTTGCTATTTCATTATACGACGTTTAGTTACGGAGTTATTAATGATTTTGTACTTTTTGGCCGAAATTTTTCTCTGAGTGTGATATTGTCCATGGCCTATGTTGTAGACAATAACACATTACATCTTTTTTGTCTCTTGCTATTTCATCATACGACATTTAGTTACGGAGTTATTAATGATTTTGTACTTTTTGGCCGAAATTTTTCTCTAAGTGTGATATTGTACATGGCCTATGTTGTAGACAATAACACATTACATCTTTTTTGTCTCTTGCTATTTCATCATACGACGTTTAGTTACGGAGTTATTAATGATTTTGTACTTTTTGGCCGACATTCTTCTCTGAGTGTGATATTGTACATGGCCTATGTTGTAGACAATAACACATTACATCTTTTTTGTCTCTTGCTATTTCATCATACGTCGTATAATTAGGGAGTTATTAATGATTTTGTACTTTGTGTCCGAAATTTTTCTATGTCCCACGAATAACTTAAAAATTGATTCGAATGAAATTTCAAAAAATAGGTTTTTTTAATACTTTTATTATATTTTTTACGTCTTGTAGGGTCGGAAATCAACATGATATTTTGATGTATTTTTTCGTCCCATGCATTTTTGGTTTCAGGTGATAGAATTATTTTCCACTACGTCCCATGCTCATCTATATTATATAAAACCACATGGCTGACTGATTCACTCACTGACATAAATGTTTACCCACTTCCAAATGAGTTACAAACTTGATATTTGGCAAAAACACTCCTTTCACCTTGCAACCAACAGAAAAATTCCGAAAAGGTACATTTTTTAATTTTCAACCCTACAAGAGACAAAAATATAGGGGGAAGCTACTTATCTCCAGTAATATCTCTGAGTGTGATATTGTGCATGGCCTATGTTGTAGACAATAACACATTACATCTTTTTTGTCTCTTGCTATTTCATCATACGACGTTTAGTTACGGAGTTATTAATGATTTTGTACTTTTTGGCCGAAATTTTTCTCTGAGTGTGATATTGTACATGGCCTATGTTGTAGACAATAACACATTACATCTTTTTTGTATCTTGCTATTTCATCATACGACGTTTAATTAGGGAGTTATTAATGATTTTGTACTTTTTGGCCGAAATTTTTCTCTGAGTGTGATATTGTACATGGCCTATGTTGTCGACATTAACACATTACATCTTTTTTTCTTTTGCTATTTCATCATACGACGTTTAGTTACGGAGTTATTAATGATTTTGTACTTTTTGGCCGAAATTTTTCTCTGAGTGTGATATTGTCCATGGCCTATGTTGTAGACAATAACACATTACATCTTTTTTGTCTCTTGCTATTTCATCATACGACGTTTAGTTACGGAGTTATTAATGATTTTGTACTTTTTGGCCGACATTCTTCTCTGAGTGTGATATTGTACATGGCCTATGTTGTAGACAATAACACATTACATCTTTTTTGTCTCTTGCTATTTCATCATACGACGTATAATTAGGGAGTTATTAATGATTTTGTACTTTTTGTCCGAAATTTTTCTATGTCCCACGAATAACTTAAAAATTGATTCGAATGAAATTTCAAAAAATAGGTTTTTTAAATACTTTTATTATATTTTTTTACGTCTTGTAGGGTCGGATATCAACATGATATTTTGATGTATTTTTTCGTCCCATGCATTTTTGGTTTCAGGTGATAGAATTATTTTCCACTACGTCCCATGCTCATCTATATTATATAAAACCACATGGCTGACTGATTCACTCACTGACATAAATGTTTACCCACTTCCAAATGAGTTACAAACTTGATATTTGGCAAAAACACTCCTTTCACCTTGCAACCAACAGAAAAATTACGAAAAGGTACATTTTTTTTTAATATTCAACCCTACAAGAGACAAAAATATAGGGGGAAGCTACTTATCTCCAGTAATATCTCTGAGTGTGATATTGTGCATGGCCTATGTTGTAGACAATAACACATTACATCTTTTTTGTCTCTTGCTATTTCATCATACGACGTTTAGTTACGGAGTTATTAATGATTTTGTACTTTTTGGCCGACATTCTTCTCTGAGTGTGATATTGTACATGGCCTATGTTGTAGACAATAACACATTACATCTTTTTTGTCTCTTGCTATTTCATCATACGACGTATAATTACGGAGTTATTAATGATTTTGTACTTTTTGTCCGAAATTTTTCTATGTCCCACGAATAACTTAAAAATTGATTAGAATGAAATTTCAAAAAATAGGTTTTTTTAATACTTTTATTATATTTTTTACGTCTTGTAGGGTCGGAAATCAACATGATATTTTGATGTATTTTTTCGTCCCATGCATTTTTGGTTTCAGGTGATAGAATTATTTTCCACTACGTCCCATGCTCATCTATATTATATAAAACCACATGGCTGACTGATTCACTCACTGACATAAATGTTTACCCACTTCCAAATGAGTTACAAACTTGATATTTGGCAAAAACACTCCTTTCACCTTGCAACCAACAGAAAAATTCCGAAAAGGTACATTTTTTAATTTTCAACCCTACAAGAGACAAAAATATAGGGGGAAGCTACTTATCTCCAGTAATATCTCTGAGTGTGATATTGTGCATGGTCTATGTTGTAGACAATAACACATTACATCTTTTTTGTCTCTTGCTATTTCATCATACGACGTTTAGTTACGGAGTTATTAATGATTTTGTACTTTTTGGCCGAAATTTTTCTCTGAGTGTGATATTGTACATGGCCTATGTTGTAGACAATAACACATTACATCTTTTTTGTATCTTACTATTTCATCATACGACGTTTAATTAGGGAGTTATTAATGATTTTGTACTTTTGGCCGAAATTTTTCTCTGAGTGTGATATTGTACATGGCCTATGTTGTAGACATTAACACATTACATCTTTTTTTTTCTTTTGCTATTTCATCATACGACGTTTAGTTACGGAGTTATTAATGATTTTGTACTTTTTGGCCGAAATTTTTCTGAGTGTGATATTGTCCATGGCCTATGTTATAGACAATAACACATTACATCTTTTTTGTCTCTTGCTATTTCATCATACGACGTATAATTAGGGAGTTATTAATGATTTTGTACTTTTTGTCCGAAATTTTTCTATGTCCCACGAATAACTTAAAAATTGATTCGAATGAAATTTCAAAAAATAGGTTTTTTTAATACTTTTATTATATTTTTTACGTCTTGTAGGGTCGGAAATCAACATGATATTTTGATGTATTTTTTCGTCCCATGCATTTTTGGTTTCAGATGATAGAATTATTTTCCACTACGTCCCATGCTCATCTATATTATATAAAACCACATGGCTGACTGATTCACTCACTGACATAAATGTTTACCCACTACCAAATGAGTTACAAACTTGATATTTGGCAAAAACACTCCTTTCACCTTGCAACCAACAGAAAAATTCCGAAAAGGTACATTTTTTAATTTTCAACCCTACAAGAGACAAAAATATAGGGGGAAGCTACTTATCTCCAGTAATATCTCTGAGTGTGATATTGTGCATGGCCTATGTTGTAGACAATAACACATTACATCTTTTTTGTCTCTTGCTATTTCATCATACGACGTTTAGTTACGGAGTTATTAATGATTTTGTACTTTTTGGCCGAAATTTTTCTCTGAGTGTGATATTGTACATGGCCTATGTTGTAGACAATAACACATTACATCTTTTTTGTCTCTTGCTATTTCATCATACGACGTATAATTAGGGAGTTATTAACGATTTTGTACTTTTTGGCCGACATTCATCTCTGAGTGTGATATTGTACATGGCCTATGTTGTAGACAATAACACATTATATCTTTTTTGTCTCTTGCTATTTCATCATACGACGTATAATTAGGGAGTTATTAATGATTTTGTACTTTTTGTCCGAAATTTTTCTATGTCCCACGAATAACTTAAAAATTGAATCGAATAAAATTTCAAAAAATAGGTTTTTTTAATACTTTTATTATATTTTTTACGTCTTGTAGGGTCGGAAATCAACATGATATTTTGATGTATTTTTTCGTCCCATGCATTTTTGGTTTCAGGTGATAGAATTATTTTCCACTACGTCCCATGCTCATCTATATTATATAAAACCACATGGCTGACTGATTCACTCACTGACATAAATGTTGACCCACTTCCAAATGAGTTACAAACTTGATATTTGGCAAAAACACTCCTTTCACCTTGCAACCAACAGAAAAATTCCGAAAAGGTACATTTTTTAATTTTCAACACTACAAGAGACAAAAATATAGGGGGAAGCTACTTATCTCCAGTAATATCTCTGAGTGTGATATTGTGCATGGCCTATGTTGTAGACAATAACACATTACATCTTTTTTGTCTCTTGCTATTTCATCATACGACGTTTAGTTACGGAGTTATTAATGATTTTGTACTTTTTGGCCGAAATTTTTCTCTGAGTGTGATATTGTACATGGCCTATGTTGTAGACAATAACACATTACATCTTTTTTGTATCTTGCTATTTCATCATACGACGTTTAATTAGGGAGTTATTAATGATTTTGTACTTCTTGGCCGAAATTTTTCTCCGAGTGTGATATTGTACATGGCCTATGTTGTAGACATTAACACATTACATCTTTTTTGTCTCTTGCTATTTCATCATACGACGTTTAGTTACGGAGTTATTAATGATTTTGTACTTTTTGGCCGAAATTTTTCTCTGAGTGTGATATTGTCCATGGCCTATGTTGTAGACAATAACACATTACATCTTTTTTGTCTCTTGCTATTTCATCATACGACATTTAGTTACGGAGTTATTAATGATTTTGTACTTTTTGGCCGAAATTTTTCTCTAAGTGTGATATTGTACATGGCCTATGTTGTAGACAATAACACATTACATCTTTTTTGTCTCTTGCTATTTCATCATACGACGTTTAGTTACGGAGTTATTAATGATTTTGTACTTTTTGGCCGACATTCTTCTCTGAGTGTGATATTGTACATGGCCTATGTTGTAGACAATAACACATTACATCTTTTTTGTCTCTTGCTATTTCATCATACGTCGTATAATTGGGGAGTTATTAATGATTTTGTACTTTGTGTCCGAAATTTTTCTATGTCCCACGAATAACTTAAAAATTGATTCGAATGAAATTTCAAAAAATAGGTTTTTTTAATACTTTTATTATATTTTTTACGTCTTGTAGGGTCGGAAATCAACATGATATTTTGATGTATTTTTTCGTCCCATGCATTTTTGGTTTCAGGTGATAGAATTATTTTCCACTACGTCCCATGCTCATCTATATTATATAAAACCACATGGCTGACTGATTCACTCACTGACATAAATGTTTACCCACTTCCAAATGAGTTACAAACTTGATATTTGGCAAAAACACTCCTTTCACCTTGCAACCAACAGAAAAATTCCGAAAAGGTACATTTTTTAATTTTCAACCCTACAAGAGACAAAAATATAGGGGGAAGCTACTTATCTCCAGTAATATCTCTGAGTGTGATATTGTGCATGGCCTATGTTGTAGACAATAACACATTACATCTTTTTTGTCTCTTGCTATTTCATCATACGACGTTTAGTTACGGAGTTATTAATGATTTTGTACTTTTTGGCCGAAATTTTTCTCTGAGTGTGATATTGTACATGGCCTATGTTGTAGACAATAACACATTACATCTTTTTTGTATCTTGCAATTTCATCATACGACGTTTAATTAGGGAGTTATTAATGATTTTGTACTTTTTGGCCGAAATTTTTCTCTGAGTGTGATATTGTACATGGCCTATGTTGTCGACATTAACACATTACATCTTTTTTTCTTTTGCTATTTCATCATACGACGTTTAGTTACGGAGTTATTAATGATTTTGTACTTTTTGGCCGAAATTTTTCTCTGAGTGTGATATTGTCCATGGCCTATGTTGTAGACAATAACACATTACATCTTTTTTGTCTCTTGCTATTTCATCATACGACGTTTAGTTACGGAGTTATTAATGATTTTGTACTTTTTGGCCGACATTCTTCTCTGAGTGTGATATTGTACATGGCCTATGTTGTAGACAATAACACATTACATCTTTTTTGTCTCTTGCTATTTCATCATACGACGTATAATTAGGGAGTTATTAATGATTTTGTACTTTTTGTCCGAAATTTTTCTATGTCCCACGAATAACTTAAAAATTGATTCGAATGAAATTTCAAAAAATAGGTTTTTTAAATACTTTTATTATATTTTTTTACGTCTTGTAGGGTCGGATATCAACATGATATTTTGATGTATTTTTTCGTCCCATGCATTTTTGGTTTCAGGTGATAGAATTATTTTCCACTACGTCCCATGCTCATCTATATTATATAAAACCACATGGCTGACTGATTCACTCACTGACATAAATGTTTACCCACTTCCAAATGAGTTACAAACTTGATATTTGGCAAAAACACTCCTTTCACCTTGCAACCAACAGAAAAATTCCGAAAAGGTACATTTTTTAATTTTCAACCCTACAAGAGACAAAAATATAGGGGGAAGCTACTTATCTCCAGTAATATCTCTGAGTGTGATATTGTGCATGGTCTATGTTGTAGACAATAACACATTACATCTTTTTTGTCTCTTGCTATTTCATCATACGACGTTTAGTTACGGAGTTATTAATGATTTTGTACTTTTTGGCCGAAATTTTTCTCTGAGTGTGATATTGTACATGGCCTATGTTGTAGACAATAACACATTACATCTTTTTTGTATCTTACTATTTCATCATACGACGTTTAATTAGGGAGTTATTAATGATTTTGTACTTTTGGCCGAAATTTTTCTCTGAGTGTGATATTGTACATGGCCTATGTTGTAGACATTAACACATTACATCTTTTTTTTCTTTTGCTATTTCATCATACGACGTTTAGTTACGGAGTTATTAATGATTTTGTACTTTTTGGCCGAAATTTTTCTGAGTGTGATATTGTCCATGGCCTATGTTATAGACAATAACACATTACATCTTTTTTGTCTCTTGCTATTTCATCATACGACGTATAATTAGGGAGTTATTAATGATTTTGTACTTTTTGTCCGAAATTTTTCTATGTCCCACGAATAACTTAAAAATTGATTCGAATGAAATTTCAAAAAATAGGTTTTTTTAATACTTTTATTATATTTTTTACGTCTTGTAGGGTCGGAAATCAACATGATATTTTGATGTATTTTTTCGTCCCATGCATTTTTGGTTTCAGGTGATAGAATTATTTTCCACTACGTCCCATGCTCATCTATATTATATAAAACCACATGGCTGACTGATTCACTCACTGACATAAATGTTTACCCACTACCAAATGAGTTACAAACTTGATATTTGGCAAAAACACTCCTTTCACCTTGCAACCAACAGAAAAATTCCGAAAAGGTACATTTTTTAATTTTCAACCCTACAAGAGACAAAAATATAGGGGGAAGCTACTTATCTCCAGTAATATCTCTGAGTGTTATATTGTGCATGGCCTATGTTGTAGACAATAACACATTACATCTTTTTTGTCTCTTGCTATTTCATCATACGACGTTTAGTTACGGAGTTATTAATGATTTTGTACTTTTTGGCCGAAATTTTTCTCTGAGTGTGATATTGTACATGGCCTATGTTGTAGACAATAACACATTACATCTTTTTTGTCTCTTGCTATTTCATCATACGACGTATAATTAGGGAGTTATTAACGATTTTGTACTTTTTGGCCGACATTCATCTCTGAGTGTGATATTGTACATGGCCTATGTTGTAGACAATAACACATTATATCTTTTTTGTCTCTTGCTATTTCATCATACGACGTATAATTAGGGAGTTATTAATGATTTTGTACTTTTTGTCCGAAATTTTTCTATGTCCCACGAATAACTTAAAAATTGAATCGAATAAAATTTCAAAAAATAGGTTTTTTTAATACTTTTATTATATTTTTTACGTCTTGTAGGGTCGGAAATCAACATGATATTTTGATGTATTTTTTCGTCCCATGCATTTTTGGTTTCAGGTGATAGAATTATTTTCCACTACGTCCCATGCTCATCTATATTATATAAAACCACATGGCTGACTGATTCACTCACTGACATAAATGTTGACCCACTTCCAAATGAGTTACAAACTTGATATTTGGCAAAAACACTCCTTTCACCTTGCAACCAACAGAAAAATTCCGAAAAGGTACATTTTTTAATTTTCAACACTACAAGAGACAAAAATATAGGGGGAAGCTACTTATCTCCAGTAATATCTCTGAGTGTGATATTGTGCATGGCCTATGTTGTAGACAATAACACATTACATCTTTTTTGTCTCTTGCTATTTCATCATACGACGTTTAGTTACGGAGTTATTAATGATTTTGTACTTTTTGGCCGAAATTTTTCTCTGAGTGTGATATTGTACATGGCCTATGTTGTAGACAATAACACATTACATCTTTTTTGTATCTTGCTATTTCATCATACGACGTTTAATTAGGGAGTTATTAATGATTTTGTACTTTTTGGCCGAAATTTTTCTCCGAGTGTGATATTGTACATGGCCTATGTTGTAGACATTAACACATTACATCTTTTTTGTCTCTTGCTATTTCATCATACGACGTTTAGTTACGGAGTTATTAATGATTTTGTACTTTTTGGCCGAAATTTTTCTCTGAGTGTGATATTGTCCATGGCCTATGTTGTAGACAATAACACATTACATCTTTTTTGTCTCTTGCTATTTCATCATACGACATTTAGTTACGGAGTTATTAATGATTTTGTACTTTTTGGCCGAAATTTTTCTCTAAGTGTGATATTGTACATGGCCTATGTTGTAGACAATAACACATTACATCTTTTTTGTCTCTTGCTATTTCATCATACGACGTTTAGTTACGGAGTTATTAATGATTTTGTACTTTTTGGCCGACATTCTTCTCCGAGTGTGATATTGTACATGGCCTATGTTGTAGACAATAACACATTACATCTTTTTTGTCTCTTGCTATTTCATCATACGTCGTATAATTAGGGAGTTATTAATGATTTTGTACTTTGTGTCCGAAATTTTTCAATGTCCCACGAATAACTTAAAAATTGATTCGAATGAAATTTCAAAAAATAGGTTTTTTAATACTTTTATTATATTTTTTACGTCTTGTAGGGTCGGAAATCAACATGATATTTTGATGTATTTTTTCGTCCCATGCATTTTTGGTTTCAGGTGATAGAATTATTTTCCACTACGTCCCATGCTCATCTATATTATATAAAACCACATGGCTGACTGATTCACTCACCGACATAAATATTGACCCACTTCCAAATGAGTTACAAACTTGATATTTGGCAAAAACACTCCTTTCACCTTGCAACCAACAGAAAAATTACGAAAAGGTACATTTTTTTTAAATTTTCAACCCTACAAGAGACAAAAATATAGGGGGAAGCTACTTATCTCCAGTAATATCTCTGAGTGTGATATTGTGCATGGCCTATGTTGTAGACAATAACACATTACATCTTTTTTGTCTCTTGCTATTTCATCATACGACGTTTAGTTACGGAGTTATTAATGATTTTGTACTTTTTGGCCGAAATTTTTCTCTGAGTGTGATATTGTACATGGCCTATGTTGTAGACAATAACACATTACATCTTTTTTGTATCTTGCTATTTCATCATACGACGTTTAATTAGGGAGTTATTAATGATTTTGTACTTTTTGGCCGAAATTTTTCTCTGAGTGTGATATTGTACATGGCCTATGTTGTAGACATTAACACATTACATCTTTTTTGTCTCTTGCTATTTCATCATACGACGTTTAGTTACGGAGTTATTAATGATTTTGTACTTTTTGGCCGAAATTTTTCTCTGAGTGTGATATTGTCCATGGCCTATGTTGTAGACAATAACACATTACATCTTTTTTGGCTCTTGCTATTTCATCATACGACGTTTAGTTACGGAGTTATTAATGATTTTGTACTTTTTGGCCGACATTCTTCTCTGAGTGTGATATTGTACATGGCCTATGTTGTAGACAATAACACATTACATCTTTTTTGTCTCTTGCTATTTCATCATACGACGTATAATTAGGGAGTTATTAATGATTTTGTACTTTTTGTCCGAAATTTTTCCATGTCCCACGAATAACTTAAAAATTGATTCGAATGAAATTTCAAAAAATAGGTTTTTTTAATACTTTTATTATATTTTTTACGTCTTGTAGGGTCGGAAATCAACATGATATTTTGATGTATTTTTTCGTCCCATGCATTTTTGGTTTCAGGTGATAGAATTATTTTCCACTACGTCCCATGCTCATCTATATTATATAAAACCACATGGCTGACTGATTCACTCACTGACATAAATGTTTACCCACTTCCAAATGAGTTACAAACTTGATATTTGGCAAAAACACTCCTTTCGCCTTGCAACCAACAGAAAAATTCCGAAAAGGTACATTTTTTAATTTTCAACCCTACAAGAGACAAAAATATAGGGGGAAGCTACTTATCTCCAGTAATATCTCTGAGTGTGATATTGTGCATGGCCTATGTTGTAGACAATAACACATTACATCTTTTTTGTCTCTTGCTATTTCATCATACGACGTTTAGTTACGGAGTTATTAATGATTTTGTACTTTTTGGCCGAAATTTTTCTCTGAGTGTGATATTGTACATGGCCTATGTTGTAGACAATAACACATTACATCTTTTTTGTATCTTGCTATTTCATCATACGACGTTTAATTAGGGAGTTATTAATGATTTTGTACTTTTTGGCCGAAATTTTTCTCTGAGTGTGATATTGTACATGGCCTATGTTGTAGACATTAACACATTACATCTTTTTTGTCTCTCGCTATTTCATCATACGACGTTTAGTTACGGAGTTATTAATGATTTTGTACTTTTTGGCCGAAATTTTTCTCTGAGTGTGATATTGTCCATGGCCTATGTTGTAGACAATAACACATTACATCTTTTTTGTCTCTTGCTATTTCATCATACGACGTTTAGTTACGGAGTTATTAATGATTTTGTACTTTTTGGCCGACATTCTTCTCTGAGTGTGATATTGTACATGGCCTATGTTGTAGACAATAACACATTACATCTTTTTTGTCTCTTGCTATTTCATCATACGACGTATAATTAGGGAGTTATTAATGATTTTGTACTTTTTGTCCGAAATTTTTCTATGTCCCACGAATAACTTAAAAATTGATTCGAATGAAATTTCAAAAAATAGGTTTTTTAAATACTTTTATTATATTTTTTTACGTCTTGTAGTGTCGGATATCAACATGATATTTTGATGTATTTTTTCGTCCCATGCATTTTTGGTTTCAGGTGATAGAATTATTTTCCACTACGTCCCATGCTCATCTATATTATATAAAACCACATGGCTGACTGATTCACTCACTGACATAAATGTTTACCCACTTCCAAATGAGTTACAAACTTGATATTTGGCAAAAACACTCCTTTCACCTTGCAACCGACAGAAAAATTCCGAAAAGGTACATTTTTTAATTTTCAACCCTACAAGAGACAAAAATATAGGGGGAAGCTACTTATCTCCAGTAATATCTCTGAGTGTGATATTGTGCATGGTCTATGTTGTAGACAATAACACATTACATCTTTTTTGTCTCTTGCTATTTCATCATACGACGTTTAGTTACGGAGTTATTAATGATTTTGTACTTTTTGGCCGAAATTTTTCTCTGAGTGTGATATTGTACATGGCCTATGTTGTAGACAATAACACATTACATCTTTTTTGTATCTTACTATTTCATCATACGACGTTTAATTAGGGAGTTATTAATGATTTTGTACTTTTGGCCGAAATTTTTCTCTGAGTGTGATATTGTACATGGCCTATGTTGTAGACATTAACACATTACATCTTTTTTTTCTTTTGCTATTTCATCATACGACGTTTAGTTACGGAGTTATTAATGATTTTGTACTTTTTGGCCGAAATTTTTCTCTGAGTGTGATATTGTACATGGCCTATGTTGTAGACAATAACACATTACATCTTTTTTGTCTCTTGCTATTTCATCATACGACGTATAATTAGGGAGTTATTAATGATTTTGTACTTTTTGTCCGAAATTTTTCTATGTCCCACGAATAACTTAAAAATTGAATCGAATAAAATTTCAAAAAATAGGTTTTTTTAATACTTTTATTATATTCTTTACGTCTTGTAGGGTCGGAAATCAACATGATATTTTGATGTATTTTTTCGTCCCATGCATTTTTGGTTTCAGGTGATAGAATTATTTTCCACTACGTCCCATGCTCATCTATATTATATAAAACCACATGGCTGACTGATTCACTCACTGACATAAATGTTGACCCAATCCAAATGAGTTACAAACTTGATATTTGGCAAAAACACTCCTTTCACCTTGCAACCAACAGAAAAATTCCGAAAAGGTACATTTTTTAATTTTCAACACTACAAGAGACAAAAATATAGGGGGAAGCTACTTATCTCCAGTAATATCTCTGAGTGTGATATTGTGCATGGCCTATGTTGTAGACAATAACACATTACATCTTTTTTGTTTCTTGCTATTTCATCATACGACGTTTAGTTACGGAGTTATTAATGATTTTGTACTTTTTGGCCGAAATTTTTCTCTGAGTGTGATATTGTACATGGCCTATGTTGTAGACAATAACACATTACATCTTTTTTGTATCTTGCTATTTCATCATACGACGTTTAATTAGGGAGTTATTAATGATTTTGTACTTTTTGGCCGAAATTTTTCTCCGAGTGTGATATTGTACATGGCCTATGTTGTAGACAATAACACATTACATCTTTTTTGTCTTCTGCTATTTCATCATACGACATTTAGTTACGGAGTTATTAATGATTTTGTACTTTTTGGCCGAAATTTTTCTCTGAGTGTGATATTGTACATGGCCTATGTTGTAGACAATAACACATAACATCTTTTTTGTATCTTGCTATTTCATCATACGACGTTTAATTAGGGAGTTATTAATGATTTTGTACTTTTTGGCCGAAATTTTTCTCTGAGTGTGATATTGTACATCGCCTATGTTGTAGACATTAACACATTACATCTTTTTTTCTTTTGCTATTTCATCATACGACGTTTAGTTACGGAGTTATTAATGATTTTGTACGTTTTGGCCGACATTCTTCTCTGAGTGTGATATTGTACATGGCCTATGTTGTAGACAATAACACATTACATCTTTTTTGTCTCTTGCTATTTCATCATACGACGTTTAGTTACGGAGTTATTAATGATTTTGTACTTTTTGGCCGAAATTTTTCTCTGAGTGTGATATTGTACATGGCCTATGTTGTAGACAATAACACATTACATCTTTTTTGTCTCTTGCTATTTCATCATACGACGTATAATTAGGGAGTTATTAATGATTTTGTACTTTTTGGCCGACATTCTTCTCTGAGTGTGATATTGTACATGGCCTATGTTGTAGACAATAACACATTACATCTTTTTTGTCTCTTGCTATTTCATCATACGACGTATAATTAGGGAGTTATTAATGATTTTGTACTTTTTGTCCGAAATTTTTCTATGTCCCCCGAATAACTTAAAAATTGATTCGAATGAAATTTCAAAAAATAGTTTTTTTTAATACTTTTATTATATTTTTTACGTCTTGTAGGGTCGGAAATCAACATGATATTTTGATGTATTTTTTCGTCCCATGCATTTTTGGTTTCAGGTGATAGAATTATTTTCCACTACGTCCCATGCTCATCTATATTATATAAAACCACATGGCTGACTGATTCACTCACTGACATAAATGTGGACCCACTTCCAAATGAGTTACAAACTTGATATTTGGCAAAAACACTCCTTTCACCTTGCAACCAACAGAAAAATTCCGAAAAGGTACATTTTTTAATTTTCAACACTACAAGAGACAAAAATATAGGGGGAAGCTACTTATCTCCAGTAATATCTCTGAGTGTGATATTGTGCATGGCCTATGTTGTAGACAATAACACATTACATCTTTTTTGTTTCTTGCTATTTCATCATACGACGTTTAGTTACGGAGTTATTAATGATTTTGTACTTTTTGGCCGAAATTTTTCTCTGAGTGTGATATTGTACATGGCCTATGTTGTAGACAATAACACATTACATCTTTTTTGTATCTTGCTATTTCATCATACGACGTTTAATTAGGGAGTTATTAATGATTTTGTACTTTTTGGCCGAAATTTTTCGCCAAGTGTGATATTGTACATGGCCTATGTTGTAGACAATAACACATTACATCTTTTTTGTCTTCTGCTATTTCATCATACGACATTTAGTTACGGAGTTATTAATGATTTTGTACTTTTTGGCCGAAATTTTTCTCTGAGTGTGATATTGTACATGGCCTATGTTGTAGACAATAACACATAACATCTTTTTTGTATCTTGCTATTTCATCATACGACGTTTAATTAGGGAGTTATTAATGATTTTGTACTTTTTGGCCGAAATTTTTCTCTGAGTGTGATATTGTACATCGCCTATGTTGTAGACATTAACACATTACATCTTTTTTTCTTTTGCTATTTCATCATACGACGTTTAGTTACGGAGTTATTAATGATTTTGTACGTTTTGGCCGACATTCTTCTCTGAGTGTGATATTGTACATGGCCTATGTTGTAGACAATAACACATTACATCTTTTTTGTCTCTTGCTATTTCATCATACGACGTTTAGTTACGGAGTTATTAATGATTTTGTACTTTTTGGCCGAAATTTTTCTCTGAGTGTGATATTGTACATGGCCTATGTTGTAGACAATAACACATTACATCTTTTTTGTCTCTTGCTATTTCATCATACGACGTATAATTAGGGAGTTATTAATGATTTTGTACTTTTTGGCCGACATTCTTCTCTGAGTGTGATATTGTACATGGCCTATGTTGTAGACAATAACACATTACATCTTTTTTGTCTCTTGCTATTTCATCATACGACGTATAATTAGGGAGTTATTAATGATTTTGTACTTTTTGTCCGAAATTTTTCTATGTCCCCCGAATAACTTAAAAATTGATTCGAATGAAATTTCAAAAAATAGTTTTTTTTAATACTTTTATTATATTTTTTACGTCTTGTAGGGTCGGAAATCAACATGATATTTTGATGTATTTTTTCGTCCCATGCATTTTTGGTTTCAGGTGATAGAATTATTTTCCACTACGTCCCATGCTCATCTATATTATATAAAACCACATGGCTGACTGATTCACTCACTGACATAAATGTGGACCCACTTCCAAATGAGTTACAAACTTGATATTTGGCAAAAACACTCCTTTCACCTTGCAACCAACAGAAAAATTCCGAAAAGGTACATTTTTTAATTTTCAACCCTACAAGAGACAAAAATATAGGGGGAAGCTACTTATCTCCAGTAATATCTCTGAGTGTTATATTGTGCATGGCCTATGTTGTAGACAATAACACATTACATCTTTTTTGTCTCTTGCTATTTCATCATACGACGTTTAGTTACGGAGTTATTAATGATTTTGTACTTTTTGGCCGAAATTTTTCTCTGAGTGTGATATTGTCCATGGCCTATGTTGTAGACAATAACACATTACATCTTTTTTGTCTCTTGCTATTTCATCATACGACGTTTAGTTACGGAGTTATTAGTGATTTTGTACTTTTTGGCCGACATTCTTCTCTGAGTGTGATATTGTACATGGCCTATGTTGTAGACAATAACACATTACATCTTTTTTGTCTCTTGCTATTTCATCATACGACGTATAATTACGGAGTTATTAATGATTTTGTACTTTTTGTCCGAAATTTTTCTATGTCCCACGAATAACTTAAAAATTGATTAGAATGAAATTTCAAAAAATAGGTTTTTTTAATACTTTTATTATATTTTTTACGTCTTGTAGGGTCGGAAATCAACATGATATTTTGATGTATTTTTTCGTCCCATGCATTTTTGGTTTCAGGTGATAGAATTATTTTCCACTACGTCCCATGCTCATCTATATTATATAAAACCACATGGCTGACTGATTCACTCACTGACATAAATGTTTACCCACTTCCAAATGAGTTACAAACTTGATATTTGGCAAAAACACTCCTTTCACCTTGCAACCAACAGAAAAATTCCGAAAAGGTACATTTTTTAATTTTCAACCCTACAAGAGACAAAAATATAGGGGGAAGCTACTTATCTCCAGTAATATCTCTGAGTGTGATATTGTGCATGGTCTATGTTGTAGACAATAACACATTACATCTTTTTTGTCTCTTGCTATTTCATCATACGACGTTTAGTTACGGAGTTATTAATGATTTTGTACTTTTTGGCCGAAATTTTTCTCTGAGTGTGATATTGTACATGGCCTATGTTGTAGACAATAACACATTACATCTTTTTTGTATCTTACTATTTCATCATACGACGTTTAATTAGGGAGTTATTAATGATTTTGTACTTTTGGCCGAAATTTTTCTCTGAGTGTGATATTGTACATGGCCTATGTTGTAGACATTAACACATTACATCTTTTTTTTTCTTTTGCTATTTCATCATACGACGTTTAGTTACGGAGTTATTAATGATTTTGTACTTTTTGGCCGAAATTTTTCTGAGTGTGATATTGTCCATGGCCTATGTTATAGACAATAACACATTACATCTTTTTTGTCTCTTGCTATTTCATCATACGACGTATAATTAGGGAGTTATTAATGATTTTGTACTTTTTGTCCGAAATTTTTCTATGTCCCACGAATAACTTAAAAATTGATTCGAATGAAATTTCAAAAAATAGGTTTTTTTAATACTTTTATTATATTTTTTACGTCTTGTAGGGTCGGAAATCAACATGATATTTTGATGTATTTTTTCGTCCCATGCATTTTTGGTTTCAGATGATAGAATTATTTTCCACTACGTCCCATGCTCATCTATATTATATAAAACCACATGGCTGACTGATTCACTCACTGACATAAATGTTTACCCACTACCAAATGAGTTACAAACTTGATATTTGGCAAAAACACTCCTTTCACCTTGCAACCAACAGAAAAATTCCGAAAAGGTACATTTTTTAATTTTCAACCCTACAAGAGACAAAAATATAGGGGGAAGCTACTTATCTCCAGTAATATCTCTGAGTGTGATATTGTGCATGGCCTATGTTGTAGACAATAACACATTACATCTTTTTTGTCTCTTGCTATTTCATCATACGACGTTTAGTTACGGAGTTATTAATGATTTTGTACTTTTTGGCCGAAATTTTTCTCTGAGTGTGATATTGTACATGGCCTATGTTGTAGACAATAACACATTACATCTTTTTTGTCTCTTGCTATTTCATCATACGACGTATAATTAGGGAGTTATTAACGATTTTGTACTTTTTGGCCGACATTCATCTCTGAGTGTGATATTGTACATGGCCTATGTTGTAGACAATAACACATTATATCTTTTTTGTCTCTTGCTATTTCATCATACGACGTATAATTAGGGAGTTATTAATGATTTTGTACTTTTTGTCCGAAATTTTTCTATGTCCCACGAATAACTTAAAAATTGAATCGAATAAAATTTCAAAAAATAGGTTTTTTTAATACTTTTATTATATTTTTTACGTCTTGTAGGGTCGGAAATCAACATGATATTTTGATGTATTTTTTCGTCCCATGCATTTTTGGTTTCAGGTGATAGAATTATTTTCCACTACGTCCCATGCTCATCTATATTATATAAAACCACATGGCTGACTGATTCACTCACTGACATAAATGTTGACCCACTTCCAAATGAGTTACAAACTTGATATTTGGCAAAAACACTCCTTTCACCTTGCAACCAACAGAAAAATTCCGAAAAGGTACATTTTTTAATTTTCAACACTACAAGAGACAAAAATATAGGGGGAAGCTACTTATCTCCAGTAATATCTCTGAGTGTGATATTGTGCATGGCCTATGTTGTAGACAATAACACATTACATCTTTTTTGTCTCTTGCTATTTCATCATACGACGTTTAGTTACGGAGTTATTAATGATTTTGTACTTTTTGGCCGAAATTTTTCTCTGAGTGTGATATTGTACATGGCCTATGTTGTAGACAATAACACATTACATCTTTTTTGTATCTTGCTATTTCATCATACGACGTTTAATTAGGGAGTTATTAATGATTTTGTACTTCTTGGCCGAAATTTTTCTCCGAGTGTGATATTGTACATGGCCTATGTTGTAGACATTAACACATTACATCTTTTTTGTCTCTTGCTATTTCATCATACGACGTTTAGTTACGGAGTTATTAATGATTTTGTACTTTTTGGCCGAAATTTTTCTCTGAGTGTGATATTGTCCATGGCCTATGTTGTAGACAATAACACATTACATCTTTTTTGTCTCTTGCTATTTCATCATACGACATTTAGTTACGGAGTTATTAATGATTTTGTACTTTTTGGCCGAAATTTTTCTCTAAGTGTGATATTGTACATGGCCTATGTTGTAGACAATAACACATTACATCTTTTTTGTCTCTTGCTATTTCATCATACGACGTTTAGTTACGGAGTTATTAATGATTTTGTACTTTTTGGCCGACATTCTTCTCTGAGTGTGATATTGTACATGGCCTATGTTGTAGACAATAACACATTACATCTTTTTTGTCTCTTGCTATTTCATCATACGTCGTATAATTAGGGAGTTATTAATGATTTTGTACTTTGTGTCCGAAATTTTTCTATGTCCCACGAATAACTTAAAAATTGATTCGAATGAAATTTCAAAAAATAGGTTTTTTTAATACTTTTATTATATTTTTTACGTCTTGTAGGGTCGGAAATCAACATGATATTTTGATGTATTTTTTCGTCCCATGCATTTTTGGTTTCAGGTGATAGAATTATTTTCCACTACGTCCCATGCTCATCTATATTATATAAAACCACATGGCTGACTGATTCACTCACTGACATAAATGTTTACCCACTTCCAAATGAGTTACAAACTTGATATTTGGCAAAAACACTCCTTTCACCTTGCAACCAACAGAAAAATTCCGAAAAGGTACATTTTTTAATTTTCAACCCTACAAGAGACAAAAATATAGGGGGAAGCTACTTATCTCCAGTAATATCTCTGAGTGTGATATTGTGCATGGCCTATGTTGTAGACAATAACACATTACATCTTTTTTGTCTCTTGCTATTTCATCATACGACGTTTAGTTACGGAGTTATTAATGATTTTGTACTTTTTGGCCGAAATTTTTCTCTGAGTGTGATATTGTACATGGCCTATGTTGTAGACAATAACACATTACATCTTTTTTGTATCTTGCTATTTCATCATACGACGTTTAATTAGGGAGTTATTAATGATTTTGTACTTTTTGGCCGAAATTTTTCTCTGAGTGTGATATTGTACATGGCCTATGTTGTCGACATTAACACATTACATCTTTTTTTCTTTTGCTATTTCATCATACGACGTTTAGTTACGGAGTTATTAATGATTTTGTACTTTTTGGCCGAAATTTTTCTCTGAGTGTGATATTGTCCATGGCCTATGTTGTAGACAATAACACATTACATCTTTTTTGTCTCTTGCTATTTCATCATACGACGTTTAGTTACGGAGTTATTAATGATTTTGTACTTTTTGGCCGACATTCTTCTCTGAGTGTGATATTGTACATGGCCTATGTTGTAGACAATAACACATTACATCTTTTTTGTCTCTTGCTATTTCATCATACGACGTATAATTAGGGAGTTATTAATGATTTTGTACTTTTTGTCCGAAATTTTTCTATGTCCCACGAATAACTTAAAAATTGATTCGAATGAAATTTCAAAAAATAGGTTTTTTAAATACTTTTATTATATTTTTTTACGTCTTGTAGGGTCGGATATCAACATGATATTTTGATGTATTTTTTCGTCCCATGCATTTTTGGTTTCAGGTGATAGAATTATTTTCCACTACGTCCCATGCTCATCTATATTATATAAAACCACATGGCTGACTGATTCACTCACTGACATAAATGTTTACCCACTTCCAAATGAGTTACAAACTTGATATTTGGCAAAAACACTCCTTTCACCTTGCAACCAACAGAAAAATTCCGAAAAGGTACATTTTTTAATTTTCAACCCTACAAGAGACAAAAATATAGGGGGAAGCTACTTATCTCCAGTAATATCTCTGAGTGTGATATTGTGCATGGTCTATGTTGTAGACAATAACACATTACATCTTTTTTGTCTCTTGCTATTTCATCATACGACGTTTAGTTACGGAGTTATTAATGATTTTGTACTTTTTGGCCGAAATTTTTCTCTGAGTGTGATATTGTGCATGGCCTATGTTGTAGACAATAACACATTACATCTTTTTTGTATCTTACTATTTCATCATACGACGTTTAATTAGGGAGTTATTAATGATTTTGTACTTTTGGCCGAAATTTTTCTCTGAGTGTGATATTGTACATGGCCTATGTTGTAGACATTAACACATTACATCTTTTTTTTCTTTTGCTATTTCATCATACGACGTTTAGTTACGGAGTTATTAATGATTTTGTACTTTTTGGCCGAAATTTTTCTGAGTGTGATATTGTCCATGGCCTATGTTATAGACAATAACACATTACATCTTTTTTGTCTCTTGCTATTTCATCATACGACGTATAATTAGGGAGTTATTAATGATTTTGTACTTTTTGTCCGAAATTTTTCTGTCCCACGAATAACTTAAAAATTGATTCGAATGAAATTTCAAAAAATAGGTTTTTTTAATACTTTTATTATATTTTTTACGTCTTGTAGGGTCGGAAATCAACATGATATTTTGATGTATTTTTTCGTCCCATGCATTTTTGGTTTCAGGTGATAGAATTATTTTCCACTACGTCCCATGCTCATCTATATTATATAAAACCACATGGCTGACTGATTCACTCACTGACATAAATGTTTACCCACTACCAAATGAGTTACAAACTTGATATTTGGCAAAAACACTCCTTTCACCTTGCAACCAACAGAAAAATTCCGAAAAGGTACATTTTTTAATTTTCAACCCTACAAGAGACAAAAATATAGGGGGAAGCTACTTATCTCCAGTAATATCTCTGAGTGTTATATTGTGCATGGCCTATGTTGTAGACAATAACACATTACATCTTTTTTGTCTCTTGCTATTTCATCATACGACGTTTAGTTACGGAGTTATTAATGATTTTGTACTTTTTGGCCGAAATTTTTCTCTGAGTGTGATATTGTACATGGCCTATGTTGTAGACAATAACACATTACATCTTTTTTGTCTCTTGCTATTTCATCATACGACGTATAATTAGGGAGTTATTAACGATTTTGTACTTTTTGGCCGACATTCATCTCTGAGTGTGATATTGTACATGGCCTATGTTGTAGACAATAACACATTATATCTTTTTTGTCTCTTGCTATTTCATCATACGACGTATAATTAGGGAGTTATTAATGATTTTGTACTTTTTGTCCGAAATTTTTCTATGTCCCACGAATAACTTAAAAATTGAATCGAATAAAATTTCAAAAAATAGGTTTTTTTAATACTTTTATTATATTTTTTACGTCTTGTAGGGTCGGAAATCAACATGATATTTTGATGTATTTTTTCGTCCCATGCATTTTTGGTTTCAGGTGATAGAATTATTTTCCACTACGTCCCATGCTCATCTATATTATATAAAACCACATGGCTGACTGATTCACTCACTGACATAAATGTTGACCCACTTCCAAATGAGTTACAAACTTGATATTTGGCAAAAACACTCCTTTCACCTTGCAACCAACAGAAAAATTCCGAAAAGGTACATTTTTTAATTTTCAACACTACAAGAGACAAAAATATAGGGGGAAGCTACTTATCTCCAGTAATATCTCTGAGTGTGATATTGTGCATGGCCTATGTTGTAGACAATAACACATTACATCTTTTTTGTCTCTTGCTATTTCATCATACGACGTTTAGTTACGGAGTTATTAATGATTTTGTACTTTTTGGCCGAAATTTTTCTCTGAGTGTGATATTGTACATGGCCTATGTTGTAGACAATAACACATTACATCTTTTTTGTATCTTGCTATTTCATCATACGACGTTTAATTAGGGAGTTATTAATGATTTTGTACTTTTTGGCCGAAATTTTTCTCCGAGTGTGATATTGTACATGGCCTATGTTGTAGACATTAACACATTACATCTTTTTTGTCTCTTGCTATTTCATCATACGACGTTTAGTTACGGAGTTATTAATGATTTTGTACTTTTTGGCCGAAATTTTTCTCTGAGTGTGATATTGTCCATGGCCTATGTTGTAGACAATAACACATTACATCTTTTTTGTCTCTTGCTATTTCATCATACGACATTTAGTTACGGAGTTATTAATGATTTTGTACTTTTTGGCCGAAATTTTTCTCTAAGTGTGATATTGTACATGGCCTATGTTGTAGACAATAACACATTACATCTTTTTTGTCTCTTGCTATTTCATCATACGACGTTTAGTTACGGAGTTATTAATGATTTTGTACTTTTTGGCCGACATTCTTCTCCGAGTGTGATATTGTACATGGCCTATGTTGTAGACAATAACACATTACATCTTTTTTGTCTCCTGCTATTTCATCATACGTCGTATAATTAGGGAGTTATTAATGATTTTGTACTTTGTGTCCGAAATTTTTCAATGTCCCACGAATAACTTAAAAATTGATTCGAATGAAATTTCAAAAAATAGGTTTTTTAATACTTTTATTATATTTTTTACGTCTTGTAGGGTCGGAAATCAACATGATATTTTGATGTATTTTTTCGTCCCATGCATTTTTGGTTTCAGGTGATAGAATTATTTTCCACTACGTCCCATGCTCATCTATATTATATAAAACCACATGGCTGACTGATTCACTCACCGACATAAATATTGACCCACTTCCAAATGAGTTACAAACTTGATATTTGGCAAAAACACTCCTTTCACCTTGCAACCAACAGAAAAATTACGAAAAGGTACATTTTTTTTAAATTTTCAACCCTACAAGAGACAAAAATATAGGGGGAAGCTACTTATCTCCAGTAATATCTCTGAGTGTGATATTGTGCATGGCCTATGTTGTAGACAATAACACATTACATCTTTTTTGTCTCTTGCTATTTCATCATACGACGTTTAGTTACGGAGTTATTAATGATTTTGTACTTTTTGGCCGAAATTTTTCTCTGAGTGTGATATTGTACATGGCCTATGTTGTAGACAATAACACATTACATCTTTTTTGTATCTTGCTATTTCATCATACGACGTTTAATTAGGGAGTTATTAATGATTTTGTACTTTTTGGCCGAAATTTTTCTCTGAGTGTGATATTGTACATGGCCTATGTTGTAGACATTAACACATTACATCTTTTTTGTCTCTTGCTATTTCATCATACGACGTTTAGTTACGGAGTTATTAATGATTTTGTACTTTTTGGCCGAAATTTTTCTCTGAGTGTGATATTGTCCATGGCCTATGTTGTAGACAATAACACATTACATCTTTTTTGGCTCTTGCTATTTCATCATACGACGTTTAGTTACGGAGTTATTAATGATTTTGTACTTTTTGGCCGACATTCTTCTCTGAGTGTGATATTGTACATGGCCTATGTTGTAGACAATAACACATTACATCTTTTTTGTCTCTTGCTATTTCATCATACGACGTATAATTAGGGAGTTATTAATGATTTTGTACTTTTTGTCCGAAATTTTTCCATGTCCCACGAATAACTTAAAAATTGATTCGAATGAAATTTCAAAAAATAGGTTTTTTTAATACTTTTATTATATTTTTTACGTCTTGTAGGGTCGGAAATCAACATGATATTTTGATGTATTTTTTCGTCCCATGCATTTTTGGTTTCAGGTGATAGAATTATTTTCCACTACGTCCCATGCTCATCTATATTATATAAAACCACATGGCTGACTGATTCACTCACTGACATAAATGTTTACCCACTTCCAAATGAGTTACAAACTTGATATTTGGCAAAAACACTCCTTTCGCCTTGCAACCAACAGAAAAATTCCGAAAAGGTACATTTTTTAATTTTCAACCCTACAAGAGACAAAAATATAGGGGGAAGCTACTTATCTCCAGTAATATCTCTGAGTGTGATATTGTGCATGGCCTATGTTGTAGACAATAACACATTACATCTTTTTTGTCTCTTGCTATTTCATCATACGACGTTTAGTTACGGAGTTATTAATGATTTTGTACTTTTTGGCCGAAATTTTTCTCTGAGTGTGATATTGTACATGGCCTATGTTGTAGACAATAACACATTACATCTTTTTTGTATCTTGCTATTTCATCATACGACGTTTAATTAGGGAGTTATTAATGATTTTGTACTTTTTGGCCGAAATTTTTCTCTGAGTGTGATATTGTACATGGCCTATGTTGTAGACATTAACACATTACATCTTTTTTGTCTCTCGCTATTTCATCATACGACGTTTAGTTACGGAGTTATTAATGATTTTGTACTTTTTGGCCGAAATTTTTCTCTGAGTGTGATATTGTCCATGGCCTATGTTGTAGACAATAACACATTACATCTTTTTTGTCTCTTGCTATTTCATCATACGACGTTTAGTTACGGAGTTATTAATGATTTTGTACTTTTTGGCCGACATTCTTCTCTGAGTGTGATATTGTACATGGCCTATGTTGTAGACAATAACACATTACATCTTTTTTGTCTCTTGCTATTTCATCATACGACGTATAATTAGGGAGTTATTAATGATTTTGTACTTTTTGTCCGAAATTTTTCTATGTCCCACGAATAACTTAAAAATTGATTCGAATGAAATTTCAAAAAATAGGTTTTTTAAATACTTTTATTATATTTTTTTACGTCTTGTAGTGTCGGATATCAACATGATATTTTGATGTATTTTTTCGTCCCATGCATTTTTGGTTTCAGGTGATAGAATTATTTTCCACTACGTCCCATGCTCATCTATATTATATAAAACCACATGGCTGACTGATTCACTCACTGACATAAATGTTTACCCACTTCCAAATGAGTTACAAACTTGATATTTGGCAAAAACACTCCTTTCACCTTGCAACCGACAGAAAAATTCCGAAAAGGTACATTTTTTAATTTTCAACCCTACAAGAGACAAAAATATAGGGGGAAGCTACTTATCTCCAGTAATATCTCTGAGTGTGATATTGTGCATGGTCTATGTTGTAGACAATAACACATTACATCTTTTTTGTCTCTTGCTATTTCATCATACGACGTTTAGTTACGGAGTTATTAATGATTTTGTACTTTTTGGCCGAAATTTTTCTCTGAGTGTGATATTGTACATGGCCTATGTTGTAGACAATAACACATTACATCTTTTTTGTATCTTACTATTTCATCATACGACGTTTAATTAGGGAGTTATTAATGATTTTGTACTTTTGGCCGAAATTTTTCTCTGAGTGTGATATTGTACATGGCCTATGTTGTAGACATTAACACATTACATCTTTTTTTTCTTTTGCTATTTCATCATACGACGTTTAGTTACGGAGTTATTAATGATTTTGTACTTTTTGGCCGAAATTTTTCTCTGAGTGTGATATTGTACATGGCCTATGTTGTAGACAATAACACATTACATCTTTTTTGTCTCTTGCTATTTCATCATACGACGTATAATTAGGGAGTTATTAATGATTTTGTACTTTTTGTCCGAAATTTTTCTATGTCCCACGAATAACTTAAAAATTGAATCGAATAAAATTTCAAAAAATAGGTTTTTTTAATACTTTTATTATATTCTTTACGTCTTGTAGGGTCGGAAATCAACATGATATTTTGATGTATTTTTTCGTCCCATGCATTTTTGGTTTCAGGTGATAGAATTATTTTCCACTACGTCCCATGCTCATCTATATTATATAAAACCACATGGCTGACTGATTCACTCACTGACATAAATGTTGACCCAATCCAAATGAGTTACAAACTTGATATTTGGCAAAAACACTCCTTTCACCTTGCAACCAACAGAAAAATTCCGAAAAGGTACATTTTTTAATTTTCAACACTACAAGAGACAAAAATATAGGGGGAAGCTACTTATCTCCAGTAATATCTCTGAGTGTGATATTGTGCATGGCCTATGTTGTAGACAATAACACATTACATCTTTTTTGTTTCTTGCTATTTCATCATACGACGTTTAGTTACGGAGTTATTAATGATTTTGTACTTTTTGGCCGAAATTTTTCTCTGAGTGTGATATTGTACATGGCCTATGTTGTAGACAATAACACATTACATCTTTTTTGTATCTTGCTATTTCATCATACGACGTTTAATTAGGGAGTTATTAATGATTTTGTACTTTTTGGCCGAAATTTTTCTCCGAGTGTGATATTGTACATGGCCTATGTTGTAGACAATAACACATTACATCTTTTTTGTCTTCTGCTATTTCATCATACGACATTTAGTTACGGAGTTATTAATGATTTTGTACTTTTTGGCCGAAATTTTTCTCTGAGTGTGATATTGTACATGGCCTATGTTGTAGACAATAACACATAACATCTTTTTTGTATCTTGCTATTTCATCATACGACGTTTAATTAGGGAGTTATTAATGATTTTGTACTTTTTGGCCGAAATTTTTCTCTGAGTGTGATATTGTACATCGCCTATGTTGTAGACATTAACACATTACATCTTTTTTTCTTTTGCTATTTCATCATACGACGTTTAGTTACGGAGTTATTAATGATTTTGTACGTTTTGGCCGACATTCTTCTCTGAGTGTGATATTGTACATGGCCTATGTTGTAGACAATAACACATTACATCTTTTTTGTCTCTTGCTATTTCATCATACGACGTTTAGTTACGGAGTTATTAATGATTTTGTACTTTTTGGCCGAAATTTTTCTCTGAGTGTGATATTGTACATGGCCTATGTTGTAGACAATAACACATTACATCTTTTTTGTCTCTTGCTATTTCATCATACGACGTATAATTAGGGAGTTATTAATGATTTTGTACTTTTTGGCCGACATTCTTCTCTGAGTGTGATATTGTACATGGCCTATGTTGTAGACAATAACACATTACATCTTTTTTGTCTCTTGCTATTTCATCATACGACGTATAATTAGGGAGTTATTAATGATTTTGTACTTTTTGTCCGAAATTTTTCTATGTCCCCCGAATAACTTAAAAATTGATTCGAATGAAATTTCAAAAAATAGTTTTTTTTAATACTTTTATTATATTTTTTACGTCTTGTAGGGTCGGAAATCAACATGATATTTTGATGTATTTTTTCGTCCCATGCATTTTTGGTTTCAGGTGATAGAATTATTTTCCACTACGTCCCATGCTCATCTATATTATATAAAACCACATGGCTGACTGATTCACTCACTGACATAAATGTGGACCCACTTCCAAATGAGTTACAAACTTGATATTTGGCAAAAACACTCCTTTCACCTTGCAACCAACAGAAAAATTCCGAAAAGGTACATTTTTTAATTTTCAACCCTACAAGAGACAAAAATATAGGGGGAAGCTACTTATCTCCAGTAATATCTCTGAGTGTTATATTGTGCATGGCCTATGTTGTAGACAATAACACATTACATCTTTTTTGTCTCTTGCTATTTCATCATACGACGTTTAGTTACGGAGTTATTAATGATTTTGTACTTTTTGGCCGAAATTTTTCTCTGAGTGTGATATTGTACATGGCCTATGTTGTAGACAATAACACATTACATCTTTTTTGTATCTTGCTATTTAATCATACGACGTTTAATTAGGGAGTTATTAATGATTTTGTACTTTTTGGCCGAAATTTTTCTCTGAGTGTGATATTGTACATGGCCTATGTTGTAGACATTAACACATTACATCTTTTTTTTCTCTTGCTACTTCATCATACGACGTTTAGTTACGGAGTTATTAATGATTTTGTACTTTTTGGCCGAAATTTTTCTCTGAGTGTGATATTGTCGATGGCCTATGTTGTAGACAATAACACATTACATCTTTTTTGTCTCTTACTATTTCATCATACGACGTTTAGTTACGGAGTTATTAATGATTTTGTACTTTTTGGCCGACATTCTTCTCTGAGTGTGATATTGTACATGGCCAATGTTGTAGACAATAACACATTACATCTCTTTTGTCTCTTGCTATTTCATCATACGACGTATAATTAGGGAGTTATTAATGATTTAGTACTTTTTGGCCGACATTCTTCTCTGAGTGTGATATTGTACATGGCCTATGTTGTAGACAATAACACATTACATCTTTTTTGTCTCTTGCTATTTCATCATACGACGTATAATTAGGGAGTTATTAATGATTTTGTACTTTTTGGCCGACATTCTTCTCTGAGTGTGATATTGTACATGGCCTATGTTGTAGACAATAACACATTACATCTTTTTTGTCTCTTGCTATTTCATCATACGACGTATAATTAGGGAGTTATTAATGATTTTGTACTTTTTGTCCGAAATTTTTCTATGTCCCACGAATAACTTAAAAATTGAATCGAATAAAATTTCAAAAAATAGGTTTTTTTAATACTTTTATTATATTTTTTACGTCTTGTAGGGTCGGAAATCAACATGATATTTTGATGTATTTTTTCGTCCCATGCATTTTTGGTTTCAGGTGATAGAATTATTTTCCACTACGTCCCATGCTCATCTATATTATATAAAACCACATGGCTGACTGATTCACTCACTGACATAAATGTTGACCCAATCCAAATGAGTTACAAACTTGATATTTGGCAAAAACACTCCTTTCACCTTGCAACCAACAGAAAAATTCCGAAAAGGTACATTTTTTAATTTTCAACACTACAAGAGACAAAAATATAGGGGGAAGCTACTTATCTCCAGTAATATCTCTGAGTGTGATATTGTGCATGGCCTATGTTGTAGACAATAACACATTACATCTTTTTTGTTTCTTGCTATTTCATCATACGACGTTTAGTTACGGAGTTATTAATGATTTTGTACTTTTTGGCCGAAATTTTTCTCTGAGTGTGATATTGTACATGGCCTATGTTGTAGACAATAACACATTACATCTTTTTTGTATCTTGCTATTTCATCATACGACGTTTAATTAGGGAGTTATTAATGATTTTGTACTTTTTGGCCGAAATTTTTCTCCGAGTGTGATATTGTACATGGCCTATGTTGTAGACAATAACACATTACATCTTTTTTGTCTTCTGCTATTTCATCATACGACATTTAGTTACGGAGTTATTAATAATTTTGTACTTTTTGGCCGAAATTTTTCTCTGAGTGTGATATTGTACATGGCCTATGTTGTAGACAATAACACATAACATCTTTTTTGTATCTTGCTATTTCATCATACGACGTTTAATTAGGGAGTTATTAATGATTTTGTACTTTTTGGCCGAAATTTTTCTCTGAGTGTGATATTGTACATCGCCTATGTTGTAGACATTAACACATTACATCTTTTTTTCTTTTGCTATTTCATCATACGACGTTTAGTTACGGAGTTATTAATGATTTTGTACTTTTTGGCCGAAATTTTTCTGAGTGTGACATTGTCCATGGCCTATGTTGTAGACAATAACACATTACATCTTTTTTGTCTCTTGCTATTTCATCATACGACGTATAATTAGGGAGTTATTAATGATTTTGTACGTTTTGGCCGACATTCTTCTCTGAGTGTGATATTGTACATGGCCTATGTTGTAGACAATAACACATTACATCTTTTTTGTCTCTTGCTATTTCATCATACGACGTTTAGTTACGGAGTTATTAATGATTTTGTACTTTTTGGCCGAAATTTTTCTCTGAGTGTGATATTGTACATGGCCTATGTTGTAGACAATAACACATTACATCTTTTTTGTCTCTTGCTATTTCATCATACGACGTATAATTAGGGAGTTATTAATGATTTTGTACTTTTTGGCCGACATTCTTCTCTGAGTGTGATATTGTACATGGCCTATGTTGTAGACAATAACACATTACATCTTTTTTGTCTCTTGCTATTTCATCATACGACGTATAATTAGGGAGTTATTAATGATTTTGTACTTTTTGTCCGAAATTTTTCTATGTCCCCCGAATAACTTAAAAATTGATTCGAATGAAATTTCAAAAAATAGTTTTTTTTAATACTTTTATTATATTTTTTACGTCTTGTAGGGTCGGAAATCAACATGATATTTTGATGTATTTTTTCGTCCCATGCATTTTTGGTTTCAGGTGATAGAATTATTTTCCACTACGTCCCATGCTCATCTATATTATATAAAACCACATGGCTGACTGATTCACTCACTGACATAAATGTGGACCCACTTCCAAATGAGTTACAAACTTGATATTTGGCAAAAACACTCCTTTCACCTTGCAACCAACAGAAAAATTCCGAAAAGGTACATTTTTTAATTTTCAACCCTACAAGAGACAAAAATATAGGGGGAAGCTACTTATCTCCAGTAATATCTCTGAGTGTTATATTGTGCATGGCCTATGTTGTAGACAATAACACATTACATCTTTTTTGTCTCTTGCTATTTCATCATACGACGTTTAGTTACGGAGTTATTAATGATTTTGTACTTTTTGGCCGAAATTTTTCTCTGAGTGTGATATTGTACATGGCCTATGTTGTAGACAATAACACATTACATCTTTTTTGTATCTTGCTATTTAATCATACGACGTTTAATTAGGGAGTTATTAATGATTTTGTACTTTTTGGCCGAAATTTTTCTCTGAGTGTGATATTGTACATGGCCTATGTTGTAGACATTAACACATTACATCTTTTTTGTCTCTTGCTATTTCATCATACGACGTTTAGTTACGGAGTTATTAATGATTTTGTACTTTTTGGCCGAAATTTTTCTCTGAGTGTGATATTGTCCATGGCCTATGTTGTAGACAATAACACATTACATCTTTTTTGTCTCTTACTATTTCATCATACGACGTTTAGTTACGGAGTTATTAATGATTTTGTACTTTTTGGCCGACATTCTTCTCTGAGTGTGATATTGTACATGGCCTATGTTGTAGACAATAACACATTACATCTTTTTTGTCTCTTGCTATTTCATCATACGACGTTTAGTTACGGAGTTATTAATGATTTTTTTACTTTTTGGCCGAAATTTTTCTCTGAGTGTGATATTGTACATGGCCTATGTTGTAGACAATAACACATTACATCTTTTTTGTCTCTTGCTATTTCATCATACGACGTATAATTAGGGAGTTATTAATGATTTAGTACTTTTTGGCCGACATTCTTCTCTGAGTGTGATATTGTACATGGCCTATGTTGTAGACAATAACACATTACATCTTTTTTGTCTCTTGCTATTTCATCATACGACGTATAATTAGGGAGTTATAAATGATTTTGTACTTTTTGTCCGAAATTTTTCTATGTCCCACGAATAACTTAAAAATTGATTCGAATGAAATTTCAAAAAATAGGTTTTTTTAATACTTTTATTATATTTTTTACGTCTTGTAGGGTCGGAAATCAACATGATATTTTGATGTATTGTTTCGTCCCATGCATTTTTGGTTTCAGGTGATAGAATTATTTTCCACTACGTCCCATGCTCATCTAGATTATATAAAACCACATGGCTGACTGATTCACTCACTGACATAAATGTTTACCCACTTCCAAATGAGTTACAAACTTGATATTTGGCAAAAACACTCCTTTCACCTTGCAACCAACAGAAAAATTCCGAAAAGGTACATTTTTTTTAAATTTTCAACCCTACAAGAGGCAAAAATATAGGGGGAAGCTACTTATCTCCAGTAATATCTCTGAGTGTGATATTGTGCATGGCCTATGTTGTAGACAATAACACATTACATCTTTTTTGTCTCTTGCTATTTCATCATACGACGTTTAGTTACGGAGTTATTAATGATTTTGTACTTTTTGGCCGAAATTTTTCTCTGAGTGTGATATTGTACATGGCCTATGTTGTAGACAATAACACATTACATCTTTTTTGTATCTTGCTATTTCATCATACGACGTTTAATTAGGGAGTTATTAATGATTTTGTACTTTTTGGCCGAAATTTTTCTCTGAGTGTGATATTGTACATGGCCTATGTTGTAGACATTAACACATTACATCTTTTTTGTCTCTTGCTATTTCATCATACGACGTTTAGTTACGGAGTTATTAATGATTTTGTACTTTTTGACCGAAATTTTTCTCTGAGTGTGATATTGTCCATGGCCTATGTTGTAGACAATAACACATTACATCTTTTTTGTCTCTTGCTATTTCATCATACGACGTTTAGTTACGGAGTTATTAATGATTTTGTACTTTTTGGCCGACATTCTTCTCTGAGTGTGATATTGTACATGGCCTATGTTGTAGACAATAACACATTACATCTTTTTTGTCTCTTGCTATTTCATCATACGTCGTATAATTAGGGAGTTATTAATGATTTTGTACTTTTTGTCCGAAATTTTTCTATGTCCCACGAATAACTTAAAAATTGATTCGAATGAAATTTCAAAAAATAGGTTTTTTTAATACTTTTATTATATTTTTTTACGTCTTGTAGGGTCGGAAATCAACATGATATTTTGATGTATTTTTTCGTCCCATGAATTTTTGGTTTCAGGTGATAGAATTATTTTCCACTACGTCCCATGCTCATCTATATTATATAAAACCACATGGCTGACTGATTCACTCACTGACATAAATGTTTACCCACTTCCAAATGAGTTACAAACTTGATATTTGGCAAAAACACTCCTTTCACCTTGCAACCAACAGAAAAATTCCGAAAAGGTACATTTTTTAATTTTCAACCCTACAAGAGACAAAAATATAGGGGGAAGCTACTTATCTCCAGTAATATCTCTGAGTGTGATATTGTGCATGGCCTATGTTGTAGACAATAACACATTACATCTTTTTTGTCTCTTGCTATTTCATCATACGACGTTTAGTTACGGAGTTATTAATGATTTTGTACTTTTTGGCCGAAATTTTTCTCTGAGTGTGATATTGTCCATGGCCTATGTTGTAGACAATAACACATTACATCTTTTTTGTCTCTTGCTATTTCATCATACGACGTTTAGTTACGAGTTATTAATGATTTTGTACTTTTTGGCCGACATTTTTCTCTAAGTGTGATATTGTACATGGCCTATGTTGTAGACAATAACACATTACATCTTTTTTGTCTCTTGCTATTTCATCATACTACGTTTAGTTACGGAGTTATTAATGATTTTGTACTTTTTGGCCGAAATTTTTCTCTGAGTGTGATATTGTACATGGCCTATGTTGTAGACAATAACACATTACATCTTTTTTGTCCCTTGCTATTTCATCATACGTCGTATAATTAGGGAGTTATTAATGATTTTGTACTTTTTGTCCGAAATTTTTCTATGTCCCACGAATAACTTAAAAATTGATTCGAATGAAATTTCAAATAATAGGTTTTTTTAATACTTTTATTATATTTTTTACGTCTTGTAGGGTCGGAAATCAACATGATATTTTGATGTATTTTTTCGTCCCATGCATTTTTGGTTTCAGGTGATAGAATTATTTTCCACTACGTCCCATGCTCATCTATATTATATAAAACCACATGGCTGACTGATTCACTCACTGACATAAATATTGACCCACTTCCAAATGAGTTACAAACTTGATATTTGGCAAAAACACTCCTTTCACCTTGCAACCAACAGAAAAATTACGAAAAGGTACATTTTTTTTAAATTTTCAACCCTACAAGAGACAAAAATATAGGGGGAAGCTACTTATCTCCAGTAATATCTCTGAGTGTGATATTGTGCATGGCCTATGTTGTAGACAATAACACATTACATCTTTTTTGTCTCTTGCTATTTCATCATACGACGTTTAGTTACGGAGTTATTAATAATTTTGTACTTTTTGGCCGAAATTTTTCTCTGAGTGTGATATTGTACAAGGCCTATGTTGTAGACAATAACACATTACATCTTTTTTGTATCTTGCTATTTCATCATACGACGTTTAATTAGGGAGTTATTAATGATTTTGTACTTTTTGGCCGAAATTTTTCTCTGAGTGTGATATTGTACATGGCCTATGTTGTAGACATTAACACATTACATCTTTTTTGTCTCTTGCTATTTCATCATACGACGTTTAGTTACGGAGTTATTAATGATTTTGTACTTTTTGGCCGAAATTTTTCTCTGAGTGTGATATTGTCCATGGCCTATGTTGTAGACAATAACACATTACATCTTTTTTGTCTCTTGCTATTTCATCATACGACGTTTAGTTACGGAGTTATTAATGATTTTGTACTTTTTGGCCGACATTCTTCTCTGAGTGTGATATTGTACATGGCCTATGTTGTAGACAATAACACATTACATCTTTTTTGTCTCTTGCTATTTCATCATACGACGTATCATTAGGGAGTTATTAATGATTTTGTACTTTTTGTCCGAAATTTTTCTATGTCCCACGAATAACTTAAAAATTGATTCGAATGAAATTTCAAAAAATAGTTTTTTTTAATACTTTTATTATATTTTTTACGTCTTGTAGGGTCGGAAATCAACATGATATTTTGATGTATTTTTTCGTCCCATGCATTTTTGGTTTCAGGTGATAGAATTATTTTCCACTACGTCCCATGCTCATCTATATTATATAAAACCACATGGCTGACTGATTCACTCACTGACATAAATGTTTACCCACTTCCAAATGAGTTACAAACTTGATATTTGGCAAAAACACTCCTTTCACCTTGCAACCAACAGAAAAATTCCGAAAAGGTACATTTTTTAATTTTCAACACTACAAGAGACAAAAATATAGGGGGAAGCTACTTATCTCCAGTAATATCTCTGAGTGTGATATTGTGCATGGCCTATGTTGTAGACAATAACACATTACATCTTTTTTGTCTCTTGCTATTTCATCATACGACGTTTAGTTACGGAGTTATTAATGATTTTGTACTTTTTGGCCGAAATTTTTCTCTGAGTGTGATATTGTACATGGCCTATGTTGTAGACAATAACACATTACATCTTTTTTGTCTCTTGCTATTTCATCATACGACGTATAATTAGGGAGTTATTAATGATTTTGTACTTTTTGGCCGACATTCTTCTCTGAGTGTGATATTGTACATGGCCTATGTTGTAGACAATAACACATTACATCTCTTTTGTCTCTTGCTATTTCATCATACGACGTATAATTAGGGAGTTATTAATGATTTTGTACTTTTTGTCCGAAATTTTTCTATGTCCCACGAATAACTTAAAAATTGATTCGAATGAAATTTCAAAAAATAGGTTTTTTTAATACTTTTATTATATTTTTTTACGTCTTGTAGGGTCGGAAATCGACATGATATTTTGATGTATTTTTTCGTCCCATGAATTTTTGGTTTCAGGTGATAGAATTATTTTCCACTACGTCCCATGCTCATCTATATTATATAAAACCACATGGCTGACTGATTCACTCACTGACATAAATGTTTACCCACTTCCAAATGAGTTACAAACTTGATATTTGGCAAAAACACTCCTTTCACCTTGCAACCAACAGAAAAATTCCGAAAAGGTACATTTTTTAATTTTCAACCCTACAAGAGACAAAAATATAGGGGGAAGCTACTTATCTCCAGTAATATCTCTGAGTGTGATATTGTGCATGGCCTATGTTGTAGACAATAACACATTACATCTTTTTTGTCTCTTGCTATTTCATCATACGACGTTTAGTTACGGAGTTATTAATGATTTTGTACTTTTTGGCCGAAATTTTTCTCTGAGTGTGATATTGTACATGGCCTATGTTGTAGACAATAACACATTACATCTTTTTTGTATCTTGCTATTTCATCATACGACGTTTAATTAGGGAGTTATTAATGATTTTGTACTTTTTGGCGGAAATTTTTCTCTGAGTGTGATATTGTACATGGCCTATGTTGTAGACATTAACACATTACATCTTTTTTGTCTCTTGCTATTTCATCATACGACGTTTAGTTACGGAGTTATTAATGATTTTGTACTTTTTGGCCGAAATTTTTCTCTGAGTGTGATATTGTCCATGGCCTATGTTGTAGACAATAACACATTACATCTTTTTTGTCTCTTGCTATTTCATCATACGACGTTTAGTTACGGAGTTATTAATGATTTTGTACTTTTTGGCCGACATTCTTCTCTGAGTGTGATATTGTACATGGCCTATGTTGTAGACAATAACACATTACATCTTTTTTGTCTCTTGCTATTTCATCATACGACGTATAATTAGGGAGTTATTAATGATTTTGTACTTTTTGACCGAAATTTTTCTCTGAGTGTGATATTGTCCATGGCCTATGTTGTAGACAATAACACATTACATCTTTTTTGTCTCTTGCTATTTCATCATACGACGTTTAGTTGCGGAGTTATTAATGATTTTGTACTTTTTGGCCGACATTCTTCTCTGAGTGTGATATTGTACATGGCCTATGTTGTAGACAATAACACATTACATCTTTTTTGTCTCTTGCTATTTCATCATACGACGTATAATTAGGGAGTTATTAATGATTTTGTACTTTTTGACCGAAATTTTTCTCTGAGTGTGATATTGTCCATGGCCTATGTTGTAGACAATAACACATTACATCTTTTTTGTCTCTTGCTATTTCATCATACGACGTTTAGTTACGGAGTTATTAATGATTTTGTACTTTTTGGCCGACATTCTTCTCTGGGTGTGATATTGTACATGGCCTATGTTGTAGACAATAACACATTACATCTTTTTTGTCTCTTGCTATTTCATCATACGTCGTATAATTAGGGAGTTATACATGATTTTGTACTTTTTGTCCGAAATTTTTCTATGTCCCACGAATAACTTAAAAATTGATTCGAATGAAATTTCAAAAAATAGGTTTTTTTAATACTTTTATTATATTTTTTTACGTCTTGTAGGGTCGGAAATCAACATGATATTTTGATGTATTTTTTCGTCCCATGAATTTTTGGTTTCAGGTGATAGAATTATTTTCCACTACGTCCCATGCTCATCTATATTATATAAAACCACATGGCTGACTGATTCACTCACTGACATAAATGTTTACCCACTTCCAAATGAGTTACAAACTTGATATTTGGCAAAAACACTCCTTTCACCTTGCAACCAAGAGAAAAATTCCGAAAAGGTACATTTTTTAATTTTCAACCCTACAAGAGACAAAAATATAGGGGGAAGCTACTTATCTCCAGTAATATCTCTGAGTGTGATATTGTGCATGGCCTATGTTGTAGACAATAACACATTACATCTTTTTTGTCTTCTGCTATTTCATCATACGACATTTAGTTACGGAGTTATTAATGATTTTGTACTTTTTGGCCGAAATTTTTCTCTGAGTGTGATATTGTACATGGCCTATGTTGTAGACAATAACACATAACATCTTTTTTGTATCTTGCTATTTCATCATACGACGTTTAATTAGGGAGTTATTAATGATTTTGTACTTTTTGGCCGAAATTTTTCTCTGAGTGTGATATTGTACATCGCCTATGTTGTAGACATTAACACATTACATCTTTTTTTCTTTTGCTATTTCATCATACGACGTTTAGTTACGGAGTTATTAATGATTTTGTACTTTTTGGCCGAAATTTTTCTGAGTGTGACATTGTCCATGGCCTATGTTGTAGACAATAACACATTACATCTTTTTTGTCTCTTGCTATTTCATCATACGACGTATAATTAGGGAGTTATTAATGATTTTGTACGTTTTGGCCGACATTCTTCTCTGAGTGTGATATTGTACATGGCCTATGTTGTAGACAATAACACATTACATCTTTTTTGTCTCTTGCTATTTCATCATACGACGTTTAGTTACGGAGTTATTAATGATTTTGTACTTTTTGGCCGAAATTTTTCTCTGAGTGTGATATTGTACATGGCCTATGTTGTAGACAATAACACATTACATCTTTTTTGTCTCTTGCTATTTCATCATACGACGTATAATTAGGGAGTTATTAATGATTTTGTACTTTTTGGCCGACATTCTTCTCTGAGTGTGATATTGTACATGGCCTATGTTGTAGACAATAACACATTACATCTTTTTTGTCTCTTGCTATTTCATCATACGACGTATAATTAGGGAGTTATTAATGATTTTGTACTTTTTGTCCGAAATTTTTCTATGTCCCCCGAATAACTTAAAAATTGATTCGAATGAAATTTCAAAAAATAGTTTTTTTTAATACTTTTATTATATTTTTTACGTCTTGTAGGGTCGGAAATCAACATGATATTTTGATGTATTTTTTCGTCCCATGCATTTTTGGTTTCAGGTGATAGAATTATTTTCCACTACGTCCCATGCTCATCTATATTATATAAAACCACATGGCTGACTGATTCACTCACTGACATAAATGTGGACCCACTTCCAAATGAGTTACAAACTTGATATTTGGCAAAAACACTCCTTTCACCTTGCAACCAACAGAAAAATTCCGAAAAGGTACATTTTTTAATTTTCAACCCTACAAGAGACAAAAATATAGGGGGAAGCTACTTATCTCCAGTAATATCTCTGAGTGTTATATTGTGCATGGCCTATGTTGTAGACAATAACACATTACATCTTTTTTGTCTCTTGCTATTTCATCATACGACGTTTAGTTACGGAGTTATTAATGATTTTGTACTTTTTGGCCGAAATTTTTCTCTGAGTGTGATATTGTACATGGCCTATGTTGTAGACAATAACACATTACATCTTTTTTGTATCTTGCTATTTCATCATACGACGTTTAATTAGGGAGTTATTAATGATTTTGTACTTTTTGGCCGAAATTTTTCTCTGAGTGTGATATTGTACATGGCCTATGTTGTAGACATTAACACATTACATCTTTTTTTTCTCTTGCTACTTCATCATACGACGTTTAGTTACGGAGTTATTAATGATTTTGTACTTTTTGGCAGAAATTTTTCTCTGAGTGTGATATTGTCCATGGCCTATGTTGTAGACAATAACACATTACATCTTTTTTGTCTCTTACTATTTCATCATACGACGTTTAGTTACGGAGTTATTAATGATTTTGTACTTTTTGGCCGACATTCTTCTCTGAGTGTGATATTGTACATGGCCTATGTTGTAGACAATAACACATTACATCTTTTTTGTCTCTTGCTATTTCATCATACGACGTTTAGTTACGGAGTTATTAATGATTTTGTACTTTTTGGCCGAAATTTTTCTCTGAGTGTGATATTGTACATGGCCTATGTTGTAGACAATAACACATTACATCTTTTTTGTCTCTTGCTATTTCATCATACGACGTATAATTAGGGAGTTATTAATGATTTTGTACTTTTTGGCCGACATTCTTCTCTGAGTGTGATATTGTACATGGCCTATGTTGTAGACAATAACACATTACATCTTTTTTGTCTCTTGCTATTTCATCATACGACGTATAATTAGGGAGTTATAAATGATTTTGTACTTTTTGTCCGAAATTTTTCTATGTCCCACGAATAACTTAAAAACTGATTCGAATGAAATTTCAAAAAATAGGTTTTTTTAATACTTTTATTATATTTTTTACGTCTTGTAGGGTCGGAAATCAACATGATATTTTGATGTATTTTTTCGTCCCATGCATTATTGGTTTCAGGTGATAGAATTATTTTCCACTACGTCCCATGCTCATCTAGATTATATAAAACCACATGGCTTACTGATTCACTCACTGACATAAATGTTTACCCACTTCCAAATGAGTTACAAACTTGATATTTGGCAAAAACACTCCTTTCACCTTGCAACCAACAGAAAAATTCCGAAAAGGTACATTTTTTTAAAATTTTCAACCCTACAAGAGACAAAAATATAGGGGGAAGCTACTTATCTCCTGTAATATCTCTGAGTGTGATATTGTGCATGGCCTATGTTGTAGACAATAACACATTACATCTTTTTTGTCTCTTGCTATTTCATCATACGACGTTTAGTTACGGAGTTATTAATGATTTTGTACTTTTTGGCCGAAATTTTTCTCTGAGTGTGATATTGTACATGGCCTATGTTGTAGACAATAACACATTACATCTTTTTTGTATCTTGCTATTTCATCATACGACGTTTAATTAGGGAGTTATTAATGATTTTGTACTTTTTGGCCGAAATTTTTCTCTGAGTGTGATATTGTACATGGCCTATGTTGTAGACATTAACACATTACATCTTTTTTGTCTCTTGCTATTTCATCATACGACGTTTAGTTACGGAGTTATTAATGATTTTGTACTTTTTGACCGAAATTTTTCTCTGAGTGTGATATTGTCCATGGCCTATGTTGTAGACAATAACACATTACATCTTTTTTGTCTCTTGCTATTTCATCATACGACGTTTAGTTACGGAGTTATTAATGATTTTGTACTTTTTGGCCGACATTCTTCTCTGAGTGTGATATTGTACATGGCCTATGTTGTAGACAATAACACATTACATCTTTTTTGTCTCTTGCTATTTCATCATACGTCGTATAATTAGGGAGTTATTAATGATTTTGTACTTTTTGTCCGAAAATTTTCTATGTCCCACGAATAACTTAAAAATTGATTCGAATGAAATTTCAAAAAATAGGTTTTTTTAATACTTTTATTATATTTTTTTACGTCTTGTAGGGTCGGAAATCGACATGATATTTTGATGTATTTTTTCGTCCCATGAATTTTTGGTTTCAGGTGATAGAATTATTTTCCACTACGTCCAATGCTCATCTATATTATATAAAACCACATGGCTGACTGATTCACTCACTGACATAAATGTTTACCCACTTCCAAATGAGTTACAAACTTGATATTTGGCAAAAACACTCCTTTCACCTTGCAACCAACAGAAAAATTCCGAAAAGGTACATTTTTTAATTTTCAACCCTACAAGAGACAAAAATATAGGGGGAAGCTACTTATCTCCAGTAATATCTCTGAGTGTGATATTGTGCATGGCCTATGTTGTAGACAATAACACATTACATCTTTTTTGTCTCTTGCTATTTCATCATACGACGTTTAGTTACGGAGTTATTAATGATTTTGTACTTTTTGGCCGAAATTTTTCTCTGAGTGTGATATTGTACATGGCCTATGTTGTAGACAATAACACATAACATCTTTTTTGTATCTTGCTATTTCATCATACGACGTTTAATTAGGGAGTTATTAATGATTTTGTACTTTTTGGCCGAAATTTTTCTCTGAGTGTGATATTGTACATCGCCTATGTTGTAGACAGTAACACATTACATCTTTTTTTCTTTTGCTATTTCATCATACGACGTTTAGTTACGGAGTTATTAATGATTTTGTACTTTTTGGCCGAAATTTTTCTGAGTGTGACATTGTCCATGGCCTATGTTGTAGACAATAACACATTACATCTTTTTTGTCTCTTGCTATTTCATCATACGACGTATAATTAGGGAGTTATTAATGATTTTGTACGTTTTGGCCGACATTCTTCTCTGAGTGTGATATTGTACATGGCCTATGTTGTAGACAATAACACATTACATCTTTTTTGTCTCTTGCTATTTCATCATACGACGTTTAGTTACGGAGTTATTAATGATTTTGTACTTTTTGGCCGAAATTTTTCTCTGAGTGTGATATTGTACATGGCCTATGTTGTAGACAATAACACATTACATCTTTTTTGTCTCTTGCTATTTCATCATACGACGTATAATTAGGGAGTTATTAATGATTTTGTACTTTTTGGCCGACATTCTTCTCTGAGTGTGATATTGTACATGGCCTATGTTGTAGACAATAACACATTACATCTTTTTTGTCTCTTGCTATTTCATCATACGACGTATAATTAGGGAGTTATTAATGATTTTGTACTTTTTGTCCGAAATTTTTCTATGTCCCCCGAATAACTTAAAAATTGATTCGAATGAAATTTCAAAAAATAGTTTTTTTTAATACTTTTATTATATTTTTTACGTCTTGTAGGGTCGGAAATCAACATGATATTTTGATGTATTTTTTCGTCCCATGCATTTTTGGTTTCAGGTGATAGAATTATTTTCCACTACGTCCCATGCTCATCTATATTATATAAAACCACATTGCTGACTGATTCACTCACTGACATAAATGTGGACCCACTTCCAAATGAGTTACAAACTTGATATTTGGCAAAAACACTCCTTTCACCTTGCAACCAACAGAAAAATTCCGAAAAGGTACATTTTTTAATTTTCAACCCTACAAGAGACAAAAATATAGGGGGAAGCTACTTATCTCCAGTAATATCTCTGAGTGTTATATTGTGCATGGCCTATGTTGTAGACAATAACACATTACATCTTTTTTGTCTCTTGCTATTTCATCATACGACGTTTAGTTACGGAGTTATTAATGATTTTGTACTTTTTGGCCGAAATTTTTCTCTGAGTGTGATATTGTACATGGCCTATGTTGTAGACAATAACACATTACATCTTTTTTGTATCTTGCTATTTCATCATACGACGTTTAATTAGGGAGTTATTAATGATTTTGTACTTTTTGGCCGAAATTTTTCTCTGAGTGTGATATTGTACATGGCCTATGTTGTAGACATTAACACATTACATCTTTTTTTTCTCTTGCTACTTCATCATACGACGTTTAGTTACGGAGTTATTAATGATTTTGTACTTTTTGGCAGAAATTTTTCTCTGAGTGTGATATTGTCCATGGCCTATGTTGTAGACAATAACACATTACATCTTTTTTGTCTCTTACTATTTCATCATACGACGTTTAGTTACGGAGTTATTAATGATTTTGTACTTTTTGGCCGACATTCTTCTCTGAGTGTGATATTGTACATGGCCTATGTTGTAGACAATAACACATTACATCTTTTTTGTCTCTTGCTATTTCATCATACGACGTTTAGTTACGGAGTTATTAATGATTTTGTACTTTTTGGCCGAAATTTTTCTCTGAGTGTGATATTGTACATGGCCTATGTTGTAGACAATAACACATTACATCTTTTTTGTCTCTTGCTATTTCATCATACGACGTATAATTAGGGAGTTATTAATGATTTTGTACTTTTTGGCCGACATTCTTCTCTGAGTGTGATATTGTACATGGCCTATGTTGTAGACAATAACACATTACATCTTTTTTGTCTCTTGCTATTTCATCATACGACGTATAATTAGGGAGTTATAAATGATTTTGTACTTTTTGTCCGAAATTTTTCTATGTCCCACGAATAACTTAAAAACTGATTCGAATGAAATTTCAAAAAATAGGTTTTTTTAATACTTTTATTATATTTTTTACGTCTTGTAGGGTCGGAAATCAACATGATATTTTGATGTATTTTTTCGTCCCATGCATTATTGGTTTCAGGTGATAGAATTATTTTCCACTACGTCCCATGCTCATCTAGATTATATAAAACCACATGGCTTACTGATTCACTCACTGACATAAATGTTTACCCACTTCCAAATGAGTTACAAACTTGATATTTGGCAAAAACACTCCTTTCACCTTGCAACCAACAGAAAAATTCCGAAAAGGTACATTTTTTTAAAATTTTCAACCCTACAAGAGACAAAAATATAGGGGGAAGCTACTTATCTCCTGTAATATCTCTGAGTGTGATATTGTGCATGGCCTATGTTGTAGACAATAACACATTACATCTTTTTTGTCTCTTGCTATTTCATCATACGACGTTTAGTTACGGAGTTATTAATGATTTTGTACTTTTTGGCCGAAATTTTTCTCTGAGTGTGATATTGTACATGGCCTATGTTGTAGACAATAACACATTACATCTTTTTTGTATCTTGCTATTTCATCATACGACGTTTAATTAGGGAGTTATTAATGATTTTGTACTTTTTGGCCGAAATTTTTCTCTGAGTGTGATATTGTACATGGCCTATGTTGTAGACATTAACACATTACATCTTTTTTGTCTCTTGCTATTTCATCATACGACGTTTAGTTACGGAGTTATTAATGATTTTGTACTTTTTGACCGAAATTTTTCTCTGAGTGTGATATTGTCCATGGCCTATGTTGTAGACAATAACACATTACATCTTTTTTGTCTCTTGCTATTTCATCATACGACGTTTAGTTACGGAGTTATTAATGATTTTGTACTTTTTGGCCGACATTCTTCTCTGAGTGTGATATTGTACATGGCCTATGTTGTAGACAATAACACATTACATCTTTTTTGTCTCTTGCTATTTCATCATACGTCGTATAATTAGGGAGTTATTAATGATTTTGTACTTTTTGTCCGAAAATTTTCTATGTCCCACGAATAACTTAAAAATTGATTCGAATGAAATTTCAAAAAATAGGTTTTTTTAATACTTTTATTATATTTTTTTACGTCTTGTAGGGTCGGAAATCGACATGATATTTTGATGTATTTTTTCGTCCCATGAATTTTTGGTTTCAGGTGATAGAATTATTTTCCACTACGTCCAATGCTCATCTATATTATATAAAACCACATGGCTGACTGATTCACTCACTGACATAAATGTTTACCCACTTCCAAATGAGTTACAAACTTGATATTTGGCAAAAACACTCCTTTCACCTTGCAACCAACAGAAAAATTCCGAAAAGGTACATTTTTTAATTTTCAACCCTACAAGAGACAAAAATATAGGGGGAAGCTACTTATCTCCAGTAATATCTCTGAGTGTGATATTGTGCATGGCCTATGTTGTAGACAATAACACATTACATCTTTTTTGTCTCTTGCTATTTCATCATACGACGTTTAGTTACGGAGTTATTAATGATTTTGTACTTTTTGGCCGAAATTTTTCTCTGAGTGTGATATTGTACATGGCCTATGTTGTAGACAATAACACATAACATCTTTTTTGTATCTTGCTATTTCATCATACGACGTTTAATTAGGGAGTTATTAATGATTTTGTACTTTTTGGCCGAAATTTTTCTCTGAGTGTGATATTGTACATCGCCTATGTTGTAGACAGTAACACATTACATCTTTTTTTCTTTTGCTATTTCATCATACGACGTTTAGTTACGGAGTTATTAATGATTTTGTACTTTTTGGCCGAAATTTTTCTGAGTGTGACATTGTCCATGGCCTATGTTGTAGACAATAACACATTACATCTTTTTTGTCTCTTGCTATTTCATCATACGACGTATAATTAGGGAGTTATTAATGATTTTGTACGTTTTGGCCGACATTCTTCTCTGAGTGTGATATTGTACATGGCCTATGTTGTAGACAATAACACATTACATCTTTTTTGTCTCTTGCTATTTCATCATACGACGTTTAGTTACGGAGTTATTAATGATTTTGTACTTTTTGGCCGAAATTTTTCTCTGAGTGTGATATTGTACATGGCCTATGTTGTAGACAATAACACATTACATCTTTTTTGTCTCTTGCTATTTCATCATACGACGTATAATTAGGGAGTTATTAATGATTTTGTACTTTTTGGCCGACATTCTTCTCTGAGTGTGATATTGTACATGGCCTATGTTGTAGACAATAACACATTACATCTTTTTTGTCTCTTGCTATTTCATCATACGACGTATAATTAGGGAGTTATTAATGATTTTGTACTTTTTGTCCGAAATTTTTCTATGTCCCCCGAATAACTTAAAAATTGATTCGAATGAAATTTCAAAAAATAGTTTTTTTTAATACTTTTATTATATTTTTTACGTCTTGTAGGGTCGGAAATCAACATGATATTTTGATGTATTTTTTCGTCCCATGCATTTTTGGTTTCAGGTGATAGAATTATTTTCCACTACGTCCCATGCTCATCTATATTATATAAAACCACATTGCTGACTGATTCACTCACTGACATAAATGTGGACCCACTTCCAAATGAGTTACAAACTTGATATTTGGCAAAAACACTCCTTTCACCTTGCAACCAACAGAAAAATTCCGAAAAGGTACATTTTTTAATTTTCAACCCTACAAGAGACAAAAATATAGGGGGAAGCTACTTATCTCCAGTAATATCTCTGAGTGTTATATTGTGCATGGCCTATGTTGTAGACAATAACACATTACATCTTTTTTGTCTCTTGCTATTTCATCATACGACGTTTAGTTACGGAGTTATTAATGATTTTGTACTTTTTGGCCGAAATTTTTCTCTGAGTGTGATATTGTACATGGCCTATGTTGTAGACAATAACACATTACATCTTTTTTGTATCTTGCTATTTAATCATACGACGTTTAATTAGGGAGTTATTAATGATTTTGTACTTTTTGGCCGAAATTTTTCTCTGAGTGTGATATTGTACATGGCCTATGTTGTAGACATTAACACATTACATCTTTTTTTTCTCTTGCTACTTCATCATACGACGTTTAGTTACGGAGTTATTAATGATTTTGTACTTTTTGGCCGAAATTTTTCTCTGAGTGTGATATTGTCCATGGCCTATGTTGTAGACAATAACACATTACATCTTTTTTGTCTCTTACTATTTCATCATACGACGTTTAGTTACGGAGTTATTAATGATTTTGTACTTTTTGGCCGACATTCTTCTCTGAGTGTGATATTGTACATGGCCTATGTTGTAGACAATAACACATTACATCTTTTTTGTCTCTTGCTATTTCATCATACGACGTTTAGTTACGGAGTTATTAATGATTTTGTACTTTTTGGCCGAAATTTTTCTCTGAGTGTGATATTGTACATGGCCTATGTTGTAGACAATAACACATTACATCTTTTTTGTCTCTTGCTATTTCATCATACGACGTATAATTAGGGAGTTATTAATGATTTTGTACTTTTTGGCCGACATTCTTCTCTGAGTGTGATATTGTACATGGCCTATGTTGTAGACAATAACACATTACATCTTTTTTGTCTCTTGCTATTTCATCATACGACGTATAATTAGGGAGTTATAAATGATTTTGTACTTTTTGTCCGAAATTTTTCTATGTCCCACGAATAACTTAAAAATTGATTCGAATGAAATTTCAAAAAATAGGTTTTTTTAATACTTTTATTATATTTTTTACGTCTTGTAGGGTCGGAAATCAACATGATATTTTGATGTATTTTTTCGTCCCATGCATTTTTGGTTTCAGGTGATAGAATTATTTTCCACTACGTCCCATGCTCATCTAGATTATATAAAACCACATGGCTGACTGATTCACTCACTGACATAAATGTTTACCCACTTCCAAATGAGTTACAAACTTGATATTTGGCAAAAACACTCCTTTCACCTTGCAACCAACAGAAAAATTCCGAAAAGGTACATTTTTTTTAAATTTTCAACCCTACAAGAGACAAAAATATAGGGGGAAGCTACTTATCTCCAGTAATATCTCTGAGTGTGATATTGTGCATGGCCTATGTTGTAGACAATAACACATTACATCTTTTTTGTCTCTTGCTATTTCATCATACGACGTTTAGTTACGGAGTTATTAATGATTTTGTACTTTTTGGCCGAAATTTTTCTCTGAGTGTGATATTGTACATGGCCTATGTTGTAGACAATAACACATTACATCTTTTTTGTATCTTGCTATTTCATCATACGACGTTTAGTTACGGAGTTATTAATGATTTTGTACTTTTTGACCGAAATTTTTCTCTGAGTGTGATATTGTCCATGGCCTATGTTGTAGACAATAACACATTACTTCTTTTTTGTCTCTTGCTATTTCATCATACGACGTTTAGTTACGGAGTTATTAATGATTTTGTACTTTTTGGCCGACATTCTTCTCTGAGTGTGATATTGTACATGGCCTATGTTGTAGACAATAACACATTACATCTTTTTTGTCTCTTGCTATTTCATCATACGTCGTATAATTAGGGAGTTATTAATGATTTTGTACTTTTTGTCCGAAATTTTTCTATGTCCCACGAATAACTTAAAAATTGATTCGAATGAAATTTCAAAAAATAGGTTTTTTTAATACTTTTATTATATTTTTTTACGTCTTGTAGGGTCGGAAATCAACATGATATTTTGATGTATTTTTTCGTCCCATGAATTTTTGGTTTCAGGTGATAGAATTATTTTCCACTACGTCCCATGCTCATCTATATTATATAAAACCACATGGCTGACTGATTCACTCACTGACATAAATGTTTACCCACTTCCAAATGAGTTACAAACTTGATATTTGGCAAAAACACTCCTTTCACCTTGCAACCAACAGAAAAATTCCGAAAAGGTACATTTTTTAATTTTCAACCCTACAAGAGACAAAAATATAGGGGGAAGCTACTTATCTCCAGTAATATCTCTGAGTGTGATATTGTGCATGGCCTATGTTGTAGACAATAACACATTACATCTTTTTTGTCTCTTGCTATTTCATCATACGACGTTTAGTTACGGAGTTATTAATGATTTTGTACTTTTTGGCCAAAATTTTTCTCTGAGTGTGATATTGTCCATGGCCTATGTTGTAGACAATAACACATTACATCTTTTTTGTCTCTTGCTATTTCATCATACGACGTTTAGTTACGGAGTTATTAATGATTTTGTACTTTTTGGCCGACATTTTTCTCTAAGTGTGATATTGTACATGGCCTATGTTGTAGACAATAACACATTACATCTTTTTTGTCTCTTGCTATTTCATCATACTACGTTTAGTTACGGAGTTATTAAAGATTTTGTACTTTTTGGCCGACATTCTTCTCTGAGTGTGATATTGTACATGGCCTATGTTGTAGACAATAACACATTACATCTTTTTTTTCTCTTGCTATTTCATCATACGTCGTATAATTAGGGAGTTATTAATGATTTTGTACTTTTTGTCCGAAATTTTTCTATGTCCCACGAATAACTTAAAAATTGATTCGAATGAAATTTCAAAAAATAGGTTTTTTTAATACTTTTATTATATTTTTTACGTCTTGTAGGGTCGGAAATCAACATGATATTTTGATGTATTTTTTCGTCCCATGCATTTTTGGTTTCAGGTGATAGAATTATTTTCCACTACGTCCCATGCTCATCTATATTATATAAAACCACATGGCTGACTGATTCACTCACTGACATAAATGTTTACCCACTTCCAAATGAGTTACAAACTTGATATTTGGCAAAAACACTCCTTTCACCTTGCAACCAACAGAAAAATTCCGAAAAGGTACATTTTTTAATTTTCAACCCTACAAGAGACAAAAATATAGGGGGAAGCTACTTATCTCCAGTAATATCTCTGAGTGTGATATTGTGCATGGCCTATGTTGTAGACAATAACACATTACATCTTTTTTGTCTCTTGCTATTTCATCATACGACGTTTAGTTACGGAGTTATTAATGATTTTGTACTTTTTGGCCGAAATTTTTATCTGAGTGTGATATTGTACATGGCCTATGTTGTAGACAATAACACATTACATCTTTTTTGTATCTTGCTATTTCATCATACGACGTTTAATTAGGGAGTTATTAATGATTTTGTACTTTTTGGCCGAAATTTTTCTCCGAGTGTGATATTGTACATGGCCTATGTTGTAGACAATAACACATTACATCTTTTTTGTCTTCTGCTATTTCATCATACGACATTTAGTTACGGAGTTATTAATGATTTTGTACTTTTTGGCCGAAATTTTTCTCTGAGTGTGATATTGTACATGGCCTATGTTGTAGACAATAACACATAACATCTTTTTTGTATCTTGCTATTTCATCATACGACGTTTAATTAGGGAGTTATTAATGATTTTGTACTTTTTGGCCGAAATTTTTCTCTGAGTGTGATATTGTACATCGCCTATGTTGTAGACAGTAACACATTACATCTTTTTTTCTTTTGCTATTTCATCATACGACGTTTAGTTACGGAGTTATTAATGATTTTGTACTTTTTGGCCGAAATTTTTCTGAGTGTGACATTGTCCATGGCCTATGTTGTAGACAATAACACATTACATCTTTTTTGTCTCTTGCTATTTCATCATACGACGTATAATTAGGGAGTTATTAATGATTTTGTACGTTTTGGCCGACATTCTTCTCTGAGTGTGATATTGTACATGGCCTATGTTGTAGACAATAACACATTACATCTTTTTTGTCTCTTGCTATTTCATCATACGACGTTTAGTTACGGAGTTATTAATGATTTTGTACTTTTTGGCCGAAATTTTTCTCTGAGTGTGATATTGTACATGGCCTATGTTGTAGACAATAACACATTACATCTTTTTTGTCTCTTGCTATTTCATCATACGACGTATAATTAGGGAGTTATTAATGATTTTGTACTTTTTGGCCGACATTCTTCTCTGAGTGTGATATTGTACATGGCCTATGTTGTAGACAATAACACATTACATCTCTTTTGTCTCTTGCTATTTCATCATACGACGTATAATTAGGGAGTTATTAATGATTTTGTACTTTTTGTCCGAAATTTTTCTATGTCCCACGAATAACTTAAAAATTGATTCGAATGAAATTTCAAAAAATAGGTTTTTTTAATACTTTTATTATATTTTTTTACGTCTTGTAGGGTCGGAAATCGACATGATATTTTGATGTATTTTTTCGTCCCATGAATTTTTGGTTTCAGGTGATAGAATTATTTTCCACTACGTCCCATGCTCATCTATATTATATAAAACCACATGGCTGACTGATTCACTCACTGACATAAATGTTTACCCACTTCCAAATGAGTTACAAACTTGATATTTGGCAAAAACACTCCTTTCACCTTGCAACCAACAGAAAAATTCCGAAAAGGTACATTTTTTAATTTTCAACCCTACAAGAGACAAAAATATAGGGGGAAGCTACTTATCTCCAGTAATATCTCTGAGTGTGATATTGTGCATGGCCTATGTTGTAGACAATAACACATTACATCTTTTTTGTCTCTTGCTATTTCATCATACGACGTTTAGTTACGGAGTTATTAATGATTTTGTACTTTTTGGCCGAAATTTTTCTCTGAGTGTGATATTGTACATGGCCTATGTTGTAGACAATAACACATTACATCTTTTTTGTATCTTGCTATTTAATCATACGACGTTTAATTAGGGACTTATTAATGATTTTGTACTTTTTGGCCGAAATTTTTCTCTGAGTGTGATATTGTACATGGCCTATGTTGTAGACATTAACACATTACATCTTTTTTTTCTCTTGCTACTTCATCATACGACGTTTAGTTACGGAGTTATTAATGATTTTGTACTTTTTGGCCGAAATTTTTCTCTGAGTGTGATATTGTCCATGGCCTATGTTGTAGACAATAACACATTACATCTTTTTTGTCTCTTACTATTTCATCATACGACGTTTAGTTACGGAGTTATTAATGATTTTGTACTTTTTGGCCGACATTCTTCTCTGAGTGTGATATTGTACATGGCCTATGTTGTAGACAATAACACATTACATCTTTTTTGTCTCTTGCTATTTCATCATACGACGTTTAGTTACGGAGTTATTAATGATTTTGTACTTTTTGGCCGAAATTTTTCTCTGAGTGTGATATTGTACATGGCCTATGTTGTAGACAATAACACATTACATCTTTTTTGTCTCTTGCTATTTCATCATACGACGTATAATTAGGGAGTTATTAATGATTTTGTACTTTTTGGCCGACATTCTTCTCTGAGTGTGATATTGTACATGGCCTATGTTGTAGACAATAACACATTACATCTTTTTTGTCTCTTGCTATTTCATCATACGACGTATAATTAGGGAGTTATAAATGATTTTGTACTTTTTGTCCGAAATTTTTCTATGTCCCACGAATAACTTAAAAATTGATTCGAATGAAATTTCAAAAAATAGGTTTTTTTAATACTTTTATTATATTTTTTACGTCTTGTAGGGTCGGAAATCAACATGATATTTTGATGTATTTTTTCGTCCCATGCATTTTTGGTTTCAGGTGATAGAATTATTTTCCACTACGTCCCATGCTCATCTAGATTATATAAAACCACATGGCTGACTGATTCACTCACTGACACAAATGTTTACCCACTTCCAAATGAGTTACAAACTTGATATTTGGCAAAAACACTCCTTTCACCTTGCAACCAACAGAAAAATTCCGAAAAGGTACATTTTTTTTAAATTTTCAACCCTACAAGAGACAAAAATATAGGGGGAAGCTACTTATCTCCAGTAATATCTCTGAGTGTGATATTGTGCATGGCCTATGTTGTAGACAATAACACATTACATCTTTTTTGTCTCTTGCTATTTCATCATACGACGTTTAGTTACGGAGTTATTAATGATTTTGTACTTTTTGGCCGAAATTTTTCTCTGAGTGTGATATTGTACATGGCCTATGTTGTAGACAATAACACATTACATCTTTTTTTTCTCTTGCTACTTCATCATACGACGTTTAGTTACGGAGTTATTAATGATTTTGTACTTTTTGGCCGAAATTTTTCTCTGAGTGTGATATTGTCCATGGCCTATGTTGTAGACAATAACACATTACATCTTTTTTGTCTCTTGCTATTTCATCATACGACGTATAATTAGGGAGTTATTAATGATTTTGTACGTTTTGGCCGACATTCTTCTCTGAGTGTGATATTGTACATGGCCTATGTTGTAGACAATAACACATTACATCTTTTTTGTCTCTTGCTATTTCATCATACGACGTTTAGTTACGGAGTTATTAATGATTTTGTACTTTTTGGCCGAAATTTTTCTCTGAGTGTGATATTGTACATGGCCTATGTTGTAGACAATAACACATTACATCTTTTTTGTCTCTTGCTATTTCATCATACGACGTATAATTAGGGAGTTATTAATGATTTTGTACTTTTTGGCCGACATTCTTCTCTGAGTGTGATATTGTACATGGCCTATGTTGTAGACAATAACACATTACATCTCTTTTGTCTCTTGCTATTTCATCATACGACGTATAATTAGGGAGTTATTAATGATTTTGTACTTTTTGTCCGAAATTTTTCTATGTCCCACGAATAACTTAAAAATTGATTCGAATGAAATTTCAAAAAATAGGTTTTTTTAATACTTTTATTATATTTTTTTACGTCTTGTAGGGTCGGAAATCGACATGATATTTTGATGTATTTTTTCGTCCCATGAATTTTTGGTTTCAGGTGATAGAATTATTTTCCACTACGTCCCATGCTCATCTATATTATATAAAACCACATGGCTGACTGATTCACTCACTGACATAAATGTTTACCCACTTCCAAATGAGTTACAAACTTGATATTTGGCAAAAACACTCCTTTCACCTTGCAACCAACAGAAAAATTCCGAAAAGGTACATTTTTTAATTTTCAACCCTACAAGAGACAAAAATATAGGGGGAAGCTACTTATCTCCAGTAATATCTCTGAGTGTGATATTGTGCATGGCCTATGTTGTAGACAATAACACATTACATCTTTTTTGTCTCTTGCTATTTCATCATACGACGTTTAGTTACGGAGTTATTAATGATTTTGTACTTTTTGGCCGAAATTTTTCTCTGAGTGTGATATTGTACATGGCCTATGTTGTAGACAATAACACATAACATCTTTTTTGTATCTTGCTATTTAATCATACGACGTTTAATTAGGGAGTTATTAATGATTTTGTACTTTTTGGCCGAAATTTTTCTCTGAGTGTGATATTGTACATGGCCTATGTTGTAGACATTAACACATTACATCTTTTTTTTCTCTTGCTACTTCATCATACGACGTTTAGTTACGGAGTTATTAATGATTTTGTACTTTTTGGCCGAAATTTTTCTCTGAGTGTGATATTGTCCATGGCCTATGTTGTAGACAATAACACATTACATCTTTTTTGTCTCTTACTATTTCATCATACGACGTTTAGTTACGGAGTTATTAATGATTTTGTACTTTTTGGCCGACATTCTTCTCTGAGTGTGATATTGTACATGGCCTATGTTGTAGACAATAACACATTACATCTTTTTTGTCTCTTGCTATTTCATCATACGACGTTTAGTTACGGAGTTATTAATGATTTTGTACTTTTTGGCCGAAATTTTTCTCTGAGTGTGATATTGTACATGGCCTATGTTGTAGACAATAACACATTACATCTTTTTTGTCTCTTGCTATTTCATCATACGACGTATAATTAGGGAGTTATTAATGATTTTGTACTTTTTGGCCGACATTCTTCTCTGAGTGTGATATTGTACATGGCCTATGTTGTAGACAATAACACATTACATCTTTTTTGTCTCTTGCTATTTCATCATACGACGTATAATTAGGGAGTTATAAATGATTTTGTACTTTTTGTCCGAAATTTTTCTATGTCCCACGAATAACTTAAAAATTGATTCGAATGAAATTTCAAAAAATAGGTTTTTTTAATACTTTTATTATATTTTTTACGTCTTGTAGGGTCGGAAATCAACATGATATTTTGATGTATTTTTTCGTCCCATGCATTTTTGGTTTCAGGTGATAGAATTATTTTCCACTACGTCCCATGCTCATCTAGATTATATAAAACCACATGGCTGACTGATTCACTCACTGACATAAATGTTTACCCACTTCCAAATGAGTTACAAACTTGATATTTGGCAAAAACACTCCTTTCACCTTGCAACCAACAGAAAAATTCCGAAAAGGTACATTTTTTTTAAATTTTCAACCCTACAAGAGACAAAAATATAGGGGGAAGCTACTTATCTCCAGTAATATCTCTGAGTGTGATATTGTGCATGGCCTATGTTGTAGACAATAACACATTACATCTTTTTTGTCTCTTGCTATTTCATCATACGACGTTTAGTTACGGAGTTATTAATGATTTTGTACTTTTTGGCCGAAATTTTTCTCTGAGTGTGATATTGTACATGGCCTATGTTGTAGACAATAACACATTACATCTTTTTTTTCTCTTGCTACTTCATCATACGACGTTTAGTTACGGAGTTATTAATGATTTTGTACTTTTTGGCCGAAATTTTTCTCTGAGTGTGATATTGTCCATGGCCTATGTTGTAGACAATAACACATTACATCTTTTTTGTCTCTTGCTATTTCATCATACGACGTATAATTAGGGAGTTATTAATGATTTTGTACGTTTTGGCCGACATTCTTCTCTGAGTGTGATATTGTACATGGCCTATGTTGTAGACAATAACACATTACATCTTTTTTGTCTCTTGCTATTTCATCATACGACGTTTAGTTACGGAGTTATTAATGATTTTGTACTTTTTGGCCGAAATTTTTCTCTGAGTGTGATATTGTACATGGCCTATGTTGTAGACAATAACACATTACATCTTTTTTGTCTCTTGCTATTTCATCATACGACGTATAATTAGGGAGTTATTAATGATTTTGTACTTTTTGGCCGACATTCTTCTCTGAGTGTGATATTGTACATGGCCTATGTTGTAGACAATAACACATTACATCTTTTTTGTCTCTTGCTATTTCATCATACGACGTATAATTAGGGAGTTATTAATGATTTTGTACTTTTTGTCCGAAATTTTTCTATGTCCCCCGAATAACTTAAAAATTGATTCGAATGAAATTTCAAAAAATAGTTTTTTTTAATACTTTTATTATATTTTTTACGTCTTGTAGGGTCGGAAATCAACATGATATTTTGATGTATTTTTTCGTCCCATGCATTTTTGGTTTCAGGTGATAGAATTATTTTCCACTACGTCCCATGCTCATCTATATTATATAAAACCACATGGCTGACTGATTCACTCACTGACATAAATGTGGACCCACTTCCAAATGAGTTACAAACTTGATATTTGGCAAAAACACTCCTTTCACCTTGCAACCAACAGAAAAATTCCGAAAAGGTACATTTTTTAATTTTCAACCCTACAAGAGACAAAAATATAGGGGGAAGCTACTTATCTCCAGTAATATCTCTGAGTGTTATATTGTGCATGGCCTATGTTGTAGACAATAACACATTACATCTTTTTTGTCTCTTGCTATTTCATCATACGACGTTTAGTTACGGAGTTATTAATGATTTTGTACTTTTTGGCCGAAATTTTTCTCTGAGTGTGATATTGTACATGGCCTATGTTGTAGACAATAACACATTACATCTTTTTTGTATCTTGCTATTTAATCATACGACGTTTAATTAGGGAGTTATTAATGATTTTGTACTTTTTGGCCGAAATTTTTCTCTGAGTGTGATATTGTACATGGCCTATGTTGTAGACATTAACACATTACATCTTTTTTTTCTCTTGCTACTTCATCATACGACGTTTAGTTACGGAGTTATTAATGATTTTGTACTTTTTGGCCGAAATTTTTCTCTGAGTGTGATATTGTCCATGGCCTATGTTGTAGACAATAACACATTACATCTTTTTTGTCTCTTACTATTTCATCATACGACGTTTAGTTACGGAGTTATTAATGATTTTGTACTTTTTGGCCGACATTCTTCTCTGAGTGTGATATTGTACATGGCCTATGTTGTAGACAATAACACATTACATCTTTTTTGTCTCTTGCTATTTCATCATACGACGTTTAGTTACGGAGTTATTAATGATTTTGTACTTTTTGGACGAAATTTTTCTCTGAGTGTGATATTGTACATGGCCTATGTTGTAGACAATAACACATTACATCTTTTTTGTCTCTTGCTATTTCATCATACGACGTATAATTAGGGAGTTATTAATGATTTTGTACTTTTTGGCCGACATTCTTCTCTGAGTGTGATATTGTACATGGCCTATGTTGTAGACAATAACACATTACATCTTTTTTGTCTCTTGCTATTTCATCATACGACGTATAATTAGGGAGTTATAAATGATTTTGTACTTTTTGTCCGAAATTTTTCTATGTCCCACGAATAACTTAAAAATTGATTCGAATGAAATTTCAAAAAATAGGTTTTTTTAATACTTTTATTATATTTTTTACGTCTTGTAGGGTCGGAAATCAACATGATATTTTGATGTATTTTTTCGTCCCATGCATTTTTGGTTTCAGGTGATAGAATTATTTTCCACTACGTCCCATGCTCATCTAGATTATATAAAACCACATGGCTGACTGATTCACTCACTGACATAAATGTTTACCCACTTCCAAATGAGTTACAAACTTGATATTTGGCAAAAACACTCCTTTCACCTTGCAACCAACAGAAAAATTCCGAAAAGGTACATTTTTTTTAAATTTTCAACCCTACAAGAGACAAAAATATAGGGGGAAGCTACTTATCTCCAGTAATATCTCTGAGTGTGATATTGTGCATGGCCTATGTTGTAGACAATAACACATTACATCTTTTTTGTCTCTTGCTATTTCATCATACGACGTTTAGTTACGGAGTTATTAATGATTTTGTACTTTTTGGCCGAAATTTTTCTCTGAGTGTGATATTGTACATGGCCTATGTTGTAGACAATAACACATTACATCTTTTTTGTATCTTGCTATTTCATCATACGACGTTTAGTTACGGAGTTATTAATGATTTTGTACTTTTTGACCGAAATTTTTCTCTGAGTGTGATATTGTCCATGGCCTATGTTGTAGACAATAACACATTACTTCTTTTTTGTCTCTTGCTATTTCATCATACGACGTTTAGTTACGGAGTTATTAATGATTTTGTACTTTTTGGCCGACATTCTTCTCTGAGTGTGATATTGTACATGGCCTATGTTGTAGACAATAACACATTACATCTTTTTTGTCTCTTGCTATTTCATCATACGTCGTATAATTAGGGAGTTATTAATGATTTTGTACTTTTTGTCCGAAATTTTTCTATGTCCCACGAATAACTTAAAAATTGATTCGAATGAAATTTCAAAAAATAGGTTTTTTTAATACTTTTATTATATTTTTTTACGTCTTGTAGGGTCGGAAATCAACATGATATTTTGATGTATTTTTTCGTCCCATGAATTTTTGGTTTCAGGTGATAGAATTATTTTCCACTACGTCCCATGCTCATCTATATTATATAAAACCACATGGCTGACTGATTCACTCACTGACATAAATGTTTACCCACTTCCAAATGAGTTACAAACTTGATATTTGGCAAAAACACTCCTTTCACCTTGCAACCAACAGAAAAATTCCGAAAAGGTACATTTTTTAATTTTCAACCCTACAAGAGACAAAAATATAGGGGGAAGCTACTTATCTCCAGTAATATCTCTGAGTGTGATATTGTGCATGGCCTATGTTGTAGACAATAACACATTACATCTTTTTTGTCTCTTGCTATTTCATCATACGACGTTTAGTTACGGAGTTATTAATGATTTTGTACTTTTTGGCCAAAATTTTTCTCTGAGTGTGATATTGTCCATGGCCTATGTTGTAGACAATAACACATTACATCTTTTTTGTCTCTTGCTATTTCATCATACGACGTTTAGTTACGGAGTTATTAATGATTTTGTACTTTTTGGCCGACATTTTTCTCTAAGTGTGATATTGTACATGGCCTATGTTGTAGACAATAACACATTACATCTTTTTTGTCTCTTGCTATTTCATCATACTACGTTTAGTTACGGAGTTATTAAAGATTTTGTACTTTTTGGCCGACATTCTTCTCTGAGTGTGATATTGTACATGGCCTATGTTGTAGACAATAACACATTACATCTTTTTTGTCTCTTGCTATTTCATCATACGTCGTATAATTAGGGAGTTATTAATGATTTTGTACTTTTTGTCCGAAATTTTTCTATGTCCCACGAATAACTTAAAAATTGATTCGAATGAAATTTCAAAAAATAGGTTTTTTTAATACTTTTATTATATTTTTTACGTCTTGTAGGGTCGGAAATCAACATGATATTTTGATGTATTTTTTCGTCCCATGCATTTTTGGTTTCAGGTGATAGAATTATTTTCCACTACGTCCCATGCTCATCTATATTATATAAAACCACATGGCTGACTGATTCACTCACTGACATAAATGTTTACCCACTTCCAAATGAGTTACAAACTTGATATTTGGCAAAAACACTCCTTTCACCTTGCAACCAACAGAAAAATTCCGAAAAGGTACATTTTTTAATTTTCAACCCTACAAGAGACAAAAATATAGGGGGAAGCTACTTATCTCCAGTAATATCTCTGAGTGTGATATTGTGCATGGCCTATGTTGTAGACAATAACACATTACATCTTTTTTGTCTCTTGCTATTTCATCATACGACGTTTAGTTACGGAGTTATTAATGATTTTGTACTTTTTGGCCGAAATTTTTCTCTGAGTGTGATATTGTACATGGCCTATGTTGTAGACAATAACACATTACATCTTTTTTGTATCTTGCTATTTCATCATACGACGTTTAATTAGGGAGTTATTAATGATTTTGTACTTTTTGGCCGAAATTTTTCTCCGAGTGTGATATTGTACATGGCCTATGTTGTAGACAATAACACATTACATCTTTTTTGTCTTCTGCTATTTCATCATACGACATTTAGTTACGGAGTTATTAATGATTTTGTACTTTTTGGCCGAAATTTTTCTCTGAGTGTGATATTGTACATGGCCTATGTTGTAGACAATAACACATAACATCTTTTTTGTATCTTGCTATTTCATCATACGACGTTTAATTAGGGAGTTATTAATGATTTTGTACTTTTTGGCCGAAATTTTTCTCTGAGTGTGATATTGTACATCGCCTATGTTGTAGACAGTAACACATTACATCTTTTTTTCTTTTGCTATTTCATCATACGACGTTTAGTTACGGAGTTATTAATGATTTTGTACTTTTTGGCCGAAATTTTTCTGAGTGTGACATTGTCCATGGCCTATGTTGTAGACAATAACACATTACATCTTTTTTGTCTCTTGCTATTTCATCATACGACGTATAATTAGGGAGTTATTAATGATTTTGTACGTTTTGGCCGACATTCTTCTCTGAGTGTGATATTGTACATGGCCTATGTTGTAGACAATAACACATTACATCTTTTTTGTCTCTTGCTATTTCATCATACGACGTTTAGTTACGGAGTTATTAATGATTTTGTACTTTTTGGCCGAAATTTTTCTCTGAGTGTGATATTGTACATGGCCTATGTTGTAGACAATAACACATTACATCTTTTTTGTCTCTTGCTATTTCATCATACGACGTATAATTAGGGAGTTATTAATGATTTTGTACTTTTTGGCCGACATTCTTCTCTGAGTGTGATATTGTACATGGCCTATGTTGTAGACAATAACACATTACATCTCTTTTGTCTCTTGCTATTTCATCATACGACGTATAATTAGGGAGTTATTAATGATTTTGTACTTTTTGTCCGAAATTTTTCTATGTCCCACGAATAACTTAAAAATTGATTCGAATGAAATTTCAAAAAATAGGTTTTTTTAATACTTTTATTATATTTTTTTACGTCTTGTAGGGTCGGAAATCGACATGATATTTTGATGTATTTTTTCGTCCCATGAATTTTTGGTTTCAGGTGATAGAATTATTTTCCACTACGTCCCATGCTCATCTATATTATATAAAACCACATGGCTGACTGATTCACTCACTGACATAAATGTTTACCCACTTCCAAATGAGTTACAAACTTGATATTTGGCAAAAACACTCCTTTCACCTTGCAACCAACAGAAAAATTCCGAAAAGGTACATTTTTTAATTTTCAACCCTACAAGAGACAAAAATATAGGGGGAAGCTACTTATCTCCAGTAATATCTCTGAGTGTGATATTGTGCATGGCCTATGTTGTAGACAATAACACATTACATCTTTTTTGTCTCTTGCTATTTCATCATACGACGTTTAGTTACGGAGTTATTAATGATTTTGTACTTTTTGGCCGAAATTTTTCTCTGAGTGTGATATTGTACATGGCCTATGTTGTAGACAATAACACATTACATCTTTTTTGTATCTTGCTATTTAATCATACGACGTTTAATTAGGGAGTTATTAATGATTTTGTACTTTTTGGCCGAAATTTTTCTCTGAGTGTGATATTGTACATGGCCTATGTTGTAGACATTAACACATTACATCTTTTTTTTCTCTTGCTACTTCATCATACGACGTTTAGTTACGGAGTTATTAATGATTTTGTACTTTTTGGCCGAAATTTTTCTCTGAGTGTGATATTGTCCATGGCCTATGTTGTAGACAATAACACATTACATCTTTTTTGTCTCTTACTATTTCATCATACGACGTTTAGTTACGGAGTTATTAATGATTTTGTACTTTTTGGCCGACATTCTTCTCTGAGTGTGATATTGTACATGGCCTATGTTGTAGACAATAACACATTACATCTTTTTTGTCTCTTGCTATTTCATCATACGACGTTTAGTTACGGAGTTATTAATGATTTTGTACTTTTTGGCCGAAATTTTTCTCTGAGTGTGATATTGTACATGGCCTATGTTGTAGACAATAACACATTACATCTTTTTTGTCTCTTGCTATTTCATCATACGACGTATAATTAGGGAGTTATTCATGATTTTGTACTTTTTGGCCGACATTCTTCTCTGAGTGTGATATTGTACATGGCCTATGTTGTAGACAATAACACATTACATCTTTTTTGTCTCTTGCTATTTCATCATACGACGTATAATTAGGGAGTTATAAATGATTTTGTACTTTTTGTCCGAAATTTTTCTATGTCCCACGAATAACTTAAAAATTGATTCGAATGAAATTTCAAAAAATAGGTTTTTTTAATACTTTTATTATATTTTTTACGTCTTGTAGGGTCGGAAATCAACATGATATTTTGATGTATTTTTTCGTCCCATGCATTTTTGGTTTCAGGTGATAGAATTATTTTCCACTACGTCCCATGCTCATCTAGATTATATAAAACCACATGGCTGACTGATTCACTCACTGACATAAATGTTTACCCACTTCCAAATGAGTTACAAACTTGATATTTGGCAAAAACACTCCTTTCACCTTGCAACCAACAGAAAAATTCCGAAAAGGTACATTTTTTTTAAATTTTCAACCCTACAAGAGACAAAAATATAGGGGGAAGCTACTTATCTCCAGTAATATCTCTGAGTGTGATATTGTGCATGGCCTATGTTGTAGACAATAACACATTACATCTTTTTTGTCTCTTGCTATTTCATCATACGACGTTTAGTTACGGAGTTATTAATGATTTTGTACTTTTTGGCCGAAATTTTTCTCTGAGTGTGATATTGTACATGGCCTATGTTGTAGACAATAACACATTACATCTTTTTTGTATCTTGCTATTTCATCATACGACGTTTAATTAGGGAGTTATTAATGATTTTGTACTTTTTGGCCGAAATTTTTCTCTGAGTGTGATATTGTACATGGCCTATGTTGTAGACATTAACACATTACATCTTTTTTGTCTCTTGCTATTTCATCATACGACGTTTAGTTACGGAGTTATTAATGATTTTGTACTTTTTGACCGAAATTTTTCTCTGAGTGTGATATTGTCCATGGCCTATGTTGTAGACAATAACACATTACATCTTTTTTGTCTCTTGCTATTTCATCATACGACGTTTAGTTACGGAGTTATTAATGATTTTGTACTTTTTGGCCGACATTCTTCTCTGAGTGTGATATTGTACATGGCCTATGTTGTAGACAATAACACATTACATCTTTTTTGTCTCTTGCTATTTCATCATACGTCGTATAATTAGGGAGTTATTAATGATTTTGTACTTTTTGTCCGAAATTTTTCTATGTCCCACGAATAACTTAAAAATTGATTCGAATGAAATTTCAAAAAATAGGTTTTTTTAATACTTTTATTATATTTTTTTACGTCTTGTAGGGTCGGAAATCAACATGATATTTTGATGTATTTTTTCGTCCCATGAATTTTTGGTTTCAGGTGATAGAATTATTTTCCACTACGTCCCATGCTCATCTATATTATATAAAACCACATGGCTGACTGATTCACTCACTGACATAAATGTTTACCCACTTCCAAATGAGTTACAAACTTGATATTTGGCAAAAACACTCCTTTCACCTTGCAACCAACAGAAAAATTACGAAAAGGTACATTTTTTTTTAATTTTCAACCCTACAAGAGACAAAAATATAGGGGGAAGCTACTTATCTCCAGTAATATCTCTGAGTGTGATATTGTTCATGGCCTATGTTGTAGACAATAACACATTACATCTTTTTTGTCTCTTGCTATTTCATCATACGACGTTTAGTTACGGAGTTATTAATGATTTTGTACTTTTTGGCCGAAATTTTTCTCTGAGTGTGATATTGTCCATGGCCTATGTTGTAGACAATAACACATTACATCTTTTTTGTCTCTTGCTATTTCATCATACGACGTTTAGTTACGGAGTTATTAATGATTTTGTACTTTTTGGCCGACATTTTTCTCTAAGTGTGATATTGTACATGGCCTATGTTGTAGACAATAACACATTACATCTTTTTTGTCTCTTGCTATTTCATCATCCTACGTTTAGTTACGGAGTTATTAATGATTTTGTACTTTTTGGCCGACATTCTTCTCTGAGTGTGATATTGTACATGGCCTATGTTGTAGACAATAACACATTACATCTTTTTTGTCTGTTGCTATTTCGTCATACGTCGTATAATTAGGGAGTTATTAATGATTTTGTACTTTTTGTCCGAAATTTTTCTATGTCCCACGAATAACTTAAAAATTGATTCGAATGAAATTTCAAAAAATAGTTTTTTTTAATACTTTTATTATATTTTTTACGTCTTGTAGGGTCGGAAATCAACATGATATTTTGATGTATTTTTTCGTCCCATGCATTTTTGGTTTCAGGTGATAGAATTATTTTCCACTACGTCCCATGCTCATCTATATTATATAAAACCACATGGCTGACTGATTCACTCACTGACATAAATATTGACCCACTTCCAAATGAGTTACAAACTTGATATTTGGCAAAAACACTCCTTTCACCTTGCAACCAAGAGAAAAATTCCGAAAAGGTACATTTTTTAATTTTCAACACTACAAGAGACAAAAATATAGGGGGAAGCTACTTATCTCCAGTAATATCTCTGAGTGTGATATTGTGCATGGCCTATGTTGTAGACAATAACACATTACATCTTTTTTGTCTCTTGCTATTTCATCATACGACGTTTAGTTACGGAGTTATTAATGATTTTGTACTTTTTGGCCGAAATTTTTCTCTGAGTGTGATATTGTACATGGCCTATGTTGTAGACAATAACACATTACATCTTTTTTGTCTCTTGCTATTTCATCATACGACGTATAATTAGGGAGTTATTAATGATTTTGTACTTTTTGGCCGACATTCTTCTCTGAGTGTGATATTGTACATGGCCTATGTTGTAGACAATAACACATTACATCTCTTTTGTCTCTTGCTATTTCATCATACGACGTATAATTAGGGAGTTATTAATGATTTTGTACTTTTTGTCCGAAATTTTTCTATGTCCCACGAATAACTTAAAAATTGATTCGAATGAAATTTCAAAAAATAGGTTTTTTTAATACTTTTATAATATTTTTTTACGTCTTGTAGGGTCGGAAATCGACATGATATTTTGATGTATTTTTTCGTCCCATGAATTTTTGGTTTCAGGTGATAGAATTATTTTCCACTACGTCCCATGCTCATCTATATTATATAAAACCACATGGCTGACTGATTCACTCACTGACATAAATGTTTACCCACTTCCAAATGAGTTACAAACTTGATATTTGGCAAAAACACTCCTTTCACCTTGCAACCAACAGAAAAATTCCGAAAAGGTACATTTTTTAATTTTCAACCCTACAAGAGACAAAAATATAGGGGGAAGCTACTTATCTCCAGTAATATCTCTGAGTGTGATATTGTGCATGGCCTATGTTGTAGACAATAACACATTACATCTTTTTTGTCTCTTGCTATTTCATCATACGACGTTTAGTTACGGAGTTATTAATGATTTTGTACTTTTTGGCCAAAATTTTTCTCTGAGTGTGATATTGTCCATGGCCTATGTTGTAGACAATAACACATTACATCTTTTTTGTCTCTTGCTATTTCATCATACGACGTTTAGTTACGGAGTTATTAATGATTTTGTACTTTTTGGCCGACATTTTTCTCTAAGTGTGATATTGTACATGGCCTATGTTGTAGACAATAACACATTACATCTTTTTTGTCTCTTGCTATTTCATCATACTACGTTTAGTTACGGAGTTATTAAAGATTTTGTACTTTTTGGCCGACATTCTTCTCTGAGTGTGATATTGTACATGGCCTATGTTGTAGACAATAACACATTACATCTTTTTTGTCTCTTGCTATTTCATCATACGTCGTATAATTAGGGAGTTATTAATGATTTTGTACTTTTTGTCCGAAATTTTTCTGTCCCACGAATAACTTAAAAATTGATTCGAATGAAATTTCAAAAAATAGGTTTTTTTAATACTTTTATTATATTTTTTACGTCTTGTAGGGTCGGAAATCAACATGATATTTTGATGTATTTTTTCGTCCCATGCATTTTTGGTTTCAGGTGATAGAATTATTTTCCACTACGTCCCATGCTCATCTATATTATATAAAACCACATGGCTGACTGATTCACTCACTGACATAAATGTTTACCCACTTCCAAATGAGTTACAAACTTGATATTTGGCAAAAACACTCCTTTCACCTTGCAACCAACAGAAAAATTCCGAAAAGGTACATTTTTTAATTTTCAACCCTACAAGAGACAAAAATATAGGGGGAAGCTACTTATCTCCAGTAATATCTCTGAGTGTGATATTGTGCATGGCCTATGTTGTAGACAATAACACATTACATCTTTTTTGTCTCTTGCTATTTCATCATACGACGTTTAGTTACGGAGTTATTAATGATTTTGTACTTTTTGGCCGAAATTTTTCTCTGAGTGTGATATTGTACATGGCCTATGTTGTAGACAATAACACATTACATCTTTTTTGTATCTTGCTATTTCATCATACGACGTTTAATTAGGGAGTTATTAATGATTTTGTACTTTTTGGCCGAAATTTTTCTCCGAGTGTGATATTGTACATGGCCTATGTTGTAGACAATAACACATTACATCTTTTTTGTCTTCTGCTATTTCATCATACGACATTTAGTTACGGAGTTATTAATGATTTTGTACTTTTTGGCCGAAATTTTTCTCTGAGTGTGATATTGTACATGGCCTATGTTGTAGACAATAACACATAACATCTTTTTTGTATCTTGCTATTTCATCATACGACGTTTAATTAGGGAGTTATTAATGATTTTGTACTTTTTGGCCGAAATTTTTCTCTGAGTGTGATATTGTACATCGCCTATGTTGTAGACAGTAACACATTACATCTTTTTTTCTTTTGCTATTTCATCATACGACGTTTAGTTACGGAGTTATTAATGATTTTGTACTTTTTGGCCGAAATTTTTCTGAGTGTGACATTGTCCATGGCCTATGTTGTAGACAATAACACATTACATCTTTTTTGTCTCTTGCTATTTCATCATACGACGTATAATTAGGGAGTTATTAATGATTTTGTACGTTTTGGCCGACATTCTTCTCTGAGTGTGATATTGTACATGGCCTATGTTGTAGACAATAACACATTACATCTTTTTTGTCTCTTGCTATTTCATCATACGACGTTTAGTTACGGAGTTATTAATGATTTTGTACTTTTTGGCCGAAATTTTTCTCTGAGTGTGATATTGTACATGGCCTATGTTGTAGACAATAACACATTACATCTTTTTTGTCTCTTGCTATTTCATCATACGACGTATAATTAGGGAGTTATTAATGATTTTGTACTTTTTGGCCGACATTCTTCTCTGAGTGTGATATTGTACATGGCCTATGTTGTAGACAATAACACATTACATCTCTTTTGTCTCTTGCTATTTCATCATACGACGTATAATTAGGGAGTTATTAATGATTTTGTACTTTTTGTCCGAAATTTTTCTATGTCCCACGAATAACTTAAAAATTGATTCGAATGAAATTTCAAAAAATAGGTTTTTTTAATACTTTTATTATATTTTTTTACGTCTTGTAGGGTCGGAAATCGACATGATATTTTGATGTATTTTTTCGTCCCATGAATTTTTGGTTTCAGGTGATAGAATTATTTTCCACTACGTCCCATGCTCATCTATATTATATAAAACCACATGGCTGACTGATTCACTCACTGACATAAATGTTTACCCACTTCCAAATGAGTTACAAACTTGATATTTGGCAAAAACACTCCTTTCACCTTGCAACCAACAGAAAAATTCCGAAAAGGTACATTTTTTAATTTTCAACCCTACAAGAGACAAAAATATAGGGGGAAGCTACTTATCTCCAGTAATATCTCTGAGTGTGATATTGTGCATGGCCTATGTTGTAGACAATAACACATTACATCTTTTTTGTCTCTTGCTATTTCATCATACGACGTTTAGTTACGGAGTTATTAATGATTTTGTACTTTTTGGCCAAAATTTTTCTCTGAGTGTGATATTGTCCATGGCCTATGTTGTAGACAATAACACATTACATCTTTTTTGTATCTTGCTATTTAATCATACGACGTTTAATTAGGGAGTTATTAATGATTTTGTACTTTTTGGCCGAAATTTTTCTCTGAGTGTGATATTGTACATGGCCTATGTTGTAGACATTAACACATTACATCTTTTTTTTCTCTTGCTACTTCATCATACGACGTTTAGTTACGGAGTTATTAATGATTTTGTACTTTTTGGCCGAAATTTTTCTCTGAGTGTGATATTGTCCATGGCCTATGTTGTAGACAATAACACATTACATCTTTTTTGTCTCTTACTATTTCATCATACGACGTTTAGTTACGGAGTTATTAATGATTTTGTACTTTTTGGCCGACATTCTTCTCTGAGTGTGATATTGTACATGCCCTATGTTGTAGACAATAACACATTACATCTTTTTTGTCTCTTGCTATTTCATCATACGACGTTTAGTTACGGAGTTATTAATGATTTTGTACTTTTTGGCCGAAATTTTTCTCTGAGTGTGATATTGTACATGGCCTATGTTGTAGACAATAACACATTACATCTTTTTTGTCTCTTGCTATTTCATCATACGACGTATAATTAGGGAGTTATTCATGATTTTGTACTTTTTGGCCGACATTCTTCTCTGAGTGTGATATTGTACATGGCCTATGTTGTAGACAATAACACATTACATCTTTTTTGTCTCTTGCTATTTCATCATACGACGTATAATTAGGGAGTTATAAATGATTTTGTACTTTTTGTCCGAAATTTTTCTATGTCCCACGAATAACTTAAAAATTGATTCGAATGAAATTTCAAAAAATAGGTTTTTTTAATACTTTTATTATATTTTTTACGTCTTGTAGGGTCGGAAATCAACATGATATTTTGATGTATTTTTTCGTCCCATGCATTTTTGGTTTCAGGTGATAGAATTATTTTCCACTACGTCCCATGCTCATCTAGATTATATAAAACCACATGGCTGACTGATTCACTCACTGACATAAATGTTTACCCACTTCCAAATGAGTTACAAACTTGATATTTGGCAAAAACACTCCTTTCACCTTGCAACCAACAGAAAAATTCCGAAAAGGTACATTTTTTTTAAATTTTCAACCCTACAAGAGACAAAAATATAGGGGGAAGCTACTTATCTCCAGTAATATCTCTGAGTGTGATATTGTGCATGGCCTATGTTGTAGACAATAACACATTACATCTTTTTTGTCTCTTGCTATTTCATCATACGACGTTTAGTTACGGAGTTATTAATGATTTTGTACTTTTTGGCCGAAATTTTTCTCTGAGTGTGATATTGTACATGGCCTATGTTGTAGACAATAACACATTACATCTTTTTTGTATCTTGCTATTTCATCATACGACGTTTAATTAGGGAGTTATTAATGATTTTGTACTTTTTGGCCGAAATTTTTCTCTGAGTGTGATATTGTACATGGCCTATGTTGTAGACATTAACACATTACATCTTTTTTGTCTCTTGCTATTTCATCATACGACGTTTAGTTACGGAGTTATTAATGATTTTGTACTTTTTGACCGAAATTTTTCTCTGAGTGTGATATTGTCCATGGCCTATGTTGTAGACAATAACACATTACATCTTTTTTGTCTCTTGCTATTTCATCATACGACGTTTAGTTACGGAGTTATTAATGATTTTGTACTTTTTGGCCGACATTCTTCTCTGAGTGTGATATTGTACATGGCCTATGTTGTAGACAATAACACATTACATCTTTTTTGTCTCTTGCTATTTCATCATACGTCGTATAATTAGGGAGTTATTAATGATTTTGTACTTTTTTTCCGAAATTTTTCTATGTCCCACGAATAACTTAAAAATTGATTCGAATGAAATTTCAAAAAATAGGTTTTTTTAATACTTTTATTATATTTTTTTACGTCTTGTAGGGTCGGAAATCAACATGATATTTTGATGTATTTTTTCGTCCCATGAATTTTTGGTTTCAGGTGATAGAATTATTTTCCACTACGTCCCATGCTCATCTATATTATATAAAACCACATGGCTGACTGATTCACTCACTGACATAAATGTTTACCCACTTCCAAATGAGTTACAAACTTGATATTTGGCAAAAACACTCCTTTCACCTTGCAACCAACAGAAAAATTACGAAAAGGTACATTTTTTTTTAATTTTCAACCCTACAAGAGACAAAAATATAGGGGGAAGCTACTTATCTCCAGTAATATCTCTGAGTGTGATATTGTGCATGGCCTATGTTGTAGACAATAACACATTACATCTTTTTTGTCTCTTGCTATTTCATCATACGACGTTTAGTTACGGAGTTATTAATGATTTTGTACTTTTTGGCCGAAATTTTTCTCTGAGTGTGATATTGTCCATGGCCTATGTTGTAGACAATAACACATTACATCTTTTTTGTCTCTTGCTATTTCATCATACGACGTTTAGTTACGGAGTTATTAATGATTTTGTACTTTTTGGCCGACATTTTTCTCTAAGTGTGATATTGTACATGGCCTATGTTGTAGACAATAACACATTACATCTTTTTTGTCTCTTGCTATTTCATCATCCTACGTTTAGTTACGGAGTTATTAATGATTTTGTACTTTTTGGCCGACATTCTTCTCTGAGTGTGATATTGTACATGGCCTATGTTGTAGACAATAACACATTACATCTTTTTTGTCTGTTGCTATTTCGTCATACGTCGTATAATTAGGGAGTTATTAATGATTTTGTACTTTTTGTCCGAAATTTTTCTATGTCCCACGAATAACTTAAAAATTGATTCGAATGAAATTTCAAAAAATAGTTTTTTTTAATACTTTTATTATATTTTTTACGTCTTGTAGGGTCGGAAATCAACATGATATTTTGATGTATTTTTTCGTCCCATGCATTTTTGGTTTCAGGTGATAGAATTATTTTCCACTACGTCCCATGCTCATCTATATTATATAAAACCACATGGCTGACTGATTCACTCACTGACATAAATATTGACCCACTTCCAAATGAGTTACAAACTTGATATTTGGCAAAAACACTCCTTTCACCTTGCAACCAAGAGAAAAATTCCGAAAAGGTACATTTTTTAATTTTCAACACTACAAGAGACAAAAATATAGGGGGAAGCTACTTATCTCCAGTAATATCTCTGAGTGTGATATTGTGCATGGCCTATGTTGTAGACAATAACACATTACATCTTTTTTGTCTCTTGCTATTTCATCATACGACGTTTAGTTACGGAGTTATTAATGATTTTGTACTTTTTGGCCGAAATTTTTCTCTGAGTGTGATATTGTACATGGCCTATGTTGTAGACAATAACACATTACATCTTTTTTGTCTCTTGCTATTTCATCATACGACGTATAATTAGGGAGTTATTAATGATTTTGTACTTTTTGGCCGACATTCTTCTCTGAGTGTGATATTGTACATGGCCTATGTTGTAGACAATAACACATTACATCTCTTTTGTCTCTTGCTATTTCATCATACGACGTATAATTAGGGAGTTATTAATGATTTTGTACTTTTTGTCCGAAATTTTTCTATGTCCCACGAATAACTTAAAAATTGATTCGAATGAAATTTCAAAAAATAGGTTTTTTTAATACTTTTATAATATTTTTTTACGTCTTGTAGGGTCGGAAATCGACATGATATTTTGATGTATTTTTTCGTCCCATGAATTTTTGGTTTCAGGTGATAGAATTATTTTCCACTACGTCCCATGCTCATCTATATTATATAAAACCACATGGCTGACTGATTCACTCACTGACATAAATGTTTACCCACTTCCAAATGAGTTACAAACTTGATATTTGGCAAAAACACTCCTTTCACCTTGCAACCAACAGAAAAATTCCGAAAAGGTACATTTTTTAATTTTCAACCCTACAAGAGACAAAAATATAGGGGGAAGCTACTTATCTCCAGTAATATCTCTGAGTGTGATATTGTGCATGGCCTATGTTGTAGACAATAACACATTACATCTTTTTTGTCTCTTGCTATTTCATCATACGACGTTTAGTTACGGAGTTATTAATGATTTTGTACTTTTTGGCCAAAATTTTTCTCTGAGTGTGATATTGTCCATGGCCTATGTTGTAGACAATAACACATTACATCTTTTTTGTCTCTTGCTATTTCATCATACGACGTTTAGTTACGGAGTTATTAATGATTTTGTACTTTTTGGCCGACATTTTTCTCTAAGTGTGATATTGTACATGGCCTATGTTGTAGACAATAACACATTACATCTTTTTTGTCTCTTGCTATTTCATCATACTACGTTTAGTTACGGAGTTATTAAAGATTTTGTACTTTTTGGCCGACATTCTTCTCTGAGTGTGATATTGTACATGGCCTATGTTGTAGACAATAACACATTACATCTTTTTTGTCTCTTGCTATTTCATCATACGTCGTATAATTAGGGAGTTATTAATGATTTTGTACTTTTTGTCCGAAATTTTTCTGTCCCACGAATAACTTAAAAATTGATTCGAATGAAATTTCAAAAAATAGGTTTTTTTAATACTTTTATTATATTTTTTACGTCTTGTAGGGTCGGAAATCAACATGATATTTTGATGTATTTTTTCGTCCCATGCATTTTTGGTTTCAGGTGATAGAATTATTTTCCACTACGTCCCATGCTCATCTATATTATATAAAACCACATGGCTGACTGATTCACTCACTGACATAAATGTTTACCCACTTCCAAATGAGTTACAAACTTGATATTTGGCAAAAACACTCCTTTCACCTTGCAACCAACAGAAAAATTCCGAAAAGGTACATTTTTTAATTTTCAACCCTACAAGAGACAAAAATATAGGGGGAAGCTACTTATCTCCAGTAATATCTCTGAGTGTGATATTGTGCATGGCCTATGTTGTAGACAATAACACATTACATCTTTTTTGTCTCTTGCTATTTCATCATACGACGTTTAGTTACGGAGTTATTAATGATTTTGTACTTTTTGGCCGAAATTTTTCTCTGAGTGTGATATTGTACATGGCCTATGTTGTAGACAATAACACATTACATCTTTTTTGTATCTTGCTATTTCATCATACGACGTTTAATTAGGGAGTTATTAATGATTTTGTACTTTTTGGCCGAAATTTTTCTCCGAGTGTGATATTGTACATGGCCTATGTTGTAGACAATAACACATTACATCTTTTTTGTCTTCTGCTATTTCATCATACGACATTTAGTTACGGAGTTATTAATGATTTTGTACTTTTTGGCCGAAATTTTTCTCTGAGTGTGATATTGTACATGGCCTATGTTGTAGACAATAACACATAACATCTTTTTTGTATCTTGCTATTTCATCATACGACGTTTAATTAGGGAGTTATTAATGATTTTGTACTTTTTGGCCGAAATTTTTCTCTGAGTGTGATATTGTACATCGCCTATGTTGTAGACAGTAACACATTACATCTTTTTTTCTTTTGCTATTTCATCATACGACGTTTAGTTACGGAGTTATTAATGATTTTGTACTTTTTGGCCGAAATTTTTCTGAGTGTGACATTGTCCATGGCCTATGTTGTAGACAATAACACATTACATCTTTTTTGTCTCTTGCTATTTCATCATACGACGTATAATTAGGGAGTTATTAATGATTTTGTACGTTTTGGCCGACATTCTTCTCTGAGTGTGATATTGTACATGGCCTATGTTGTAGACAATAACACATTACATCTTTTTTGTCTCTTGCTATTTCATCATACGACGTTTAGTTACGGAGTTATTAATGATTTTGTACTTTTTGGCCGAAATTTTTCTCTGAGTGTGATATTGTACATGGCCTATGTTGTAGACAATAACACATTACATCTTTTTTGTCTCTTGCTATTTCATCATACGACGTATAATTAGGGAGTTATTAATGATTTTGTACTTTTTGGCCGACATTCTTCTCTGAGTGTGATATTGTACATGGCCTATGTTGTAGACAATAACACATTACATCTCTTTTGTCTCTTGCTATTTCATCATACGACGTATAATTAGGGAGTTATTAATGATTTTGTACTTTTTGTCCGAAATTTTTCTATGTCCCACGAATAACTTAAAAATTGATTCGAATGAAATTTCAAAAAATAGGTTTTTTTAATACTTTTATTATATTTTTTTACGTCTTGTAGGGTCGGAAATCGACATGATATTTTGATGTATTTTTTCGTCCCATGAATTTTTGGTTTCAGGTGATAGAATTATTTTCCACTACGTCCCATGCTCATCTATATTATATAAAACCACATGGCTGACTGATTCACTCACTGACATAAATGTTTACCCACTTCCAAATGAGTTACAAACTTGATATTTGGCAAAAACACTCCTTTCACCTTGCAACCAACAGAAAAATTCCGAAAAGGTACATTTTTTAATTTTCAACCCTACAAGAGACAAAAATATAGGGGGAAGCTACTTATCTCCAGTAATATCTCTGAGTGTGATATTGTGCATGGCCTATGTTGTAGACAATAACACATTACATCTTTTTTGTCTCTTGCTATTTCATCATACGACGTTTAGTTACGGAGTTATTAATGATTTTGTACTTTTTGGCCAAAATTTTTCTCTGAGTGTGATATTGTCCATGGCCTATGTTGTAGACAATAACACATTACATCTTTTTTGTATCTTGCTATTTAATCATACGACGTTTAATTAGGGAGTTATTAATGATTTTGTACTTTTTGGCCGAAATTTTTCTCTGAGTGTGATATTGTACATGGCCTATGTTGTAGACATTAACACATTACATCTTTTTTTTCTCTTGCTACTTCATCATACGACGTTTAGTTACGGAGTTATTAATGATTTTGTACTTTTTGGCCGAAATTTTTCTCTGAGTGTGATATTGTCCATGGCCTATGTTGTAGACAATAACACATTACATCTTTTTTGTCTCTTACTATTTCATCATACGACGTTTAGTTACGGAGTTATTAATGATTTTGTACTTTTTGGCCGACATTCTTCTCTGAGTGTGATATTGTACATGCCCTATGTTGTAGACAATAACACATTACATCTTTTTTGTCTCTTGCTATTTCATCATACGACGTTTAGTTACGGAGTTATTAATGATTTTGTACTTTTTGGCCGAAATTTTTCTCTGAGTGTGATATTGTACATGGCCTATGTTGTAGACAATAACACATTACATCTTTTTTGTCTCTTGCTATTTCATCATACGACGTATAATTAGGGAGTTATTCATGATTTTGTACTTTTTGGCCGACATTCTTCTCTGAGTGTGATATTGTACATGGCCTATGTTGTAGACAATAACACATTACATCTTTTTTGTCTCTTGCTATTTCATCATACGACGTATAATTAGGGAGTTATAAATGATTTTGTACTTTTTGTCCGAAATTTTTCTATGTCCCACGAATAACTTAAAAATTGATTCGAATGAAATTTCAAAAAATAGGTTTTTTTAATACTTTTATTATATTTTTTACGTCTTGTAGGGTCGGAAATCAACATGATATTTTGATGTATTTTTTCGTCCCATGCATTTTTGGTTTCAGGTGATAGAATTATTTTCCACTACGTCCCATGCTCATCTAGATTATATAAAACCACATGGCTGACTGATTCACTCACTGACATAAATGTTTACCCACTTCCAAATGAGTTACAAACTTGATATTTGGCAAAAACACTCCTTTCACCTTGCAACCAACAGAAAAATTCCGAAAAGGTACATTTTTTTTAAATTTTCAACCCTACAAGAGACAAAAATATAGGGGGAAGCTACTTATCTCCAGTAATATCTCTGAGTGTGATATTGTGCATGGCCTATGTTGTAGACAATAACACATTACATCTTTTTTGTCTCTTGCTATTTCATCATACGACGTTTAGTTACGGAGTTATTAATGATTTTGTACTTTTTGGCCGAAATTTTTCTCTGAGTGTGATATTGTACATGGCCTATGTTGTAGACAATAACACATTACATCTTTTTTGTATCTTGCTATTTCATCATACGACGTTTAATTAGGGAGTTATTAATGATTTTGTACTTTTTGGCCGAAATTTTTCTCTGAGTGTGATATTGTACATGGCCTATGTTGTAGACATTAACACATTACATCTTTTTTGTCTCTTGCTATTTCATCATACGACGTTTAGTTACGGAGTTATTAATGATTTTGTACTTTTTGACCGAAATTTTTCTCTGAGTGTGATATTGTCCATGGCCTATGTTGTAGACAATAACACATTACATCTTTTTTGTCTCTTGCTATTTCATCATACGACGTTTAGTTACGGAGTTATTAATGATTTTGTACTTTTTGGCCGACATTCTTCTCTGAGTGTGATATTGTACATGGCCTATGTTGTAGACAATAACACATTACATCTTTTTTGTCTCTTGCTATTTCATCATACGTCGTATAATTAGGGAGTTATTAATGATTTTGTACTTTTTTTCCGAAATTTTTCTATGTCCCACGAATAACTTAAAAATTGATTCGAATGAAATTTCAAAAAATAGGTTTTTTTAATACTTTTATTATATTTTTTTACGTCTTGTAGGGTCGGAAATCAACATGATATTTTGATGTATTTTTTCGTCCCATGAATTTTTGGTTTCAGGTGATAGAATTATTTTCCACTACGTCCCATGCTCATCTATATTATATAAAACCACATGGCTGACTGATTCACTCACTGACATAAATGTTTACCCACTTCCAAATGAGTTACAAACTTGATATTTGGCAAAAACACTCCTTTCACCTTGCAACCAACAGAAAAATTACGAAAAGGTACATTTTTTTTTAATTTTCAACCCTACAAGAGACAAAAATATAGGGGGAAGCTACTTATCTCCAGTAATATCTCTGAGTGTGATATTGTGCATGGCCTATGTTGTAGACAATAACACATTACATCTTTTTTGTCTCTTGCTATTTCATCATACGACGTTTAGTTACGGAGTTATTAATGATTTTGTACTTTTTGGCCGAAATTTTTCTCTGAGTGTGATATTGTCCATGGCCTATGTTGTAGACAATAACACATTACATCTTTTTTGTCTCTTGCTATTTCATCATACGACGTTTAGTTACGGAGTTATTAATGATTTTGTACTTTTTGGCCGACATTTTTCTCTAAGTGTGATATTGTACATGGCCTATGTTGTAGACAATAACACATTACATCTTTTTTGTCTCTTGCTATTTCATCATCCTACGTTTAGTTACGGAGTTATTAATGATTTTGTACTTTTTGGCCGACATTCTTCTCTGAGTGTGATATTGTACATGGCCTATGTTGTAGACAATAACACATTACATCTTTTTTGTCTGTTGCTATTTCGTCATACGTCGTATAATTAGGGAGTTATTAATGATTTTGTACTTTTTGTCCGAAATTTTTCTATGTCCCACGAATAACTTAAAAATTGATTCGAATGAAATTTCAAAAAATAGTTTTTTTTAATACTTTTATTATATTTTTTACGTCTTGTAGGGTCGGAAATCAACATGATATTTTGATGTATTTTTTCGTCCCATGCATTTTTGGTTTCAGGTGATAGAATTATTTTCCACTACGTCCCATGCTCATCTATATTATATAAAACCACATGGCTGACTGATTCACTCACTGACATAAATATTGACCCACTTCCAAATGAGTTACAAACTTGATATTTGGCAAAAACACTCCTTTCACCTTGCAACCAAGAGAAAAATTCCGAAAAGGTACATTTTTTAATTTTCAACACTACAAGAGACAAAAATATAGGGGGAAGCTACTTATCTCCAGTAATATCTCTGAGTGTGATATTGTGCATGGCCTATGTTGTAGACAATAACACATTACATCTTTTTTGTCTCTTGCTATTTCATCATACGACGTTTAGTTACGGAGTTATTAATGATTTTGTACTTTTTGGCCGAAATTTTTCTCTGAGTGTGATATTGTACATGGCCTATGTTGTAGACAATAACACATTACATCTTTTTTGTCTCTTGCTATTTCATCATACGACGTATAATTAGGGAGTTATTAATGATTTTGTACTTTTTGGCCGACATTCTTCTCTGAGTGTGATATTGTACATGGCCTATGTTGTAGACAATAACACATTACATCTCTTTTGTCTCTTGCTATTTCATCATACGACGTATAATTAGGGAGTTATTAATGATTTTGTACTTTTTGTCCGAAATTTTTCTATGTCCCACGAATAACTTAAAAATTGATTCGAATGAAATTTCAAAAAATAGGTTTTTTTAATACTTTTATAATATTTTTTTACGTCTTGTAGGGTCGGAAATCGACATGATATTTTGATGTATTTTTTCGTCCCATGAATTTTTGGTTTCAGGTGATAGAATTATTTTCCACTACGTCCCATGCTCATCTATATTATATAAAACCACATGGCTGACTGATTCACTCACTGACATAAATGTTTACCCACTTCCAAATGAGTTACAAACTTGATATTTGGCAAAAACACTCCTTTCACCTTGCAACCAACAGAAAAATTCCGAAAAGGTACATTTTTTAATTTTCAACCCTACAAGAGACAAAAATATAGGGGGAAGCTACTTATCTCCAGTAATATCTCTGAGTGTGATATTGTGCATGGCCTATGTTGTAGACAATAACACATTACATCTTTTTTGTCTCTTGCTATTTCATCATACGACGTTTAGTTACGGAGTTATTAATGATTTTGTACTTTTTGGCCGAAATTTTTCTCTGAGTGTGATATTGTACATGGCCTATGTTGTAGACAATAACACATTACATCTTTTTTGTATCTTGCTATTTCATCATACGACGTTTAATTAGGGAGTTATTAATGATTTTGTACTTTTTGGCCGAAATTTTTCTCTGAGTGTGATATTGTACATGGCCTATGTTGTAGACATTAACACATTACATCTTTTTTGTCTCTTGCTATTTCATCATACGACGTTTAGTTACGGAGTTATTAATGATTTTGTACTTTTTGGCCGAAATTTTTCTCTGAGTGTGATATTGTCCATGGCCTATGTTGTAGACAATAACACATTACATCTTTTTTGTCTCTTGCTATTTCATCATACGACGTTTAGTTACGGAGTTATTAATGATTTTGTACTTTTTGGCCGACATTCTTCTCTGAGTGTGATATTGTACATGGCCTATGTTGTAGACAATAACACATTACATCTTTTTTGTCTCTTGCTATTTCATCATACGACGTATAATTAGGGAGTTATTAATGATTTTGTACTTTTTGACCGAAATTTTTCTCTGAGTGTGATATTGTCCATGGCCTATGTTGTAGACAATAACACATTACATCTTTTTTGTCTCTTGCTATTTCATCATACGACGTTTAGTTACGGAGTTATTAATGATTTTGTACTTTTTGGCCGACATTCTTCTCTGGGTGTGATATTGTACATGGCCTATGTTGTAGACAATAACACATTACATCTTTTTTGTCTCTTGCTATTTCATCATACGACGTTTAGTTACGGAGTTATTAATGATTTTGTACTTTTTGGCCGAAATTTTTCTCTGAGTGTGATATTGTCCATGGCCTATGTTGTAGACAATAACACATTACATCTTTTTTGTCTCTTGCTATTTCATCATACGACGTTTAGTTACGGAGTTATTAATGATTTTGTACTTTTTGGCCGACATTTTTCTCTAAGTGTGATATTGTACATGGCCTATGTTGTAGACAATAACACATTACATCTTTTTTGTCTCTTGCTATTTCATCATCCTACGTTTAGTTACGGAGTTATTAATGATTTTGTACTTTTTGGCCGACATTCTTCTCTGAGTGTGATATTGTACATGGCCTATGTTGTAGACAATAACACATTACATCTTTTTTGTCTGTTGCTATTTCGTCATACGTCGTATAATTAGGGAGTTATTAATGATTTTGTACTTTTTGTCCGAAATTTTTCTATGTCCCACGAATAACTTAAAAATTGATTCGAATGAAATTTCAAAAAATAGTTTTTTTTAATACTTTTATTATATTTTTTACGTCTTGTAGGGTCGGAAATCAACATGATATTTTGATGTATTTTTTCGTCCCATGCATTTTTGGTTTCAGGTGATAGAATTATTTTCCACTACGTCCCATGCTCATCTATATTATATAAAACCACATGGCTGACTGATTCACTCACTGACATAAATATTGACCCACTTCCAAATGAGTTACAAACTTGATATTTGGCAAAAACACTCCTTTCACCTTGCAACCAAGAGAAAAATTCCGAAAAGGTACATTTTTTAATTTTCAACACTACAAGAGACAAAAATATAGGGGGAAGCTACTTATCTCCAGTAATATCTCTGAGTGTGATATTGTGCATGGCCTATGTTGTAGACAATAACACATTACATCTTTTTTGTCTCTTGCTATTTCATCATACGACGTTTAGTTACGGAGTTATTAATGATTTTGTACTTTTTGGCCGAAATTTTTCTCTGAGTGTGATATTGTACATGGCCTATGTTGTAGACAATAACACATTACATCTTTTTTGTCTCTTGCTATTTCATCATACGACGTATAATTAGGGAGTTATTAATGATTTTGTACTTTTTGGCCGACATTCTTCTCTGAGTGTGATATTGTACATGGCCTATGTTGTAGACAATAACACATTACATCTCTTTTGTCTCTTGCTATTTCATCATACGACGTATAATTAGGGAGTTATTAATGATTTTGTACTTTTTGTCCGAAATTTTTCTATGTCCCACGAATAACTTAAAAATTGATTCGAATGAAATTTCAAAAAATAGGTTTTTTTAATACTTTTATAATATTTTTTTACGTCTTGTAGGGTCGGAAATCGACATGATATTTTGATGTATTTTTTCGTCCCATGAATTTTTGGTTTCAGGTGATAGAATTATTTTCCACTACGTCCCATGCTCATCTATATTATATAAAACCACATGGCTGACTGATTCACTCACTGACATAAATGTTTACCCACTTCCAAATGAGTTACAAACTTGATATTTGGCAAAAACACTCCTTTCACCTTGCAACCAACAGAAAAATTCCGAAAAGGTACATTTTTTAATTTTCAACCCTACAAGAGACAAAAATATAGGGGGAAGCTACTTATCTCCAGTAATATCTCTGAGTGTGATATTGTGCATGGCCTATGTTGTAGACAATAACACATTACATCTTTTTTGTCTCTTGCTATTTCATCATACGACGTTTAGTTACGGAGTTATTAATGATTTTGTACTTTTTGGCCGAAATTTTTCTCTGAGTGTGATATTGTACATGGCCTATGTTGTAGACAATAACACATTACATCTTTTTTGTATCTTGCTATTTCATCATACGACGTTTAATTAGGGAGTTATTAATGATTTTGTACTTTTTGGCCGAAATTTTTCTCTGAGTGTGATATTGTACATGGCCTATGTTGTAGACATTAACACATTACATCTTTTTTGTCTCTTGCTATTTCATCATACGACGTTTAGTTACGGAGTTATTAATGATTTTGTACTTTTTGGCCGAAATTTTTCTCTGAGTGTGATATTGTCCATGGCCTATGTTGTAGACAATAACACATTACATCTTTTTTGTCTCTTGCTATTTCATCATACGACGTTTAGTTACGGAGTTATTAATGATTTTGTACTTTTTGGCCGACATTCTTCTCTGAGTGTGATATTGTACATGGCCTATGTTGTAGACAATAACACATTACATCTTTTTTGTCTCTTGCTATTTCATCATACGACGTATAATTAGGGAGTTATTAATGATTTTGTACTTTTTGACCGAAATTTTTCTCTGAGTGTGATATTGTCCATGGCCTATGTTGTAGACAATAACACATTACATCTTTTTTGTCTCTTGCTATTTCATCATACGACGTTTAGTTACGGAGTTATTAATGATTTTGTACTTTTTGGCCGACATTCTTCTCTGGGTGTGATATTGTACATGGCCTATGTTGTAGACAATAACACATTACATCTTTTTTGTCTCTTGCTATTTCATCATACGTCGTATAATTAGGGAGTTATAAATGATTTTGTACTTTTTGTCCGAAATTTTTCTATGTCCCACGAATAACTTAAAAATTGATTCGAATGAAATTTCAAAAAATAGGTTTTTTTAATACTTTTATTATATTTTTTTACGTCTTGTAGGGTCGGAAATCAACATGATATTTTGATGTATTTTTTCGTCCCATGAATTTTTGGTTTCAGGTGATAGAATTATTTTCCACTACGTCCCATGCTCATCTATATTATATAAAACCACATGGCTGACTGATTCACTCACTGACATAAATGTTTACCCACTTCCAAATGAGTTACAAACTTGATATTTGGCAAAAACACTCCTTTCACCTTGCAACCAAGAGAAAAATTCCGAAAAGGTACATTTTTTAATTTTCAACCCTACAAGAGACAAAAATATAGGGGGAAGCTACTTATCTCCAGTAATATCTCTGAGTGTGATATTGTGCATGGCCTATGTTGTAGACAATAACACATTACATCTTTTTTGTCTCTTGCTATTTCATCATACGACGTTTGGTTACGGAGTTATTAATGATTTAGTACTTTTTGGCCGAAATTTTTCTCTGAGTGTGATATTGTACATGGCCTATGTTGTAGACAATAACACATTACATCTTTTTTGTATCTTGCTATTTCATCATACGACGTTTAATTAGGGAGTTATTAATGATTTTGTACTTTTTGGCCGAAATTTTTCTCTGAGTGTGATATTGAACATGGCCTATGTTGTAGACAATAACACATTACATCTTTTTTGTCTCTTGCTATTTCATCATACGACGTTTAGTTACGGAGTTATTAATGATTTTGTACTTTTTGGCCGAAATTTTTCTCTGAGTGTGATATTGTCCATGGCCTATGTTGTAGACAATAACACATTACATCTTTTTTGTCTCTTGCTATTTCATCATACGACGTTTAGTTACGGAGTTATTAATGATTTTGTACTTTTTGGCCGACATTTTTCTCTAAGTGTGATATTGTACATGGCCTATGTTGTAGACAATAACACATTACATCTTTTTTGTCTCTTGCTATTTCATCATACTACGTTTAGTTACGGAGTTATTAATGATTTTGTACTTTTTGGCCGACATTCTTCTCTGAGTGTGATATTGTACATGGCCTATGTTGTAGACAATAACACATTACATCTTTTTTGTCTCTTGCTATTTCATCATACGTCGTATAATTAGGGAGTTATTAATGATTTTGTACTTTTTGTCCGAAATTTTTCTATGTCCCACGAATAACTTAAAAATTGATTCGAATGAAATTTCAAAAAATAGTTTTTTTTAATACTTTTATTATATTTTTTACGTCTTGTAGGGTCGGAAATCAACATGATATTTTGATGTATTTTTTCGTCCCATGCATTTTTGGTTTCAGGTGATAGAATTATTTTCCACTACGTCCCATGCTCATCTATATTATATAAAACCACATGGCTGACTGATTCACTCACTGACATAAATATTGACCCACTTCCAAATGAGTTACAAACTTGATATTTGGCAAAAACACTCCTTTCACCTTGCAACCAACAGAAAAATTACGAAAAGGTACATTTTTTTTTAATATTCAACCCTACAAGAGACAAAAATATAGGGGGAAGCTACTTATCTCCAGTAATATCTCTGAGTGTGATATTGTGCATGGCCTATGTTGTAGACAATAACACATTACATCTTTTTTGTCTCTTGCTATTTCATCATGCGACGTTTAGTTACGGAGTTATTAATGATTTTGTACTTTTTGGCCGAAATTTTTCTCTGAGTGTGATATTGTACATGGCCTATGTTGTAGACAATAACACATTACATCTTTTTTGTATCTTGCTATTTCATCATACGACGTTTAATTAGGGAGTTATTAATGATTTTGTACCTTTTGGCCGAAATTTTTCTCTGAGTGTGATATTGTACATGGCCTATGTTGTCGACATTAACACATTACATCTTTTTTGTCTCTTGCTATTTCATCATACGACGTTTAGTTACGGAGTTATTAATGATTTTGTACTTTTTGGCCGAAATTTTTCTCTGAGTGTGATATTGTCCATGGCCTATGTTGTAGACAATAACACATTACATCTTTTTTGTCTCTTGCTATTTCATGATACGACGTTTAGTTACGGAGTTATTAATGATTTTGTACTTTTTGGCCGACATTCTTCTCTGAGTGTGATATTGTACATGGCCTATGTTGTAGACAATAACACATTACATCTTTTTTGTCTCTTGCTATTTCATCATACGACGTATAATTAGGGAGTTATTAATGATTTTGTACTTTTTGACCGAAATTTTTCTCTGAGTGTGATATTGTCCATGGCCTATGTTGTAGACAATAACACATTACATCTTTTTTGTCTCTTGCTATTTCATCATACGACGTTTAGTTACGGAGTTATTAATGATTTTGTACTTTTTGGCCGACATTCTTCTCTGGGTGTGATATTGTACATGGCCTATGTTGTAGACAATAACACATTACATCTTTTTTGTCTCTTGCTATTTCATCATACGTCGTATAATTAGGGAGTTATAAATGATTTTGTACTTTTTGTCCGAAATTTTTCTATGTCCCACGAATAACTTAAAAATTGATTCGAATGAAATTTCAAAAAATAGGTTTTTTTAATACTTTTATTATATTTTTTTACGTCTTGTAGGGTCGGAAATCAACATGATATTTTGATGTATTTTTTCGTCCCATGAATTTTTGGTTTCAGGTGATAGAATTATTTTCCACTACGTCCCATGCTCATCTATATTATATAAAACCACATGGCTGACTGATTCACTCACTGACATAAATGTTTACCCACTTCCAAATGAGTTACAAACTTGATATTTGGCAAAAACACTCCTTTCACCTTGCAACCAAGAGAAAAATTCCGAAAAGATACATTTTTTAATTTTCAACCCTACAAGAGACAAAAATATAGGGGGAAGCTACTTATCTCCAGTAATATCTCTGAGTGTGATATTGTGCATGGCCTATGTTGTAGACAATAACACATTACATCTTTTTTGTCTCTTGCTATTTCATCATACGACGTTTAGTTACGGAGTTATTAATGATTTTGTACTTTTTGGCCGAAATTTTTCTCTGAGTGTGATATTGTACATGGCCTATGTTGTAGACAATAACACATTACATCTTTTTTGTATCTTGCTATTTCATCATACGACGTTTAATTAGGGAGTTATTAATGATTTTGTACTTTTTGGCCGAAATTTTTCTCTGAGTGTGATATTGTACATGGCCTATGTTGTAGACAATAACACATTACATCTTTTTTGTCTCTTGCTATTTCATCATACGACGTTTAGTTACGGAGTTATTAATGATTTTGTACTTTTTGGCCGAAATTTTTCTCTGAGTGTGATATTGTCCATGGCCTATGTTGTAGACAATAACACATTACATCTTTTTTGTCTCTTGCTATTTCATCATACGACGTTTAGTTACGGAGTTATTAATGATTTTGTACTTTTTGGCCGACATTTTTCTCTAAGTGTGATATTGTACATGGCCTATGTTGTAGACAATAACACATTACATCTTTTTTGTCTCTTGCTATTTCATCATACTACGTTTAGTTACGGAGTTATTAATGATTTTGTACTTTTTGGCCGACATTCTTCTCTGAGTGTGATATTGTACATGGCCTATGTTGTAGACAATAACACATTACATCTTTTTTGTCTCTTGCTATTTCATCATACGTCGTATAATTAGGGAGTTATTAATGATTTTGTACTTTTTGTCCGAAATTTTTCTATGTCCCACGAATAACTTAAAAATTGATTCGAATGAAATTTCAAAAAATAGGTTTTTTTAATACTTTTATTATATTTTTTACGTCTTGTAGGGTCGGAAATCAACATGATATTTTGATGTATTTTTTCGTCCCATGCATTTTTGGTTTCAGGTGATAGAATTATTTTCCACTACGTCCCATGCTCATCTATATTATATAAAACCACATGGCTGACTGATTCACTCACTGACATAAATATTGACCCACTTCCAAATGAGTTACAAACTTGATATTTGGCAAAAACACTCCTTTCACCTTGCAACCAACAGAAAAATTACGAAAAGGTACATTTTTTTTTTAAATATTCAACCCTACAAGAGACAAAAATATAGGGGGAAGCTACTTATCTCCAGTAATATCTCTGAGTGTGATATTGTGCATGGCCTATGTTGTAGACAATAACACATTACATCTTTTTTGTCTCTTGCTATTTCATCATACGACGTTTAGTTACGGAGTTATTAATGATTTTGTACTTTTTGGCCGAAATTTTTCTCTGAGTGTGATATTGTACATGGCCTATGTTGTAGACATTAACACATTACATCTTTTTTGTCTCTTGCTATTTCATCATACGACGTTTAGTTACGGAGTTATTAATGATTTTGTACTTTTTGGCCGAAATTTTTCTCTGAGTGTGATATTGTCCATGGCCTATGTTGTAGACAATAACACATTACATCTTTTTTGTCTCTTGCTATTTCATCATACGACGTTTAGTTACGGAGTTATTAATGATTTTGTACTTTTTGGCCGACATTCTTCTCTGAGTGTGATATTGTACATGGCCTATGTTGTAGACAATAACACATTACATCTTTTTTGTCTCTTGCTATTTCATCATACGACGTATAATTAGGGAGTTATTAATGATTTTGTACTTTTTGTCCGAAATTTTTCCATGTCCCACGAATAACTTAAAAATTGATTCGAATGAAATTTCAAAAAATAGGTTTTTTTAATACTTTTATTATATTTTTTACGTCCTGTAGGGTCGGAAATCAACATGATATTTTGATGTATTTTTTCGTCCCATGCATTTTTGGTTTCAGGTGATAGAATTATTTTCCACTACGTCCCATGCTCATCTATATTATATAAAACCACATGGCTGACTGATTCACTCACTGACATAAATGTTTACCCACTTCCAAATGAGTTACAAACTTGATATTTGGCAAAAACACTCCTTTCACCTTGCAACCAACAGAAAAATTCCGAAAAGGTACATTTTTTAATTTTCAACCCTACAAGAGACAAAAATATAGGGGGAAGCTACTTATCTCCAGTAATATCTCTGAGTGTGATATTGTGCATGGCCTATGTTGTAGACAATAACACATTACATCTTTTTTGTCTCTTGCTATTTCATCATGCGACGTTTAGTTACGGAGTTATTAATGATTTTGTACTTTTTGGCCGAAATTTTTCTCTGAGTGTGATATTGTACATGGCCTATGTTGTAGACAATAACACATTACATCTTTTTTGTATCTTGCTATTTCATCATACGACGTTTAATTAGGGAGTTATTAATGATTTTGTACTTTTTGGCCGAAATTTTTCTCTGAGTGTGATATTGTACATGGCCTATGTTGTCGACATTAACACATTACATCTTTTTTGTCTCTTGCTATTTCATCATACGACGTTTAGTTACGGAGTTATTAATGATTTTGTACTTTTTGGCCGAAATTTTTCTCTGAGTGTGATATTGTCCATGGCCTATGTTGTAGACAATAACACATTACATCTTTTTTGTCTCTTGCTATTTCATCATACGACGTTTAGTTACGGAGTTATTAATGATTTTGTACTTTTTGGCCGACATTCTTCTCTGAGTGTGATATTGTACATGGCCTATGTTGTAGACAATAACACATTACATCTTTTTTGTCTCTTGCTATTTCATCATACGACGTATAATTAGGGAGTTATTAATGATTTTGTACTTTTTGTCCGAAATTTTTCTATGTCCCACGAATAACTTAAAAATTGATTCGAATGAAATTTCAAAAAATAGGTTTTTTAAATACTTTTATTATATTTTTTTACGTCTTGTAGGGTCGGATATCAACATGATATTTTGATGTATTTTTTCGTCCCATGCATTTTTGGTTTCAGGTGATAGAATTATTTTCCACTACGTCCCATGCTCATCTATATTATATAAAACCACATGGCTGACTGATTCACTCACTGACATAAATGTTTACCCACTTCCAAATGAGTTACAAACTTGATATTTGGCAAAAACACTCCTTTCACCTTGCAACCAACAGAAAAATTCCGAAAAGGTACATTTTTTAATTTTCAACCCTACAAGAGACAAAAATATAGGGGGAAGCTACTTATCTCCAGTAATATCTCTGAGTGTGATATTGTGCATGGTCTATGTTGTAGACAATAACACATTACATCTTTTTTGTCTCTTGCTATTTCATCATACGACGTTTAGTTACGGAGTTATTAATGATTTTGTACTTTTTGGCCGAAATTTTTCTCTGAGTGTGATATTGTACATGGCCTATGTTGTAGACAATAACACATTACATCTTTTTTGTGTCTTACTATTTCATCATACGACGTTTAATTAGGGAGTTATTAATGATTTTGTACTTTTGGCCGAAATTTTTCTCTGAGTGTGATATTGTACATGGCCTATGTTGTAGACATTAACACATTACATCTTTTTTTTCTTTTGCTATTTCATCATACGACGTTTAGTTACGGAGTTATTAATGATTTTGTACTTTTTGGCCGAAATTTTTCTGAGTGTGATATTGTCCATGGCCTATGTTATAGACAATAACACATTACATCTTTTTTGTCTCTTGCTATTTCATCATACGACGTATAATTAGGGAGTTATTAATGATTTTGTACTTTTTGTCCGAAATTTTTCTATGTCCCACGAATAACTTAAAAATTGATTCGAATGAAATTTCAAAAAATAGGTTTTTTTAATACTTTTATTATATTTTTTACGTCTTGTAGGGTCGGAAATCAACATGATATTTTGATGTATTTTTTCGTCCCATGCATTTTTGGTTTCAGGTGATAGAATTATTTTCCACTACGTCCCATGCTCATCTATATTATATAAAACCACATGGCTGACTGATTCACTCACTGACATAAATATTGACCCACTTCCAAATGAGTTACAAACTTGATATTTGGCAAAAACACTCCTTTCACCTTGCAACCAACAGAAAAATTACGAAAAGGTACATTTTTTTTTAATATTCAACCCTACAAGAGACAAAAATATAGGGGGAAGCTACTTATCTCCAGTAATATCTCTGAGTGTGATATTGTGCATGGCCTATGTTGTAGACAATAACACATTACATCTTTTTTGTCTCTTGCTATTTCATCATACGACGTTTAGTTACGGAGTTATTAATGATTTTGTACTTTTTGGCCGAAATTTTTCTCTGAGTGTGATATTGTACATGGCCTATGTTGTAGACATTAACACATTACATCTTTTTTGTCTCTTGCTATTTCATCATACGACGTTTAGTTACGGAGTTATTAATGATTTTGTACTTTTTGGCCGAAATTTTTCTCTGAGTGTGATATTGTCCATGGCCTATGTTGTAGACAATAACACATTACATCTTTTTTGTCTCTTGCTATTTCATCATACGACGTTTAGTTACGGAGTTATTAATGATTTTGTACTTTTTGGCCGACATTCTTCTCTGAGTGTGATATTGTACATGGCCTATGTTGTAGACAATAACACATTACATCTTTTTTGTCTCTTGCTATTTCATCATACGACGTATAATTAGGGAGTTATTAATGATTTTGTACTTTTTGTCCGAAATTTTTCCATGTCCCACGAATAACTTAAAAATTGATTCGAATGAAATTTCAAAAAATAGGTTTTTTTAATACTTTTATTATATTTTTTACGTCTTGTAGGGTCGGAAATCAACATGATATTTTGATGTATTTTTTCGTCCCATGCATTTTTGGTTTCAGGTGATAGAATTATTTTCCACTACGTCCCATGCTCATCTATATTATATAAAACCACATGGCTGACTGATTCACTCACTGACATAAATGTTTACCCACTTCCAAATGAGTTACAAACTTGATATTTGGCAAAAACACTCCTTTCACCTTGCAACCAACAGAAAAATTCCGAAAAGGTACATTTTTTAATTTTCAACCCTACAAGAGACAAAAATATAGGGGGAAGCTACTTATCTCCAGTAATATCTCTGAGTGTGATATTGTGCATGGCCTATGTTGTAGACAATAACACATTACATCTTTTTTGTCTCTTGCTATTTCATCATGCGACGTTTAGTTACGGAGTTATTAATGATTTTGTACTTTTTGGCCGAAATTTTTCTCTGAGTGTGATATTGTACATGGCCTATGTTGTAGACAATAACACATTACATCTTTTTTGTATCTTGCTATTTCATCATACGACGTTTAATTAGGGAGTTATTAATGATTTTGTACTTTTTGGCCGAAATTTTTCTCTGAGTGTGATATTGTACATGGCCTATGTTGTCGACATTAACACATTACATCTTTTTTGTCTCTTGCTATTTCATCATACGACGTTTAGTTACGGAGTTATTAATGATTTTGTACTTTTTGGCCGAAATTTTTCTCTGAGTGTGATATTGTCCATGGCCTATGTTGTAGACAATAACACATTACATCTTTTTTGTCTCTTGCTATTTCATGATACGACGTTTAGTTACGGAGTTATTAATGATTTTGTACTTTTTGGCCGACATTCTTCTCTGAGTGTGATATTGTACATGGCCTATGTTGTAGACAATAACACATTACATCTTTTTTGTCTCTTGCTATTTCATCATACGACGTATAATTAGGGAGTTATTAATGATTTTGTACTTTTTGACCGAAATTTTTCTCTGAGTGTGATATTGTCCATGGCCTATGTTGTAGACAATAACACATTACATCTTTTTTGTCTCTTGCTATTTCATCATACGACGTTTAGTTACGGAGTTATTAATGATTTTGTACTTTTTGGCCGACATTCTTCTCTGGGTGTGATATTGTACATGGCCTATGTTGTAGACAATAACACATTACATCTTTTTTGTCTCTTGCTATTTCATCATACGTCGTATAATTAGGGAGTTATAAATGATTTTGTACTTTTTGTCCGAAATTTTTCTATGTCCCACGAATAACTTAAAAATTGATTCGAATGAAATTTCAAAAAATAGGTTTTTTTAATACTTTTATTATATTTTTTTACGTCTTGTAGGGTCGGAAATCAACATGATATTTTGATGTATTTTTTCGTCCCATGAATTTTTGGTTTCAGGTGATAGAATTATTTTCCACTACGTCCCATGCTCATCTATATTATATAAAACCACATGGCTGACTGATTCACTCACTGACATAAATGTTTACCCACTTCCAAATGAGTTACAAACTTGATATTTGGCAAAAACACTCCTTTCACCTTGCAACCAAGAGAAAAATTCCGAAAAGGTACATTTTTTAATTTTCAACCCTACAAGAGACAAAAATATAGGGGGAAGCTACTTATCTCCAGTAATATCTCCGAGTGTGATATTGTGCATGGTCTATGTTGTAGACAATAACACATTACATCTTTTTTGTCTCTTGCTATTTCATCATACGACGTTTAGTTACGGAGTTATTAATGATTTTGTACTTTTTGGCCGAAATTTTTCTCTGAGTGTGATATTGTACATGGCCTATGTTGTAGACAATAACACATTACATCTTTTTTGTATCTTGCTATTTCATCATACGACGTTTAATTAGGGAGTTATTAATGATTTTGTACTTTTTGGCCGAAATTTTTCTCTGAGTGTGATATTGTACATGGCCTATGTTGTAGACAATAACACATTACATCTTTTTTGTCTCTTGCTATTTCATCATACGACGTTTAGTTACGGAGTTATTAATGATTTTGTACTTTTTGGCCGAAATTTTTCTCTGAGTGTGATATTGTCCATGGCCTATGTTGTAGACAATAACACATTACATCTTTTTTGTCTCTTGCTATTTCATCATACGACGTTTAGTTACGGAGTTATTAATGATTTTGTACTTTTTGGCCGACATTTTTCTCTAAGTGTGATATTGTACATGGCCTATGTTGTAGACAATAACACATTACATCTTTTTTGTCTCTTGCTATTTCATCATACTACGTTTAGTTACGGAGTTATTAATGATTTTGTACTTTTTGGCCGACATTCTTCTCTGAGTGTGATATTGTACATGGCCTATGTTGTAGACAATAACACATTACATCTTTTTTGTCTCTTGCTATTTCATCATACGTCGTATAATTAGGGAGTTATTAATGATTTTGTACTTTTTGTCCGAAATTTTTCTATGTCCCACGAATAACTTAAAAATTGATTCGAATGAAATTTCAAAAAATAGGTTTTTTTAATACTTTTATTATATTTTTTACGTCTTGTAGGGTCGGAAATCAACATGATATTTTGATGTATTTTTTCGTCCCATGCATTTTTGGTTTCAGGTGATAGAATTATTTTCCACTACGTCCCATGCTCATCTATATTATATAAAACCACATGGCTGACTGATTCACTCACTGACATAAATATTGACCCACTTCCAAATGAGTTACAAACTTGATATTTGGCAAAAACACTCCTTTCACCTTGCAACCAACAGAAAAATTACGAAAAGGTACATTTTTTTTTTAAATATTCAACCCTACAAGAGACAAAAATATAGGGGGAAGCTACTTATCTCCAGTAATATCTCTGAGTGTGATATTGTGCATGGCCTATGTTGTAGACAATAACACATTACATCTTTTTTGTCTCTTGCTATTTCATCATACGACGTTTAGTTACGGAGTTATTAATGATTTTGTACTTTTTGGCCGAAATTTTTCTCTGAGTGTGATATTGTACATGGCCTATGTTGTAGACATTAACACATTACATCTTTTTTGTCTCTTGCTATTTCATCATACGACGTTTAGTTACGGAGTTATTAATGATTTTGTACTTTTTGGCCGAAATTTTTCTCTGAGTGTGATATTGTCCATGGCCTATGTTGTAGACAATAACACATTACATCTTTTTTGTCTCTTGCTATTTCATCATACGACGTTTAGTTACGGAGTTATTAATGATTTTGTACTTTTTGGCCGACATTCTTCTCTGAGTGTGATATTGTACATGGCCTATGTTGTAGACAATAACACATTACATCTTTTTTGTCTCTTGCTATTTCATCATACGACGTATAATTAGGGAGTTATTAATGATTTTGTACTTTTTGTCCGAAATTTTTCCATGTCCCACGAATAACTTAAAAATTGATTCGAATGAAATTTCAAAAAATAGGTTTTTTTAATACTTTTATTATATTTTTTACGTCCTGTAGGGTCGGAAATCAACATGATATTTTGATGTATTTTTTCGTCCCATGCATTTTTGGTTTCAGGTGATAGAATTATTTTCCACTACGTCCCATGCTCATCTATATTATATAAAACCACATGGCTGACTGATTCACTCACTGACATAAATGTTTACCCACTTCCAAATGAGTTACAAACTTGATATTTGGCAAAAACACTCCTTTCACCTTGCAACCAACAGAAAAATTCCGAAAAGGTACATTTTTTAATTTTCAACCCTACAAGAGACAAAAATATAGGGGGAAGCTACTTATCTCCAGTAATATCTCTGAGTGTGATATTGTGCATGGCCTATGTTGTAGACAATAACACATTACATCTTTTTTGTCTCTTGCTATTTCATCATGCGACGTTTAGTTACGGAGTTATTAATGATTTTGTACTTTTTGGCCGAAATTTTTCTCTGAGTGTGATATTGTACATGGCCTATGTTGTAGACAATAACACATTACATCTTTTTTGTATCTTGCTATTTCATCATACGACGTTTAATTAGGGAGTTATTAATGATTTTGTACTTTTTGGCCGAAATTTTTCTCTGAGTGTGATATTGTACATGGCCTATGTTGTCGACATTAACACATTACATCTTTTTTGTCTCTTGCTATTTCATCATACGACGTTTAGTTACGGAGTTATTAATGATTTTGTACTTTTTGGCCGAAATTTTTCTCTGAGTGTGATATTGTCCATGGCCTATGTTGTAGACAATAACACATTACATCTTTTTTGTCTCTTGCTATTTCATCATACGACGTTTAGTTACGGAGTTATTAATGATTTTGTACTTTTTGGCCGACATTCTTCTCTGAGTGTGATATTGTACATGGCCTATGTTGTAGACAATAACACATTACATCTTTTTTGTCTCTTGCTATTTCATCATACGACGTATAATTAGGGAGTTATTAATGATTTTGTACTTTTTGTCCGAAATTTTTCTATGTCCCACGAATAACTTAAAAATTGATTCGAATGAAATTTCAAAAAATAGGTTTTTTAAATACTTTTATTATATTTTTTTACGTCTTGTAGGGTCGGATATCAACATGATATTTTGATGTATTTTTTCGTCCCATGCATTTTTGGTTTCAGGTGATAGAATTATTTTCCACTACGTCCCATGCTCATCTATATTATATAAAACCACATGGCTGACTGATTCACTCACTGACATAAATGTTTACCCACTTCCAAATGAGTTACAAACTTGATATTTGGCAAAAACACTCCTTTCACCTTGCAACCAACAGAAAAATTCCGAAAAGGTACATTTTTTAATTTTCAACCCTACAAGAGACAAAAATATAGGGGGAAGCTACTTATCTCCAGTAATATCTCTGAGTGTGATATTGTGCATGGTCTATGTTGTAGACAATAACACATTACATCTTTTTTGTCTCTTGCTATTTCATCATACGACGTTTAGTTACGGAGTTATTAATGATTTTGTACTTTTTGGCCGAAATTTTTCTCTGAGTGTGATATTGTACATGGCCTATGTTGTAGACAATAACACATTACATCTTTTTTGTGTCTTACTATTTCATCATACGACGTTTAATTAGGGAGTTATTAATGATTTTGTACTTTTGGCCGAAATTTTTCTCTGAGTGTGATATTGTACATGGCCTATGTTGTAGACATTAACACATTACATCTTTTTTTTCTTTTGCTATTTCATCATACGACGTTTAGTTACGGAGTTATTAATGATTTTGTACTTTTTGGCCGAAATTTTTCTGAGTGTGATATTGTCCATGGCCTATGTTATAGACAATAACACATTACATCTTTTTTGTCTCTTGCTATTTCATCATACGACGTATAATTAGGGAGTTATTAATGATTTTGTACTTTTTGTCCGAAATTTTTCTATGTCCCACGAATAACTTAAAAATTGATTCGAATGAAATTTCAAAAAATAGGTTTTTTTAATACTTTTATTATATTTTTTACGTCTTGTAGGGTCGGAAATCAACATGATATTTTGATGTATTTTTTCGTCCCATGCATTTTTGGTTTCAGGTGATAGAATTATTTTCCACTACGTCCCATGCTCATCTATATTATATAAAACCACATGGCTGACTGATTCACTCACTGACATAAATGTTTACCCACTACCAAATGAGTTACAAACTTGATATTTGGCAAAAACACTCCTTTCACCTTGCAACCAACAGAAAAATTCCGAAAAGGTACATTTTTTAATTTTCAACCCTACAAGAGACAAAGATATAGGGGGAAGCTACTTATCTCCAGTAATATCTCTGAGTGTGATATTGTGCATGGCCTATGTTGTAGACAATAACACATTACATCTTTTTTGTCTCTTGCTATTTTATCATACGACGTTTAGTTACGGAGTTATTAATGATTTTGTACTTTTTGGCCGAAATTTTTCTCTGAGTGTGATATTGTACATGGCCTATGTTGTAGACAATAACACATTACATCTTTTTTGTCTCTTGCTATTTCATCATACGACGTATAATTAGGGAGTTATTAACGATTTTGTACTTTTTGGCCGACATTCATGTCTGAGTGTGATATTGTACATGGCCTATGTTGTAGACAATAACACATTATATCTTTTTTGTCTCTTGCTATTTCATCATACGACGTATAATTAGGGAGTTATTAATGATTTTGTACTTTTTGTCCGAAATTTTTCTATGTCCCACGAATAACTTAAAAATTGAATCGAATAAAATTTCAAAAAATAGGTTTTTTTAATACTTTTATTATATTTTTTACGTCTTGTAGGGTCGGAAATCAACATGATATTTTGATGTATTTTTTCGTCCCATGCATTTTTGGTTTCAGGTGATAGAATTATTTTCCACTACGTCCCATGCTCATCTATATTAAAACCACATGGCTGACTGATTCACTCACTGACATAAATGTTGACCCACTTCCAAATGAGTTACAAACTTGATATTTGGCAAAAACACTCCTTTCACCTTGCAACCAACAGAAAAATTCCGAAAAGGTACATTTTTTAATTTTCAACACTACAAGAGACAAAAATATAGGGGGAAGCTACTTATCTCCAGTAATATCTCTGAGTGTGATATTGTGCATGGCCTATGTTGTAGACAATAACACATTACATCTTTTTTGTCTCTTGCTATTTCATCATACGACGTTTAGTTACGGAGTTATTAATGATTTTGTACTTTTTGGCCGAAATTTTTCTCTGAGTGTGATATTGTACATGGCCTATGTTGTAGACAATAACACATTACATCTTTTTTGTATCTTGCTATTTCATCATACGACGTTTAATTAGGGAGTTATTAATGATTTTGTACTTTTTGGCCGAAATTTTTCTCCGAGTGTGATATTGTACATGGCCTATGTTGTAGACATTAACACATTACATCTTTTTTGTCTCTTGCTATTTCATCATACGACGTTTAGTTACGGAGTTATTAATGATTTTGTACTTTTTGGCCGAAATTTTTCTCTGAGTGTGATATTGTCCATGGCCTATGTTGTAGACAATAACACATTACATCTTTTTTGTCTCTTGCTATTTCATCATACGACATTTAGTTACGGAGTTATTAATGATTTTGTACTTTTTGGCCGAAATTTTTCTCTAAGTGTGATATTGTACATGGCCTATGTTGTAGACAATAACACTTTACATCTTTTTTGTCTCTTGCTATTTCATCATACGACGTTTAGTTACGGAGTTATTAATGATTTTGTACTTTTTGGCCGACATTCTTCTCCGAGTGTGATATTGTACATGGCCTATGTTGTAGACAATAACACATTACATCTTTTTTGTCTCTTGCTATTTCATCATACGTCGTATAATTAGGGAGTTATTAATGATTTTGTACTTTGTGTCCGAAATTTTTCTATGTCCCACGAATAACTTAAAAATTGATTCGAATGAAATTTCAAAAAATAGGTTTTTTAATACTTTTATTATATTTTTTACGTCTTGTAGGGTCGGAAATCAACATGATATTTTGATGTATTTTTTCGTCCCATGCATTTTTGGTTTCAGGTGATAGAATTATTTTCCACTACGTCCCATGCTCATCTATATTATATAAAACCACATGGCTGACTGATTCACTCACTGACATAAATATTGACCCACTTCCAAATGAGTTACAAACTTGATATTTGGCAAAAACACTCCTTTCACCTTGCAACCAACAGAAAAATTACGAAAAGGTACATTTTTTTTTAATTTTCAACCCTACAAGAGACAAAAATATAGGGGGAAGCTACTTATCTCCAGTAATATCTCTGAGTGTGATATTGTGCATGGCCTATGTTGTAGACAATAACACATTACATCTTTTTTGTCTCTTGCTATTTCATCATACGACGTTTAGTTACGGAGTTATTAATGATTTTGTACTTTTTGGCCGAAATTTTTCTCTGAGTGTGATATTGTACATGGCCTATGTTGTAGACAATAACACATTACATCTTTTTTGTATCTTGCTATTTCATCATACGACGTTTAATTAGGGAGTTATTAATGATTTTGTACTTTTTGGCCGAAATTTTTCTCTGAGTGTGATATTGTACATGGCCTATGTTGTAGACATTAACACATTACATCTTTTTTGTCTCTTGCTATTTCATCATACGACGTTTAGTTACGGAGTTATTAATGATTTTGTACTTTTTGGCCGACATTTTTCTCTAAGTGTGATATTGTACATGGCCTATGTTGTAGACAATAACACATTACATCTTTTTTGTCTCTTGCTATTTCATCATACTACGTTTAGTTACGGAGTTATTAATGATGTTGTACTTTTTGGCCGACATTCTTCTCTGAGTGTGATATTGTACATGGCCTATGTTGTAGACAATAACACATTACATCTTTTTTGTCTCTTGCTATTTCATCATACGTCGTATAATTAGGGAGTTATTAATGATTTTGTACTTTTTGTCCGAAATTTTTCTCTGAGTGTGATATTGTACATGGCCTATGTTGTAGACAATAACACATTACATCTTTTTTGTCTCTTGCTATTTCATCATACGTCGTATAATTAGGGAGTTATAAATGATTTTGTACTTTTTGTCCGAAATTTTTCAATGTCCCACGAATAACTTAAAAATTGATTCGAATGAAATTTCAAAAAATAGGTTTTTTTAATACTTTTATTATATTTTTTACGTCTTGTAGGGTCGGAAATCAACATGATATTTTGATGTATTTTTTCGTCCCATGCATTTTTGGTTTCAGGTGATAGAATTATTTTCCACTACGTCCCATGCTCATCTATATTATATAAAACCACATGGCTGACTGATTCACTCACTGACATAAATGTTTACCCACTTCCAAATGAGTTACAAACTTGATATTTGGCAAAAACACTCCTTTCACCTTGCAACCAACAGAAAAATTCCGAAAAGGTACATTTTTTAATTTTCAACCCTACAAGAGACAAAGATATAGGGGGAAGCTACTTATCTCCAGTAATATCTCTGAGTGTGATATTGTGCATGGCCTATGTTGTAGACAATAACACATTACATCTTTTTTGTCTCTTGCTATTTTATCATACGACGTTTAGTTACGGAGTTATTAATGATTTTGTACTTTTTGGCCGAAATTTTTCTCTGAGTGTGATATTGTACATGGCCTATGTTGTAGACAATAACACATTACATCTTTTTTGTCTCTTGCTATTTCATCATACGACGTATAATTAGGGAGTTATTAACGATTTTGTACTTTTTGGCCGACATTCATGTCTGAGTGTGATATTGTACATGGCCTATGTTGTAGACAATAACACATTATATCTTTTTTGTCTCTTGCTATTTCATCATACGACGTATAATTAGGGAGTTATTAATGATTTTGTACTTTTTGTCCGAAATTTTTCTATGTCCCACGAATAACTTAAAAATTGAATCGAATAAAATTTCAAAAAATAGGTTTTTTTAATACTTTTATTATATTTTTTACGTCTTGTAGGGTCGGAAATCAACATGATATTTTGATGTATTTTTTCGTCCCATGCATTTTTGGTTTCAGGTGATAGAATTATTTTCCACTACGTCCCATGCTCATCTATATTAAAACCACATGGCTGACTGATTCACTCACTGACATAAATGTTGACCCACTTCCAAATGAGTTACAAACTTGATATTTGGCAAAAACACTCCTTTCACCTTGCAACCAACAGAAAAATTCCGAAAAGGTACATTTTTTAATTTTCAACACTACAAGAGACAAAAATATAGGGGGAAGCTACTTATCTCCAGTAATATCTCTGAGTGTGATATTGTGCATGGCCTATGTTGTAGACAATAACACATTACATCTTTTTTGTCTCTTGCTATTTCATCATACGACGTTTAGTTACGGAGTTATTAATGATTTTGTACTTTTTGGCCGAAATTTTTCTCTGAGTGTGATATTGTACATGGCCTATGTTGTAGACAATAACACATTACATCTTTTTTGTATCTTGCTATTTCATCATACGACGTTTAATTAGGGAGTTATTAATGATTTTGTACTTTTTGGCCGAAATTTTTCTCCGAGTGTGATATTGTACATGGCCTATGTTGTAGACATTAACACATTACATCTTTTTTGTCTCTTGCTATTTCATCATACGACGTTTAGTTACGGAGTTATTAATGATTTTGTACTTTTTGGCCGAAATTTTTCTCTGAGTGTGATATTGTCCATGGCCTATGTTGTAGACAATAACACATTACATCTTTTTTGTCTCTTGCTATTTCATCATACGACATTTAGTTACGGAGTTATTAATGATTTTGTACTTTTTGGCCGAAATTTTTCTCTAAGTGTGATATTGTACATGGCCTATGTTGTAGACAATAACACTTTACATCTTTTTTGTCTCTTGCTATTTCATCATACGACGTTTAGTTACGGAGTTATTAATGATTTTGTACTTTTTGGCCGACATTCTTCTCCGAGTGTGATATTGTACATGGCCTATGTTGTAGACAATAACACATTACATCTTTTTTGTCTCTTGCTATTTCATCATACGTCGTATAATTAGGGAGTTATTAATGATTTTGTACTTTGTGTCCGAAATTTTTCTATGTCCCACGAATAACTTAAAAATTGATTCGAATGAAATTTCAAAAAATAGGTTTTTTAATACTTTTATTATATTTTTTACGTCTTGTAGGGTCGGAAATCAACATGATATTTTGATGTATTTTTTCGTCCCATGCATTTTTGGTTTCAGGTGATAGAATTATTTTCCACTACGTCCCATGCTCATCTATATTATATAAAACCACATGGCTGACTGATTCACTCACTGACATAAATATTGACCCACTTCCAAATGAGTTACAAACTTGATATTTGGCAAAAACACTCCTTTCACCTTGCAACCAACAGAAAAATTACGAAAAGGTACATTTTTTTTTAATTTTCAACCCTACAAGAGACAAAAATATAGGGGGAAGCTACTTATCTCCAGTAATATCTCTGAGTGTGATATTGTGCATGGCCTATGTTGTAGACAATAACACATTACATCTTTTTTGTCTCTTGCTATTTCATCATACGACGTTTAGTTACGGAGTTATTAATGATTTTGTACTTTTTGGCCGAAATTTTTCTCTGAGTGTGATATTGTACATGGCCTATGTTGTAGACAATAACACATTACATCTTTTTTGTATCTTGCTATTTCATCATACGACGTTTAATTAGGGAGTTATTAATGATTTTGTACTTTTTGGCCGAAATTTTTCTCTGAGTGTGATATTGTACATGGCCTATGTTGTAGACATTAACACATTACATCTTTTTTGTCTCTTGCTATTTCATCATACGACGTTTAGTTACGGAGTTATTAATGATTTTGTACTTTTTGGCCGACATTTTTCTCTAAGTGTGATATTGTACATGGCCTATGTTGTAGACAATAACACATTACATCTTTTTTGTCTCTTGCTATTTCATCATACTACGTTTAGTTACGGAGTTATTAATGATGTTGTACTTTTTGGCCGACATTCTTCTCTGAGTGTGATATTGTACATGGCCTATGTTGTAGACAATAACACATTACATCTTTTTTGTCTCTTGCTATTTCATCATACGTCGTATAATTAGGGAGTTATTAATGATTTTGTACTTTTTGTCCGAAATTTTTCTCTGAGTGTGATATTGTACATGGCCTATGTTGTAGACAATAACACATTACATCTTTTTTGTCTCTTGCTATTTCATCATACGTCGTATAATTAGGGAGTTATAAATGATTTTGTACTTTTTGTCCGAAATTTTTCAATGTCCCACGAATAACTTAAAAATTGATTCGAATGAAATTTCAAAAAATAGGTTTTTTTAATACTTTTATTATATTTTTTACGTCTTGTAGGGTCGGAAATCAACATGATATTTTGATGTATTTTTTCGTCCCATGCATTTTTGGTTTCAGGTGATAGAATTATTTTCCACTACGTCCCATGCTCATCTATATTATATAAAACCACATGGCTGACTGATTCACTCACTGACATAAATGTTTACCCACTTCCAAATGAGTTACAAACTTGATATTTGGCAAAAACACTCCTTTCACCTTGCAACCAACAGAAAAATTCCGAAAAGGTACATTTTTTAATTTTCAACCCTACAAGAGACAAAAATATAGGGGGAAGCTACTTATCTCCAGTAATATCTCTGAGTGTGATATTGTGCATGGCCTATGTTGTAGACAATAACACATTACATCTTTTTTGTCTCTTGCTATTTCATCATGCGACTTTTAGTTACGGAGTTATTAATGATTTTGTACTTTTTGGCCGAAATTTTTCTCTGAGTGTGATATTGTACATGGCCTATGTTGTAGACAATAACACATTACATCTTTTTTGTATCTTGCTATTTCATCATACGACGTTTAATTAGGGAGTTATTAATGATTTTGTACTTTTTGGCCGAAATTTTTCTCTGAGTGTGATATTGTACATGGCCTATGTTGTCGACATTAACACATTACATCTTTTTTGTCTCTTGCTATTTCATCATACGACGTTTAGTTACGGAGTTATTAATGATTTTGTACTTTTTGGCCGAAATTTTTCTCTGAGTGTGATATTGTCCATGGCCTATGTTGTAGACAATAACACATTACATCTTTTTTGTCTCTTGCTATTTCATCATACGACGTTTAGTTACGGAGTTATTAATGATTTTGTACTTTTTGGCCGACATTCTTCTCTGAGTGTGATATTGTACATGGCCTATGTTGTAGACAATAACACATTACATCTTTTTTGTCTCTTGCTATTTCATCATACGACGTATAATTAGGGAGTTATTAATGATTTTGTACTTTTTGACCGAAATTTTTCTCTGAGTGTGATATTGTCCATGGCCTATGTTGTAGACAATAACACATTACATCTTTTTTGTCTCTTGCTATTTCATCATACGACGTTTAGTTACGGAGTTATTAATGATTTTGTACTTTTTGGCCGACATTCTTCTCTGGGTGTGATATTGTACATGGCCTATGTTGTAGACAATAACACATTACATCTTTTTTGTCTCTTGCTATTTCATCATACGTCGTATAATTAGGGAGTTATAAATGATTTTGTACTTTTTGTCCGAAATTTTTCTATGTCCCACGAATAACTTAAAAATTGATTCGAATGAAATTTCAAAAAATAGGTTTTTTTAATACTTTTATTATATTTTTTACGTCTTGTAGGGTCGGAAATCAACATGATATTTTGATGTATTTTTTCGTCCCATGAATTTTTGGTTTCAGGTGATAGAATTATTTTCCACTACGTCCCATGCTCATCTATATTATATAAAACCACATGGCTGACTGATTCACTCACTGACATAAATGTTTACCCACTTCCAAATGAGTTACAAACTTGATATTTGGCAAAAACACTCCTTTCACCTTGCAACCAAGAGAAAAATTCCGAAAAGGTACATTTTTTAATTTTCAACCCTACAAGAGACAAAAATATAGGGGGAAGCTACTTATCTCCAGTAATATCTCTGAGTGTGATATTGTGCATGGCCTATGTTGTAGACAATAACACATTACATCTTTTTTGTCTCTTGCTATTTCATCATACGACGTTTAGTTACGGAGTTATTAATGATTATGTACTTTTTGGCCGAAATTTTTCTCTGAGTGTGATATTGTACATGGCCTATGTTGTAGACAATAACACATTACATCTTTTTTGTATCTTGCTATTTCATCATACGACGTTTAATTAGGGAGTTATTAATGATTTTGTACTTTTTGGCCGAAATTTTTCTCTGAGTGTGATATTGTACATGGCCTATGTTGTAGACAATAACACATTACATCTTTTTTGTCTCTTGCTATTTCATCATACGACGTTTAGTTACGGAGTTATTAATGATTTTGTACTTTTTGGCCGAAATTTTTCTCTGAGTGTGATATTGTCCATGGCCTATGTTGTAGACAATAACACATTACATCTTTTTTGTCTCTTGCTATTTCATCATACGACGTTTAGTTACGGAGTTATTAATGATTTTGTACTTTTTGGCCGACATTTTTCTCTAAGTGTGATATTGTACATGGCCTATGTTGTAGACAATAACACATTACATCTTTTTTGTCTCTTGCTATTTCATCATACTACGTTTAGTTACGGAGTTATTAATGATTTTGTACTTTTTGGCCGACATTCTTCTCTGAGTGTGATATTGTACATGGCCTATGTTGTAGACAATAACACATTACATCTTTTTTGTCTCTTGCTATTTCATCATACGTCGTATAATTAGGGAGTTATTAATGATTTTGTACTTTTTGTCCGAAATTTTTCTATGTCCCACGAATAACTTAAAAATTGATTCGAATGAAATTTCAAAAAATAGGTTTTTTTAATACTTTTATTATATTTTTTACGTCTTGTAGGGTCGGAAATCAACATGATATTTTGATGTATTTTTTCGTCCCATGCATTTTTGGTTTCAGGTGATAGAATTATTTTCCACTACGTCCCATGCTCATCTATATTATATAAAACCACATGGCTGACTGATTCACTCACTGACATAAATATTGACCCACTTCCAAATGAGTTACAAACTTGATATTTGTCAAAAACACTCCTTTCACCTTGCAACCAACAGAAAAATTACGAAAAGGTACATTTTTTTTTTAAATATTCAACCCTACAAGAGACAAAAATATAGGGGGAAGCTACTTATCTCCAGTAATATCTCTGAGTGTGATATTGTGCATGGCCTATGTTGTAGACAATAACACATTACATCTTTTTTGTCTCTTGCTATTTCATCATACGACGTTTAGTTACGGAGTTATTAATGATTTTGTACTTTTTGGCCGAAATTTTTCTCTGAGTGTGATATTGTACATGGCCTATGTTGTAGACATTAACACATTACATCTTTTTTGTCTCTTGCTATTTCATCATACGACGTTTAGTTACGGAGTTATTAATGATTTTGTACTTTTTGGCCGAAATTTTTCTCTGAGTGTGATATTGTCCATGGCCTATGTTGTAGACAATAACACATTACATCTTTTTTGTCTCTTGCTATTTCATCATACGACGTTTAGTTACGGAGTTATTAATGATTTTGTACTTTTTGGCCGACATTCTTCTCTGAGTGTGATATTGTACATGGCCTATGTTGTAGACAATAACACATTACATCTTTTTTGTCTCTTGCTATTTCATCATACGACGTATAATTAGGGAGTTATTAATGATTTTGTACTTTTTGTCCGAAATTTTTCCATGTCCCACGAATAACTTAAAAATTGATTCGAATGAAATTTCAAAAAATAGGTTTTTTTAATACTTTTATTATATTTTTTACGTCCTGTAGGGTCAGAAATCAACATGATATTTTGATGTATTTTTTCGTCCCATGCATTTTTGGTTTCAGGTGATAGAATTATTTTCCACTACGTCCCATGCTCATCTATATTATATAAAACCACATGGCTGACTGATTCACTCACTGACATAAATGTTTACCCACTTCCAAATGAGTTACAAACTTGATATTTGGCAAAAACACTCCTTTCACCTTGCAACCAACAGAAAAATTCCGAAAAGGTACATTTTTTAATTTTCAACCCTACAAGAGACAAAAATATAGGGGGAAGCTACTTATCTCCAGTAATATCTCTGAGTGTGATATTGTGCATGGCCTATGTTGTAGACAATAACACATTACATCTTTTTTGTCTCTTGCTATTTCATCATGCGACGTTTAGTTACGGAGTTATTAATGATTTTGTACTTTTTGGCCGAAATTTTTCTCTGAGTGTGATATTGTACATGGCCTATGTTGTCGACATTAACACATTACATCTTTTTTGTCTCTTGCTATTTCATCATACGACGTTTAGTTACGGAGTTATTAATGATTTTGTACTTTTTGGCCGAAATTTTTCTCTGAGTGTGATATTGTCCATGGCCTATGCTGTAGACAATAACACATTACATCTTTTTTGTCTCTTGCTATTTCATCATACGACGTTTAGTTACGGAGTTATTAATGATTTTGTACTTTTTGGCCGACATTCTTCTCTGAGTGTGATATTGTACATGGCCTATGTTGTAGACAATAACACATTACATCTTTTTTGTCTCTTGCTATTTCATCATACGACGTATAATTAGGGAGTTATTAATGATTTTGTACTTTTTGTCCGAAATTTTTCTATGTCCCACGAATAACTTAAAAATTGATTCGAATGAAATTTCAAAAAATAGGCTTTTTAAATACTTTTATTATATTTTTTTACGTCTTGTAGGGTCGGATATCAACATGATATTTTGATGTATTTTTTCGTCCCATGCATTTTTGGTTTCAGGTGATAGAATTATTTTCCACTACGTCCCATGCTCATCTATATTATATAAAACCACATGGCTGACTGATTCACTCACTGACATAAATGTTTACCCACTTCCAAATGAGTTACAAACTTGATATTTGGCAAAAACACTCCTTTCACCTTGCAACCAACAGAAAAATTCCGAAAAGGTACATTTTTTAATTTTCAACCCTACAAGAGACAAAAATATAGGGGGAAGCTACTTATCTCCAGTAATATCTCTGAGTGTGATATTGTGCATGGCCTATGTTGTAGACAATAACACATTACATCTTTTTTGTCTCTTGCTATTTCATCATGCGACTTTTAGTTACGGAGTTATTAATGATTTTGTACTTTTTGGCCGAAATTTTTCTCTGAGTGTGATATTGTACATGGCCTATGTTGTAGACAATAACACATTACATCTTTTTTGTATCTTGCTATTTCATCATACGACGTTTAATTAGGGAGTTATTAATGATTTTGTACTTTTTGGCCGAAATTTTTCTCTGAGTGTGATATTGTACATGGCCTATGTTGTCGACATTAACACATTACATCTTTTTTGTCTCTTGCTATTTCATCATACGACGTTTAGTTACGGAGTTATTAATGATTTTGTACTTTTTGGCCGAAATTTTTCTCTGAGTGTGATATTGTCCATGGCCTATGTTGTAGACAATAACACATTACATCTTTTTTGTCTCTTGCTATTTCATCATACGACGTTTAGTTACGGAGTTATTAATGATTTTGTACTTTTTGGCCGACATTCTTCTCTGAGTGTGATATTGTACATGGCCTATGTTGTAGACAATAACACATTACATCTTTTTTGTCTCTTGCTATTTCATCATACGACGTATAATTAGGGAGTTATTAATGATTTTGTACTTTTTGACCGAAATTTTTCTCTGAGTGTGATATTGTCCATGGCCTATGTTGTAGACAATAACACATTACATCTTTTTTGTCTCTTGCTATTTCATCATACGACGTTTAGTTACGGAGTTATTAATGATTTTGTACTTTTTGGCCGACATTCTTCTCTGGGTGTGATATTGTACATGGCCTATGTTGTAGACAATAACACATTACATCTTTTTTGTCTCTTGCTATTTCATCATACGTCGTATAATTAGGGAGTTATAAATGATTTTGTACTTTTTGTCCGAAATTTTTCTATGTCCCACGAATAACTTAAAAATTGATTCGAATGAAATTTCAAAAAATAGGTTTTTTTAATACTTTTATTATATTTTTTACGTCTTGTAGGGTCGGAAATCAACATGATATTTTGATGTATTTTTTCGTCCCATGAATTTTTGGTTTCAGGTGATAGAATTATTTTCCACTACGTCCCATGCTCATCTATATTATATAAAACCACATGGCTGACTGATTCACTCACTGACATAAATGTTTACCCACTTCCAAATGAGTTACAAACTTGATATTTGGCAAAAACACTCCTTTCACCTTGCAACCAAGAGAAAAATTCCGAAAAGGTACATTTTTTAATTTTCAACCCTACAAGAGACAAAAATATAGGGGGAAGCTACTTATCTCCAGTAATATCTCTGAGTGTGATATTGTGCATGGCCTATGTTGTAGACAATAACACATTACATCTTTTTTGTCTCTTGCTATTTCATCATACGACGTTTAGTTACGGAGTTATTAATGATTATGTACTTTTTGGCCGAAATTTTTCTCTGAGTGTGATATTGTACATGGCCTATGTTGTAGACAATAACACATTACATCTTTTTTGTATCTTGCTATTTCATCATACGACGTTTAATTAGGGAGTTATTAATGATTTTGTACTTTTTGGCCGAAATTTTTCTCTGAGTGTGATATTGTACATGGCCTATGTTGTAGACAATAACACATTACATCTTTTTTGTCTCTTGCTATTTCATCATACGACGTTTAGTTACGGAGTTATTAATGATTTTGTACTTTTTGGCCGAAATTTTTCTCTGAGTGTGATATTGTCCATGGCCTATGTTGTAGACAATAACACATTACATCTTTTTTGTCTCTTGCTATTTCATCATACGACGTTTAGTTACGGAGTTATTAATGATTTTGTACTTTTTGGCCGACATTTTTCTCTAAGTGTGATATTGTACATGGCCTATGTTGTAGACAATAACACATTACATCTTTTTTGTCTCTTGCTATTTCATCATACTACGTTTAGTTACGGAGTTATTAATGATTTTGTACTTTTTGGCCGACATTCTTCTCTGAGTGTGATATTGTACATGGCCTATGTTGTAGACAATAACACATTACATCTTTTTTGTCTCTTGCTATTTCATCATACGTCGTATAATTAGGGAGTTATTAATGATTTTGTACTTTTTGTCCGAAATTTTTCTATGTCCCACGAATAACTTAAAAATTGATTCGAATGAAATTTCAAAAAATAGGTTTTTTTAATACTTTTATTATATTTTTTACGTCTTGTAGGGTCGGAAATCAACATGATATTTTGATGTATTTTTTCGTCCCATGCATTTTTGGTTTCAGGTGATAGAATTATTTTCCACTACGTCCCATGCTCATCTATATTATATAAAACCACATGGCTGACTGATTCACTCACTGACATAAATATTGACCCACTTCCAAATGAGTTACAAACTTGATATTTGTCAAAAACACTCCTTTCACCTTGCAACCAACAGAAAAATTACGAAAAGGTACATTTTTTTTTTAAATATTCAACCCTACAAGAGACAAAAATATAGGGGGAAGCTACTTATCTCCAGTAATATCTCTGAGTGTGATATTGTGCATGGCCTATGTTGTAGACAATAACACATTACATCTTTTTTGTCTCTTGCTATTTCATCATACGACGTTTAGTTACGGAGTTATTAATGATTTTGTACTTTTTGGCCGAAATTTTTCTCTGAGTGTGATATTGTACATGGCCTATGTTGTAGACATTAACACATTACATCTTTTTTGTCTCTTGCTATTTCATCATACGACGTTTAGTTACGGAGTTATTAATGATTTTGTACTTTTTGGCCGAAATTTTTCTCTGAGTGTGATATTGTCCATGGCCTATGTTGTAGACAATAACACATTACATCTTTTTTGTCTCTTGCTATTTCATCATACGACGTTTAGTTACGGAGTTATTAATGATTTTGTACTTTTTGGCCGACATTCTTCTCTGAGTGTGATATTGTACATGGCCTATGTTGTAGACAATAACACATTACATCTTTTTTGTCTCTTGCTATTTCATCATACGACGTATAATTAGGGAGTTATTAATGATTTTGTACTTTTTGTCCGAAATTTTTCCATGTCCCACGAATAACTTAAAAATTGATTCGAATGAAATTTCAAAAAATAGGTTTTTTTAATACTTTTATTATATTTTTTACGTCCTGTAGGGTCAGAAATCAACATGATATTTTGATGTATTTTTTCGTCCCATGCATTTTTGGTTTCAGGTGATAGAATTATTTTCCACTACGTCCCATGCTCATCTATATTATATAAAACCACATGGCTGACTGATTCACTCACTGACATAAATGTTTACCCACTTCCAAATGAGTTACAAACTTGATATTTGGCAAAAACACTCCTTTCACCTTGCAACCAACAGAAAAATTCCGAAAAGGTACATTTTTTAATTTTCAACCCTACAAGAGACAAAAATATAGGGGGAAGCTACTTATCTCCAGTAATATCTCTGAGTGTGATATTGTGCATGGCCTATGTTGTAGACAATAACACATTACATCTTTTTTGTCTCTTGCTATTTCATCATGCGACGTTTAGTTACGGAGTTATTAATGATTTTGTACTTTTTGGCCGAAATTTTTCTCTGAGTGTGATATTGTACATGGCCTATGTTGTCGACATTAACACATTACATCTTTTTTGTCTCTTGCTATTTCATCATACGACGTTTAGTTACGGAGTTATTAATGATTTTGTACTTTTTGGCCGAAATTTTTCTCTGAGTGTGATATTGTCCATGGCCTATGCTGTAGACAATAACACATTACATCTTTTTTGTCTCTTGCTATTTCATCATACGACGTTTAGTTACGGAGTTATTAATGATTTTGTACTTTTTGGCCGACATTCTTCTCTGAGTGTGATATTGTACATGGCCTATGTTGTAGACAATAACACATTACATCTTTTTTGTCTCTTGCTATTTCATCATACGACGTATAATTAGGGAGTTATTAATGATTTTGTACTTTTTGTCCGAAATTTTTCTATGTCCCACGAATAACTTAAAAATTGATTCGAATGAAATTTCAAAAAATAGGCTTTTTAAATACTTTTATTATATTTTTTTACGTCTTGTAGGGTCGGATATCAACATGATATTTTGATGTATTTTTTCGTCCCATGCATTTTTGGTTTCAGGTGATAGAATTATTTTCCACTACGTCCCATGCTCATCTATATTATATAAAACCACATGGCTGACTGATTCACTCACTGACATAAATGTTTACCCACTTCCAAATGAGTTACAAACTTGATATTTGGCAAAAACACTCCTTTCACCTTGCAACCAACAGAAAAATTCCGAAAAGGTACATTTTTTAATTTTCAACCCTACAAGAGACAAAAATATAGGGGGAAGCTACTTATCTCCAGTAATATCTCTGAGTGTGATATTGTGCATGGTCTATGTTGTAGACAATAACACATTACATCTTTTTTGTCTCTTGCTATTTCATCATACGACGTTTAGTTACGGAGTTATTAATGATTTTGTACTTTTTGGCCGAAATTTTTCTCTGAGTGTGATATTGTACATGGCCTATGTTGTAGACAATAACACATTACATCTTTTTTGTATCTTACTATTTCATCATACGACGTTTAATTAGGGAGTTATTAATGATTTTGTACTTTTGGCCGAAATTTTTCTCTGAGTGTGATATTGTACATGGCCTATGTTGTAGACATTAACACATTACATCTTTTTTTTCTTTTGCTATTTCATCATACGACGTTTAGTTACGGAGTTATTAATGATTTTGTACTTTTTGGCCGAAATTTTTCTGAGTGTGATATTGTCCATGGCCTATGTTATAGACAATAACACATTACATCTTTTTTGTCTCTTGCTATTTCATCATACGACGTATAATTAGGGAGTTATTAATGATTTTGTACTTTTTGTCCGAAATTTTTCTGTCCCACGAATAACTTAAAAATTGATTCGAATGAAATTTCAAAAAATAGGTTTTTTTAATACTTTTATTATATTTTTTACGTCTTGTAGGGTCGGAAATCAACATGATATTTTGATGTATTTTTTCGTCCCATGCATTTTTGGTTTCAGGTGATAGAATTATTTTCCACTACGTCCCATGCTCATCTATATTATATAAAACCACATGGCTGACTGATTCACTCACTGACATAAATGTTTACCCACTACCAAATGAGTTACAAACTTGATATTTGGCAAAAACACTCCTTTCACCTTGCAACCAACAGAAAAATTCCGAAAAGGTACATTTTTTAATTTTCAACCCTACAAGAGACAAAGATATAGGGGGAAGCTACTTATCTCCAGTAATATCTCTGAGTGTGATATTGTGCATGGCCTATGTTGTAGACAATAACACATTACATCTTTTTTGTCTCTTGCTATTTTATCATACGACGTTTAGTTACGGAGTTATTAATGATTTTGTACTTTTTGGCCGAAATTTTTCTCTGAGTGTGATATTGTACATGGCCTATGTTGTAGACAATAACACATTACATCTTTTTTGTCTCTTGCTATTTCATCATACGACGTATAATTAGGGAGTTATTAACGATTTTGTACTTTTTGGCCGACATTCATGTCTGAGTGTGATATTGTACATGGCCTATGTTGTAGACAATAACACATTATATCTTTTTTGTCTCTTGCTATTTCATCATACGACGTATAATTAGGGAGTTATTAATGATTTTGTACTTTTTGTCCGAAATTTTTCTATGTCCCACGAATAACTTAAAAATTGAATCGAATAAAATTTCAAAAAATAGGTTTTTTTAATACTTTTATTATATTTTTTACGTCTTGTAGGGTCGGAAATCAACATGATATTTTGATGTATTTTTTCGTCCCATGCATTTTTGGTTTCAGGTGATAGAATTATTTTCCACTACGTCCCATGCTCATCTATATTATATAAAACCACATGGCTGACTGATTCACTCACTGACATAAATGTTGACCCACTTCCAAATGAGTTACAAACTTGATATTTGGCAAAAACACTCCTTTCACCTTGCAACCAACAGAAAAATTCCGAAAAGGTACATTTTTTAATTTTCAACACTACAAGAGACAAAAATATAGGGGGAAGCTACTTATCTCCAGTAATATCTCTGAGTGTGATATTGTGCATGGCCTATGTTGTAGACAATAACACATTACATCTTTTTTGTCTCTTGCTATTTCATCATACGACGTTTAGTTACGGAGTTATTAATGATTTTGTACTTTTTGGCCGAAATTTTTCTCTGAGTGTGATATTGTACATGGCCTATGTTGTAGACAATAACACATTACATCTTTTTTGTATCTTGCTATTTCATCATACGACGTTTAATTAGGGAGTTATTAATGATTTTGTACTTTTTGGCCGAAATTTTTCTCCGAGTGTGATATTGTACATGGCCTATGTTGTAGACATTAACACATTACATCTTTTTTGTCTCTTGCTATTTCATCATACGACGTTTAGTTACGGAGTTATTAATGATTTTGTACTTTTTGGCCGAAATTTTTCTCTGAGTGTGATATTGTCCATGGCCTATGTTGTAGACAATAACACATTACATCTTTTTTGTCTCTTGCTATTTCATCATACGACATTTAGTTACGGAGTTATTAATGATTTTGTACTTTTTGGCCGAAATTTTTCTCTAAGTGTGATATTGTACATGGCCTATGTTGTAGACAATAACACTTTACATCTTTTTTGTCTCTTGCTATTTCATCATACGACGTTTAGTTACGGAGTTATTAATGATTTTGTACTTTTTGGCCGACATTCTTCTCCGAGTGTGATATTGTACATGGCCTATGTTGTAGACAATAACACATTACATCTTTTTTGTCTCTTGCTATTTCATCATACGTCGTATAATTAGGGAGTTATTAATGATTTTGTACTTTGTGTCCGAAATTTTTCTATGTCCCACGAATAACTTAAAAATTGATTCGAATGAAATTTCAAAAAATAGGTTTTTTAATACTTTTATTATATTTTTTACGTCTTGTAGGGTCGGAAATCAACATGATATTTTGATGTATTTTTTCGTCCCATGCATTTTTGGTTTCAGGTGATAGAATTATTTTCCACTACGTCCCATGCTCATCTATATTATATAAAACCACATGGCTGACTGATTCACTCACTGACATAAATATTGACCCACTTCCAAATGAGTTACAAACTTGATATTTGGCAAAAACACTCCTTTCACCTTGCAACCAACAGAAAAATTACGAAAAGGTACATTTTTTTTTAATTTTCAACCCTACAAGAGACAAAAATATAGGGGGAAGCTACTTATCTCCAGTAATATCTCTGAGTGTGATATTGTGCATGGCCTATGTTGTAGACAATAACACATTACATCTTTTTTGTCTCTTGCTATTTCATCATACGACGTTTAGTTACGGAGTTATTAATGATTTTGTACTTTTTGGCCGAAATTTTTCTCTGAGTGTGATATTGTACATGGCCTATGTTGTAGACAATAACACATTACATCTTTTTTGTATCTTGCTATTTCATCATACGACGTTTAATTAGGGAGTTATTAATGATTTTGTACTTTTTGGCCGAAATTTTTCTCTGAGTGTGATATTGTACATGGCCTATGTTGTAGACATTAACACATTACATCTTTTTTGTCTCTTGCTATTTCATCATACGACGTTTAGTTACGGAGTTATTAATGATTTTGTACTTTTTGGCCGAAATTTTTCTCTGAGTGTGATATTGTCCATGGCCTATGTTGTAGACAATAACACATTACATCTTTTTTGTCTCTTGCTATTTCATCATACGACGTTTAGTTACGGAGTTATTAATGATTTTGTACTTTTTGGCCGACATTCTTCTCTGAGTGTGATATTGTACATGGCCTATGTTGTAGACAATAACACATTACATCTATTTTGTCTCTTGCTATTTCATCATACGACGTATAATTAGGGAGTTATTAATGATTTTGTACTTTTTGTCCGAAATTTTTCTATGTCCCACGAATAACTTAAAAATTGATTCGAATGAAATTTCAAAAAATAGGTTTTTTAAATACTTTTATTATATTTTTTTACGTCTTGTAGTGTCGGATATCAACATGATATTTTGATGTATTTTTTCGTCCCATGCATTTTTGGTTTCAGGTGATAGAATTATTTTCCACTACGTCCCATGCTCATCTATATTATATAAAACCACATGGCTGACTGATTCACTCACTGACATAAATGTTTACCCACTTCCAAATGAGTTACAAACTTGATATTTGGCAAAAACACTCCTTTCACCTTGCAACCAACAGAAAAATTCCGAAAAGGTACATTTTTTAATTTTCAACCCTACAAGAGACAAAAATATAGGGGGAAGCTACTTATCTCCAGTAATATCTCTGAGTGTGATATTGTGCATGGTCTATGTTGTAGACAATAACACATTACATCTTTTTTGTCTCTTGCTATTTCATCATACGACGTTTAGTTACGGAGTTATTAATGATTTTGTACTTTTTGGCCGAAATTTTTCTCTGAGTGTGATATTGTACATGGCCTATGTTGTAGACAATAACACATTACATCTTTTTTGTATCTTACTATTTCATCATACGACGTTTAATTAGGGAGTTATTAATGATTTTGTACTTTTGGCCGAAATTTTTCTCTGAGTGTGATATTGTACATGGCCTATGTTGTAGACATTAACACATTACATCTTTTTTTTCTTTTGCTATTTCATCATACGACGTTTAGTTACGGAGTTATTAATGATTTTGTACTTTTTGGCCGAAATTTTTCTCTGAGTGTGATATTGTACATGGCCTATGTTGTAGACAATAACACATTACATCTTTTTTGTCTCTTGCTATTTCATCATACGACGTATAATTAGGGAGTTATTAACGATTTTGTACTTTTTGGCCGACATTCATCTCTGAGTGTGATATTGTACATGGCCTATGTTGTAGACAATAACACATTATATCTTTTTTGTCTCTTACTATTTCATCATACGACGTATAATTAGGGAGTTATTAATGATTTTGTACTTTTTGTCCGAAATTTTTCTATGTCCCACGAATAACTTAAAAATTGAATCGAATAAAATTTCAAAAAATAGGTTTTTTTAATACTTTTATTATATTTTTTACGTCTTGTAGGGTCGGAAATCAACATGATATTTTGATGTATTTTTTCGTCCTATGCATTTTTGGTTTCAGGTGATAGAATTATTTTCCACTACGTCCCATGCTCATCTATATTATATAAAACCACATGGCTGACTGATTCACTCACTGACATAAATGTTGACCCAATCCAAATGAGTTACAAACTTGATATTTGGCAAAAACACTCCTTTCACCTTGCAACCAACAGAAAAATTCCGAAAAGGTACATTTTTTAATTTTCAACACTACAAGAGACAAAAATATAGGGGGAAGCTACTTATCTCCAGTAATATCTCTGAGTGTGATATTGTGCATGTCCTATGTTGTAGACAATAACACATTACATCTTTTTTGTTTCTTGCTATTTCATCATACGACGTTTAGTTACGGAGTTATTAATGATTTTGTACTTTTTGGCCGAAATTTTTCTCCGAGTGTGATATTGTACATGGCCTATGTTGTAGACAATAACACATTACATCTTTTTTGTCTTCTGCTATTTCATCATACGACATTTAGTTACGGAGTTATTAATGATTTTGTACTTTTTGGCCGAAATTTTTCTCTGAGTGTGATATTGTACATGGCCTATGTTGTAGACAATAACACATAACATCTTTTTTGTATCTTGCTATTTCATCATACGACGTTTAATTAGGGAGTTATTAATGATTTTGTACTTTTTGGCCGAAATTTTTCTCTGAGTGTGATATTGTACATCGCCTATGTTGTAGACATTAACACATTACATCTTTTTTTCTTTTGCTATTTCATCATACGACGTTTAGTTACGGAGTTATTAATGATTTTGTACTTTTTGGCCGAAATTTTTCTGAGTGTGACATTGTCCATGGCCTATGTTGTAGACAATAACACATTACATCTTTTTTGTCTCTTGCTATTTCATCATACGACGTATAATTAGGGAGTTATTAATGATTTTGTACGTTTTGGCCGACATTCTTCTCTGAGTGTGATATTGTACATGGCCTATGTTGTAGACAATAACACATTACATCTTTTTTGTCTCTTGCTATTTCATCATACGACGTTTAGTTACGGAGTTATTAATGATTTTGTACTTTTTGGCCGAAATTTTTCTCTGAGTGTGATATTGTTCATGGCCTATGTTGTAGACAATAACACATTACATCTTTTTTGTCTCTTGCTATTTCATCATACGACGTATAATTAGGGAGTTATTAATGATTTTGTACTTTTTGGCCGACATTCTTCTCTGAGTGTGATATTGTACATGGCCTATGTTGTAGACAATAACACATTACATCTTTTTTGTCTCTTGCTATTTCATCATACGACGTATAATTAGGGAGTTATTAATGATTTTGTACTTTTTGTCCGAAATTTTTCTATGTCCCACGAATAACTTAAAAATTGATTCGAATGAAATTTCAAAAAATAGGTTTTTTTAATACTTTTATTATATTTTTTACGTCTTGTAGGGTCGGAAATCAACATGATATTTTGATGTATTTTTTCGTCCCATGCATTTTTGGTTTCAGGTGATAGAATTATTTTCCACTACGTCCCATGCTCATCTATATTATATAAAACCACATGGCTGACTGATTCACTCACTGACATAAATGTTTACCCACTTCCAAATGAGTTACAAACTTGATATTTGGCAAAAACACTCCTTTCACCTTGCAACCAACAGAAAAATTCCGAAAAGGTACATTTTTTTAAAATTTTCAACCCTACAAGAGACAAAAATATAGGGGGAAGCTACTTATCTCCAGTAATATCTCTGAGTGTGATATTGTGCATGGCCTATGTTGTAGACAATAACACATTACATCTTTTTTGTCTCTTGCTATTTCATCATACGACGTTTAGTTACGGAGTTATTAATGATTTTGTACTTTTTGGCCGAAATTTTTCTCTGAGTGTGATATTGTACATGGCCTATGTTGTAGACAATAACACATTACATCTTTTTTGTCTCTTGCTATTTCATCATACGACGTTTAGTTACGGAGTTATTAATGATTTTGTACTTTTTGGCCGACATTCTTCTCTGAGTGTGATATTGTACATGGCCTATGTTGTAGACAATAACACATTACATCTTTTTTGTCTCTTGCTATTTCATCATACGTCGTATAATTAGGGAGTTATTAATGATTTTGTACTTTTTGTCCGAAATTTTTCTATGTCCCACGAATAACTTAAAAATTGATTCGAATGAAATTTCAAAAAATAGGTTTTTTTAATACTTTTATTATATTTTTTACGTCTTGTAGGGTCGGAAATCAACATGATATTTTGATGTATTTTTTCGTCCCATGCATTTTTGGTTTCAGGTGATAGAATTATTTTCCACTACGTCCCATGCTCATCTATATTATATAAAACCACATGGCTGACTGATTCACTCACTGACATAAATGTTTACCCACTACCAAATGAGTTACAAACTTGATATTTGGCAAAAACACTCCTTTCACCTTGCAACCAACAGAAAAATTCCGAAAAGGTACATTTTTTAATTTTCAACCCTACAAGAGACAAAGATATAGGGGGAAGCTACTTATCTCCAGTAATATCTCTGAGTGTGATATTGTGCATGGCCTATGTTGTAGACAATAACACATTACATCTTTTTTGTCTCTTGCTATTTCATCATACGACGTTTAGTTACGGAGTTATTAATGATTTTGTACTTTTTGGCCGAAATTTTTCTCTGAGTGTGATATTGTACATGGCCTATGTTGTAGACAATAACACATTACATCTTTTTTGTCTCTTGCTATTTCATCATACGACGTATAATTAGGGAGTTATTAACGATTTTGTACTTTTTGGCCGACATTCATCTCTGAGTGTGATATTGTACATGGCCTATGTTGTAGACAATAACACATTATATCTTTTTTGTCTCTTGCTATTTCATCATACGACGTATAATTAGGGAGTTATTAATGATTTTGTACTTTTTGTCCGAAATTTTTCTATGTCCCACGAATAACTTAAAAATTGAATCGAATAAAATTTCAAAAAATAGGTTTTTTTAATACTTTTATTATATTTTTTACGTCTTGTAGGGTCGGAAATCAACATGATATTTTGATGTATTTTTTCGTCCCATGCATTTTTGGTTTCAGGTGATAGAATTATTTTCCACTACGTCCCATGCTCATCTATATTATATAAAACCACATGGCTGACTGATTCACTCACTGACATAAATGTTGACCCACTTCCAAATGAGTTACAAACTTGATATTTGGCAAAAACACTCCTTTCACCTTGCAACCAACAGAAAAATTCCGAAAAGGTACATTTTTTAATTTTCAACACTACAAGAGACAAAAATATAGGGGGAAGCTACTTATCTCCAGTAATATCTCTGAGTGTGATATTGTGCATGGCCTATGTTGTAGACAATAACACATTACATCTTTTTTGTCTCTTGCTATTTCATCATACGACGTTTAGTTACGGAGTTATTAATGATTTTGTACTTTTTGGCCGAAAATTTTCTCTGAGTGTGATATTGTACATGGCCTATGTTGTAGACAATAACACATTACATCTTTTTTGTATCTTGCTATTTCATCATACAACGTTTAATTAGGGAGTTATTAATGATTTTGTACTTTTTGGCCGAAATTTTTCTCCGAGTGTGATATTGTACATGGCCTATGTTGTAGACATTAACACATTACATCTTTTTTGTCTCTTGCTATTTCATCATACGACGTTTAGTTACGGAGTTATTAATGATTTTGTACTTTTTGGCCGAAATTTTTCTCTGAGTGTGATATTGTCCATGGCCTATGTTGTAGACAATAACACATTACATCTTTTTTGTCTCTTGCTATTTCATCATACGACATTTAGTTACGGAGTTATTAATGATTTTGTACTTTTTGGCCGAAATTTTTCTCTAAGTGTGATATTGTACATGGCCTATGTTGTAGACAATAACACATTACATCTTTTTTGTCTCTTGCTATTTCATCATACGACGTTTAGTTACGGAGTTATTAATGATTTTGTACTTTTTGGCCGACATTCTTCTCCGAGTGTGATATTGTACATGGCCTATGTTGTAGACAATAACACATTACATCTTTTTTGTCTCTTGCTATTTCATCATACGTCGTATAATTAGGGAGTTATTAATGATTTTGTACTTTGTGTCCGAAATTTTTCTATGTCCCACGAATAACTTAAAAATTGATTCGAATGAAATTTCAAAAAATAGGTTTTTTAATACTTTTATTATATTTTTTACGTCTTGTAGGGTCGGAAATCAACATGATATTTTGATGTATTTTTTCGTCCCATGCATTTTTGGTTTCAGGTGATAGAATTATTTTCCACTACGTCCCATGCTCATCTATATTATATAAAACCACATGGCTGACTGATTCACTCACTGACATAAATATTGACCCACTTCCAAATGAGTTACAAACTTGATATTTGGCAAAAACACTCCTTTCACCTTGCAACCAACAGAAAAATTACGAAAAGGTACATTTTTTTTTAATTTTCAACCCTACGAGAGACAAAAATATAGGGGGAAGCTACTTATCTCCAGTAATATCTCTGAGTGTGATATTGTGCATGGCCTATGTTGTAGACAATAACACATTACATCTTTTTTGTCTCTTGCTATTTCATCATACGACGTTTAGTTACGGAGTTATTAATGATTTTGTACTTTTTGGCCGAAATTTTTCTCTGAGTGTGATATTGTACATGGCCTATGTTGTAGACAATAACACATTACATCTTTTTTGTATCTTGCTATTTCATCATACGACGTTTAATTAGGGAGTTATTAATGATTTTGTACTTTTTGGCCGAAATTTTTCTCTGAGTGTGATATTGTACATGGCCTATGTTGTAGACATTAACACATTACATCTTTTTTGTCTCTTGCTATTTCATCATACGACGTTTAGTTACGGAGTTATTAATGATTTTGTACTTTTTGGCCGAAATTTTTCTCTGAGTGTGATATTGTCCATGGCCTATGTTGTAGACAATAACACATTACATCTTTTTTGTCTCTTGCTATTTCATCATACGACGTTTAGTTACGGAGTTATTAATGATTTTGTACTTTTTGGCCGACATTCTTCTCTGAGTGTGATATTGTACATGGCCTATGTTGTAGACAATAACACATTACATCTTTTTTGTCTCTTGCTATTTCATCATACGACGTATAATTAGGGAGTTATTAATGATTTTGTACTTTTTGTCCGAAATTTTTCCATGTCCCACGAATAACTTAAAAATTGATTCGAATGAAATTTCAAAAAATAGGTTTTTTTAATACTTTTATTATATTTTTTACGTCTTGTAGGGTCGGAAATCAACATGATATTTTGATGTATTTTTTCGTCCCATGCATTTTTGGTTTCAGGTGATAGAATTATTTTCCACTACGTCCCATGCTCATCTATATTATATAAAACCACATGGCTGACTGATTCACTCACTGACATAAATGTTTACCCACTTCCAAATGAGTTACAAACTTGATATTTGGCAAAAACACTCCTTTCACCTTGCAACCAACAGAAAAATTCCGAAAAGGTACATTTTTTAATTTTCAACCCTACAAGAGACAAAAATATAGGGGGAAGCTACTTATCTCCAGTAATATCTCTGAGTGTGATATTGTGCATGGCCTATGTTGTAGACAATAACACATTACATCTTTTTTGTCTCTTGCTATTTCATCATACGACGTTTAGTTACGGAGTTATTAATGATTTTGTACTTTTTGGCCGAAATTTTTCTCTGAGTGTGATATTGTACATGGCCTATGTTGTAGACAATAACACATTACATCTTTTTTGTATCTTGCTATTTCATCATACGACGTTTAATTAGGGAGTTATTAATGATTTTGTACTTTTTGGCCGAAATTTTTCTCTGAGTGTGATATTGTACATGGCCTATGTTGTAGACATTAACACATTACATCTTTTTTGTCTCTTGCTATTTCATCATACGACGTTTAGTTACGGAGTTATTAATGATTTTGTACTTTTTGGCCGAAATTTTTCTCTGAGTGTGATATTGTCCATGGCCTATGTTGTAGACAATAACACATTACATCTTTTTTGTCTCTTGCTATTTCATCATACGACGTTTAGTTACGGAGTTATTAATGATTTTGTACTTTTTGGCCGACATTCTTCTCTGAGTGTGATATTGTACATGGCCTATGTTGTAGACAATAACACATTACATCTTTTTTGTCTCTTGCTATTTCATCATACGACGTATAATTAGGGAGTTATTAATGATTTTGTACTTTTTGTCCGAAATTTTTCTATGTCCCACGAATAACTTAAAAATTGATTCGAATGAAATTTCAAAAAATAGGTTTTTTAAATACTTTTATTATATTTTTTTACGTCTTGTAGTGTCGGATATCAACATGATATTTTGATGTATTTTTTCGTCCCATGCATTTTTGGTTTCAGGTGATAGAATTATTTTCCACTACGTCCCATGCTCATCTATATTATATAAAACCACATGGCTGACTGATTCACTCACTGACATAAATGTTTACCCACTTCCAAATGAGTTACAAACTTGATATTTGGCAAAAACACTCCTTTCACCTTGCAACCAACAGAAAAATTCCGAAAAGGTACATTTTTTAATTTTCAACCCTACAAGAGACAAAAATATAGGGGGAAGCTACTTATCTCCAGTAATATCTCTGAGTGTGATATTGTGCATGGCCTATGTTGTAGACAATAACACATTACATCTTTTTTGTCTCTTGCTATTTCATCATACGACGTTTAGTTACGGAGTTATTAATGATTTTGTACTTTTTGGCCGAAATTTTTCTCTGAGTGTGATATTGTACATGGCCTATGTTGTAGACAATAACACATTACATCTTTTTTGTATCTTGCTATTTCATCATACGACGTTTAATTAGGGAGTTATTAATGATTTTGTACTTTTTGGCCGAAATTTTTCTCTGAGTGTGATATTGTACATGGCCTATGTTGTAGACATTAACACATTACATCTTTTTTGTCTCTTGCTATTTCATCATACGACGTTTAGTTACGGAGTTATTAATGATTTTGTACTTTTTGGCCGAAATTTTTCTCTGAGTGTGATATTGTCCATGGCCTATGTTGTAAACAATAACACATTACATCTTTTTTGTCTCTTGCTATTTCATCATACGACGTTTAGTTACGGAGTTATTAATGATTTTGTACTTTTTGGCCGACATTCTTCTCTGAGTGTGATATTGTACATGGCCTATGTTGTAGACAATAACACATTACATCTTTTTTGTCTCTTGCTATTTCATCATACGACGTATAATTAGGGAGTTATTAATGATTTTGTACTTTTTGTCCGAAATTTTTCCATGTCCCACGAATAACTTAAAAATTGATTCGAATGAAATTTCAAAAAATAGGTTTTTTTAATACTTTTATTATATTTTTTACGTCTTGTAGGGTCGGAAATCAACATGATATTTTGATGTATTTTTTCGTCCCATGCATTTTTGGTTTCAGGTGATAGAATTATTTTCCACTACGTCCCATGCTCATCTATATAATATAAAACCACATGGCTGACTGATTCACTCACTGACATAAATGTTTACCCACTTCCAAATGAGTTACAAACTTGATATTTGGCAAAAACACTCCTTTCACCTTGCAACCAACAGAAAAATTCCGAAAAGGTACATTTTTTAATTTTCAACCCTACAAGAGACAAAAATATAGGGGGAAGCTACTTATCTCCAGTAATATCTCTGAGTGTGATATTGTGCATGGCCTATGTTGTAGACAATAACACATTACATCTTTTTTGTCTCTTGCTATTTCATCATACGACGTTTAGTTACGGAGTTATTAATGATTTTGTACTTTTTGGCCGAAATTTTTCTCTGAGTGTGATATTGTACATGGCCTATGTTGTAGACAATAACACATTACATCTTTTTTGTATCTTGCTATTTCATCATACGACGTTTAATTAGGGAGTTATTAATGATTTTGTACTTTTTGGCCGAAATTTTTCTCTGAGTGTGATATTGTACATGGCCTATGTTGTAGACATTAACACATTACATCTTTTTTGTCTCTTGCTATTTCATCATACGACGTTTAGTTACGGAGTTATTAATGATTTTGTACTTTTTGGCCGAAATTTTTCTCTGAGTGTGATATTGTCCATGGCCTATGTTGTAGACAATAACACATTACATCTTTTTTGTCTCTTGCTATTTCATCATACGACGTTTAGTTACGGAGTTATTAATGATTTTGTACTTTTTGGCCGACATTCTTCTCTGAGTGTGATATTGTACATGGCCTATGTTGTAGACAATAACACATTACATCTTTTTTGTCTCTTGCTATTTCATCATACGACGTATAATTAGGGAGTTATTAATGATTTTGTACTTTTTGTCCGAAATTTTTCTATGTCCCACGAATAACTTAAAAATTGATTCGAATGAAATTTCAAAAAATAGGTTTTTTAAATACTTTTATTATATTTTTTTACGTCTTGTAGTGTCGGATATCAACATGATATTTTGATGTATTTTTTCGTCCCATGCATTTTTGGTTTCAGGTGATAGAATTATTTTCCACTACGTCCCATGCTCATCTATATTATATAAAACCACATGGCTGACTGATTCACTCACTGACATAAATGTTTACCCACTTCCAAATGAGTTACAAACTTGATATTTGGCAAAAACACTCCTTTCACCTTGCAACCAACAGAAAAATTCCGAAAAGGTACATTTTTTAATTTTCAACCCTACAAGAGACAAAAATATAGGGGGAAGCTACTTATCTCCAGTAATATCTCTGAGTGTGATATTGTGCATGGTCTATGTTGTAGACAATAACACATTACATCTTTTTTGTCTCTTGCTATTTCATCATACGACGTTTAGTTACGGAGTTATTAATGATTTTGTACTTTTTGGCCGAAATTTTTCTCTGAGTGTGATATTGTACATGGCCTATGTTGTAGACAATAACACATTACATCTTTTTTGTATCTTACTATTTCATCATACGACGTTTAATTAGGGAGTTATTAATGATTTTGTACTTTTGGCCGAAATTTTTCTCTGAGTGTGATATTGTACATGGCCTATGTTGTAGACATTAACACATTACATCTTTTTTGTCTCTTGCTATTTCATCATACGACGTTTAGTTACGGAGTTATTAATGATTTTGTACTTTTTGGCCGAAATTTTTCTCTGAGTGTGATATTGTCCATGGCCTATGTTGTAGACAATAACACATTACATCTTTTTTGTCTCTTGCTATTTCATCATACGACGTTTAGTTACGGAGTTATTAATGATTTTGTACTTTTTGGCCGACATTCTTCTCTGAGTGTGATATTGTACATGGCCTATGTTGTAGACAATAACACATTACATCTTTTTTGTCTCTTGCTATTTCATCATACGACGTATAATTAGGGAGTTATTAATGATTTTGTACTTTTTGTCCGAAATTTTTCCATGTCCCACGAATAACTTAAAAATTGATTCGAATGAAATTTCAAAAAATAGGTTTTTTTAATACTTTTATTATATTTTTTACGTCTTGTAGGGTCGGAAATCAACATGATATTTTGATGTATTTTTTCGTCCCATGCATTTTTGGTTTCAGGTGATAGAATTATTTTCCACTACGTCCCATGCTCATCTATATTATATAAAACCACATGGCTGACTGATTCACTCACTGACATAAATGTTTACCCACTTCCAAATGAGTTACAAACTTGATATTTGGCAAAAACACTCCTTTCACCTTGCAACCAACAGAAAAATTCCGAAAAGGTACATTTTTTAATTTTCAACCCTACAAGAGACAAAAATATAGGGGGAAGCTACTTATCTCCAGTAATATCTCTGAGTGTGATATTGTGCATGGCCTATGTTGTAGACAATAACACATTACATCTTTTTTGTCTCTTGCTATTTCATCATACGACGTTTAGTTACGGAGTTATTAATGATTTTGTACTTTTTGGCCGAAATTTTTCTCTGAGTGTGATATTGTCCATGGCCTATGTTGTAGACAATAACACATTACATCTTTTTTGTATCTTGCTATTTCATCATACGACGTTTAATTAGGGAGTTATTAATGATTTTGTACTTTTTGGCCGAAATTTTTCTCTGAGTGTGATATTGTACATGGCCTATGTTGTAGACATTAACACATTACATCTTTTTTGTCTCTTGCTATTTCATCATACGACGTTTAGTTACGGAGTTATTAATGATTTTGTACTTTTTGGCCGAAATTTTTCTCTGAGTGTGATATTGTCCATGGCCTATGTTGTAGACAATAACACATTACATCTTTTTTGTCTCTTGCTATTTCATCATACGACGTTTAGTTACGGAGTTATTAATGATTTTGTACTTTTTGGCCGACATTCTTCTCTGAGTGTGATATTGTACATGGCCTATGTTGTAGACAATAACACATTACATCTTTTTTGTCTCTTGCTATTTCATCATACGACGTATAATTAGGGAGTTATTAATGATTTTGTACTTTTTGTCCGAAATTTTTCTATGTCCCACGAATAACTTAAAAATTGATTCGAATGAAATTTCAAAAAATAGGTTTTTTAAATACTTTTATTATATTTTTTTACGTCTTGTAGTGTCGGATATCAACATGATATTTTGATGTATTTTTTCGTCCCATGCATTTTTGGTTTCAGGTGATAGAATTATTTTCCACTACGTCCCATGCTCATCTATATTATATAAAACCACATGGCTGACTGATTCACTCACTGACATAAATGTTTACCCACTTCCAAATGAGTTACAAACTTGATATTTGGCAAAAACACTCCTTTCACCTTGCAACCAACAGAAAAATTCCGAAAAGGTACATTTTTTAATTTTCAACCCTACAAGAGACAAAAATATAGGGGGAAGCTACTTATCTCCAGTAATATCTCTGAGTGTGATATTGTGCATGGTCTATGTTGTAGACAATAACACATTACATCTTTTTTGTCTCTTGCTATTTCATCATACGACGTTTAGTTACGGAGTTATTAATGATTTTGTACTTTTTGGCCGAAATTTTTCTCTGAGTGTGATATTGTACATGGCCTATGTTGTAGACAATAACACATTACATCTTTTTTGTATCTTACTATTTCATCATACGACGTTTAATTAGGGAGTTATTAATGATTTTGTACTTTTGGCCGAAATTTTTCTCTGAGTGTGATATTGTACATGGCCTATGTTGTAGACATTAACACATTACATCTTTTTTTTCTTTTGCTATTTCATCATACGACGTTTAGTTACGGAGTTATTAATGATTTTGTACTTTTTGGCCGAAATTTTTCTCTGAGTGTGATATTGTCCATGGCCTATGTTGTAGACAATAACACATTACATCTTTTTTGTCTCTTGCTATTTCATCATACGACGTATAATTAGGGAGTTATTAACGATTTTGTACTTTTTGGCCGACATTCATCTCTGAGTGTGATATTGTACATGGCCTATGTTGTAGACAATAACACATTATATCTTTTTTGTCTCTTGCTATTTCATCATACGACGTATAATTAGGGAGTTATTAATGATTTTGTACTTTTTGTCCGAAATTTTTCTATGTCCCACGAATAACTTAAAAATTGAATCGAATAAAATTTCAAAAAATAGGTTTTTTTAATACTTTTATTATATTTTTTACGTCTTGTAGGGTCGGAAATCAACATGATATTTTGATGTATTTTTTCGTCCCATGCATTTTTGGTTTCAGGTGATAGAATTATTTTCCACTACGTCCCATGCTCATCTATATTATATAAAACCACATGGCTGACTGATTCACTCACTGACATAAATGTTGACCCAATCCAAATGAGTTACAAACTTGATATTTGGCAAAAACACTCCTTTCACCTTGCAACCAACAGAAAAATTCCGAAAAGGTACATTTTTTAATTTTCAACACTACAAGAGACAAAAATATAGGGGGAAGCTACTTATCTCCAGTAATATCTCTGAGTGTGATATTGTGCATGGCCTATGTTGTAGACAATAACACATTACATCTTTTTTGTTTCTTGCTATTTCATCATACGACGTTTAGTTACGGAGTTATTAATGATTTTGTACTTTTTGGCCGAAATTTTTCTCCGAGTGTGATATTGTACATGGCCTATGTTGTAGACAATAACACATTACATCTTTTTTGTCTTCTGCTATTTCATCATACGACATTTAGTTACGGAGTTATTAATGATTTTGTACTTTTTGGCCGAAATTTTTCTCTGAGTGTGATATTGTACATGGCCTATGTTGTAGACAATAACACATAACATCTTTTTTGTATCTTGCTATTTCATCATACGACGTTTAATTAGGGAGTTATTAATGATTTTGTACTTTTTGGCCGAAATTTTTCTCTGAGTGTGATATTGTACATCGCCTATGTTGTAGACATTAACACATTACATCTTTTTTTCTTTTGCTATTTCATCATACGACGTTTAGTTACGGAGTTATTAATGATTTTGTACTTTTTGGCCGAAATTTTTCTGAGTGTGACATTGTCCATGGCCTATGTTGTAGACAATAACACATTACATCTTTTTTGTCTCTTGCTATTTCATCATACGACGTATAATTAGGGAGTTATTAATGATTTTGTACGTTTTGGCCGACATTCTTCTCTGAGTGTGATATTGTACATGGCCTATGTTGTAGACAATAACACATTACATCTTTTTTGTCTCTTGCTATTTCATCATACGACGTTTAGTTACGGAGTTATTAATGATTTTGTACTTTTTGGCCGAAATTTTTCTCTGAGTGTGATATTGTACATGGCCTATGTTGTAGACAATAACACATTACATCTTTTTTGTCTCTTGCTATTTCATCATACGACGTATAATTAGGGAGTTATTAATGATTTTGTACTTTTTGGCCGACATTCTTCTCTGAGTGTGATATTGTACATGGCCTATGTTGTAGACAATAACACATTACATCTTTTTTGTCTCTTGCTATTTCATCATACGACGTATAATTAGGGAGTTATTAATGATTTTGTACTTTTTGTCCGAAATTTTTCTATGTCCCACGAATAACTTAAAAATTGATTCGAATGAAATTTCAAAAAATAGGTTTTTTTAATACTTTTATTATATTTTTTACGTCTTGTAGGGTCGGAAATCAACATGATATTTTGATGTATTTTTTCGTCCCATGCATTTTTGGTTTCAGGTGATAGAATTATTTTCCACTACGTCCCATGCTCATCTATATTATATAAAACCACATGGCTGACTGATTCACTCACTGACATAAATGTTTACCCACTTCCAAATGAGTTACAAACTTGATATTTGGCAAAAACACTCCTTTCACCTTGCAACCAACAGAAAAATTCCGAAAAGGTACATTTTTTTAAAATTTTCAACCCTACAAGAGACAAAAATATAGGGGGAAGCTACTTATCTCCAGTAATATCTCTGAGTGTGATATTGTGCATGGCCTATGTTGTAGACAATAACACATTACATCTTTTTTGTCTCTTGCTATTTCATCATACGACGTTTAGTTACGGAGTTATTAATGATTTTGTACTTTTTGGCCGAAATTTTTCTCTGAGTGTGATATTGTACATGGCCTATGTTGTAGACAATAACACATTACATCTTTTTTGTATCTTGCTATTTCATCATACGACGTTTAATTAGGGAGTTATTAATGATTTTGTACTTTTTGGCCGAAATTTTTCTCTGAGTGTGATATTGTACATGGCCTATGTTGTAGACATTAACACATTACATCTTTTTTGTCTCTTGCTATTTCATCATACGACGTTTAGTTACGGAGTTATTAATGATTTTGTACTTTTTGACCGAAATTTTTCTCTGAGTGTGATATTGTCCATGGCCTATGTTGTAGACAATAACACATTACATCTTTTTTGTCTCTTGCTATTTCATCATACGACGTTTAGTTACGGAGTTATTAATGATTTTGTACTTTTTGGCCGACATTCTTCTCTGAGTGTGATATTGTACATGGCCTATGTTGTAGACAATAACACATTACATCTTTTTTGTCTCTTGCTATTTCATCATACGTCGTATAATTAGGGAGTTATTAATGATTTTGTACTTTTTGTCCGAAATTTTTCTATGTCCCACGAATAACTTAAAAATTGATTCGAATGAAATTTCAAAAAATAGGTTTTTTTAATACTTTTATTATATTTTTTTACGTCTTGTAGGGTCGGAAATCAACATGATATTTTGATGTATTTTTTCGTCCCATGAATTTTTGGTTTCAGGTGATAGAATTATTTTCCACTACGTCCCATGCTCATCTATATTATATAAAACCACATGGCTGACTGATTCACTCACTGACATAAATGTTTACCCACTTCCAAATGAGTTACAAACTTGATATTTGGCAAAAACACTCCTTTCACCTTGCAACCAACAGAAAAATTCCGAAAAGGTACATTTTTTAATTTTCAACCCTACAAGAGACAAAAATATAGGGGGAAGCTACTTATCTCCAGTAATATCTCTGAGTGTGATATTGTGCATGGCCTATGTTGTAGACAATAACACATTACATCTTTTTTGTCTCTTGCTATTTCATCATACGACGTTTAGTTACGGAGTTATTAATGATTTTGTACTTTTTGGCCGAAATTTTTCTCTGAGTGTGATATTGTCCATGGCCTATGTTGTAGACAATAACACATTACATCTTTTTTGTCTCTTGCTATTTCATCATACGACGTTTAGTTACGGAGTTATTAATGATTTTGTACTTTTTGGCCGACATTTTTCTCTAAGTGTGATATTGTACATGGCCTATGTTGTAGACAATAACACATTACATCTTTTTTGTCTCTTGCTATTTCATCATACTACGTTTAGTTACGGAGTTATTAATGATTTTGTACTTTTTGGCCGACATTCTTCTCTGAGTGTGATATTGTACATGGCCTATGTTGTAGACAATAACACATTACATCTTTTTTGTCTCTTGCTATTTCATCATACGTCGTATAATTAGGGAGTTATTAATGATTTTGTACTTTTTGTCCGAAATTTTTCTATGTCCCACGAATAACTTAAAAATTGATTCGAATGAAATTTCAAAAAATAGGTTTATTTAATACTTTTATTATATTTTTTACGTCTTGTAGGGTCGGAAATCAACATGATATTTTGATGTATTTTTTCGTCCCATGCATTTTTGGTTTCAGGTGATAGAATTATTTTCCACTACGTCCCATGCTCATCTATATTATATAAAACCACATGGCTGACTGATTCACTCACTGACATAAATATTGACCCACTTCCAAATGAGTTACAAACTTGATATTTGGCAAAAACACACCTTTCACCTTGCAACCAACAGAAAAATTACGAAAAGGTACATTTTTTTTAAATTTTCAACCCTACAAGAGACAAAAATATAGGGGGAAGCTACTTATCTCCAGTAATATCTCTGAGTATGATATTGTGCATGGCCTATGTTGTAGACAATAACACATTACATCTTTTTTGTCTCTTGCTATTTCATCATACGACGTTTAGTTACGGAGTTATTAATGATTTTGTACTTTTTGGCCGAAATTTTTCTCTGAGTGTGATATTGTACATGGCCTATGTTGTAGACAATAACACATTACATCTTTTTTGTCTCTTGCTATTTCATCATACGACGTATAATTAGGGAGTTATTAATGATTTTGTACTTTTTGGCCGACATTCTTCTCTGAGTGTGATATTGTACATGGCCTATGTTGTAGACAATAACACATTACATCTTTTTTGTCTCTTGCTATTTCATCATACGACGTATAATTAGGGAGTTATTAATGATTTTGTACTTTTTGTCCGAAATTTTTCTATGTCCCACGAATAACTTAAAAATTGATTCGAATGAAATTTCAAAAAATAGGTTTTTTTAATACTTTTATTATATTTTTTACGTCTTGTAGGGTCGGAAATCAACATGATATTTTGATGTATTTTTTCGTCCCATGCATTTTTGGTTTCAGGTGATAGAATTATTTTCCACTACGTCCCATGCTCATCTATATTATATAAAACCACATGGCTGACTGATTCACTCACTGACATAAATGTTTACCCACTTCCAAATGAGTTACAAACTTGATATTTGGCAAAAACACTCCTTTCACCTTGCAACCAACAGAAAAATTCCGAAAAGGTACATTTTTTTAAAATTTTCAACCCTACAAGAGACAAAAATATAGGGGGAAGCTACTTATCTCCAGTAATATCTCTGAGTGTGATATTGTGCATGGCCTATGTTGTAGACAATAACACATTACATCTTTTTTGTCTCTTGCTATTTCATCATACGACGTTTAGTTACGGAGTTATTAATGATTTTGTACTTTTTGGCCGAAATTTTTCTCTGAGTGTGATATTGTACATGGCCTATGTTGTAGACAATAACACATTACATCTTTTTTGTATCTTGCTATTTCATCATACGACGTTTAATTAGGGAGTTATTAATGATTTTGTACTTTTTGGCCGAAATTTTTCTCTGAGTGTGATATTGTACATGGCCTATGTTGTAGACATTAACACATTACATCTTTTTTGTCTCTTGCTATTTCATCATACGACGTTTAGTTACGGAGTTATTAATGATTTTGTACTTTTTGGCCGAAATTTTTCTCTGAGTGTGATATTGTCCATGGCCTATGTTGTAGACAATAACACATTACATCTTTTTTGTCTCTTGCTATTTCATCATACGACGTTTAGTTACGGAGTTATTAATGATTTTGTACTTTTTGGCCGACATTCTTCTCTGAGTGTGATATTGTACATGGCCTATGTTGTAGACAATAACACATTACATCTTTTTTGTCTCTTGCTATTTCATCATACGACGTATAATTAGGGAGTTATTAATGATTTTGTACTTTTTGTCCGAAATTTTTCCATGTCCCACGAATAACTTAAAAATTGATTCGAATGAAATTTCAAAAAATAGGTTTTTTTAATACTTTTATTATATTTTTTACGTCTTGTAGGGTCGGAAATCAACATGATATTTTGATGTATTTTTTCGTCCCATGCATTTTTGGTTTCAGGTGATAGAATTATTTTCCACTACGTCCCATGCTCATCTATATTATATAAAACCACATGGCTGACTGATTCACTCACTGACATAAATGTTTACCCACTTCCAAATGAGTTACAAACTTGATATTTGGCAAAAACACTCCTTTCACCTTGCAACCAACAGAAAAATTCCGAAAAGGTACATTTTTTAATTTTCAACCCTACAAGAGACAAAAATATAGGGGGAAGCTACTTATCTCCAGTAATATCTCTGAGTGTGATATTGTGCATGGCCTATGTTGTAGACAATAACACATTACATCTTTTTTGTCTCTTGCTATTTCATCATACGACGTTTAGTTACGGAGTTATTAATGATTTTGTACTTTTTGGCCGAAATTTTTCTCTGAGTGTGATATTGTACATGGCCTATGTTGTAGACAATAACACATTACATCTTTTTTGTATCTTGCTATTTCATCATACGACGTTTAATTAGGGAGTTATTAATGATTTTGTACTTTTTGGCCGAAATTTTTCTCTGAGTGTGATATTGTACATGGCCTATGTTGTAGACATTAACACATTACATCTTTTTTGTCTCTTGCTATTTCATCATACGACGTTTAGTTACGGAGTTATTAATGATTTTGTACTTTTTGGCCGAAATTTTTCTCTGAGTGTGATATTGTCCATGGCCTATGTTGTAGACAATAACACATTACATCTTTTTTGTCTCTTGCTATTTCATCATACGACGTTTAGTTACGGAGTTATTAATGATTTTGTACTTTTTGGCCGACATTCTTCTCTGAGTGTGATATTGTACATGGCCTATGTTGTAGACAATAACACATTACATCTTTTTTGTCTCTTGCTATTTCATCATACGACGTATAATTAGGGAGTTATTAATGATTTTGTACTTTTTGTCCGAAATTTTTCTATGTCCCACGAATAACTTAAAAATTGATTCGAATGAAATTTCAAAAAATAGGTTTTTTAAATACTTTTATTATATTTTTTTACGTCTTGTAGTGTCGGATATCAACATGATATTTTGATGTATTTTTTCGTCCCATGCATTTTTGGTTTCAGGTGATAGAATTATTTTCCACTACGTCCCATGCTCATCTATATTATATAAAACCACATGGCTGACTGATTCACTCACTGACATAAATGTTTACCCACTTCCAAATGAGTTACAAACTTGATATTTGGCAAAAACACTCCTTTCACCTTGCAACCAACAGAAAAATTCCGAAAAGGTACATTTTTTAATTTTCAACCCTACAAGAGACAAAAATATAGGGGGAAGCTACTTATCTCCAGTAATATCTCTGAGTGTGATATTGTGCATGGTCTATGTTGTAGACAATAACACATTACATCTTTTTTGTCTCTTGCTATTTCATCATACGACGTTTAGTTACGGAGTTATTAATGATTTTGTACTTTTTGGCCGAAATTTTTCTCTGAGTGTGATATTGTACATGGCCTCTGTTGTAGACAATAACACATTACATCTTTTTTGTATCTTACTATTTCATCATACGACGTTTAATTAGGGAGTTATTAATGATTTTGTACTTTTGGCCGAAATTTTTCTCTGAGTGTGATATTGTACATGGCCTATGTTGTAGACATTAACACATTACATCTTTTTTTTCTTTTGCTATTTCATCATACGACGTTTAGTTACGGAGTTATTAATGATTTTGTACTTTTTGGCCGAAATTTTTCTCTGAGTGTGATATTGTACATGGCCTATGTTGTAGACAATAACACATTACATCTTTTTTGTCTCTTGCTATTTCATCATACGACGTATAATTAGGGAGTTATTAACGATTTTGTACTTTTTGGCCGACATTCATCTCTGAGTGTGATATTGTACATGGCCTATGTTGTAGACAATAACACATTATATCTTTTTTGTCTCTTGCTATTTCATCATACGACGTATAATTAGGGAGTTATTAATGATTTTGTACTTTTTGTCCGAAATTTTTCTATGTCCCACGAATAACTTAAAAATTGAATCGAATAAAATTTCAAAAAATAGGTTTTTTTAATACTTTTATTATATTTTTTACGTCTTGTAGGGTCGGAAATCAACATGATATTTTGATGTATTTTTGGTTTCAGGTGATAGAATTATTTTCCACTACGTCCCATGCTCATCTATATTATATAAAACCACATGGCTGACTGATTCACTCACTGACATAAATGTTGACCCAATCCAAATGAGTTACAAACTTGATATTTGGCAAAAACACTCCTTTCACCTTGCAACCAACAGAAAAATTCCGAAAAGGTACATTTTTTAATTTTCAACACTACAAGAGACAAAAATATAGGGGGAAGCTACTTATCTCCAGTAATATCTCTGAGTGTGATATTGTGCATGGCCTATGTTGTAGACAATAACACATTACATCTTTTTTGTTTCTTGCTATTTCATCATACGACGTTTAGTTACGGAGTTATTAATGATTTTGTACTTTTTGACCGAAATTTTTCTCTGAGTGTGATATTGTCCATGGCCTATGTTGTAGACAATAACACATTACATCTTTTTTGTCTCTTGCTATTTCATCATACGACGTTTAGTTACGGAGTTATTAATGATTTTGTACTTTTTGGCCGACATTCTTCTCTGAGTGTGATATTGTACATGGCCTATGTTGTAGACAATAACACATTACATCTTTTTTGTCTCTTGCTATTTCATCATACGTCGTATAATTAGGGAGTTATTAATGATTTTGTACTTTTTGTCCGAAATTTTTCTATGTCCCACGAATAACTTAAAAATTGATTCGAATGAAATTTCAAAAAATAGGTTTTTTTAATACTTTTATTATATTTTTTTACGTCTTGTAGGGTCGGAAATCAACATGATATTTTGATGTATTTTTTCGTCCCATGAATTTTTGGTTTCAGGTGATAGAATTATTTTCCACTACGTCCCATGCTCATCTATATTATATAAAACCACATGGCTGACTGATTCACTCACTGACATAAATGTTTACCCACTTCCAAATGAGTTACAAACTTGATATTTGGCAAAAACACTCCTTTCACCTTGCAACCAACAGAAAAATTCCGAAAAGGTACATTTTTTAATTTTCAACCCTACAAGAGACAAAAATATAGGGGGAAGCTACTTATCTCCAGTAATATCTCTGAGTGTGATATTGTGCATGGCCTATGTTGTAGACAATAACACATTACATCTTTTTTGTCTCTTGCTATTTCATCATACGACGTTTAGTTACGGAGTTATTAATGATTTTGTACTTTTTGGCCGAAATTTTTCTCTGAGTGTGATATTGTCCATGGCCTATGTTGTAGACAATAACACATTACATCTTTTTTGTCTCTTGCTATTTCATCATACGACGTTTAGTTACGGAGTTATTAATGATTTTGTACTTTTTGGCCGACATTTTTCTCTAAGTGTGATATTGTACATGGCCTATGTTGTAGACAATAACACATTACATCTTTTTTGTCTCTTGCTATTTCATCATACTACGTTTAGTTACGGAGTTATTAATGATTTTGTACTTTTTGGCCGACATTCTTCTCTGAGTGTGATATTGTACATGGCCTATGTTGTAGACAATAACACATTACATCTTTTTTGTCTCTTGCTATTTCATCATACGTCGTATAATTAGGGAGTTATTAATGATTTTGTACTTTTTGTCCGAAATTTTTCTATGTCCCACGAATAACTTAAAAATTGATTCGAATGAAATTTCAAAAAATAGGTTTATTTAATACTTTTATTATATTTTTTACGTCTTGTAGGGTCGGAAATCAACATGATATTTTGATGTATTTTTTCGTCCCATGCATTTTTGGTTTCAGGTGATAGAATTATTTTCCACTACGTCCCATGCTCATCTATATTATATAAAACCACATGGCTGACTGATTCACTCACTGACATAAATATTGACCCACTTCCAAATGAGTTACAAACTTGATATTTGGCAAAAACACACCTTTCACCTTGCAACCAACAGAAAAATTACGAAAAGGTACATTTTTTTTAAATTTTCAACCCTACAAGAGACAAAAATATAGGGGGAAGCTACTTATCTCCAGTAATATCTCTGAGTATGATATTGTGCATGGCCTATGTTGTAGACAATAACACATTACATCTTTTTTGTCTCTTGCTATTTCATCATACGACGTTTAGTTACGGAGTTATTAATGATTTTGTACTTTTTGGCCGAAATTTTTCTCTGAGTGTGATATTGTACATGGCCTATGTTGTAGACAATAACACATTACATCTTTTTTGTCTCTTGCTATTTCATCATACGACGTATAATTAGGGAGTTATTAATGATTTTGTACTTTTTGGCCGACATTCTTCTCTGAGTGTGATATTGTACATGGCCTATGTTGTAGACAATAACACATTACATCTTTTTTGTCTCTTGCTATTTCATCATACGACGTATAATTAGGGAGTTATTAATGATTTTGTACTTTTTGTCCGAAATTTTTCTATGTCCCACGAATAACTTAAAAATTGATTCGAATGAAATTTCAAAAAATAGGTTTTTTTAATACTTTTATTATATTTTTTACGTCTTGTAGGGTCGGAAATCAACATGATATTTTGATGTATTTTTTCGTCCCATGCATTTTTGGTTTCAGGTGATAGAATTATTTTCCACTACGTCCCATGCTCATCTATATTATATAAAACCACATGGCTGACTGATTCACTCACTGACATAAATGTTTACCCACTTCCAAATGAGTTACAAACTTGATATTTGGCAAAAACACTCCTTTCACCTTGCAACCAACAGAAAAATTCCGAAAAGGTACATTTTTTTAAAATTTTCAACCCTACAAGAGACAAAAATATAGGGGGAAGCTACTTATCTCCAGTAATATCTCTGAGTGTGATATTGTGCATGGCCTATGTTGTAGACAATAACACATTACATCTTTTTTGTCTCTTGCTATTTCATCATACGACGTTTAGTTACGGAGTTATTAATGATTTTGTACTTTTTGGCCGAAATTTTTCTCTGAGTGTGATATTGTACATGGCCTATGTTGTAGACAATAACACATTACATCTTTTTTGTATCTTGCTATTTCATCATACGACGTTTAATTAGGGAGTTATTAATGATTTTGTACTTTTTGGCCGAAATTTTTCTCTGAGTGTGATATTGTACATGGCCTATGTTGTAGACATTAACACATTACATCTTTTTTGTCTCTTGCTATTTCATCATACGACGTTTAGTTACGGAGTTATTAATGATTTTGTACTTTTTGGCCGAAATTTTTCTCTGAGTGTGATATTGTCCATGGCCTATGTTGTAGACAATAACACATTACATCTTTTTTGTCTCTTGCTATTTCATCATACGACGTTTAGTTACGGAGTTATTAATGATTTTGTACTTTTTGGCCGACATTCTTCTCTGAGTGTGATATTGTACATGGCCTATGTTGTAGACAATAACACATTACATCTTTTTTGTCTCTTGCTATTTCATCATACGACGTATAATTAGGGAGTTATTAATGATTTTGTACTTTTTGTCCGAAATTTTTCCATGTCCCACGAATAACTTAAAAATTGATTCGAATGAAATTTCAAAAAATAGGTTTTTTTAATACTTTTATTATATTTTTTACGTCTTGTAGGGTCGGAAATCAACATGATATTTTGATGTATTTTTTCGTCCCATGCATTTTTGGTTTCAGGTGATAGAATTATTTTCCACTACGTCCCATGCTCATCTATATTATATAAAACCACATGGCTGACTGATTCACTCACTGACATAAATGTTTACCCACTTCCAAATGAGTTACAAACTTGATATTTGGCAAAAACACTCCTTTCACCTTGCAACCAACAGAAAAATTCCGAAAAGGTACATTTTTTAATTTTCAACCCTACAAGAGACAAAAATATAGGGGGAAGCTACTTATCTCCAGTAATATCTCTGAGTGTGATATTGTGCATGGCCTATGTTGTAGACAATAACACATTACATCTTTTTTGTCTCTTGCTATTTCATCATACGACGTTTAGTTACGGAGTTATTAATGATTTTGTACTTTTTGGCCGAAATTTTTCTCTGAGTGTGATATTGTACATGGCCTATGTTGTAGACAATAACACATTACATCTTTTTTGTATCTTGCTATTTCATCATACGACGTTTAATTAGGGAGTTATTAATGATTTTGTACTTTTTGGCCGAAATTTTTCTCTGAGTGTGATATTGTACATGGCCTATGTTGTAGACATTAACACATTACATCTTTTTTGTCTCTTGCTATTTCATCATACGACGTTTAGTTACGGAGTTATTAATGATTTTGTACTTTTTGGCCGAAATTTTTCTCTGAGTGTGATATTGTCCATGGCCTATGTTGTAGACAATAACACATTACATCTTTTTTGTCTCTTGCTATTTCATCATACGACGTTTAGTTACGGAGTTATTAATGATTTTGTACTTTTTGGCCGACATTCTTCTCTGAGTGTGATATTGTACATGGCCTATGTTGTAGACAATAACACATTACATCTTTTTTGTCTCTTGCTATTTCATCATACGACGTATAATTAGGGAGTTATTAATGATTTTGTACTTTTTGTCCGAAATTTTTCTATGTCCCACGAATAACTTAAAAATTGATTCGAATGAAATTTCAAAAAATAGGTTTTTTAAATACTTTTATTATATTTTTTTACGTCTTGTAGTGTCGGATATCAACATGATATTTTGATGTATTTTTTCGTCCCATGCATTTTTGGTTTCAGGTGATAGAATTATTTTCCACTACGTCCCATGCTCATCTATATTATATAAAACCACATGGCTGACTGATTCACTCACTGACATAAATGTTTACCCACTTCCAAATGAGTTACAAACTTGATATTTGGCAAAAACACTCCTTTCACCTTGCAACCAACAGAAAAATTCCGAAAAGGTACATTTTTTAATTTTCAACCCTACAAGAGACAAAAATATAGGGGGAAGCTACTTATCTCCAGTAATATCTCTGAGTGTGATATTGTGCATGGTCTATGTTGTAGACAATAACACATTACATCTTTTTTGTCTCTTGCTATTTCATCATACGACGTTTAGTTACGGAGTTATTAATGATTTTGTACTTTTTGGCCGAAATTTTTCTCTGAGTGTGATATTGTACATGGCCTCTGTTGTAGACAATAACACATTACATCTTTTTTGTATCTTACTATTTCATCATACGACGTTTAATTAGGGAGTTATTAATGATTTTGTACATTTGGCCGAAATTTTTCTCTGAGTGTGATATTGTACATGGCCTATGTTGTAGACATTAACACATTACATCTTTTTTTTCTTTTGCTATTTCATCATACGACGTTTAGTTACGGAGTTATTAATGATTTTGTACTTTTTGGCCGAAATTTTTCTCTGAGTGTGATATTGTACATGGCCTATGTTGTAGACAATAACACATTACATCTTTTTTGTCTCTTGCTATTTCATCATACGACGTATAATTAGGGAGTTATTAACGATTTTGTACTTTTTGGCCGACATTCATCTCTGAGTGTGATATTGTACATGGCCTATGTTGTAGACAATAACACATTATATCTTTTTTGTCTCTTGCTATTTCATCATACGACGTATAATTAGGGAGTTATTAATGATTTTGTACTTTTTGTCCGAAATTTTTCTATGTCCCACGAATAACTTAAAAATTGAATCGAATAAAATTTCAAAAAATAGGTTTTTTTAATACTTTTATTATATTTTTTACGTCTTGTAGGGTCGGAAATCAACATGATATTTTGATGTATTTTTGGTTTCAGGTGATAGAATTATTTTCCACTACGTCCCATGCTCATCTATATTATATAAAACCACATGGCTGACTGATTCACTCACTGACATAAATGTTGACCCAATCCAAATGAGTTACAAACTTGATATTTGGCAAAAACACTCCTTTCACCTTGCAACCAACAGAAAAATTCCGAAAAGGTACATTTTTTAATTTTCAACACTACAAGAGACAAAAATATAGGGGGAAGCTACTTATCTCCAGTAATATCTCTGAGTGTGATATTGTGCATGGCCTATGTTGTAGACAATAACACATTACATCTTTTTTGTTTCTTGCTATTTCATCATACGACGTTTAGTTACGGAGTTATTAATGATTTTGTACTTTTTGGCCGAAATTTTTCTCCGAGTGTGATATTGTACATGGCCTATGTTGTAGACAATAACACATTACATCTTTTTTGTCTTCTGCTATTTCATCATACGACATTTAGTTACGGAGTTATTAATGATTTTGTACTTTTTGGCCGAAATTTTTCTCTGAGTGTGATATTGTACATGGCCTATGTTGTAGACAATAACACATAACATCTTTTTTGTATCTTGCTATTTCATCATACGACGTTTAATTAGGGAGTTATTAATGATTTTGTACTTTTTGGCCGAAATTTTTCTCTGAGTGTGATATTGTACATCGCCTATGTTGTAGACATTAACACATTACATCTTTTTTTCTTTTGCTATTTCATCATACGACGTTTAGTTACGGAGTTATTAATGATTTTGTACTTTTTGGCCGAAATTTTTCTGAGTGTGACATTGTCCATGGCCTATGTTGTAGACAATAACACATTACATCTTTTTTGTCTCTTGCTATTTCATCATACGACGTATAATTAGGGAGTTATTAATGATTTTGTACGTTTTGGCCGACATTCTTCTCTGAGTGTGATATTGTACATGGCCTATGTAGTAGACAATAACACATTACATCTTTTTTGTCTCTTGCTATTTCATCATACGACGTTTAGTTACGGAGTTATTAATGATTTTGTACTTTTTGGCCGAAATTTTTCTCTGAGTGTGATATTGTACATGGCCTATGTTGTAGACAATAACACATTACATCTTTTTTGTCTCTTGCTATTTCATCATACGACGTATAATTAGGGAGTTATTAATGATTTTGTACTTTTTGGCCGACATTCTTCTCTGAGTGTGATATTGTACATGGCCTATGTTGTAGACAATAACACATTACATCTTTTTTGTCTCTTGCTATTTCATCATACGACGTATAATTAGGGAGTTATTAATGATTTTGTACTTTTTGTCCGAAATTTTTCTATGTCCCACGAATAACTTAAAAATTGATTCGAATGAAATTTCAAAAAATAGGTTTTTTTAATACTTTTATTATATTTTTTACGTCTTGTAGGGTCGGAAATCAACATGATATTTTGATGTATTTTTTCGTCCCATGCATTTTTGGTTTCAGGTGATAGAATTATTTTCCACTACGTCCCATGCTCATCTATATTATATAAAACCACATGGCTGACTGATTCACTCACTGACATAAATGTTTACCCACTTCCAAATGAGTTACAAACTTGATATTTGGCAAAAACACTCCTTTCACCTTGCAACCAACAGAAAAATTCCGAAAAGGTACATTTTTTTAAAATTTTCAACCCTACAAGAGACAAAAATATAGGGGGAAGCTACTTATCTCCAGTAATATCTCTGAGTGTGATATTGTGCATGGCCTATGTTGTAGACAATAACACATTACATCTTTTTTGTCTCTTGCTATTTCATCATACGACGTTTAGTTACGGAGTTATTAATGATTTTGTACTTTTTGGCCGAAATTTTTCTCTGAGTGTGATATTGTACATGGCCTATGTTGTAGACAATAACACATTACATCTTTTTTGTATCTTGCTATTTCATCATACGACGTTTAATTAGGGAGTTATTAATGATTTTGTACTTTTTGGCCGAAATTTTTCTCTGAGTGTGATATTGTACATGGCCTATGTTGTAGACATTAACACATTACATCTTTTTTGTCTCTTGCTATTTCATCATACGACGTTTAGTTACGGAGTTATTAATGATTTTGTACTTTTTGACCGAAATTTTTCTCTGAGTGTGATATTGTCCATGGCCTATGTTGTAGACAATAACACATTACATCTTTTTTGTCTCTTGCTATTTCATCATACGACGTTTAGTTACGGAGTTATTAATGATTTTGTACTTTTTGGCCGACATTCTTCTCTGAGTGTGATATTGTACATGGCCTATGTTGTAGACAATAACACATTACATCTTTTTTGTCTCTTGCTATTTCATCATACGTCGTATAATTAGGGAGTTATTAATGATTTTGTACTTTTTGTCCGAAATTTTTCTATGTCCCACGAATAACTTAAAAATTGATTCGAATGAAATTTCAAAAAATAGGTTTTTTTAATACTTTTATTATATTTTTTTACGTCTTGTAGGGTCGGAAATCAACATGATATTTTGATGTATTTTTTCGTCCCATGAATTTTTGGTTTCAGGTGATAGAATTATTTTCCACTACGTCCCATGCTCATCTATATTATATAAAACCACATGGCTGACTGATTCACTCACTGACATAAATGTTTACCCACTTCCAAATGAGTTACAAACTTGATATTTGGCAAAAACACTCCTTTCACCTTGCAACCAACAGAAAAATTCCGAAAAGGTACATTTTTTAATTTTCAACCCTACAAGAGACAAAAATATAGGGGGAAGCTACTTATCTCCAGTAATATCTCTGAGTGTGATATTGTGCATGGCCTATGTTGTAGACAATAACACATTACATCTTTTTTGTCTCTTGCTATTTCATCATACGACGTTTAGTTACGGAGTTATTAATGATTTTGTACTTTTTGGCCGAAATTTTTCTCTGAGTGTGATATTGTCCATGGCCTATGTTGTAGACAATAACACATTACATCTTTTTTGTCTCTTGCTATTTCATCATACGACGTTTAGTTACGGAGTTATTAATGATTTTGTACTTTTTGGCCGACATTTTTCTCTAAGTGTGATATTGTACATGGCCTATGTTGTAGACAATAACACATTACATCTTTTTTGTCTCTTGCTATTTCATCATACTACGTTTAGTTACGGAGTTATTAATGATTTTGTACTTTTTGGCCGACATTCTTCTCTGAGTGTGATATTGTACATGGCCTATGTTGTAGACAATAACACATTACATCTTTTTTGTCTCTTGCTATTTCATCATACGTCGTATAATTAGGGAGTTATTAATGATTTTGTACTTTTTGTCCGAAATTTTTCTATGTCCCACGAATAACTTAAAAATTGATTCGAATGAAATTTCAAAAAATAGGTTTTTTAATACTTTTATTATATTTTTTACGTCTTGTAGGGTCGGAAATCAACATGATATTTTGATGTATTTTTTCGTCCCATGCATTTTTGGTTTCAGGTGATAGAATTATTTTCCACTACGTCCCATGCTCATCTATATTATATAAAACCACATGGCTGACTGATTCACTCACTGACATAAATATTGACCCACTTCCAAATGAGTTACAAACTTGATATTTGGCAAAAACACACCTTTCACCTTGCAACCAACAGAAAAATTACGAAAAGGTACATTTTTTTTAAATTTTCAACCCTACAAGAGACAAAAATATAGGGGGAAGCTACTTATCTCCAGTAATATCTCTGAGTGTGATATTGTGCATGGCCTATGTTGTAGACAATAACACATTACATCTTTTTTGTCTCTTGCTATTTCATCATACGACGTTTAGTTACGGAGTTATTAATGATTTTGTACTTTTTGGCCGAAATTTTTCTCTGAGTGTGATATTGTACATGGCCTATGTTGTAGACAATAACACATTACATCTTTTTTGTCTCTTGCTATTTCATCATACGACGTATAATTAGGGAGTTATTAATGATTTTGTACTTTTTGGCCGACATTCTTCTCTGAGTGTGATATTGTACATGGCCTATGTTGTAGACAATAACACATTACATCTTTTTTGTCTCTTGCTATTTCATCATACGACGTATAATTAGGGAGTTATTAATGATTTTGTACTTTTTGTCCGAAATTTTTCTATGTCCCACGAATAACTTAAAAATTGATTCGAATGAAATTTCAAAAAATAGGTTTTTTTAATACTTTTATTATATTTTTTACGTCTTGTAGGGTCGGAAATCAACATGATATTTTGATGTATTTTTTCGTCCCATGCATTTTTGGTTTCAGGTGATAGAATTATTTTCCACTACGTCCCATGCTCATCTATATTATATAAAACCACATGGCTGACTGATTCACTCACTGACATAAATGTTTACCCACTTCCAAATGAGTTACAAACTTGATATTTGGCAAAAACACTCCTTTCACCTTGCAACCAACAGAAAAATTCCGAAAAGGTACATTTTTTTAAAATTTTCAACCCTACAAGAGACTAAAATATAGGGGGAAGCTACTTATCTCCAGTAATATCTCTGAGTGTGATATTGTGCATGGCCTATGTTGTAGACAATAACACATTACATCTTTTTTGTCTCTTGCTATTTCATCATACGACGTTTAGTTACGGAGTTATTAATGATTTTGTACTTTTTGGCCGAAATTTTTCTCTGAGTGTGATATTGTACATGGCCTATGTTGTAGACAATAACACATTACATCTTTTTTGTATCTTGCTATTTCATCATACGACGTTTAATTAGGGAGTTATTAATGATTTTGTACTTTTTGGCCGAAATTTTTCTCTGAGTGTGATATTGTACATGGCCTATGTTGTAGACATTAACACATTACATCTTTTTTGTCTCTTGCTATTTCATCATACGACGTTTAGTTACGGAGTTATTAATGATTTTGTACTTTTTGGCCGAAATTTTTCTCTGAGTGTGATATTGTCCATGGCCTATGTTGTAGACAATAACACATTACATCTTTTTTGTCTCTTGCTATTTCATCATACGACGTTTAGTTACGGAGTTATTAATGATTTTGTACTTTTTGGCCGACATTCTTCTCTGAGTGTGATATTGTACATGGCCTATGTTGTAGACAATAACACATTACATCTTTTTTGTCTCTTGCTATTTCATCATACGACGTATAATTAGGGAGTTATTAATGATTTTGTACTTTTTGTCCGAAATTTTTCTATGTCCCACGAATAACTTAAAAATTGATTCGAATGAAATTTCAAAAAATAGGTTTTTTAAATACTTTTATTATATTTTTTTACGTCTTGTAGTGTCGGATATCAACATGATATTTTGATGTATTTTTTCGTCCCATGCATTTTTGGTTTCAGGTGATAGAATTATTTTCCACTACGTCCCATGCTCATCTATATTATATAAAACCACATGGCTGACTGATTCACTCACTGACATAAATGTTTACCCACTTCCAAATGAGTTACAAACTTGATATTTGGCAAAAACACTCCTTTCACCTTGCAACCAACAGAAAAATTCCGAAAAGGTACATTTTTTAATTTTCAACCCTACAAGAGACAAAAATATAGGGGGAAGCTACTTATCTCCAGTAATATCTCTGAGTGTGATATTGTGCATGGCCTATGTTGTAGACAATAACACATTACATCTTTTTTGTCTCTTGCTATTTCATCATACGACGTTTAGTTACGGAGTTATTAATGATTTTGTACTTTTTGGCCGAAATTTTTCTCTGAGTGTGATATTGTACATGGCCTATGTTGTAGACAATAACACATTACATCTTTTTTGTCTCTTGCTATTTCATCATACGACGTTTAATTAGGGAGTTATTAATGATTTTGTACTTTTTGGCCGAAATTTTTCTCTGAGTGTGATATTGTACATGGCCTATGTTGTAGACATTAACACATTACATCTTTTTTGTCTCTTGCTATTTCATCATACGACGTTTAGTTACGGAGTTATTAATGATTTTGTACTTTTTGGCCGAAATTTTTCTCTGAGTGTGATATTGTCCATGGCCTATGTTGTAGACAATAACACATTACATCTTTTTTGTCTCTTGCTATTTCATCATACGACGTTTAGTTACGGAGTTATTAATGATTTTGTACTTTTTGGCCGACATTCTTCTCTGAGTGTGATATTGTACATGGCCTATGTTGTAGACAATAACACATTACATCTTTTTTGTCTCTTGCTATTTCATCATACGACGTATAATTAGGGAGTTATTAATGATTTTGTACTTTTTGTCCGAAATTTTTCCATGTCCCACGAATAACTTAAAAATTGATTCGAATGAAATTTCAAAAAATAGGTTTTTTTAATACTTTTATTATATTTTTTACGTCTTGTAGGGTCGGAAATCAACATGATATTTTGATGTATTTTTTCGTCCCATGCATTTTTGGTTTCAGGTGATAGAATTATGTTCCACTACGTCCCATGCTCATCTATATTATATAAAACCACATGGCTGACTGATTCACTCACTGACATAAATGTTTACCCACTTCCAAATGAGTTACAAACTTGATATTTGGCAAAAACACTCCTTTCACCTTGCAACCAACAGAAAAATTCCGAAAAGGTACATTTTTTAATTTTCAACCCTACAAGAGACAAAAATATAGGGGGAAGCTACTTATCTCCAGTAATATCTCTGAGTGTGATATTGTGCATGGCCTATGTTGTAGACAATAACACATTACATCTTTTTTGTCTCTTGCTATTTCATCATACGACGTTTAGTTACGGAGTTATTAATGATTTTGTACTTTTTGGCCGAAATTTTTCTCTGAGTGTGATATTGTACATGGCCTATGTTGTAGACAATAACACATTACATCTTTTTTGTCTCTTGCTATTTCATCATACGACGTTTAATTAGGGAGTTATTAATGATTTTGTACTTTTTGGCCGAAATTTTTCTCTGAGTGTGATATTGTACATGGCCTATGTTGTAGACATTAACACATTACATCTTTTTTGTCTCTTGCTATTTCATCATACGACGTTTAGTTACGGAGTTATTAATGATTTTGTACTTTTTGGCCGAAATTTTTCTCTGAGTGTGATATTGTCCATGGCCTATGTTGTAGACAATAACACATTACATCTTTTTTGTCTCTTGCTATTTCATCATACGACGTTTAGTTACGGAGTTATTAATGATTTTGTACTTTTTGGCCGACATTCTTCTCTGAGTGTGATATTGTACATGGCCTATGTTGTAGACAATAACACATTACATCTTTTTTGTCTCTTGCTATTTCATCATACGACGTATAATTAGGGAGTTATTAATGATTTTGTACTTTTTGTCCGAAATTTTTCCATGTCCCACGAATAACTTAAAAATTGATTCGAATGAAATTTCAAAAAATAGGTTTTTTTAATACTTTTATTATATTTTTTACGTCTTGTAGGGTCGGAAATCAACATGATATTTTGATGTATTTTTTCGTCCCATGCATTTTTGGTTTCAGGTGATAGAATTATGTTCCACTACGTCCCATGCTCATCTATATTATATAAAACCACATGGCTGACTGATTCACTCACTGACATAAATGTTTACCCACTTCCAAATGAGTTACAAACTTGATATTTGGCAAAAACACTCCTTTCACCTTGCAACCAACAGAAAAATTCCGAAAAGGTACATTTTTTAATTTTCAACCCTACAAGAGACAAAAATATAGGGGGAAGCTACTTATCTCCAGTAATATCTCTGAGTGTGATATTGTGCATGGCCTATGTTGTAGACAATAACACATTACATCTTTTTTGTCTCTTGCTATTTCATCATACGACGTTTAGTTACGGAGTTATTAATGATTTTGTACTTTTTGGCCGAAATTTTTCTCTGAGTGTGATATTGTCCATGGCCTATGTTGTAGACAATAACACATTACATCTTTTTTGTCTCTTGCTATTTCATCATACGACGTTTAGTTACGGAGTTATTAATGATTTTGTACTTTTTGGCCGACATTTTTCTCTAAGTGTGATATTGTACATGGCCTATGTTGTAGACAATAACACATTACATCTTTTTTGTCTCTTGCTATTTCATCATACTACGTTTAGTTACGGAGTTATTAATGATTTTGTACTTTTTGGCCGACATTCTTCTCTGAGTGTGATATTGTACATGGCCTATGTTGTAGACAATAACACATTACATCTTTTTTGTCTCTTGCTATTTCATCATACGTCGTATAATTAGGGAGTTATTAATGATTTTGTACTTTTTGTCCGAAATTTTTCTATGTCCCACGAATAACTTAAAAATTGATTCGAATGAAATTTCAAAAAATAGGTTTTTTTAATACTTTTATTATATTTTTTACGTCTTGTAGGGTCGGAAATCAACATGATATTTTGATGTATTTTTTCGTCCCATGCATTTTTGGTTTCAGGTGATAGAATTATTTTCCACTACGTCCCATGCTCATCTATATTATATAAAACCACATGGCTGACTGATTCACTCACTGACATAAATATTGACCCACTTCCAAATGAGTTACAAACTTGATATTTGGCAAAAACACACCTTTCACCTTGCAACCAACAGAAAAATTACGAAAAGGTACATTTTTTTTAAATTTTCAACCCTACAAGAGACAAAAATATAGGGGGAAGCTACTTATCTCCAGTAATATCTCTGAGTGTGATATTGTGCATGGCCTATGTTGTAGACAATAACACATTACATCTTTTTTGTCTCTTGCTATTTCATCATACGACGTTTAGTTACGGAGTTATTAATGATTTTGTACTTTTTGGCCGAAATTTTTCTCTGAGTGTGATATTGTACATGGCCTATGTTGTAGACAATAACACATTACATCTTTTTTGTCTCTTGCTATTTCATCATACGACGTATAATTAGGGAGTTATTAATGATTTTGTACTTTTTGGCCGACATTCTTCTCTGAGTGTGATATTGTACATGGCCTATGTTGTAGACAATAACACATTACATCTTTTTTGTCTCTTGCTATTTCATCATACGACGTATAATTAGGGAGTTATTAATGATTTTGTACTTTTTGTCCGAAATTTTTCCATGTCCCACGAATAACTTAAAAATTGATTCGAATGAAATTTCAAAAAATAGGTTTTTTTAATACTTTTATTATATTTTTTACGTCTTGTAGGGTCGGAAATCAACATGATATTTTGATGTATTTTTTCGTCCCATGCATTTTTGGTTTCAGGTGATAGAATTATTTTCCACTACGTCCCATGCTCATCTATATTATATAAAACCACATGGCTGACTGATTCACTCACTGACATAAATGTTTACCCACTTCCAAATGAGTTACAAACTTGATATTTGGCAAAAACACTCCTTTCACCTTGCAACCAACAGAAAAATTCCGAAAAGGTACATTTTTTAATTTTCAACCCTACAAGAGACAAAAATATAGGGGGAAGCTACTTATCTCCAGTAATATCTCTGAGTGTGATATTGTGCATGGCCTATGTTGTAGACAATAACACATTACATCTTTTTTGTCTCTTGCTATTTCATCATACGACGTTTAGTTACGGAGTTATTAATGATTTTGTACTTTTTGGCCGAAATTTTTCTCTGAGTGTGATATTGTCCATGGCCTATGTTGTAGACAATAACACATTACATCTTTTTTGTCTCTTGCTATTTCATCATACGACGTTTAGTTACGGAGTTATTAATGATTTTGTACTTTTTGGCCGACATTTTTCTCTAAGTGTGATATTGTACATGGCCTATGTTGTAGACAATAACACATTACATCTTTTTTGTCTCTTGCTATTTCATCATACTACGTTTAGTTACGGAGTTATTAATGATTTTGTACTTTTTGGCCGACATTCTTCTCTGAGTGTGATATTGTACATGGCCTATGTTGTAGACAATAACACATTACATCTTTTTTGTCTCTTGCTATTTCATCATACGTCGTATAATTAGGGAGTTATTAATGATTTTGTACTTTTTGTCCGAAATTTTTCTATGTCCCACGAATAACTTAAAAATTGATTCGAATGAAATTTCAAAAAATAGGTTTTTTTAATACTTTTATTATATTTTTTACGTCTTGTAGGGTCGGAAATCAACATGATATTTTGATGTATTTTTTCGTCCCATGCATTTTTGGTTTCAGGTGATAGAATTATTTTCCACTACGTCCCATGCTCATCTATATTATATAAAACCACATGGCTGACTGATTCACTCACTGACATAAATATTGACCCACTTCCAAATGAGTTACAAACTTGATATTTGGCAAAAACACACCTTTCACCTTGCAACCAACAGAAAAATTACGAAAAGGTACATTTTTTTTAAATTTTCAACCCTACAAGAGACAAAAATATAGGGGGAAGCTACTTATCTCCAGTAATATCTCTGAGTGTGATATTGTGCATGGCCTATGTTGTAGACAATAACACATTACATCTTTTTTGTCTCTTGCTATTTCATCATACGACGTTTAGTTACGGAGTTATTAATGATTTTGTACTTTTTGGCCGAAATTTTTCTCTGAGTGTGATATTGTACATGGCCTATGTTGTAGACAATAACACATTACATCTTTTTTGTCTCTTGCTATTTCATCATACGACGTATAATTAGGGAGTTATTAATGATTTTGTACTTTTTGGCCGACATTCTTCTCTGAGTGTGATATTGTACATGGCCTATGTTGTAGACAATAACACATTACATCTTTTTTGTCTCTTGCTATTTCATCATACGACGTATAATTAGGGAGTTATTAATGATTTTGTACTTTTTGTCCGAAATTTTTCTATGTCCCACGAATAACTTAAAAATTGATTCGAATGAAATTTCAAAAAATAGGTTTTTTTAATACTTTTATTATATTTTTTACGTCTTGTAGGGTCGGAAATCAACATGATATTTTGATGTATTTTTTCGTCCCATGCATTTTTGGTTTCAGGTGATAGAATTATTTTCCACTACGTCCCATGCTCATCTATATTATATAAAACCACATGGCTGACTGATTCACTCACTGACATAAATGTTTACCCACTTCCAAATGAGTTACAAACTTGATATTTGGCAAAAACACTCCTTTCACCTTGCAACCAACAGAAAAATTCCGAAAAGGTACATTTTTTTAAAATTTTCAACCCTACAAGAGACTAAAATATAGGGGGAAGCTACTTATCTCCAGTAATATCTCTGAGTGTGATATTGTGCATGGCCTATGTTGTAGACAATAACACATTACATCTTTTTTGTCTCTTGCTATTTCATCATACGACGTTTAGTTACGGAGTTATTAATGATTTTGTACTTTTTGGCCGAAATTTTTCTCTGAGTGTGATATTGTACATGGCCTATGTTGTAGACAATAACACATTACATCTTTTTTGTATCTTGCTATTTCATCATACGACGTTTAATTAGGGAGTTATTAATGATTTTGTACTTTTTGGCCGAAATTTTTCTCTGAGTGTGATATTGTACATGGCCTATGTTGTAGACATTAACACATTACATCTTTTTTGTCTCTTGCTATTTCATCATACGACGTTTAGTTACGGAGTTATTAATGATTTTGTACTTTTTGGCCGAAATTTTTCTCTGAGTGTGATATTGTCCATGGCCTATGTTGTAGACAATAACACATTACATCTTTTTTGTCTCTTGCTATTTCATCATACGACGTTTAGTTACGGAGTTATTAATGATTTTGTACTTTTTGGCCGACATTCTTCTCTGAGTGTGATATTGTACATGGCCTATGTTGTAGACAATAACACATTACATCTTTTTTGTCTCTTGCTATTTCATCATACGACGTATAATTAGGGAGTTATTAATGATTTTGTACTTTTTGTCCGAAATTTTTCTATGTCCCACGAATAACTTAAAAATTGATTCGAATGAAATTTCAAAAAATAGGTTTTTTAAATACTTTTATTATATTTTTTTACGTCTTGTAGTGTCGGATATCAACATGATATTTTGATGTATTTTTTCGTCCCATGCATTTTTGGTTTCAGGTGATAGAATTATTTTCCACTACGTCCCATGCTCATCTATATTATATAAAACCACATGGCTGACTGATTCACTCACTGACATAAATGTTTACCCACTTCCAAATGAGTTACAAACTTGATATTTGGCAAAAACACTCCTTTCACCTTGCAACCAACAGAAAAATTCCGAAAAGGTACATTTTTTAATTTTCAACCCTACAAGAGACAAAAATATAGGGGGAAGCTACTTATCTCCAGTAATATCTCTGAGTGTGATATTGTGCATGGCCTATGTTGTAGACAATAACACATTACATCTTTTTTGTCTCTTGCTATTTCATCATACGACGTTTAGTTACGGAGTTATTAATGATTTTGTACTTTTTGGCCGAAATTTTTCTCTGAGTGTGATATTGTACATGGCCTATGTTGTAGACAATAACACATTACATCTTTTTTGTATCTTGCTATTTCATCATACGACGTTTAATTAGGGAGTTATTAATGATTTTGTACTTTTTGGCCGAAATTTTTCTCTGAGTGTGATATTGTACATGGCCTATGTTGTAGACATTAACACATTACATCTTTTTTGTCTCTTGCTATTTCATCATACGACGTTTAGTTACGGAGTTATTAATGATTTTGTACTTTTTGGCCGAAATTTTTCTCTGAGTGTGATATTGTCCATGGCCTATGTTGTAGACAATAACACATTACATCTTTTTTGTCTCTTGCTATTTCATCATACGACGTTTAGTTACGGAGTTATTAATGATTTTGTACTTTTTGGCCGACATTCTTCTCTGAGTGTGATATTGTACATGGCCTATGTTGTAGACAATAACACATTACATCTTTTTTGTCTCTTGCTATTTCATCATACGACGTATAATTAGGGAGTTATTAATGATTTTGTACTTTTTGTCCGAAATTTTTCCATGTCCCACGAATAACTTAAAAATTGATTCGAATGAAATTTCAAAAAATAGGTTTTTTTAATACTTTTATTATATTTTTTACGTCTTGTAGGGTCGGAAATCAACATGATATTTTGATGTATTTTTTCGTCCCATGCATTTTTGGTTTCAGGTGATAGAATTATTTTCCACTACGTCCCATGCTCATCTATATTATATAAAACCACATGGCTGACTGATTCACTCACTGACATAAATGTTTACCCACTTCCAAATGAGTTACAAACTTGATATTTGGCAAAAACACTCCTTTCACCTTGCAACCAACAGAAAAATTCCGAAAAGGTACATTTTTTAATTTTCAACCCTACAAGAGACAAAAATATAGGGGGAAGCTACTTATCTCCAGTAATATCTCTGAGTGTGATATTGTGCATGGCCTATGTTGTAGACAATAACACATTACATCTTTTTTGTCTCTTGCTATTTCATCATACGACGTTTAGTTACGGAGTTATTAATGATTTTGTACTTTTTGGCCGAAATTTTTCTCTGAGTGTGATATTGTACATGGCCTATGTTGTAGACAATAACACATTACATCTTTTTTGTATCTTGCTATTTCATCATACGACGTTTAATTAGGGAGTTATTAATGATTTTGTACTTTTTGGCCGAAATTTTTCTCTGAGTGTGATATTGTACATGGCCTATGTTGTAGACATTAACACATTACATCTTTTTTGTCTCTTGCTATTTCATCATACGACGTTTAGTTACGGAGTTATTAATGATTTTGTACTTTTTGGCCGAAATTTTTCTCTGAGTGTGATATTGTCCATGGCCTATGTTGTAGACAATAACACATTACATCTTTTTTGTCTCTTGCTATTTCATCATACGACGTTTAGTTACGGAGTTATTAATGATTTTGTACTTTTTGGCCGACATTCTTCTCTGAGTGTGATATTGTACATGGCCTATGTTGTAGACAATAACACATTACATCTTTTTTGTCTCTTGCTATTTCATCATACGACGTATAATTAGGGAGTTATTAATGATTTTGTACTTTTTGTCCGAAATTTTTCTATGTCCCACGAATAACTTAAAAATTGATTCGAATGAAATTTCAAAAAATTGGTTTTTTAAATACTTTTATTATATTTTTTTACGTATTGTAGTGTCGGATATCAACATGATATTTTGATGTATTTTTTCGTCCCATGCATTTTTGGTTTCAGGTGATAGAATTATTTTCCACTACGTCCCATGCTCATCTATATTATATAAAACCACATGGCTGACTGATTCACTCACTGACATAAATGTTTACCCACTTCCAAATGAGTTACAAACTTGATATTTGGCAAAAACACTCCTTTCACCTTGCAACCAACAGAAAAATTCCGAAAAGGTACATTTTTTAATTTTCAACCCTACAAGAGACAAAAATATAGGGGGAAGCTACTTATCTCCAGTAATATCTCTGAGTGTGATATTGTGCATGGTCTATGTTGTAGACAATAACACATTACATCTTTTTTGTCTCTTGCTATTTCATCATACGACGTTTAGTTACGGAGTTATTAATGATTTTGTACTTTTTGGCCGAAATTTTTCTCTGAGTGTGATATTGTACATGGCCTATGTTGTAGACAATAACACATTACATCTTTTTTGTATCTTACTATTTCATCATACGACGTTTAATTAGGGAGTTATTAATGATTTTGTACTTTTGGCCGAAATTTTTCTCTGAGTGTGATATTGTACATGGCCTATGTTGTAGACATTAACACATTACATCTTTTTTGTCTCTTGCTATTTCATCATACGACGTTTAGTTACGGAGTTATTAATGATTTTGTACTTTTTGGCCGAAATTTTTCTCTGAGTGTGATATTGTCCATGGCCTATGTTGTAGACAATAACACATTACATCTTTTTTGTCTCTTGCTATTTCATCATACGACGTTTAGTTACGGAGTTATTAATGATTTTGTACTTTTTGGCCGACATTCTTCTCTGAGTGTGATATTGTACATGGCCTATGTTGTAGACAATAACACATTACATCTTTTTTGTCTCTTGCTATTTCATCATACGACGTATAATTAGGGAGTTATTAATGATTTTGTACTTTTTGTCCGAAATTTTTCCATGTCCCACGAATAACTTAAAAATTGATTCGAATGAAATTTCAAAAAATAGGTTTTTTTAATACTTTTATTATATTTTTTACGTCTTGTAGGGTCGGAAATCAACATGATATTTTGATGTATTTTTTCGTCCCATGCATTTTTGGTTTCAGGTGATAGAATTATTTTCCACTACGTCCCATGCTCATCTATATTATATAAAACCACATGGCTGACTGATTCACTCACTGACATAAATGTTTACCCACTTCCAAATGAGTTACAAACTTGATATTTGGCAAAAACACTCCTTTCACCTTGCAACCAACAGAAAAATTCCGAAAAGGTACATTTTTTAATTTTCAACCCTACAAGAGACAAAAATATAGGGGGAAGCTACTTATCTCCAGTAATATCTCTGAGTGTGATATTGTGCATGGCCTATGTTGTAGACAATAACACATTACATCTTTTTTGTCTCTTGCTATTTCATCATACGACGTTTAGTTACGGAGTTATTAATGATTTTGTACTTTTTGGCCGAAATTTTTCTCTGAGTGTGATATTGTACATGGCCTATGTTGTAGACAATAACACATTACATCTTTTTTGTATCTTACTATTTCATCATACGACGTTTAATTAGGGAGTTATTAATGATTTTGTACTTTTGGCCGAAATTTTTCTCTGAGTGTGATATTGTACATGGCCTATGTTGTAGACATTAACACATTACATCTTTTTTGTCTCTTGCTATTTCATCATACGACGTTTAGTTACGGAGTTATTAATGATTTTGTACTTTTTGGCCGAAATTTTTCTCTGAGTGTGATATTGTCCATGGCCTATGTTGTAGACAATAACACATTACATCTTTTTTGTCTCTTGCTATTTCATCATACGACGTTTAGTTACGGAGTTATTAATGATTTTGTACTTTTTGGCCGACATTCTTCTCTGAGTGTGATATTGTACATGGCCTATGTTGTAGACAATAACACATTACATCTTTTTTGTCTCTTGCTATTTCATCATACGACGTATAATTAGGGAGTTATTAATGATTTTGTACTTTTTGTCCGAAATTTTTCCATGTCCCACGAATAACTTAAAAATTGATTCGAATGAAATTTCAAAAAATAGGTTTTTTTAATACTTTTATTATATTTTTTACGTCTTGTAGGGTCGGAAATCAACATGATATTTTGATGTATTTTTTCGTCCCATGCATTTTTGGTTTCAGGTGATAGAATTATTTTCCACTACGTCCCATGCTCATCTATATTATATAAAACCACATGGCTGACTGATTCACTCACTGACATAAATGTTTACCCACTTCCAAATGAGTTACAAACTTGATATTTGGCAAAAACACTCCTTTCACCTTGCAACCAACAGAAAAATTCCGAAAAGGTACATTTTTTAATTTTCAACCCTACAAGAGACAAAAATATAGGGGGAAGCTACTTATCTCCAGTAATATCTCTGAGTGTGATATTGTGCATGGCCTATGTTGTAGACAATAACACATTACATCTTTTTTGTCTCTTGCTATTTCATCATACGACGTTTAGTTACGGAGTTATTAATGATTTTGTACTTTTTGGCCGAAATTTTTCTCTGAGTGTGATATTGTACATGGCCTATGTTGTAGACAATAACACATTACATCTTTTTTGTATCTTGCTATTTCATCATACGACGTTTAATTAGGGAGTTATTAATGATTTTGTACTTTTTGGCCGAAATTTTTCTCTGAGTGTGATATTGTACATGGCCAATGTTGTAGACATTAACACATTACATCTTTTTTGTCTCTTGCTATTTCATCATACGACGTTTAGTTACGGAGTTATTAATGATTTTGTACTTTTTGGCCGAAATTTTTCTCTGAGTGTGATATTGTCCATGGCCTATGTTGTAGACAATAACACATTACATCTTTTTTGTCTCTTGCTATTTCATCATACGACGTTTAGTTACGGAGTTATTAATGATTTTGTACTTTTTGGCCGACATTCTTCTCTGAGTGTGATATTGTACATGGCCTATGTTGTAGACAATAACACATTACATCTTTTTTGTCTCTTGCTATTTCATCATACGACGTATAATTAGGGAGTTATTAATGATTTTGTACTTTTTGTCCGAAATTTTTCTATGTCCCACGAATAACTTAAAAATTGATTCGAATGAAATTTCAAAAAATAGGTTTTTTAAATACTTTTATTATATTTTTTTACGTCTTGTAGTGTCGGATATCAACATGATATTTTGATGTATTTTTTCGTCCCATGCATTTTTGGTTTCAGGTGATAGAATTATTTTCCACTACGTCCCATGCTCATCTATATTATATAAAACCACATGGCTGACTGATTCACTCACTGACATAAATGTTTACCCACTTCCAAATGAGTTACAAACTTGATATTTGGCAAAAACACTCCTTTCACCTTGCAACCAACAGAAAAATTCCGAAAAGGTACATTTTTTAATTTTCAACCCTACAAGAGACAAAAATATAGGGGGAAGCTACTTATCTCCAGTAATATCTCTGAGTGTGATATTGTGCATGGTCTATGTTGTAGACAATAACACATTACATCTTTTTTGTCTCTTGCTATTTCATCATACGACGTTTAGTTACGGAGTTATTAATGATTTTGTACTTTTTGGCCGAAATTTTTCTCTGAGTGTGATATTGTACATGGCCTATGTTGTAGACAATAACACATTACATCTTTTTTGTATCTTACTATTTCATCATACGACGTTTAATTAGGGAGTTATTAATGATTTTGTACTTTTGGCCGAAATTTTTCTCTGAGTGTGATATTGTACATGGCCTATGTTGTAGACATTAACACATTACATCTTTTTTTTCTTTTGCTATTTCATCATACGACGTTTAGTTACGGAGTTATTAATGATTTTGTACTTTTTGGCCGAAATTTTTCTCTGAGTGTGATATTGTACATGGCCTATGTTGTAGACAATAACACATTACATCTTTTTTGTCTCTTGCTATTTCATCATACGACGTATAATTAGGGAGTTATTAACGATTTTGTACTTTTTGGCCGACATTCATCTCTGAGTGTGATATTGTACATGGCCTATGTTGTAGACAATAACACATTATATCTTTTTTGTCTCTTGCTATTTCATCATACGACGTATAATTAGGGAGTTATTAATGATTTTGTACTTTTTGTCCGAAATTTTTCTATGTCCCACGAATAACTTAAAAATTGAATCGAATAAAATTTCAAAAAATAGGTTTTTTTAATACTTTTATTATATTTTTTACGTCTTGTAGGGTCGGAAATCAACATGATATTTTGATGTATTTTTTCGTCCCATGCATTTTTGGTTTCAGGTGATAGAATTATTTTCCACTACGTCCCATGCTCATCTATATTATATAAAACCACATGGCTGACTGATTCACTCACTGACATAAATGTTGACCCAATCCAAATGAGTTACAAACTTGATATTTGGCAAAAACACTCCTTTCACCTTGCAACCAACAGAAAAATTCCGAAAAGGTACATTTTTTAATTTTCAACACTACAAGAGACAAAAATATAGGGGGAAGCTACTTTTCTCCAGTAATATCTCTGAGTGTGATATTGTGCATGGCCTATGTTGTAGACAATAACACATTACATCTTTTTTGTTTCTTGCTATTTCATCATACGACGTTTAGTTACGGAGTTATTAATGATTTTGTACTTTTTGGCCGAAATTTTTCTCCGAGTGTGATATTGTACATGGCCTATGTTGTAGACAATAACACATTACATCTTTTTTGTCTTCTGCTATTTCATCATACGACATTTAGTTACGGAGTTATTAATGATTTTGTACTTTTTGGCCGAAATTTTTCTCTGAGTGTGATATTGTACATGGCCTATGTTGTAGACAATAACACATAACATCTTTTTTGTATCTTGCTATTTCATCATACGACGTTTAATTAGGGAGTTATTAATGATTTTGTACTTTTTGGCCGAAATTTTTCTCTGAGTGTGATATTGTACATCGCCTATGTTGTAGACATTAACACATTACTTCTTTTTTTCTTTTGCTATTTCATCATACGACGTTTAGTTACGGAGTTATTAATGATTTTGTACTTTTTGGCCGAAATTTTTCTGAGTGTGACATTGTCCATGGCCTATGTTGTAGACAATAACACATTACATCTTTTTTGTCTCTTGCTATTTCATCATACGACGTATAATTAGGGAGTTATTAATGATTTTGTACGTTTTGGCCGACATTCTTCTCTGAGTGTGATATTGTACATGGCCTATGTTGTAGACAATAACACATTACATCTTTTTTGTCTCTTGCTATTTCATCATACGACGTTTAGTTACGGAGTTATTAATGATTTTGTAATTTTTGGCCGAAATTTTTCTCTGAGTGTGATATTGTACATGGCCTATGTTGTAGACAATAACACATTACATCTTTTTTGTCTCTTGCTATTTCATCATACGACGTATAATTAGGGAGTTATTAATGATTTTGTACTTTTTGGCCGACATTCTTCTCTGAGTGTGATATTGTACATGGCCTATGTTGTAGACAATAACACATTACATCTTTTTTGTCTCTTGCTATTTCATCATACGACGTATAATTAGGGAGTTATTAATGATTTTGTACTTTTTGTCCGAAATTTTTCTATGTCCCACGAATAACTTAAAAATTGATTCGAATGAAATTTCAAAAAATAGGTTTTTTTAATACTTTTATTATATTTTTTACGTCTTGTAGGGTCGGAAATCAACATGATATTTTGATGTATTTTTTCGTCCCATGCATTTTTGGTTTCAGGTGATAGAATTATTTTCCACTACGTCCCATGCTCATCTATATTATATAAAACCACATGGCTGACTGATTCACTCACTGACATAAATGTTTACCCACTTCCAAATGAGTTACAAACTTGATATTTGGCAAAAACACTCCTTTCACCTTGCAACCAACAGAAAAATTCCGAAAAGGTACATTTTTTTAAAATTTTCAACCCTACAAGAGACAAAAATATAGGGGGAAGCTACTTATCTCCAGTAATATCTCTGAGTGTGATATTGTGCATGGCCTATGTTGTAGACAATAACACATTACATCTTTTTTGTCTCTTGCTATTTCATCATACGACGTTTAGTTACGGAGTTATTAATGATTTTGTACTTTTTGGCCGAAATTTTTCTCTGAGTGTGATATTGTACATGGCCTATGTTGTAGACAATAACACATTACATCTTTTTTGTATCTTGCTATATCATCATACGACGTTTAATTAGGGAGTTATTAATGATTTTGTACTTTTTGGCCGAAATTTTTCTCTGAGTGTGATATTGTACATGGCCTATGTTGTAGACATTAACACATTACATCTTTTTTGTCTCTTGCTATTTCATCATACGACGTTTAGTTACGGAGTTATTAATGATTTTGTACTTTTTGACCGAAATTTTTCTCTGAGTGTGATATTGTCCATGGCCTATGTTGTAGACAATAACACATTACATCTTTTTTGTCTCTTGCTATTTCATCATACGACGTTTAGTTACGGAGTTACTAATGATTTTGTACTTTTTGGCCGACATTCTTCTCTGAGTGTGATATTGTACATGGCCTATGTTGTAGACAATAACACATTACATCTTTTTTGTCTCTTGCTATTTCATCATACGTCGTATAATTAGGGAGTTATTAATGATTTTGTACTTTTTGTCCGAAATTTTTCTATGTCCCACGAATAACTTAAAAATTGATTCGAATGAAATTTCAAAAAATAGGTTTTTTTAATACTTTTATTATATTTTTTTACGTCTTGTAGGGTCGGAAATCAACATGATATTTTGATGTATTTTTTCGTCCCATGAATTTTTGGTTTCAGGTGATAGAATTATTTTCCACTACGTCCCATGCTCATCTATATTATATAAAACCACATGGCTGACTGATTCACTCACTGACATAAATGTTTACCCACTTCCAAATGAGTTACAAACTTGATATTTGGCAAAAACACTCCTTTCACCTTGCAACCAACAGAAAAATTCCGAAAAGGTACATTTTTTAATTTTCAACCCTACAAGAGACAAAAATATAGGGGGAAGCTACTTATCTCCAGTAATATCTCTGAGTGTGATATTGTGCATGGCCTATGTTGTAGACAATAACACATTACATCTTTTTTGTCTCTTGCTATTTCATCATACGACGTTTAGTTACGGAGTTATTAATGATTTTGTACTTTTTGGCCGAAATTTTTCTCTGAGTGTGATATTGTCCATGGCCTATGTTGTAGACAATAACACATTACATCTTTTTTGTCTCTTGCTATTTCATCATACGACGTTTAGTTACGGAGTTATTAATGATTTTGTACTTTTTGGCCGACATTTTTCTCTAAGTGTGATATTGTACATGGCCTATGTTGTAGACAATAACACATTACATCTTTTTTGTCTCTTGCTATTTCATCATACTACGTTTAGTTACGGAGTTATTAATGATTTTGTACTTTTTGGCCGACATTCTTCTCTGAGTGTGATATTGTACATGGCCTATGTTGTAGACAATAACACATTACATCTTTTTTGTCTCTTGCTATTTCATCATACGTCGTATAATTAGGGAGTTATTAATGATTTTGTACTTTTTGTCCGAAATTTTTCTATGTCCCACGAATAACTTAAAAATTGATTCGAATGAAATTTCAAAAAATAGGTTTTTTTAATACTTTTATTATATTTTTTACGTCTTGTAGGGTCGGAAATCAACATGATATTTTGATGTATTTTTTCGTCCCATGCATTTTTGGTTTCAGGTGATAGAATTATTTTCCACTACGTCCCATGCTCATCTATATTATATAAAACCACATGGCTGACTGATTCACTCACTGACATAAATATTGACCCACTTCCAAATGAGTTACAAACTTGATATTTGGCAAAAACACACCTTTCACCTTGCAACCAACAGAAAAATTCCGAAAAGGTACATTTTTTTTAAATTTTCAACCCTACAAGAGACAAAAATATAGGGGGAAGCTACTTATCTCCAGTAATATCTCTGAGTGTGATATTGTGCATGGCCTATGTTGTAGACAATAACACATTACATCTTTTTTGTCTCTTGCTATTTCATCATACGACGTTTAGTTACGGAGTTATTAATGATTTTGTACTTTTTGGCCGAAATTTTTCTCTGAGTGTGATATTGTACAAGGCCTATGTTGTAGACAATAACACATTACATCTTTTTTGTATCTTGCTATTTCATCATACGACGTTTAATTAGGGAGTTATTAATGATTTTGTACTTTTTGGCCGAAATTTATCTCTGAGTGTGATATTGTACATGGCCTATGTTGTAGACATTAACACATTACATCTTTTTTGTCTCTTGCTATTTCATCATACGACGTTTAGTTACGGAGTTATTAATGATTTTGTACTTTTTGGCCGAAATTTTTCTCTGAGTGTGATATTGTCCATGGCCTATGTTGTAGACAATAACACATTACATCTTTTTTGTCTCTTGCTATTTCATCATACGACGTTTAGTTACGGAGTTATTAATGATTTTGTACTTTTTGGCCGACATTCTTCTCTGAGTGTGATATTGTACATGGCCTATGTTGTAGACAATAACACATTACATCTTTTTTGTCTCTTGCTATTTCATCATACGACGTATAATTAGGGAGTTATTAATGATTTTGTACTTTTTGTCCGAAATTTTTCTATGTCCCACGAATAACTTAAAAATTGATTCGAATGAAATTTCAAAAAATAGGTTTTTTTAATACTTTTATTATATTTTTTACATCTTGTAGGGTCGGAAATCAACATGATATTTTGATGTATTTTTTCGTCTCATGCATTTTTGGTTTCAGGTGATAGAATTATTTTCCACTACGTCCCATGCTCATCTATATTATATAAAACCACATGGCTGACTGATTCACTCACTGACATAAATGTTTACCCACTTCCAAATGAGTTACAAACTTGATATTTGGCAAAAACACTCCTTTCACCTTGCAACCAACAGAAAAATTCCGAAAAGGTACATTTTTTAATTTTCAACACTACAAGAGACAAAAATATAGGGGGAAGCTACTTATCTCCAGTAATATCTCTGAGTGTGATATTGTGCATGGCCTATGTTGTAGACAATAACACATTACATCTTTTTTGTCTCTTGCTATTTCATCATACGACGTTTAGTTACGGAGTTATTAATGATTTTGTACTTTTTGGCCGAAATTTTTCTCTGAGTGTGATATTGTACATGGCCTATGTTGTAGACAATAACACATTACATCTTTTTTGCATCTTGCTATTTCATCATACGACGTTTAATTAGGGAGTTATTAATGATTTTGTACTTTTTGGCCGAAATTTTTCTCTGAGTGTGATATTGTACATGGCCTATGTTGTAGACATTAACACATTACATCTTTTTTGTCTCTTGCTATTTCATCATACGACGTTTAGTTACGGAGTTATTAATGATTTTGTACTTTTTGACCGAAATTTTTCTCTGAGTGTGATATTGTCCATGGCCTATGTTGTAGACAATAACACATTACATCTTTTTTGTCTCTTGCTATTTCATCATACGACGTTTAGTTACGGAGTTATTAATGATTTTGTACTTTTTGGCCGACATTCTTCTCTGAGTGTGATATTGTACATGGCCTATGTTGTAGACAATAACACATTACATCTTTTTTGTCTCTTGCTATTTCATCATACGTCGTATAATTAGGGAGTTATTAATGATTTTGTACTTTTTGTCCGAAATTTTTCTATGTCCCACGAATAACTTAAAAATTGATTCGAATGAAATTTCAAAAAATAGGTTTTTTTAATACTTTTATTATATTTTTTTACGTCTTGTAGGGTCGGAAATCAACATGATATTTTGATGTATTTTTTCGTCCCATGAATTTTTGGTTTCAGGTGATAGAATTATTTTCCACTACGTCCCATGCTCATCTATATTATATAAAACCACATGGCTGACTGATTCACTCACTGACATAAATGTTTACCCACTTCCAAATGAGTTACAAACTTGATATTTGGCAAAAACACTCCTTTCACCTTGCAACCAACAGAAAAATTCCGAAAAGGTACATTTTTTAATTTTCAACCCTACAAGAGACAAAAATATAGGGGGAAGCTACTTATCTCCAGTAATATCTCTGAGTGTGATATTGTGCATGGCCTATGTTGTAGACAATAACACATTACATCTTTTTTGTCTCTTGCTATTTCATCATACGACGTTTAGTTACGGAGTTATTAATGATTTTGTACTTTTTGGCCGACATTTTTCTCTAAGTGTGATTTTGTACATGGCCTATGTTGTAGACAATAACACATTACATCTTTTTTGTCTCTTGCTATTTCATCATACTACGTTTAGTTACGGAGTTATTAATGATTTTGTACTTTTTGGCCGACATTCTTCTCTGAGTGTGATATTGTACATGGCCTATGTTGTAGACAATAACACATTACATCTTTTTTGTCTCTTGCTATTTCATCATACGTCGTATAATTAGGGAGTTATTAATGATTTTGTACTTTTTGTCCGAAATTTTTCTATGTCCCACGAATAACTTAAAAATTGATTCGAATGAAATTTCAAAAAATAGGTTTTTTTAATACTTTTATTATATTTTTTACGTCTTGTAGGGTCGGAAATCAACATGAAATTTTGATGTATTTTTTCGTCCCATGCATTTTTGGTTTCAGGTGATAGAATTATTTTCCACTACGTCCCATGCTCATCTATATTATATAATACCACATGGCTGACTGATTCACTCACTGACATAAATATTGACCCACTTCCAAATGAGTTACAAACTTGATATTTGGCAAAAACACACCTTTCACCTTGCAACCAACAGAAAAATTACGAAAAGGTACATTTTTTTTAAATTTTCAACCCTACAAGAGACAAAAATATAGGGGGAAGCTACTTATCTCCAGTAATATCTCTGAGTGTGATATTGTGCATGGCCTATGTTGTAGACAATAACACATTACATCTTTTTTGTCTCTTGCTATTTCATCATACGACGTTTAGTTACGGAGTTATTAATGATTTTGTACTTTTTGGCCGAAATTTTTCTCTGAGTGTGATATTGTACAAGGCCTATGTTGTAGACAATAACACATTACATCTTTTTTGTATCTTGCTATTTCATCATACGACGTTTAATTAGGGAGTTATTAATGATTTTGTACTTTTTGGCCGAAATTTATCTCTGAGTGTGATATTGTACATGGCCTATGTTGTAGACATTAACACATTACATCTTTTTTGTCTCTTGCTATTTCATCATACGACGTTTAGTTACGGAGTTATTAATGATTTTGTACTTTTTGGCCGAAATTTTTCTCTGAGTGTGATATTGTCCATGGCCTATGTTGTAGACAATAACACATTACATCTTTTTTGTCTCTTGCTATTTCATCATACGACGTTTAGTTACGGAGTTATTAATGATTTTGTACTTTTTGGCCGACATTCTTCTCTGAGTGTGATATTGTACATGGCCTATGTTGTAGACAATAACACATTACATCTTTTTTGTCTCTTGCTATTTCATCATACGACGTATAATTAGGGAGTTATTAATGATTTTGTACTTTTTGTCCGAAATTTTTCTATGTCCCACGAATAACTTAAAAATTGATTCGAATGAAATTTCAAAAAATAGGTTTTTTTAATACTTTTATTATATTTTTTACATCTTGTAGGGTCGGAAATCAACATGATATTTTGATGTATTTTTTCGTCCCATGCATTTTTGGTTTCAGGTGATAGAATTATTTTCCACTACGTCCCATGCTCATCTATATTATATAAAACCACATGGCTGACTGATTCACTCACTGACATAAATGTTTACCCACTTCCAAATGAGTTACAAACTTGATATTTGGCAAAAACACTCCTTTCACCTTGCAACCAACAGAAAAATTCCGAAAAGGTACATTTTTTAATTTTCAACACTACAAGAGACAAAAATATAGGGGGAAGCTACTTATCTCCAGTAATATCTCTGAGTGTGATATTGTGCATGGCCTATGTTGTAGACAATAACACATTACATCTTTTTTGTCTCTTGCTATTTCATCATACGACGTTTAGTTACGGAGTTATTAATGATTTTGTACTTTTTGGCCGAAATTTTTCTCTGAGTGTGATATTGTACATGGCCTATGTTGTAGACAATAACACATTACATCTTTTTTGTCTCTTGCTATTTCATCATACGACGTATAATTAGGGAGTTATTAATGATTTTGTACTTTTTGGCCGACATTCTTCTCTGAGTGTGATATTGTACATGGCCTATGTTGTAGACAATAACACATTACATCTCTTTTGTCTCTTGCTATTTCATCATACGACGTATAATTAGGGAGTTATTAATGATTTTGTACTTTTTGTCCGAAATTTTTCTATGTCCCACGAATAACTTAAAAATTGATTCGAATGAAATTTCAAAAAATAGGTTTTTTTAATACTTTTATTATATTTTTTTACGTCTTGTAGGGTCGGAAATCGACATGATATTTTGATGTATTTTTTCGTCCCATGAATTTTTGGTTTCAGGTGATAGAATTATTTTCCACTACGTCCCATGCTCATCTATATTATATAAAACCACATGGCTGACTGATTCACTCACTGACATAAATGTTTACCCACTTCCAAATGAGTTACAAACTTGATATTTGGCAAAAACACTCCTTTCACCTTGCAACCAACAGAAAAATTCCGAAAAGGTACATTTTTTAATTTTCAACCCTACAAGAGACAAAAATATAGGGGGAAGCTACTTATCTCCAGTAATATCTCTGAGTGTGATATTGTGCATGGCCTATGTTGTAGACAATAACACATTACATCTTTTTTGTCTCTTGCTATTTCATCATACGACGTTTAGTTACGGAGTTTTTAATGATTTTGTACTTTTTGGCCGAAATTTTTCTCTGAGTGTGATATTGTACATGGCCTATGTTGTAGACAATAACACATTACATCTTTTTTGTATCTTGCTATTTCATCATACGACGTTTAATTAGGGAGTTATTAATGATTTTGTACTTTTTGGCCGAAATTTTTCTCTGAGTGTGATATTGTACATGGCCTATGTTGTAGACATTAACACATTACATCTTTTTTGTCTCTTGCTATTTCATCATACGACGTTTAGTTACGGAGTTATTAATGATTTTGTACTTTTTGGCCGAAATTTTTCTCTGAGTGTGATATTGTCCATGGCCTATGTTGTAGACAATAACACATTACATCTTTTTTGTCTCTTGCTATTTCATCATACGACGTTTAGTTACGGAGTTATTAATGATTTTGTACTTTTTGGCCGACATTCTTCTCTGGGTGTGATATTGTACATGGCCTATGTTGTAGACAATAACACATTACATCTTTTTTGTCTCTTGCTATTTCATCATACGTCGTATAATTAGGGAGTTATAAATGATTTTGTACTTTTGGTCCGAAATTTTTCTATGTCCCACGAATAACTTAAAAATTGATTCGAATGAAATTTCAAAAAATAGGTTTTTTTAATACTTTTATTATATTTTTTTACGTCTTGTAGGGTCGGAAATCAACATGATATTTTGATGTATTTTTTCGTCCCATGAATTTTTGGTTTCAGGTGATAGAATTATTTTCCACTACGTCCCATGCTCATCTATATTATATAAAACCACATGGCTGACTGATTCACTCACTGACATAAATGTTTACCCACTTCCAAATGAGTTACAAACTTGATATTTGGCAAAAAACACTCCTTTCACCTTGCAACCAAGAGAAAAATTCCGAAAAGGTACATTTTTTAATTTTCAACCCTACAAGAGACAAAAATATAGGGGGAAGCTACTTATCTCCAGTAATATCTCTGAGTGTGATATTGTGCATGGCCTATGTTGTAGACAATAACACATTACATCTTTTTTGTCTCTTGCTATTTCATCATACGACGTTTAGTTACGGAGTTATTAATGATTTTGTACTTTTTGGCTGAAATTTTTCTCTGAGTGTGATATTGTACATGGCCTATGTTGTAGACAATAACACATTACATCTTTTTTGTATCTTGCTATTTCATCATACGACGTTTAATTAGGGAGTTATTAATGATTTTGTACTTTTTGGCCGAAATTTTTCTCTGAGTGTGATATTGTACATGGCCTATGTTGTAGACAATAACACATTACATCTTTTTTGTCTCTTGCTATTTCATCATACGACGTTTAGTTACGGAGTTATTAATGATTTTGTACTTTTTGGCCGAAATTTTTCTCTGAGTGTGATATTGTCCATGGCCTATGTTGTAGACAATAACACATTACATCTTTTTTGTCTCTTGCTATTTCATCATACGACGTTTAGTTACGGAGTTATTAATGATTTTGTACTTTTTGGCCGACATTTTTCTCTAAGTGTGATATTGTACATGGCCTATGTTGTAGACAATAACACATTACATCTTTTTTGTCTCTTGCTATTTCATCATACTACGTTTAGTTACGGAGTTATTAATGATTTTGTACTTTTTGGCCGACATTCTTCTCTGAGTGTGATATTGTACATGGCCTATGTTGTAGACAATAACACATTACATCTTTTTTGTCTCTTGCTATTTCATCATACGTCGTATAATTAGGGAGTTATTAATGATTTTGTACTTTTTGTCCGAAATTTTTCTATGTCCCACGAATAACTTAAAAATTGATTCGAATGAAATTTCAAAAAATAGGTTTTTTTAATACTTTTATTATATTTTTACGTCTTGTAGGGTCGGAAATCAACATGATATTTTGATGTATTTTTTCGTCCCATGCATTTTTGGTTTCAGGTGATAGAATTATTTTCCACTACGTCCCATGCTCATCTATATTATATAAAACCACATGGCTGACTGATTCACTCACTGACATAAATATTGACCCACTTCCAAATGAGTTACAAACTTGATATTTGGCAAAATCACTCCTTTCACCTTGCAACCAACAGAAAAATTCCGAAAAGGTACATTTTTTTTAAATTTTCAACCCTACAAGAGACAAAAATATAGGGGGAAGCTACTTATCTCCAGTAATATCTCTGAGTGTGATATTGTGCATGGCCTATGTTGTAGACAATAACACATTACATCTTTTTTGTCTCTTGCTATTTCATCATACGACGTTTAGTTACGGAGTTATTAATGATTTTGTACTTTTTGGCCGAAATTTTTCTCTGAGTGTGATATTGTACAAGGCCTATGTTGTAGACAATAACACATTACATCTTTTTTGTATCTTGCTATTTCATCATACGACGTTTAATTAGGGAGTTATTAATGATTTTGTACTTTTTGGCCGAAATTTATCTCTGAGTGTGATATTGTACATGGCCTATGTTGTAGACATTAACACATTACATCTTTTTTGTCTCTTGCTATTTCATCATACGACGTTTAGTTACGGAGTTATTAATGATTTTGTACTTTTTGGCCGAAATTTTTCTCTGAGTGTGATATTGTCCATGGCCTATGTTGTAGACAATAACACATTACATCTTTTTTGTCTCTTGCTATTTCATCATACGACGTTTAGTTACGGAGTTATTAATGATTTTGTACTTTTTGGCCGACATTCTTCTCTGAGTGTGATATTGTACATGGCCTATGTTGTAGACAATAACACATTACATCTTTTTTGTCTCTTGCTATTTCATCATACGACGTATAATTAGGGAGTTATTAATGATTTTGTACTTTTTGTCCGAAATTTTTCTATGTCCCACGAATAACTTAAAAATTGATTCGAATGAAATTTCAAAAAATAGGTTTTTTTAATACTTTTATTATATTTTTTACATCTTGTAGGGTCGGAAATCAACATGATATTTTGATGTATTTTTTCGTCTCATGCATTTTTGGTTTCAGGTGATAGAATTATTTTCCACTACGTCCCATGCTCATCTATATTATATAAAACCACATGGCTGACTGATTCACTCACTGACATAAATGTTTACCCACTTCCAAATGAGTTACAAACTTGATATTTGGCAAAAACACTCCTTTCACCTTGCAACCAACAGAAAAATTCCGAAAAGGTACATTTTTTAATTTTCAACACTACAAGAGACAAAAATATAGGGGGAAGCTACTTATCTCCAGTAATATCTCTGAGTGTGATATTGTGCATGGCCTATGTTGTAGACAATAACACATTACATCTTTTTTGTCTCTTGCTATTTCATCATACGACGTTTAGTTACGGAGTTATTAATGATTTTGTACTTTTTGGCCGAAATTTTTCTCTGAGTGTGATATTGTACATGGCCTATGTTGTAGACAATAACACATTACATCTTTTTTGCATCTTGCTATTTCATCATACGACGTTTAATTAGGGAGTTATTAATGATTTTGTACTTTTTGGCCGAAATTTTTCTCTGAGTGTGATATTGTACATGGCCTATGTTGTAGACATTAACACATTACATCTTTTTTGTCTCTTGCTATTTCATCATACGACGTTTAGTTACGGAGTTATTAATGATTTTGTACTTTTTGACCGAAATTTTTCTCTGAGTGTGATATTGTCCATGGCCTATGTTGTAGACAATAACACATTACATCTTTTTTGTCTCTTGCTATTTCATCATACGACGTTTAGTTACGGAGTTATTAATGATTTTGTACTTTTTGGCCGACATTCTTCTCTGAGTGTGATATTGTACATGGCCTATGTTGTAGACAATAACACATTACATCTTTTTTGTCTCTTGCTATTTCATCATACGTCGTATAATTAGGGAGTTATTAATGATTTTGTACTTTTTGTCCGAAATTTTTCTATGTCCCACGAATAACTTAAAAATTGATTCGAATGAAATTTCAAAAAATAGGTTTTTTTAATACTTTTATTATATTTTTTTACGTCTTGTAGGGTCGGAAATCAACATGATATTTTGATGTATTTTTTCGTCCCATGAATTTTTGGTTTCAGGTGATAGAATTATTTTCCACTACGTCCCATGCTCATCTATATTATATAAAACCACATGGCTGACTGATTCACTCACTGACATAAATGTTTACCCACTTCCAAATGAGTTACAAACTTGATATTTGGCAAAAACACTCCTTTCACCTTGCAACCAACAGAAAAATTCCGAAAAGGTACATTTTTTAATTTTCAACCCTACAAGAGACAAAAATATAGGGGGAAGCTACTTATCTCCAGTAATATCTCTGAGTGTGATATTGTGCATGGCCTATGTTGTAGACAATAACACATTACATCTTTTTTGTCTCTTGCTATTTCATCATACGACGTTTAGTTACGGAGTTATTAATGATTTTGTACTTTTTGGCCGACATTTTTCTCTAAGTGTGATTTTGTACATGGCCTATGTTGTAGACAATAACACATTACATCTTTTTTGTCTCTTGCTATTTCATCATACTACGTTTAGTTACGGAGTTATTAATGATTTTGTACTTTTTGGCCGACATTCTTCTCTGAGTGTGATATTGTACATGGCCTATGTTGTAGACAATAACACATTACATCTTTTTTGTCTCTTGCTATTTCATCATACGTCGTATAATTAGGGAGTTATTAATGATTTTGTACTTTTTGTCCGAAATTTTTCTATGTCCCACGAATAACTTAAAAATTGATTCGAATGAAATTTCAAAAAATAGGTTTTTTTAATACTTTTATTATATTTTTTACGTCTTGTAGGGTCGGAAATCAACATGAAATTTTGATGTATTTTTTCGTCCCATGCATTTTTGGTTTCAGGTGATAGAATTATTTTCCACTACGTCCCATGCTCATCTATATTATATAATACCACATGGCTGACTGATTCACTCACTGACATAAATATTGACCCACTTCCAAATGAGTTACAAACTTGATATTTGGCAAAAACACACCTTTCACCTTGCAACCAACAGAAAAATTACGAAAAGGTACATTTTTTTTAAATTTTCAACCCTACAAGAGACAAAAATATAGGGGGAAGCTACTTATCTCCAGTAATATCTCTGAGTGTGATATTGTGCATGGCCTATGTTGTAGACAATAACACATTACATCTTTTTTGTCTCTTGCTATTTCATCATACGACGTTTAGTTACGGAGTTATTAATGATTTTGTACTTTTTGGCCGAAATTTTTCTCTGAGTGTGATATTGTACAAGGCCTATGTTGTAGACAATAACACATTACATCTTTTTTGTATCTTGCTATTTCATCATACGACGTTTAATTAGGGAGTTATTAATGATTTTGTACTTTTTGGCCGAAATTTATCTCTGAGTGTGATATTGTACATGGCCTATGTTGTAGACATTAACACATTACATCTTTTTTGTCTCTTGCTATTTCATCATACGACGTTTAGTTACGGAGTTATTAATGATTTTGTACTTTTTGGCCGAAATTTTTCTCTGAGTGTGATATTGTCCATGGCCTATGTTGTAGACAATAACACATTACATCTTTTTTGTCTCTTGCTATTTCATCATACGACGTTTAGTTACGGAGTTATTAATGATTTTGTACTTTTTGGCCGACATTCTTCTCTGAGTGTGATATTGTACATGGCCTATGTTGTAGACAATAACACATTACATCTTTTTTGTCTCTTGCTATTTCATCATACGACGTATAATTAGGGAGTTATTAATGATTTTGTACTTTTTGTCCGAAATTTTTCTATGTCCCACGAATAACTTAAAAATTGATTCGAATGAAATTTCAAAAAATAGGTTTTTTTAATACTTTTATTATATTTTTTACATCTTGTAGGGTCGGAAATCAACATGATATTTTGATGTATTTTTTCGTCCCATGCATTTTTGGTTTCAGGTGATAGAATTATTTTCCACTACGTCCCATGCTCATCTATATTATATAAAACCACATGGCTGACTGATTCACTCACTGACATAAATGTTTACCCACTTCCAAATGAGTTACAAACTTGATATTTGGCAAAAACACTCCTTTCACCTTGCAACCAACAGAAAAATTCCGAAAAGGTACATTTTTTAATTTTCAACACTACAAGAGACAAAAATATAGGGGGAAGCTACTTATCTCCAGTAATATCTCTGAGTGTGATATTGTGCATGGCCTATGTTGTAGACAATAACACATTACATCTTTTTTGTCTCTTGCTATTTCATCATACGACGTTTAGTTACGGAGTTATTAATGATTTTGTACTTTTTGGCCGAAATTTTTCTCTGAGTGTGATATTGTACATGGCCTATGTTGTAGACAATAACACATTACATCTTTTTTGTCTCTTGCTATTTCATCATACGACGTATAATTAGGGAGTTATTAATGATTTTGTACTTTTTGGCCGACATTCTTCTCTGAGTGTGATATTGTACATGGCCTATGTTGTAGACAATAACACATTACATCTCTTTTGTCTCTTGCTATTTCATCATACGACGTATAATTAGGGAGTTATTAATGATTTTGTACTTTTTGTCCGAAATTTTTCTATGTCCCACGAATAACTTAAAAATTGATTCGAATGAAATTTCAAAAAATAGGTTTTTTTAATACTTTTATTATATTTTTTTACGTCTTGTAGGGTCGGAAATCGACATGATATTTTGATGTATTTTTTCGTCCCATGAATTTTTGGTTTCAGGTGATAGAATTATTTTCCACTACGTCCCATGCTCATCTATATTATATAAAACCACATGGCTGACTGATTCACTCACTGACATAAATGTTTACCCACTTCCAAATGAGTTACAAACTTGATATTTGGCAAAAACACTCCTTTCACCTTGCAACCAACAGAAAAATTCCGAAAAGGTACATTTTTTAATTTTCAACCCTACAAGAGACAAAAATATAGGGGGAAGCTACTTATCTCCAGTAATATCTCTGAGTGTGATATTGTGCATGGCCTATGTTGTAGACAATAACACATTACATCTTTTTTGTCTCTTGCTATTTCATCATACGACGTTTAGTTACGGAGTTTTTAATGATTTTGTACTTTTTGGCCGAAATTTTTCTCTGAGTGTGATATTGTACATGGCCTATGTTGTAGACAATAACACATTACATCTTTTTTGTATCTTGCTATTTCATCATACGACGTTTAATTAGGGAGTTATTAATGATTTTGTACTTTTTGGCCGAAATTTTTCTCTGAGTGTGATATTGTACATGGCCTATGTTGTAGACATTAACACATTACATCTTTTTTGTCTCTTGCTATTTCATCATACGACGTTTAGTTACGGAGTTATTAATGATTTTGTACTTTTTGGCCGAAATTTTTCTCTGAGTGTGATATTGTCCATGGCCTATGTTGTAGACAATAACACATTACATCTTTTTTGTCTCTTGCTATTTCATCATACGACGTTTAGTTACGGAGTTATTAATGATTTTGTACTTTTTGGCCGACATTCTTCTCTGGGTGTGATATTGTACATGGCCTATGTTGTAGACAATAACACATTACATCTTTTTTGTCTCTTGCTATTTCATCATACGTCGTATAATTAGGGAGTTATAAATGATTTTGTACTTTTGGTCCGAAATTTTTCTATGTCCCACGAATAACTTAAAAATTGATTCGAATGAAATTTCAAAAAATAGGTTTTTTTAATACTTTTATTATATTTTTTTACGTCTTGTAGGGTCGGAAATCAACATGATATTTTGATGTATTTTTTCGTCCCATGAATTTTTGGTTTCAGGTGATAGAATTATTTTCCACTACGTCCCATGCTCATCTATATTATATAAAACCACATGGCTGACTGATTCACTCACTGACATAAATGTTTACCCACTTCCAAATGAGTTACAAACTTGATATTTGGCAAAAACACTCCTTTCACCTTGCAACCAAGAGAAAAATTCCGAAAAGGTACATTTTTTAATTTTCAACCCTACAAGAGACAAAAATATAGGGGGAAGCTACTTATCTCCAGTAATATCTCTGAGTGTGATATTGTGCATGGCCTATGTTGTAGACAATAACACATTACATCTTTTTTGTCTCTTGCTATTTCATCATACGACGTTTAGTTACGGAGTTATTAATGATTTTGTACTTTTTGGCTGAAATTTTTCTCTGAGTGTGATATTGTACATGGCCTATGTTGTAGACAATAACACATTACATCTTTTTTGTATCTTGCTATTTCATCATACGACGTTTAATTAGGGAGTTATTAATGATTTTGTACTTTTTGGCCGAAATTTTTCTCTGAGTGTGATATTGTACATGGCCTATGTTGTAGACAATAACACATTACATCTTTTTTGTCTCTTGCTATTTCATCATACGACGTTTAGTTACGGAGTTATTAATGATTTTGTACTTTTTGGCCGAAATTTTTCTCTGAGTGTGATATTGTCCATGGCCTATGTTGTAGACAATAACACATTACATCTTTTTTGTCTCTTGCTATTTCATCATACGACGTTTAGTTACGGAGTTATTAATGATTTTGTACTTTTTGGCCGACATTTTTCTCTAAGTGTGATATTGTACATGGCCTATGTTGTAGACAATAACACATTACATCTTTTTTGTCTCTTGCTATTTCATCATACTACGTTTAGTTACGGAGTTATTAATGATTTTGTACTTTTTGGCCGACATTCTTCTCTGAGTGTGATATTGTACATGGCCTATGTTGTAGACAATAACACATTACATCTTTTTTGTCTCTTGCTATTTCATCATACGTCGTATAATTAGGGAGTTATTAATGATTTTGTACTTTTTGTCCGAAATTTTTCTATGTCCCACGAATAACTTAAAAATTGATTCGAATGAAATTTCAAAAAATAGGTTTTTTTAATACTTTTATTATATTTTTACGTCTTGTAGGGTCGGAAATCAACATGATATTTTGATGTATTTTTTCGTCCCATGCATTTTTGGTTTCAGGTGATAGAATTATTTTCCACTACGTCCCATGCTCATCTATATTATATAAAACCACATGGCTGACTGATTCACTCACTGACATAAATATTGACCCACTTCCAAATGAGTTACAAACTTGATATTTGGCAAAATCACTCCTTTCACCTTGCAACCAACAGAAAAATTACGAAAAGGTACATTTTTTTTAATTTTCAACCCTACAAGAGACAAAAATATAGGGGGAAGCTACTTATCTCCAGTAATATCTCTGAGTGTGATATTGTGCATGGCCTATGTTGTAGACAATAACACATTACATCGTTTTTGTCTCTTGCTATTTCATCATACGACGTTTAGTTACGGGGTTATTAATGATTTTGTACTTTTTGGCCGAAATTTTTCTCTGAGTGTGATATTGTACAAGGCCTATGTTGTAGACAATAACACATTACATCTTTTTTGTATCTTGCTATTTCATCATACGACGTTTAATTAGGGAGTTATTAATGATTTTGTACTTTTTGGCCGAAATTTTTCTCTGAGTGTGATATTGTACATGGCCTATGTTGTAGACATTAACACATTACATCTTTTTTGTCTCTTGCTATTTCATCATACGACGTTTAGTTACGGAGTTATTAATGATTTTGTACTTTTTGGCCGAAATTTTTCTCTGAGTGTGATATTGTCCATGGCCTATGTTGTAGACAATAACACATTACATCTTTTTTGTCTCTTGCTATTTCATCATACGACATTTAGTTACGGAGTTATTAATGATTTTGTACTTTTTGGCCGACATTCTTCTCTGAGTGTGATATTGTACATGGCCTATGTTGTAGACAATAACACATTACATCTTTTTTGTCTCTTGCTATTTCATCATACGACGTATAATTAGGGAGTTATTAATGATTTTGTACTTTTTGTCCGAAATTTTTCTATGTCCCACGAATAACTTAAAAATTGATTCGAATGAAATTTCAAAAAATAGGTTTTTTTAATACTTTTATTATATTTTTTACGTCTTGTAGGGTCGGAAATCAACATGATATTTTGATGTATTTTTTCGTCCTATGCATTTTTGGTTTCAGGTGATAGAATTATTTTCCACTACGTCCCATGCTCATCTATATTATATAAAACCACATGGCTGACTGATTCACTCACTGACATAAATGTTTACCCACTTCCAAATGAGTTACAAACTTGATATTTGGCAAAAACACTCCTTTCACCTTGCAACCAACAGAAAAATTCCGAAAAGGTACATTTTTAAATTTTCAACACTACAAGAGACAAAAATATAGGGGGAAGCTACTTATCTCCAGTAATATCTCTGAGTGTGATATTGTGCATGGCCTATGTTGTAGACAATAACACATTACATCTTTTTTGTCTCTTGCTATTTCATCATACGACGTTTAGTTACGGAGTTATTAATGATTTTGTACTTTTTGGCCGAAATTTTTCTCTGAGTGTGATATTGTACATGGCCTATGTTGTAGACAATAACACATTACATCTTTTTTGTCTCTTGCTATTTCATCATACGACGTATAATTAGGGAGTTATTAATGATTTTGTACTTTTTGGCCGACATTCTTCTCTGAGTGTGATATTGTACATGGCCTATGTTGTAGACAATAACACATTACATCTCTTTTGTCTCTTGCTATTTCATCATACGACGTATAATTAGGGAGTTATTAATGATTTTGTACTTTTTGTCCGAAATTTTTCTATGTCCCACGAATAACTTAAAAATTGATTCGAATGAAATTTCAAAAAATAGGTTTTTTTAATACTTTTATTATATTTTTTTACGTCTTGTAGGGTCGGAAATCGACATGATATTTTGATGTATTTTTTCGTCCCATGAATTTTTGGTTTCAGGTGATAGAATTATTTTCCACTACGTCCCATGCTCATCTATATTATATAAAACCACATGGCTGACTGATTCACTCACTGACATAAATGTTTACCCACTTCCAAATGAGTTACAAACCTGATATTTGGCAAAAACACTCCTTTCACCTTGCAACCAACAGAAAAATTCCGAAAAGGTACATTTTTTAATTTTCAACCCTACAAGAGACAAAAATATAGGGGGAAGCTACTTATCTCCAGTAATATCTCTGAGTGTGATATTGTGCATGGCCTATGTTGTAGACAATAACACATTACATCTTTTTTGTCTCTTGCTATTTCATCATACGACGTTTAGTTACGGAGTTATTAATGATTTTGTACTTTTTGGCCGAAATTTTTCTCTGAGTGTGATATTGTACATGGCCTATGTTGTAGACAATAACACATTACATCTTTTTTGTATCTTGCTATTTCATCATACGACGTTTAATTAGGGAGTTATTAATGATTTTGTACTTTTTGGCCGAAATTTTTCTCTGAGTGTGATATTGTACATGGCCTATGTTGTAGACATTAACACATTACATCTTTTTTGTCTCTTGCTATTTCATCATACGACGTTTAGTTACGGAGTTATTAATGATTTTGTACTTTTTGGCCGAAATTTTTCTCTGAGTGTGATATTGTCCATGGCCTATGTTGTAGACAATAACACATTACATCTTTTTTGTCTCTTGCTATTTCATCATACGACGTTTAGTTACGGAGTTATTAATGATTTTGTACTTTTTGGCCGACATTCTTCTCTGAGTGTGATATTGTACATGGCCTATGTTGTAGACAATAACACATTACATCTTTATTGTCTCTTGCTATTTCATCATACGACGTATAATTAGGGAGTTATTAATGATTTTGTACTTTTTGACCGAAATTTTTCTCTGAGTGTGATATTGTCCATGGCCTATGTTGTAGACAATAACACATTACATCTTTTTTGTCTCTTGCTATTTCATCATACGACGTTTAGTTACGGAGTTATTAATGATTTTGTACTTTTTGGCCGACATTCTTCTCTGAGTGTGATATTGTACATGGCCTATGTTGTAGACAATAACACATTACATCTTTTTTGTATCTTGCTATTTCATCATACGACGTTTAATTAGGGAGTTATTAATGATTTTGTACTTTTTGGCCGAAAATTTTCTCTGAGTGTGATATTGTACATGGCCTATGTTGTAGACAATAACACATTACATCTTTTTTGTATCTTGCTATTTCATCATACGACGTTTAATTAGGGAGTTATTAATGATTTTGTACTTTTTGGCCGAAATTTTTCTCTGAGTGTGATATTGTACATCGCCTATGTTGTAGACATTAACACATTACATCTTTTTTTCTTTTGCTATTTCATCATACGACGTTTAGTTACGGAGTTATTAATGATTTTGTACTTTTTGGCCGAAATTTTTCTGAGTGTGATATTGTCCATGGCCTATGTTGTAGACAATAACACATTACATCTTTTTTGTCTCTTTCTATTTCATCATACGACGTATAATTAGGGAGTTATTAATGATTTTGTACATTTTGGCCGACATTCTTCTCTGAGTGTGATATTGTACATGGCCTATGTTGTAGACAATAACACATTACATCTTTTTTGTATCTTGCTATTTCATCATACGACGTTTAGTTACGGAGTTATTAATGATTTTGTACTTTTTGGCCGAAATTTTTCTCTGAGTGTGATATTGTACATGGCCTATGTTGTAGACAATAACACATTACATCTTTTTTGTCTCTTGCTATTTCATCATACGACGTATAATTAGGGAGTTATTAATGATTTTGTACTTTTTGGCCGACATTCTTCTCTGAGTGTGATATTGTACATGGCCTATGTTGTAGACAATAACACATTACATCTTTTTTGTCTCTTGCTATTTCATCATACGACGTATAATTAGGGAGTTATTAATGATTTTGTACTTTTTGTCCGAAATTTTTCTATGTCCCACGAATAACTTAAAAATTGATTCGAATGAAATTTCAAAAAATAGGTTTTTTTAATACTTTTATTATATTTTTTACGTCTTGTAGGGTCGGAAATCAACATGATATTTTGATGTATTTTTTCGTCCCATGCATTTTTGGTTTCAGGTGATAGAATTATTTTCCACTACGTCCCATGCTCATCTATATTATATAAAACCACATGGCTGACTGATTCACTCACTGACATAAATGTTGACCCACTTCCAAATGAGTTACAAACTTGATATTTGGCAAAAACACTCCTTTCACCTTGCAACCAACAGAAAAATTCCGAAAAGGTACATTTTTTAATTTTCAACCCTACAAGAGACAAAAATATAGGGGGAAGCTACTTATCTCCAGTAATATCTCTGAGTGTGATATTGTGCATGGCCTATGTTGTAGACAATAACACATTACATCTTTTTTGTCTCTTGCTATTTCATCATACGACGTTTAGTTACGGAGTTATTAATGATTTTGTACTTTTTGGCCGAAATTTTTCTCTGAGTGTGATATTGTACATGGCCTATGTTGTAGACAATAACACATTACATCTTTTTTGTATCTTGCTATTTAATCATACGACGTTTAATTAGGGAGTTATTAATGATTTTGTACTTTTTGGCCGAAATTTTTCTCTGTGTGTGATATTGTACATGGCCTATGTTGTAGACATTAACACATTACATCTATTTTTTCTCTTGCTACTTCATCATACGACGTTTAGTTACGGAGTTATTAATGATTTTGTACTTTTTGGCCGAAATTTTTCTCTGAGTGTGATATTGTACATGGCCTATGTTGTAGACATTAACACATTACATCTTTTTTGTCTCTTGCTATTTCATCATACGACGTTTAGTTACGGAGTTATTAATGATTTTGTACTTTTTGGCCGAAATTTTTCTCTGAGTGTGATATTGTCCATGGCCTATGTTGTAGACAATAACACATTACATCTTTTTTGTCTCTTACTATTTCATCATACGACGTTTAGTTACGGAGTTATTAATGATTTTGTACTTTTTGGCCGACATTCTTCTCTGAGTGTGATATTGTACATGGCCTTTGTTGTAGACAATAACACATTACATCTTTTTTGTCTCTTGCTATTTCATCATACGACGTTTAGTTACGGAGTTATTAATGATTTTGTACTTTTTGGCCGAAATTTTTCTCTGAGTGTGATATTGTACATGGCCTATGTTGTAGACAATAACACATTACATCTTTTTTGTCTCTTGCTATTTCATCATACGACGTATAATTAGGGAGTTATTAATGATTTTGTACTTTTTGGCCGACATTCTTCTCTGAGTGTGATATTGTACATGGCCTATGTTGTAGACAATAACACATTACATCTTTTTTGTCTCTTGCTATTTCATCATACGACGTATAATTAGGGAGTTATTAATGATTTTGTACTTTTTGTCCGAAAATTTTCTATGTCCCACGAATAACTTAAAAATTGATTCGAATGAAATTTCAAAAAATAGGTTTTTTTAATACTTTTATTATATTTTTTACGTCTTGTAGGGTCGGAAATCAACATGATATTTTGATGTATTTTTTCGTCCCATGCATTTTTGGTTTCAGGTGATAGAATTATTTTCCACTACGTCCCATGCTCATCTATATTATATAAAACCACATGGCTGACTGATTCACTCACTGACATAAATGTTGACCCACTTCCAAATGAGTTACAAACTTGATATTTGGCAAAAACACTCCTTTCACCTTGCAACCAACAGAAAAATTCCGAAAAGGTACATTTTTTAATTTTCAACCCTACAAGAGACAAAAATATAGGGGGAAGCTACTTATCTCCAGTAATATCTCTGAGTGTGATATTGTGCATGGCCTATGTTGTAGACAATAACACATTACATCTTTTTTGTCTCTTGCTATTTCATCATACGACGTTTAGTTATGGAGTTATTAATGATTTTGTACTTTTTGGCCGAAAATTTTCTCTGAGTGTGATATTGTACATGGCCTATGTTGTAGACAATAACACATTACATCTTTTTTGTATCTTGCTATTTCATTATACGACGTTTAATTAGGGAGTTATTAATGATTTTGTACTTTTTGGCCGAAATTTTTCTCTGAGTGTGATATTGTACATCGCCTATGTTGTAGACATTACCACATTACATCTTTTTTTCTTTTGCTATTTCATCATACGACGTTTAGTTACGGAGTTATTAATGATTTTGTACTTTTTGGCCGAAATTTTTCTGAGTGTGATATTGTCCATGGCCTATGTTGTAGACAATAACACATTACATCTTTTTTGTCTCTTTCTATTTCATCATACGACGTATAATTAGGGAGTTATTAATGATTTTGTACTTTTTGGCCGACATTCTTCTCTGAGTGTGATATTGTACATGGCCTATGTTGTAGACAATAACACATTACATCTTTTTTGTCTCTTGCTATTTCATCATACGACGTTTAGTTACGGAGTTATTAATGATTTTGTACTTTTTGGCCGAAAATTTTCTGTGAGTGTGATATTGTACATGGCCTATGTTGTAGACAATAACACATTACATCTTTTTTGTATCTTGCTATTTCATCATACGACGTTTAATTAGGGAGTTATTAATGATTTTGTACTTTTTGGCCGAAATTTTTCTCTGAGTGTGATATTGTACATCGCCTATGTTGTAGACATTAACACATTACATCTTTTTTTCTTTTGCTATTTCATCATACGACGTTTAGTTACGGAGTTATTAATGATTTTGTACTTTTTGGCCGAAATTTTTCTGAGTGTGATATTGTCCATGGCCTATGTTGTAGACAATAACACATTACATCTTTTTTGTCTCTTTCTATTTCATCATACGACGTATAATTAGGGAGTTATTAATGATTTTGTACATTTTGGCCGACATTCTTCTCTGAGTGTGATATTGTACATGGCCTATGTTGTAGACAATAACACATTACATCTTTTTTGTATCTTGCTATTTCATCATACGACGTTTAGTTACGGAGTTATTAATGATTTTGTACTTTTTGGCCGAAATTTTTCTCTGAGTGTGATATTGTACATGGCCTATGTTGTAGACAATAACACATTACATCTTTTTTGTCTCTTGCTATTTCATCATACGACGTATAATTAGGGAGTTATTAATGATTTTGTACTTTTTGGCCGACATTCTTCTCTGAGTGTGATATTGTACATGGCCTATGTTGTAGACAATAACACATTACATCTTTTTTGTCTCTTGCTATTTCATCATACGACGTATAATTAGGGAGTTATTAATGATTTTGTACTTTTTGTCCGAAATTTTTCTATGTCCCACGAATAACTTAAAAATTGATTCGAATGAAATTTCAAAAAATAGTTTTTTTTAATACTTTTATTATATTTTTTACGTCTTGTAGGGTCGGAAATCAACATGATATTTTGATGTATTTTTTCGTCCCATGCATTTTTGGTTTCAGGTGATAGAATTATTTTCCACTACGTCCCATGCTCATCTATATTATATAAAACCACATGGCTGACTGATTCACTCACTGACATAAATGTTGACCCACTTCCAAATGAGTTACAAACTTGATATTTGGCAAAAACACTCCTTTCACCTTGCAACCAACAGAAAAATTCCGAAAAGGTACATTTTTTAATTTTCAACCCTACAAGAGACAAAAATATAGGGGGAAGCTACTTATCTCCAGTAATATCTCTGAGTGTGATATTGTGCATGGCCTATGTTGTAGACAATAACACATTACATCTTTTTTGTCTCTTGCTATTTCATCATACGACGTTTAGTTACGGAGTTATTAATGATTTTGTACTTTTTGGCCGAAATTTTTCTCTGAGTGTGATATTGTACATGGCCTATGTTGTAGACAATAACACATTACATCTTTTTTGTATCTTGCTATTTAATCATACGACGTTTAATTAGGGAGTTATTAATGATTTTGTACTTTTTGGCCGAAATTTTTCTCTGTGTGTGATATTGTACATGGCCTATGTTGTAGACATTAACACATTACATCTATTTTTTCTCTTGCTACTTCATCATACGACGTTTAGTTACGGAGTTATTAATGATTTTGTACTTTTTGGCCGAAATTTTTCTCTGAGTGTGATATTGTACATGGCCTATGTTGTAGACATTAACACATTACATCTTTTTTGTCTCTTGCTATTTCATCATACGACGTTTAGTTACGGAGTTATTAATGATTTTGTACTTTTTGGCCGAAATTTTTCTCTGAGTGTGATATTGTCCATGGCCTATGTTGTAGACAATAACACATTACATCTTTTTTGTCTCTTACTATTTCATCATACGACGTTTAGTTACGGAGTTATTAATGATTTTGTACTTTTTGGCCGACATTCTTCTCTGAGTGTGATATTGTACATGGCCTTTGTTGTAGACAATAACACATTACATCTTTTTTGTCTCTTGCTATTTCATCATACGACGTTTAGTTACGGAGTTATTAATGATTTTGTACTTTTTGGCCGAAATTTTTCTCTGAGTGTGATATTGTACATGGCCTATGTTGTAGACAATAACACATTACATCTTTTTTGTCTCTTGCTATTTCATCATACGACGTATAATTAGGGAGTTATTAATGATTTTGTACTTTTTGGCCGACATTCTTCTCTGAGTGTGATATTGTACATGGCCTATGTTGTAGACAATAACACATTACATCTTTTTTGTCTCTTGCTATTTCATCATACGACGTATAATTAGGGAGTTATTAATGATTTTGTACTTTTTGTCCGAAAATTTTCTGTCCCACGAATAACTTAAAAATTGATTCGAATGAAATTTCAAAAAATAGGTTTTTTTAATACTTTTATTATATTTTTTACGTCTTGTAGGGTCGGAAATCAACATGATATTTTGATGTATTTTTTCGTCCCATGCATTTTTGGTTTCAGGTGATAGAATTATTTTCCACTACGTCCCATGCTCATCTATATTATATAAAACCACATGGCTGACTGATTCACTCACTGACATAAATGTTGACCCACTTCCAAATGAGTTACAAACTTGATATTTGGCAAAAACACTCCTTTCACCTTGCAACCAACAGAAAAATTCCGAAAAGGTACATTTTTTAATTTTCAACCCTACAAGAGACAAAAATATAGGGGGAAGCTACTTATCTCCAGTAATATCTCTGAGTGTGATATTGTGCATGGCCTATGTTGTAGACAATAACACATTACATCTTTTTTGTCTCTAGCTATTTCATCATACGACGTTTAGTTATGGAGTTATTAATGATTTTGTACTTTTTGGCCGAAAATTTTCTCTGAGTGTGATATTGTACATGGCCTATGTTGTAGACAATAACACATTACATCTTTTTTGTATCTTGCTATTTCATCATACGACGTATAATTAGGGAGTTATTAATGATTTTGTACTTTTTGGCCGACATTCTTCTCTGAGTGTGATATTGTACATGGCCTATGTTGTAGACAATAACACATTACATCTTTTTTGTCTCTTGCTATTTCATCATACGACGTTTAGTTACGGAGTTATTAATGATTTTGTACTTTTTGGCCGAAATTTTTCTCTGAGTGTGATATTGTCCATGGCCTATGTTGTAGACAATAACACATTACATCTTTTTTGTCTCTTACTATTTCATCATACGACGTTTAGTTACGGAGTTATTAATGATTTTGTACTTTTTGGCCGACATTCTTCTCTGAGTGTGATATTGTACATGGCCTTTGTTGTAGACAATAACACATTACATCTTTTTTGTCTCTTGCTATTTCATCATACGACGTTTAGTTACGGAGTTATTAATGATTTTGTACTTTTTGGCCGAAATTTTTCTCTGAGTGTGATATTGTACATGGCCTATGTTGTAGACAATAACACATTACATCTTTTTTGTCTCTTGCTATTTCATCATACGACGTATAATTAGGGAGTTATTAATGATTTTGTACTTTTTGGCCGACATTCTTCTCTGAGTGTGATATTGTACATGGCCTATGTTGTAGACAATAACACATTACATCTTTTTTGTCTCTTGCTATTTCATCATACGACGTTTAGTTACGGAGTTATTAATGATTTTGTACTTTTTGGCCGAAATTTTTCTCTGAGTGTGATATTGTACATGGCCTATGTTGTAGACAATAACACATTACATCTTTTTTGTCTCTTGCTATTTCATCATACGACGTATAATTAGGGAGTTATTAATGATTTTGTACTTTTTGGCCGACATTCTTCTCTGAGTGTGATATTGTACATGGCCTATGTTGTAGACAATAACACATTACATCTTTTTTGTCTCTTGCTATTTCATCATACGACGTATAATTAGGGAGTTATTAATGATTTTGTACTTTTTGTCCGAAATTTTTCTATGTCCCACGAATAACTTAAAAATTGATTCGAATGAAATTTCAAAAAATAGTTTTTTTTAATACTTTTATTATATTTTTTACGTCTTGTAGGGTCGGAAATCAACATGATATTTTGATGTATTTTTTCGTCCCATGCATTTTTGGTTTCAGGTGATAGAATTATTTTCCACTACGTCCCATGCTCATCTATATTATATAAAACCACATGGCTGACTGATTCACTCACTGACATAAATGTTGACCCACTTCCAAATGAGTTACAAACTTGATATTTGGCAAAAACACTCCTTTCACCTTGCAACCAACAGAAAAATTCCGAAAAGGTACATTTTTTAATTTTCAACCCTACAAGAGACAAAAATATAGGGGGAAGCTACTTATCTCCAGTAATATCTCTGAGTGTGATATTGTGCATGGCCTATGTTGTAGACAATAACACATTACATCTTTTTTGTCTCTTGCTATTTCATCATACGACGTTTAGTTACGGAGTTATTAATGATTTTGTACTTTTTGGCCGAAATTTTTCTCTGAGTGTGATATTGTACATGGCCTATGTTGTAGACAATAACACATTACATCTTTTTTGTATCTTGCTATTTAATCATACGACGTTTAATTAGGGAGTTATTAATGATTTTGTACTTTTTGGCCGAAATTTTTCTCTGAGTGTGATATTGTACATGGCCTATGTTGTAGACATTAACACATTACATCTTTTTTTTCTCTTGCTACTTCATCATACGACGTTTAGTTACGGAGTTATTAATGATTTTGTACTTTTTGGCCGAAATTTTTCTCTGAGTGTGATATTGTACATGGCCTATGTTGTAGACAATAACACATTACATCTTTTTTGTCTCTTGCTATTTCATCATACAACGTTTAGTTACGGAGTTATTAATGATTTTGTACTTTTTGGCCGAAATTTTTCTCTGAGTGTGATATTGTCCATGGCCTATGTTGTAGACAATAACACATTACATCTTTTTTGTCTCTTACTATTTCATCATACGACGTTTAGTTACGGAGTTATTAATGATTTTGTACTTTTTGGCCGACATTCTTCTCTGAGTGTGATATTGTACATGGCCTATGTTGTAGACAATAACACATTACATCTTTTTTGTCTCTTGCTATTTCATCATACGACGTTTAGTTACGGAGTTATTAATGATTTTGTACTTTTTGGCCGAAATTTTTCTCTGAGTGTGATATTGTACATGGCCTATGTTGTAGACAATAACACATTACATCTTTTTTGTCTCTTGCTATTTCATCATACGACGTATAATTAGGGAGTTATTAATGATTTTGTACTTTTTGGCCGACATTCTTCTCTGAGTGTGATATTGTACATGGCCTATGTTGTAGACAATAACACATTACATCTTTTTTGTCTCTTGCTATTTCATCATACGACGTATAATTAGGGAGTTATTAATGATTTTGTACTTTTTGTCCGAAATTTTTCTATGTCCCACGAATAACTTAAAAATTGATTCGAATGAAATTTCAAAAAATAGGTTTTTTTAATACTTTTATTATATTTTTTACGTCTTGTAGGGTCGGAAATCAACATGATATTTTGATGTATTTTTTCGTCCCATGCATTTTTGGTTTCAGGTGATAGAATTATTTTCCACTACGTCCCATGCTCATCTATATTATATAAAACCACATGGCTGACTGATTCACTCACTGACATAAATGTTGACCCACTTCCAAATGAGTTACAAACTTGATATTTGGCAAAAACACTCCTTTCACCTTGCAACCAACAGAAAAATTCCGAAAAGGTACATTTTTTAATTTTCAACCCTACAAGAGACAAAAATATAGGGGGAAGCTACTTATCTCCAGTAATATCTCTGAGTGTGATATTGTGCATGGCCTATGTTGTAGACAATAACACATTACATCTTTTTTGTCTCTTGCTATTTCATCATACGACGTTTAGTTACGGAGTTATTAATGATTTTGTACTTTTTGGCCGAAATTTTTCTCTGAGTGTGATATTGTACATGGCCTATGTTGTAGACAATAACACATTACATCTTTTTTGTATCTTGCTATTTAATCATACGACGTTTAATTAGGGAGTTATTAATGATTTTGTACTTTTTGGCCGAAATTTTTCTCTGTGTGTGATATTGTACATGGCCTATGTTGTAGACATTAACACATTACATCTATTTTTTCTCTTGCTACTTCATCATACGACGTTTAGTTACGGAGTTATTAATGATTTTGTACTTTTTGGCCGAAATTTTTCTCTGAGTGTGATATTGTACATGGCCTATGTTGTAGACATTAACACATTACATCTTTTTTGTCTCTTGCTATTTCATCATACGACGTTTAGTTACGGAGTTATTAATGATTTTGTACTTTTTGGCCGAAATTTTTCTCTGAGTGTGATATTGTCCATGGCCTATGTTGTAGACAATAACACATTACATCTTTTTTGTCTCTTACTATTTCATCATACGACGTTTAGTTACGGAGTTATTAATGATTTTGTACTTTTTGGCCGACATTCTTCTCTGAGTGTGATATTGTACATGGCCTTTGTTGTAGACAATAACACATTACATCTTTTTTGTCTCTTGCTATTTCATCATACGACGTTTAGTTACGGAGTTATTAATGATTTTGTACTTTTTGGCCGAAATTTTTCTCTGAGTGTGATATTGTACATGGCCTATGTTGTAGACAATAACACATTACATCTTTTTTGTCTCTTGCTATTTCATCATACGACGTATAATTAGGGAGTTATTAATGATTTTGTACTTTTTGGCCGACATTCTTCTCTGAGTGTGATATTGTACATGGCCTATGTTGTAGACAATAACACATTACATCTTTTTTGTCTCTTGCTATTTCATCATACGACGTATAATTAGGGAGTTATTAATGATTTTGTACTTTTTGTCCGAAAATTTTCTATGTCCCACGAATAACTTAAAAATTGATTCGAATGAAATTTCAAAAAATAGGTTTTTTTAATACTTTTATTATATTTTTTACGTCTTGTAGGGTCGGAAATCAACATGATATTTTGATGTATTTTTTCGTCCCATGCATTTTTGGTTTCAGGTGATAGAATTATTTTCCACTACGTCCCATGCTCATCTATATTATATAAAACCACATGGCTGACTGATTCACTCACTGACATAAATGTTGACCCACTTCCAAATGAGTTACAAACTTGATATTTGGCAAAAACACTCCTTTCACCTTGCAACCAACAGAAAAATTCCGAAAAGGTACATTTTTTAATTTTCAACCCTACAAGAGACAAAAATATAGGGGGAAGCTACTTATCTCCAGTAATATCTCTGAGTGTGATATTGTGCATGGCCTATGTTGTAGACAATAACACATTACATCTTTTTTGTCTCTTGCTATTTCATCATACGACGTTTAGTTATGGAGTTATTAATGATTTTGTACTTTTTGGCCGAAAATTTTCTCTGAGTGTGATATTGTACATGGCCTATGTTGTAGACAATAACACATTACATCTTTTTTGTATCTTGCTATTTCATTATACGACGTTTAATTAGGGAGTTATTAATGATTTTGTACTTTTTGGCCGAAATTTTTCTCTGAGTGTGATATTGTACATCGCCTATGTTGTAGACATTACCACATTACATCTTTTTTTCTTTTGCTATTTCATCATACGACGTTTAGTTACGGAGTTATTAATGATTTTGTACTTTTTGGCCGAAATTTTTCTGAGTGTGATATTGTCCATGGCCTATGTTGTAGACAATAACACATTACCATCTTTTTTGTCTCTTTCTATTTCATCATACGACGTATAATTAGGGAGTTATTAATGATTTTGTACTTTTTGGCCGACATTCTTCTCTGAGTGTGATATTGTACATGGCCTATGTTGTAGACAATAACACATTACATCTTTTTTGTCTCTTGCTATTTCATCATACGACGTTTAGTTACGGAGTTATTAATGATTTTGTACTTTTTGGCCGAAATTTTTCTCTGAGTGTGATATTGTACATGGCCTATGTTGTAGACAATAACACATTACATCTTTTTTGTCTCTTGCTATTTCATCATACGACGTATAATTAGGGAGTTATTAATGATTTTGTACTTTTTGGCCGACATTCTTCTCTGAGTGTGATATTGTACATGGCCTATGTTGTAGACAATAACACATTACATCTTTTTTGTCTCTTGCTATTTCATCATACGACGTATAATTAGGGAGTTATTAATGATTTTGTACTTTTTGTCCGAAATTTTTCTATGTCCCACGAATAACTTAAAAATTGATTCGAATGAAATTTCAAAAAATAGTTTTTTTTAATACTTTTATTATATTTTTTACGTCTTGTAGGGTCGGAAATCAACATGATATTTTGATGTATTTTTTCGTCCCATGCATTTTTGGTTTCAGGTGATAGAATTATTTTCCACTACGTCCCATGCTCATCTATATTATATAAAACCACATGGCTGACTGATTCACTCACTGACATAAATGTTGACCCACTTCCAAATGAGTTACAAACTTGATATTTGGCAAAAACACTCCTTTCACCTTGCAACCAACAGAAAAATTCCGAAAAGGTACATTTTTTAATTTTCAACCCTACAAGAGACAAAAATATAGGGGGAAGCTACTTATCTCCAGTAATATCTCTGAGTGTGATATTGTGCATGGCCTATGTTGTAGACAATAACACATTACATCTTTTTTGTCTCTTGCTATTTCATCATACGACGTTTAGTTACGGAGTTATTAATGATTTTGTACTTTTTGGCCGAAATTTTTCTCTGAGTGTGATATTGTACATGGCCTATGTTGTAGACAATAACACATTACATCTTTTTTGTATCTTGCTATTTAATCATACGACGTTTAATTAGGGAGTTATTAATGATTTTGTACTTTTTGGCCGAAATTTTTCTCTGAGTGTGATATTGTACATGGCCTATGTTGTAGACATTAACACATTACATCTTTTTTTTCTCTTGCTACTTCATCATACGACGTTTAGTTACGGAGTTATTAATGATTTTGTACTTTTTGGCCGAAATTTTTCTCTGAGTGTGATATTGTACATGGCCTATGTTGTAGACAATAACACATTACATCTTTTTTGTCTCTTGCTATTTCATCATACAACGTTTAGTTACGGAGTTATTAATGATTTTGTACTTTTTGGCCGAAATTTTTCTCTGAGTGTGATATTGTCCATGGCCTATGTTGTAGACAATAACACATTACATCTTTTTTGTCTCTTACTATTTCATCATACGACGTTTAGTTACGGAGTTATTAATGATTTTGTACTTTTTGGCCGACATTCTTCTCTGAGTGTGATATTGTACATGGCCTATGTTGTAGACAATAACACATTACATCTTTTTTGTCTCTTGCTATTTCATCATACGACGTTTAGTTACGGAGTTATTAATGATTTTGTACTTTTTGGCCGAAATTTTTCTCTGAGTGTGATATTGTACATGGCCTATGTTGTAGACAATAACACATTACATCTTTTTTGTCTCTTGCTATTTCATCATACGACGTATAATTAGGGAGTTATTAATGATTTTGTACTTTTTGGCCGACATTCTTCTCTGAGTGTGATATTGTACATGGCCTATGTTGTAGACAATAACACATTACATCTTTTTTGTCTCTTGCTATTTCATCATACGACGTATAATTAGGGAGTTATTAATGATTTTGTACTTTTTGTCCGAAATTTTTCTATGTCCCACGAATAACTTAAAAATTGATTCGAATGAAATTTCAAAAAATAGGTTTTTTTAATACTTTTATTATATTTTTTACGTCTTGTAGGGTCGGAAATCAACATGATATTTTGATGTATTTTTTCGTCCCATGCATTTTTGGTTTCAGGTGATAGAATTATTTTCCACTACGTCCCATGCTCATCTATATTATATAAAACCACATGGCTGACTGATTCACTCACTGACATAAATGTTGACCCACTTCCAAATGAGTTACAAACTTGATATTTGGCAAAAACACTCCTTTCACCTTGCAACCAACAGAAAAATTCCGAAAAGGTACATTTTTTAATTTTCAACCCTACAAGAGACAAAAATATAGGGGGAAGCTACTTATCTCCAGTAATATCTCTGAGTGTGATATTGTGCATGGCCTATGTTGTAGACAATAACACATTACATCTTTTTTGTCTCTTGCTATTTCATCATACGACGTTTAGTTACGGAGTTATTAATGATTTTGTACTTTTTGGCCGAAATTTTTCTCTGAGTGTGATATTGTACATGGCCTATGCTGTAGACAATAACACATTACATCTTTTTTGTATCTTGCTATTTAATCATACGACGTTTAATTAGGGAGTTATTAATGATTTTGTACTTTTTGGCCGAAATTTTTCTCTGTGTGTGATATTGTACATGGCCTATGTTGTAGACATTAACACATTACATCTATTTTTTCTCTTGCTACTTCATCATACGACGTTTAGTTACGGAGTTATTAATGATTTTGTACTTTTTGGCCGAAATTTTTCTCTGAGTGTGATATTGTACATGGCCTATGTTGTAGACATTAACACATTACATCTTTTTTGTCTCTTGCTATTTCATCATACGACGTTTAGTTACAGAGTTATTAATGATTTTGTACTTTTTGGCCGAAATTTTTCTCTGAGTGTGATATTGTCCATGGCCTATGTTGTAGACAATAACACATTACATCTTTTTTGTCTCTTACTATTTCATCATACGACGTTTAGTTACGGAGTTATTAATGATTTTGTACTTTTTGGCCGACATTCTTCTCTGAGTGTGATATTGTACATGGCCTTTGTTGTAGACAATAACACATTACATCTTTTTTGTCTCTTGCTATTTCATCATACGACGTTTAGTTACGGAGTTATTAATGATTTTGTACTTTTTGGCCGAAATTTTTCTCTGAGTGTGATATTGTACATGGCCTATGTTGTAGACAATAACACATTACATCTTTTTTGTCTCTTGCTATTTCATCATACGACGTATAATTAGGGAGTTATTAATGATTTTGTACTTTTTGGCCGACATTCTTCTCTGAGTGTGATATTGTACATGGCCTATGTTGTAGACAATAACACATTACATCTTTTTTGTCTCTTGCTATTTCATCATACGTCGTATAATTAGGGAGTTATTAATGATTTTGTACTTTTTGTCCGAAATTTTTCTATGTCCCACGAATAACTTAAAAATTGATTCGAATGAAATTTCAAAAAATAGGTTTTTTTAATACTTTTATTATATTTTTTACGTCTTGTAGGGTCGGAAATCAACATGATATTTTGATGTATTTTTTCGTCCCATGCATTTTTGGTTTCAGGTGATAGAATTATTTTCCACTACGTCCCATGCTCATCTATATTATATAAAACCACATGGCTGACTGATTCACTCACTGACATAAATGTTGACCCACTTCCAAATGAGTTACAAACTTGATATTTGGCAAAAACACTCCTTTCACCTTGCAACCAACAGAAAAATTCCGAAAAGGTACATTTTTTAATTTTCAACCCTACAAGAGACAAAAATATAGGGGGAAGCTACTTATCTCCAGTAATATCTCTGAGTGTGATATTGTGCATGGCCTATGTTGTAGACAATAACACATTACATCTTTTTTGTCTCTTGCTATTTCATCATACGACGTTTAGTTATGGAGTTATTAATGATTTTGTACTTTTTGGCCGAAAATTTTCTCTGAGTGTGATATTGTACATGGCCTATGTTGTAGACAATAACACATTACATCTTTTTTGTATCTTGCTATTTCATTATACGACGTTTAATTAGGGAGTTATTAATGATTTTGTACTTTTTGGCCGAAATTTTTCTCTGAGTGTGATATTGTACATCGCCTATGTTGTAGACATTACCACATTACATCTTTTTTTCTTTTGCTATTTCATCATACGACGTTTAGTTACGGAGTTATTAATGATTTTGTACTTTTTGGCCGAAATTTTTCTGAGTGTGATATTGTCCATGGCCTATGTTGTAGACAATAACACATTACATCTTTTTTGTCTCTTTCTATTTCATCATACGACGTATAATTAGGGAGTTATTAATGATTTTGTACTTTTTGGCCGACATTCTTCTCTGAGTGTGATATTGTACATGGCCTATGTTGTAGACAATAACACATTACATCTTTTTTGTCTCTTGCTATTTCATCATACGACGTTTAGTTACGGAGTTATTAATGATTTTGTACTTTTTGGCCGAAATTTTTCTCTGAGTGTGATATTGTACATGGCCTATGTTGTAGACAATAACACATTACATCTTTTTTGTCTCTTGCTATTTCATCATACGACGTATAATTAGGGAGTTATTAATGATTTTGTACTTTTTGGCCGACATTCTTCTCTGAGTGTGATATTGTACATGGCCTATGTTGTAGACAATAACACATTACATCTTTTTTGTCTCTTGCTATTTCATCATACGACGTATAATTAGGGAGTTATTAATGATTTTGTACTTTTTGTCCGAAAATTTTCTATGTCCCACGAATAACTTAAAAATTGATTCGAATGAAATTTCAAAAAATATTTTTTTTTAATACTTTTATTATATTTTTTACGTCTTGTAGGGTCGGAAATCAACATGATATTTTGATGTATTTTTTCGTCCCATGCATTTTTGGTTTCAGGTGATAGAATTATTTTCCACTACGTCCCATGCTCATCTATATTATATAAAACCACATGGCTGACTGATTCACTCACTGACATAAATGTTGACCCACTTCCAAATGAGTTACAAACTTGATATTTGGCAAAAACACTCCTTTCACCTTGCAACCAACAGAAAAATTCCGAAAAGGTACATTTTTTAATTTTCAACCCTACAAGAGACAAAAATATAGGGGGAAGCTACTTATCTCCAGTAATATCTCTGAGTGTGATATTGTGCATGGCCTATGTTGTAGACAATAACACATTACATCTTTTTTGTCTCTTGCTATTTCATCATACGACGTTTAGTTACGGAGTTATTAATGATTTTGTACTTTTTGGCCGAAATTTTTCTCTGAGTGTGATATTGTACATGGCCTATGTTGTAGACAATAACACATTACATCTTTTTTGTATCTTGCTATTTAATCATACGACGTTTAATTAGGGAGTTATTAATGATTTTGTACTTTTTGGCCGAAATTTTTCTCTGAGTGTGATATTGTACATGGCCTATGTTGTAGACATTAACACATTACATCTTTTTTTTCTCTTGCTACTTCATCATACGACGTTTAGTTACGGAGTTATTAATGATTTTGTACTTTTTGGCCGAAATTTTTCTCTGAGTGTGATATTGTACATGTACTATGTTGTAGACAATAACACATTACATCTTTTTTGTCTCTTGCTATTTCATCATACAACGTTTAGTTACGGAGTTATTAATGATTTTGTACTTTTTGGCCGAAATTTTTCTCTGAGTGTGATATTTTCCATGGCCTATGTTGTAGACAATAACACATTACATCTTTTTTGTCTCTTACTATTTCATCATACGACGTTTAGTTACGGAGTTATTAATGATTTTGTACTTTTTGGCCGACATTCTTCTCTGAGTGTGATATTGTACATGGCCTATGTTGTAGACAATAACACATTACATCTTTTTTGTCTCTTGCTATTTCATCATACGACGTTTAGTTACGGAGTTATTAATGATTTTGTACTTTTTGGCCGAAATTTTTCTCTGAGTGTGGTATTGTACATGGCCTATGTTGTAGACAATAACACATTACATCTTTTTTGTGTCTTGCTATTTCATCATACGACGTATAATTAGGGAGTTATTAATGATTTTGTACTTTTTGGCCGACATTCTTCTCTGAGTGTGATATTGTACATGGCCTATGTTGTAGACAATAACACATTACATCTTTTTTGTCTCTTGCTATTTCATCATACGACGTATAATTAGGGAGTTATTAATGATTTTGTACTTTTTGTCCGAAATTTTTCTATGTCCCACGAATAACTTAAAAATTGATTCGAATGAAATTTCAAAAAATAGGTTTTTTTAATACTTTTATTATATTTTTTACGTCTTGTAGGGTCGGAAATCAACATGATATTTTGATGTATTTTTTCGTCCCATGAATTTTTGGTTTCAGGTGATAGAATTATTTTCCACTACGTCCCATGCTCATCTATATTATATAAAACCACATGGCTGACTGATTCACTCACTGACATAAATGTTTACCCACTTCCAAATGAGTTACAAACTTGATATTTGGCAAAAACACTCCTTTCACCTTGCAACCAACAGAAAAATTCCGAAAAGGTACATTTTTTAATTTTCAACCCTACAAGAGACAAAAATATAGGGGGAAGCTACTTATCGCCAGTAATATCTCTGAGTGTGATATTGTGCATGGCCTATGTTGTAGACAATAACACATTACATCTTTTTTGTCTCTTGCTATTTCATCATACGACGTTTAGTTACGGAGTTATTAATGATTTTGTACTTTTTGGCCGAAATTTTTCTCTGAGTGTGATATTGTACATGGCCTATGTTGTAGACAATAACACATTACATCTTTTTTGTATCTTGCTATTTCATCATACGACGTTTAATTAGGGAGTTATTAATGATTTTGTACTTTTTGGCCGAAATTTTTCTCTGAGTGTGATATTGTACATGGCCTATGTTGTAGACATTAACACATTACATCTTTTTTGTCTCTTGCTATTTCATCATACGACGTTTAGTTACGGAGTTATTAATGATTTTGTACTTTTTGGCCGAAATTTTTCTCTGAGTGTGATATTGTCCATGGCCTATGTTGTAGACAATAACACATTACATCTTTTTTGTCTCTTGCTATTTCATCATACGACGTTTAGTTACGGAGTTATTAATGATTTTGTACTTTTTGGCCGACATTCTTCTCTGAGTGTGATATTGTACATGGCCTATGTTGTAGACAATAACACATTACATCTTTTTTGTCTCTTGCTATTTCATCATACGACGTATAATTAGGGAGTTATTAATGATTTTGTACTTTTTGTCCGAAATTTTTCTATGTCCCACGAATAACTTAAAAATTGATTCGAATGTTGTTGTTTGAGTCTTCAGTCTTTTGACTGGTTTGATGCAGCTCTCCATGCCTCCCTGTCCTGAGCTAATCGTTTCATCTCTACATAGCTACCACACCCTACATCCGAGGCAATCTGTTTAACATATTCTAACCTTGGTCTACCCCTACAGTTCTTGTCCTCGACCCTTCCTTCCATAACTAAGCTTGCTATTCCTGGGTGTCTTAGTATGTGTCCTACCAACCTATCTCTTCTCTTCATTAGCAGTCGCCAGAAACATCTCTCCTCTCCCACTCGTCTTAATACCTCTTTGTTTGTAACCCTATCTACCCATCTGATCTTCATCATTCTCCTGTAGCACCACATTTCAAATGCTTCAATTCTCCTCTTTTCTGCTGCACCAATAGTCCAAGTTTCACTTCCATAGAGCGCCACGCTCCAGACAAAGGCTTTCAAAAATGACTTCCTAATACCTAAATCTATATTCGATGTCAGCAGATTCCTTTTTTGTAGAAATGCTTTTCTTGCCTGAGCCAACCTACTTTTTATATCCTCTTTGCTTCGTCCATCACTGGTTATTCTGCTTCCTAAGTAACAGAAATCTCCTACTTCCTTCAGCTTTTCACCTGCCAATTTGATCTCCATAGAGGTTTGTGATTTATTTCGGCTGCATTCCAGTATTTTTGTTTTACATTTATTAATTTTCATCATGAATTCTTTCCGTAAGACGGAGTCCATACCATTCAAAAACTCATTCAAATCCTCAGGCTTGTTGGCCAAGATGACGATGTCATCAGCAAATCTCAGAGTTGAAATTATTTCTCCTTGAATCTTCACTCCCACTTTAAATTTTTCTCTAATTTCCTTCATTGCTTGTTCAATGTAAAGATTGAAAAGTATGGGTGATAAGTTGCAGCCTTGCCTTACACCTTTCTGAATACCAGCTTCTCTCTCATGTCCTTCAACTCGAATGACTGCTGTCTGGTTTCTGTATAGATTGTATATCACCCTCCTATCCCTGTACTTTATTCCAATCGATTTCAAAATGTCAAACAATTTAGTCCAATCAACGTTATCAAAGGCCTTTTCTAAGTCTACAAAAGCCATGAACGTTCTCTTATCTTTCCTTATTCTACCTTCCAAAATCAGCCTAAGACTTAGTACAGCTTCCCTTGTTCCTACATTTCTCCTGAAACCAAACTGGTCTTCACCCAACTCCGTTTCTATCTGGCTCTCAATCCTCTTGTAAATTATTCTAGACAGGATCTTTGAAGCATGAGTAATCAAGCTGATTGTACGATAATCTTCACATCTGTCAGCTCCCACTTTCTTTGGTATAGGGATGATTTCATTCTTCTTGAAATCAGGGGGTACCTCACCTGTCTCATAAATCCTACACACCAAGTGAAATAACCTGATCAGACCTTCCTCTCCTATGCAGCGTAGCAACTCAATCGGTATATCATCTATGCCTGGTGCTTTGTTCCTGCTTAAGTCTTCCAAAGCTCTATCAAATTCTGATCTCAATATTAAATCTCCTTTCGCATCCTCATCAATTTCCTCCTCCCTTTCCATTACATGATTCTCAATCTCCTTTCCCTTATACAAACTCTCTATGTAAGCTTTCCATCTCTCAACCTTTTCTTCCCTATCTGTTAGAGGCTTTCCATTTGTGTCCTTAATATTACAGCACTTAGTCTTCTTTTCCCCAAAAATATTCTTAATCCTTCGATAAGCTGTGTCTACTTTTCCTAATTTCAGACAATTTTCTATACCAGCACATTTCTCTTTCAACCATTCTTCTTTCGCTTCCTTGCACTTCTTGTTAACCTCATTTCTCAGACGTCTGTATTCTGCTTTCCCCTTTTCATCTCTTACATTCTTGTGCTTCCGCCTTTCATCCATCAATTCGAGTGTATCCTGAGTGATCCACGGTTTTCTACCTATTCTCTCTTTCCTACCAATGTTTTCTTCTGCGGATTTTGTTATTTCATTCCTCAAAAGTGCCCATTCGTCTGCAATTGAAGCTTGTTTAGGGTTTTTCATTAGTCCTTCCTTTATACTCTTCTTGAATCTTTCGTTTACATCCTTCTCTTTCAGTCTGTCTATTGCCCACCTTTTTGGCTTTTGACTTTTCTTCAGTTTCTTCAACTTTAATCTGCATTTCATTACAACCAGATTGTGGTCAGAGTTTATGTCAGCACCAGGATATGTTTTACAATCCAAAATCTGGTTTCGAAACCTCTGCTTGACCATAATGAAGTCGATTTGGTAACGCCCTGTATCTCCTGGTCTCATCCATGTGTATATTCTTCTATTGTGGTTATTGAATAAGGTGTTAGCTATGACCAACTCATGCTCAGTGCAGAATTCTACCAGCCTGCTTCCTCGATCATTCCTTTCACCTAATCCGAAATCTCCTACTATCTTCCCTTCTCTCCCTTTTCCTACCACAGCATTCCAATCTCCCATTACTATAACATTTTCATCACCCTTGATATACCTCAGAATTTCGTCTATTTCTTCGTAGACCTTTTCAACATCCTCATCATCAGCTTGACTGGTAGGCATATAGACTTGTACCACTGTGGTGCAGGTAGGTTTAGTATTTATTTTTGCTACAATAATCCGTTCACTACATTGCTCATAATATTCCACCCGCTGTCCAAGTTTCCTACTCAATATGAGGCCAACCCCTGCTTGGCCATTGTTTGATTTAGTGCTAATGACCCTATAGTCTCCTGACCAAAAGTCCTGTTCTTCCTGCCAGCGCATTTCACTAATCCCAACCAAATCCAACCTCAACCTATCCATTTCCCTTTCTAAGTTTTCTAACCTTCCATTTCCTAGCAGACTTCTAACATTCCACGCTCCGATCCGTAGAATGTCAGAGTTCCTCTTTGTCACTTCTGTGATGTTAACCCCCTCTCGAGTAGTCCCCACCCGGAGATCCGAACGGGGGACTAGTTTACCTCCGGATTGAAATTTTACAAGGGAGGAGGCCATCATCACATGTAATTATGCATAGAGAGGTGCATATCCTCGGGAATAGCAAACGGCTGTAGTTTCCCCTTGCTTTCAGCCGTGCAGCAGGACGCAGTGTAGCCATTATTTGGCTTATATTATCAATATCTTAACCGTCTATAAGACTAGTAAAGAATTGATTTAATCTGAAAGGCTGCTACTCCCTTTCAGAATAAGTAAAGAGCAATTCTACTAACAAAAATACTAACCTTCTACTGTACTAACAATTAAATACCAAAATTCTACTAACGAAAAAATACTAAAGTTCCACCAACAACAAATACTACCACTAAAACAGTCTGTCACCAGACACACTCACATGCAATCACACATCACAGTCTACTGAAACAATGAACTATAACTAATAAACAATGCAACTGTTACCAGACACACTCACACACCACAGTCTAATAGAACAATGACATATATCTAATAGACAAACTAACTACCTACTTACAACTACAACTAACTACATACTTACTGTACTGTTATTTGAATTGACAATATTTACAAAATGCAATTTAGATAGAAAATACTTACAGGAAGAGAGCAAAGATAATGCCAATGGTTATCCTTCGTATAGGAGAAGAAATAATGGAACGTGATAAAATGTAGGGGTAGGTGCCCCAGGATATTAAATAAGTAAGTGTGAAAAAAGGCAGGGGGACACTACATTCAGGATGGCTACAGTCTCTACCAAGATTTGAACTTTCATTGTTTGAGCCTGCATCATCGTCATCATCTTGCACAGTTTCCAGCCACTGGCCGGGTCTGTTTGGAACACAAGCCTCTCCAACGTCTTCTGTCTTCCTACCATCTCTCAGCCACCACCTTTGTCCAGTCTTCTTCTCTCTTCTTCACGCTTACTCCTCTCTACTTCCACCCCCTTCAGCCACCTGTCTCTTGGTCTCCTTCTCGGTCTCTTTCCTTCCCACTTCGTCTCGTGTATCCTCCTGGGTATCCTCTTCTCCTCCATTCGTTTTACATGTCCATACCATCTAAGTCTAGCTTTCTCTATACCATCCTGTAATGGTTCTTCCTTCATTAATTCTCTGGTCCTCTCATTTCTTATTCTGTCCATCTTTGTAGCTCCAATACTGCTTCTCAAGAACTCAAGAACTGGCCTGTATTTTGCTCTTCTCCCTTCCTTTCATAACCCAGGTCTCAGAGGCATACGTCAGGATAGGGACATAGTACGTCCGATATATGATCTTTTTGCTGTTTTGAGGGACATCCTTGTCCATAACATGCTTCTCACACTCCTCCGGAATGCTTCTGCCTGCCTCCCCCGCTCATTTATTTCTCTATCGTTTCTTCCATTATCTTGTATCAGGCTTATAGTTTATTGGCAAGGAAATATGAAGTGAAATTCTTAGGTCAGTTGAAAAATTGTCTAGGATTGAGAGTTAACTACAACAAGGAGAGTGGTATTTTGAATGATGATGATGATGATAATTGTTGTTTTAAGGGGCCTAACATCTAGGTTATCGGCCCCTGATGGTTTGGGTGATCGTGAAGATGAAAATGAAATGCGAACTTAAAACTAAAACTAACTACTAACCTATATACTAGAAGAAGAAATGGAAAACTAAAGGAGAATAAGGCAAATAAAGGACAGGAGGAAAAGAAATGCCCTCATCCCTCGAAGAAGGCGGATTGAGGGACTTGGAAGGAAGGAGAGCCATGAAAGGCAGATAGGAAAGTGAAAGAGGAGAGGGTCCGCCCCAAAGGTAAGGGACAAAAAGGACAAAAATTGGAGCGTTGCGATTTTAATATTACCGATAGAAAATTACGTGAAAACGGAGTCTGATAAATTATTGATTTTACTCTTATTCCCAAGCTATGAAGTTACTGAAATATGAAATATAAAACAAAGAGAAATGAGAGATTGCGTATTTCTGCGTCATTCGCGCCTACCACTGGAAATGGCCGAAGCCTTTCCCTCGTACTGGATGATGCTGTGAGCTTCCCACAGTCTCCTGGACGTCGTCATCTTTGTCGATATTTGATGATATTCTGGTAGATTAGATAATTCTATGGTCCGTACATCGGACCCAAACACTCGTACAACCACACTGGTTAAGTTTTATACAGATAGTCCACGTTCCACGGAACATCGGAGCGACTCCCGCGTGCAAACTTACTCGGCAAGTTCTACACAGATTGTCCTCGTTCCACGGAACATCGGTGCGACTCCCGCGTGCAACCACACTCGGCAAGAACTACACAGATAGTCCTCGTTCCACAGCGCGTCGAACGATATATCCACACGTCGGCTCCCCACTCTTCATCCGACTTCTAGCTTACGTGGTCTCCACTGATTGGCTGCAACCCACGCGCTATACTCCCCTCCTCTGGCTCATTACACTCGGCGGGAGGGTTCCGTTCCAACTATCCGCCTTTTCTTGACGCTGCAACCCCGCTTGCGTAATACTTCCCGACAAGATTAAGTGTGTACTTGAATTCCCAGTGAGTCACATCTCTCGATATACCCTAACTGACGAAACTCCGTTAAATTCCGTAATCACATAACTTTCTATGAAATTGTCGTTCGTAATAATTTGCTTGATAGCGTTTTCTAAGACATAGAAAACCTAACTGTATGCTTATAATTTTTATAAAATGCTCCAAAAATATCTTAATAATAATTATAATAAATTAATAATAACAATAAATTAACACGAAAAATTCTCTTGGCTGAACAATTTGCCGCGTAAATAAATATAGAATGGCTTCCTACTGACTTATGCCAGTTGCATAAAAACCCCTCGAAAAACACGTTACAGAATCAAAGATCTAGAAAACCATATCAGTTAATATAAATTGTTGGTATTTTTGATCTAGTGCCACTAATTTAAATGCAATGTAGATTAATTGATTTAAATTGGTTACAATTTTTTGAATGAAAATACTGTTTTAAAGTTAAAGTGGTATTTATTTAAAAAATATTTTTTCTCTTGGTATCATTCATTTATCTTATAGGTTGAATAAGGGTTTCATAACCTGGATTACCATTCATGATGTTATTTTGGGTTTTGCCTTTTGAAATCATCATCATCATCTTGCACAGTTTCCAGCCACTGGCCGGGTCTCTTTGGAACACAAGCCTCTCCAATGTCTTCTGTCTTCCCACCATCTCTCAGCCTCCACCCTTATCCAGTCTTCTCCTCTCTTCTTCACGCTTTCTTCCACCCCCTTCAGCCACCTGTCTCTCAATCTTCCTCTCGGTCTCTTTCCTTCCCACTTCGTCTCGTGTACTCTCCTGGGTATCCTCTTCTCCTCCATTCGTTTTACATGTCCATACCATCTAAGTCTAGATTTCTCTATACCATCCTGTAATGGTTCCCCCTTCATTAATTCTCTGGTCCTCTCATTTCTTATTCTGTCCATCTTTGTAGCTGCTCTTCTCCCTTCCTTTCATAACCCAGGTCTCCGAGGCATACGTCAGGATAGTGACATAGTACGTCCGATATATGATCTATTTGCTGTTCTGAGAGACATCCTTGCTCCATAACATGCTTCTCACACTCCTCCGAAATGCTTCTGTCTGCCTCCCCCGCTCGTTTATTTCTCTATCGTTTCTTCCATTATCTTGTATCAGGCTTCCCAGATACTTGAAACTCTCCACTTTCTTCAGCTGTTCCCCACCAATTGTTATTCCCGTTGTGGTTCTTTCCTTCTTCCTTGTTGTGTTGAAATATTAAAACTAAATGAAAAAATCTACAGGCCATTGCATTATTAGATCACATTCAAATACAGTATATATAAAACCGGTATGGTTCTTCATGATATGTCTAAGATATTTTTCCATTTAGTTTTAACATTTCAACATGGCAAAACACCAAAGAATATCACACTTAAATCTAACTTAGTTTATCTGTCTAATTATACAATTTACATCACACCCATTTCAGTCAGTCAAAATATTATTCCAATTGCTGGGATATGTAAAAAAAATAGCCTGAAAACATTTACAACCAAAAACCCCCTGGCACTACAGCCCATGAAGGGCCTAGGCCTACCACGTGACCACTGCCCAGCCATTTAGCCTGAAGATATTGGGGTAACGGGTGGTCAGCGCACAGGGTCCCCACTGCCGTTAATCTTGGTTTTCGTGACCGGGGTGATGCCTCATTGTCAGACAGCTCCTCAATTACACTCACGAGGCTGAGTGTACCCCGTTCCAGCCCTCATGTCAGTTTCTAAAATCCCTGACGGAAATGGGAATCAAACCCGGGGCCTCCGGATGAGAGGCAGGTGCACTAACCCAACGCCACAGGGCTGGCTGAAAACATTTACATGTTTTTAAAATTGATATATTTGGACTACAGAAGAGGGAGAAAACTAAGGGATGACATGTTTCACCTATATAGGCCTAATCTGAAAAGTTTTCAATACCGATATACTACTTTTATAAAAGCTCCTGAAATCACAAGCGTTGGTGATTTGTGAGTTGTTCACATTCAGAGATTCTTTACATTAGAAAAGTTTGTTAGAGCAGCTGGTAGACATTCCACAATTTCAGATAAGTCTCCAGATCAGATCTTTCAGCACATCACCGCTGGTCCGAGGTTCAAATCCCGGTCACTCCATGTGAGATTTGTGCTGGACAGTGTGGACGCAGACAGGTTTTTCTCTGGGTACTCCGGTTTTCCTTGTCAGAAATTTCATTCCAGCAACACTCTCCGCTGTTATTTCATTTCATCTGTCATTCATTTAATCATTGCCCCAGAGGAGTGCGACAGGCTTCGGCAGCCGGCACAGTTGATATCCTCGCCGCTAGATGCGGGCTTCATTCATTTCATTCTCTGACCCAGTCGGTCGACTGGAAGCAGGCTGTGGATTTTCATTTTCATTAGCAGACAAACGCTGTTTATGTATGTTGCAGTTCTAGCTTTTTACCATCATCTCAGCAGAGTACTCATAGGTCATTTCTGCATATTAGTTGACAATATTCTACAGTAGTTTAGGGCTTAATCACTTAGTGTATCGCAGCAATAATAACTACACCCTCACAGATTAGTTGGTGGAGGGAGCCTGGATTCGAATGAAATTTCAAAAAATAGGTTTTTTAAATACTTTTATTATATTTTTTTACGTCTTGTAGGGTCGGAAATCAACATGATATTTTGATGTATTTTTTCGTCCCATGCATTTTTGGTTTCAGGTGATAGAATTATTTTCCACTACGTCCCATGCTCATCTATATTATATAAAACCACATGGCTGACTGATTCACTCACTGACATAAATGTTTACCCACTTCCAAATGAGTTACAAACTTGATATTTGGCAAAAACACTCCTTTCACCTTGCAACCAACAGAAAAATTCCGAAAAGGTACATTTTTTAATTTTCAACCCTACAAGAGACAAAAATATAGGGGGAAGCTACTTATCTCCAGTAATATCTCTGAGTGTGATATTGTGCATGGCCTATGTTGTAGACAATAACACATTACATCTTTTTTGTCTCTTGCTATTTCATCATACGACGTTTAGTTATGGAGTTATTAATGATTTTGTACTTTTTGGCCGAAAATTTTCTCTGAGTGTGATATTGTACATGGCCTATGTTGTAGACAATAACACATTACATCTTTTTTGTATCTTGCTATTTCATCATACGACGTTTAATTAGGGAGTTATTAATGATTTTGTACTTTTTGGCCGAAATTTTTCTCTGAGTGTGATATTGTACATCGCCTATGTTGTAGACATTAACACATTACATCTTTTTTTCTTTTGCTACTTCATCATACGACGTTTAGTTACGGAGTTATTAATGATTTTGTACTTTTTGGCCGAAATTTTTCTGAGTGTGATATTGTCCATGGCCTATGTTGTAGACAATAACACATTACATCTTTTTTGTCTCTTGCTATTTCATCATACGACGTATAATTAGGGAGTTATTAATGATTTTGTACTTTTTGGCCGACATTCTTCTCTGAGTGTGATATTGTACATGGCCTATGTTGTAGACAATAACACATTACATCTTTTTTGTCTCTTGCTATTTCATCATATGACGTTTAGTTACGGAGTTATTAATGATTTTGTACTTTTTGGCCGAAATTTTTCTCTGAGTGTGATATTGTACATGGCCAATGTTGTAGACAATAACACAATACATCTTTTTTGTCTCTTGGTATTTCATCATACGACGTATAATTAGGGAGTTATTAATGATTTTGTACTTTTTGGCCGACATTCTTCTCTGAGTGTGATATTGTACATGGCCTATGTTGTAGACAATAACACATTACATCTTTTTTGTCTCTTGCTATTTCATCATACGACGTATAATTAGGGAGTTATTAATGATTTTGTACTTTTTGTCCGAAATTTTTCTATGTCCCACGAATAACTTAAAAATTGATTCGAATGAAATTTCAAAAAATAGTTTTTTTTAATACTTTTATTATATTTTTTACGTCTTGTAGGGTCGGAAATCAACATGATATTTTGATGTATTTTTTCGTCCCATGCATTTTTGGTTTCAGGTGATAGAATTATTTTCCACTACGTCCCATGCTCATCTATATTATATAAAACCACATGGCTGACTGATTCACTCACTGACATAAATGTTGACCCACGTCCAAATGAGTTACAAACTTGATATTTGGCAAAAACACTCCTTTCACCTTGCAACCAACAGAAAAATTCCGAAAAGGTACATTTTTTAATTTTCAACCCTACAAGAGACAAAAATATAGGGGGAAGCTACTTATCTCCAGTAATATCTCTGAGTGTGATATTGTGCATGGCCTATGTTGTAGACAATAACACATTACATCTTTTTTGTCTCTTGCTATTTCATCATACGACGTTTAGTTACGGAGTTATTAATGATTTTGTACTTTTTGGCCGAAATTTTTCTCAGAGTGTGATATTGTACATGGCCTATGTTGTAGACAATAACACATTACATCTTTTTTGTCTCTTGCTATTTCATCATACGACGTTTAGTTACGGAGTTATTAATGATTTTGTACTTTTTGGCCGAAATTTTTCTCTGAGTGTGATATTGTACATGGCCTATGTTGTAGACAATAACACATTACATCTTTATTGTCTCTTGCTATTTCATCATACGACGTATAATTAGGGAGTTATTAATGATTTTGTACTTTTTGTCCGAAATTTTTCTATGTCCCACGAATAACTTAAAAATTGATTCGAATGAAATTTCAAAAAATAGGTTTTTTTAATACTTTTATTTTATTTTTTACGTCTTGTAGGGTCTGAAATCAACATGATATTTTGATTTATTTTTTCGTCCCATGCATTTTTGGTTTCAGGTGATAGAATTATTTTCCACTACGTCCCATGCTCATCTATATTATATAAAACCACATGGCTGACTGATTCACTCACTGACATAAATGTTGACCCACTTCCAAATGAGTTACAAACTTGATATTTGGCAAAAACACTCCTTTCACCTTGCAACCAACAGAAAAATTCCGAAAAGGTACATTTTTTAATTTTCAACCCTACAAGAGACAAAAATATAGGGGGAAGCTACTTATCTCCAGTAATATCTCTGAGTGTGATATTGTGCATGGCCTATGTTGTAGACAATAACACATTACATCTTTTTTGTCTCTTGCTATTTCATCATACGACGTTTAGTTACGGAGTTATTAATGATTTTGTACTTTTTGGCCGAAATTTTTCTCTGAGTGTGATATTGTACATGGCCTATGTTGTAGACAATAACACATTACATCTTTTTTGTATCTTGCTATTTCATCATACGACGTTTAATTAGGGAGTTATTAATGATTTTGTACTTTTTGGCCGAAATTTTTCTCTGAGTGTGATATTGTACATGGCCTATGTTGTAGACATTAACACATTACATCTTTTTTGTCTCTTGCTATTTCATCATACGACGTTTAGTTACGGAGGTATTAATGATTTTGTACTTTTTGGCCGACATTCTTCTCTGAGTGTGATATTGTACATGGCCTATGTTGTAGACAATAACACATTACATCTTTTTTGTCTCTTGCTATTTCATCATACGACGTTTAGTTACGGAGTTATTAATGATTTTGTACTTTTTGGCCGAAATTTTTCTCTGAGTGTGATATTGTACATGGCCTATGTTGTAGACAATAACACATTACATCTTTTTTGTCTCTTGCTATTTCATCATACGACGTATAATTAGGGAGTTATTAATGATTTTGTACTTTTTGGCCGACATTCTTCTCTGAGTGTGATATTGTACATGGCCTATGTTGTAGACAATAACACATTATTTCATCATACGACGTATAATTAGGGAGTTATTAATGATTTTGTACTTTTTGTCCGAAAATTTTCTATGTCCCACGAATAACTTAAAAATTGATTCGAATGAAATTTCAAAAAATAGTTTTTTTTAATACTTTTATTATATTTTTTACGTCTTGTAGGGTCGGAAATCAACATGATATTTTGATGTATTTTTTCGTCCCATGCATTTTTGGTTTCAGGTGATAGAATTATTTTCCACTACGTCCCATGCTCATCTATATTATATAAAACCACATGGCTGACTGATTCACTCACTGACATAAATGTTTACCCACTTCCAAATGAGTTACAAACTTGATATTTGGCAAAAACACTCCTTTCACCTTGCAACCAACAGAAAAATTCCGAAAAGGTACATTTTTTAATTTTCAACCCTACAAGAGACAAAAATATAGGGGGAAGCTACTTATCTCCAGTAATATCTCTGAGTGTGATATTGTGCATGGCATATGTTGTAGACAATAACACATTACATCTTTTTTGTCTCTTGCTATTTCATCATACGACGTTTAGTTACGGAGTTATTAATGATTTTGTACTTTTTGGCCGAAATTTTTCTCTGAGTGTGATATTGTACATGGCCTATGTTGTAGACAATAACACATTACATCTTTTTTGTATCTTGCTATTTCATCATACGACGTTTAATTAGGGAGTTATTAATGATTTTGTACTTTTTGGCCGAAATTTTTCTCTGAGTGTGATATTGTACATGGCCTATGTTGTAGACATTAACACATTACATCTTTTTTGTCTCTTGCTATTTCATCATACGACGTTTAGTTACGGAGTTATTAATGATTTTGTACTTTTTGGCCGACATTCTTCTCTGAGTGTGATATTGTACATGGCCTATGTTGTAGACAATAACACATTACATCTTTTTTGTCTCTTGCTATTTCATCACACGACGTATAATTAGGGAGTTATTAATGATTTTGTACTTTTTGTCCGAAATTTTTCTATGTCCCACGAATAACTTAAAAATTGATTCGAATGAAATTTCAAAAAATAGGTTTTTTTAATACTTTTATTATATTTTTTTACGTCTTGTAGGGTCGGAAATCAACATGATATTTTGATGTATTTTTTCGTCCCATGAATTTTTGGTTTCAGGTGATAGAATTATTTTCCACTACGTCCCATGCTCATCTATATTATATAAAACCACATGGCTGACTGATTCACTCACTGACATAAATGTTTACCCACTTCCAAATGAGTTACAAACTTGATATTTGGCAAAAACACTCCTTTCACGTTGCAACCAACAGAAAAATTCCGAAAAGGTACATTTTTTAATTTTCAACCCTACAAGAGACAAAAATATAGGGGGAAGCTACTTATCTCCAGTAATATCTCTGAGTGTGATATTGTGCATGGCCTATGTTGTAGACAATAACACATTACATCTTTTTTGTCTCTTGCTATTTCATCATACGACGTTTAGTTACGGAGTTATTAATGATTTTGTACTTTTTGGCCGAAATTTTTCTCTGAGTGTGATATTGCACATGGCCCATGTTGTAGACAATAACACATTACATCTTTTTTGTATCTTGCTATTTCATCATACGACGTTTAATTATGGAGTTATTAATGATTTTGTACTTTTTGGCCGAAATTTTTCTCTGAGTGTGATATTGTACATGGCCTATGTTGTAGACATTAACACGTTACATCTTTTTTGTCTCTTGCTATTTCATCATACGACGTTTAGTTACGGAGTTATTAATGATTTTGTACTTTTTGGCCGAAATTTTTCTCTGAGTGTGATATTGTCCATGGCCTATGTTGTAGACAATAACACATTACATCTTTTTTGTCTCTTGCTATTTCATCATACGACGTTTAGTTACGGAGTTATTAATGATTTTGTACTTTTTGGCCGACATTCTTCTCTGAGTGTGATATTGTACATGGCCTATGTTGTAGACAATAACACATTACATCTTTTTTGTCTCTTGCTATTTCATCATACGACGTATAATTAGGGAGTTATTAATGATTTTGTACTTTTTGTCCGAAAATTTTCTATGTCCCACGAATAACTTAAAAATTGATTCGAATGAAATTTCAAAAAATAGTTTTTTTTAATACTTTTATTATATTTTTTACGTCTTGAAGGGTCGGAAATCAACATGATATTTTGATGTATTTTTTCGTCCCATGCATTTTTGGTTTCAGGTGATAGAATTATTTTCCACTACGTCCCATGCTCATCTATATTATATAAAACCACATGGCTGACTGATTCACTCACTGACATAAATGTTTACCCACTTCCAAATGAGTTACAAACTTGATATTTGGCAAAAACACTCCTTTCACCTTGCAACCAACAGAAAAATTCCGAAAAGGTACATTTTTTAATTTTCAACCCTACAAGAGACAAAAATATAGGGGGAAGCTACTTATCTCCAGTAATATCTCTGAGTGTGATATTGTGCATGGCCTATGTTGTAGACAATAACACATTACATCTTTTTTGTCTCTTGCTATTTCATCATACGACGTTTAGTTACGGAGTTATTAATGATTTTGTACTTTTTGGCCGACATTCTTCTCTGAGTGTGATATTGTACATGGCCTATGTTGTAGACAATAACACATTACATCTTTTTTGTCTCTTGCTATTTCATCATACGACGTATAATTAGGGAGTTATTAATGATTTTGTACTTTTTGTCCGAAATTTTTCTATGTCCCACGAATAACTTAAAAATTGATTCGAATGAAATTTCAAAAAATAGGTTTTTTAATACTTTTATTATATTTTTTTACGTCTTGTAGGGTCGGAAATCAACATGATATTTTGATGTATTTTTTCGTCCCATGAATTTTTGGTTTCAGGTGATAGAATTATTTTCCACTACGTCCCATGCTCATCTATATTATATAAAACCACATGGCTGACTGATTCACTCACTGACATAAATGTTTACCCACTTCCAAATGAGTTACAAACTTGATATTTGGCAAAAACACTCCTTTCACCTTGCAACCAACAGAAAAATTCCGAAAAGGTACATTTTTTAATTTTCAACCCTACAAGAGACAAAAATATAGGGGGAAGCTACTTATCTCCAGTAATATCTCTGAGTGTGATATTGTGCATGGCCTATGTTGTAGACAATAACACATTACATCTTTTTTGTCTCTTGCTATTTCATCATACGACGTTTAGTTACGGAGTTATTAATGATTTTGTACTTTTTGGCCGAAATTTTTCTCTGAGTGTGATATTGTACATGGCCTATGTTGTAGACAATAACACATTACATCTTTTTTGTATCTTGCTATTTCATCATACGACGTTTAATTAGGGAGTTATTAATGATTTTGTACTTTTTGGCCGAAATTTTTCTCTGAGTGTGATATTGTACATGGCCTATGTTGTAGACATTAACACATTACATCTTTTTTGTCTCTTGCTATTTCATCATACGACGTTTAGTTACGGAGTTATTAATGATTTTGTACTTTTTGGCCGACATTCTTCTCTGAGTGTGATATTGTACATGGCCTATGTTGTAGACAATAACACATTACATCTTTTTTGTCTCTTGCTATTTCATCACACGACGTATAATTAGGGAGTTATTAATGATTTTGTACTTTTTGTCCGAAATTTTTCTCTGAGTGTGATATTGTACATGGCCTATGTTGTAGACAATAACACATTACATCTTTTTTGTCTCTTGCTATTTCATCATACGACGTATAATTAGGGAGTTATTAACGATTTTGTACTTTTTGGCCGAAATTTTTCTGAGTGTGATATTGTCCATGGCCTATGTTGTAGACATTAACACATTACATCTTTTTTGTCTCTTGCTATTTCATCATACGACGTATAATTAGGGAGTTATTAATGATTTTGTACTTTTTGGCCGACATTCTTCTCTGAGTGTGATATTGTCCATGGCCTATGTTGTAGACAATAACACATTACATCTTTTTTGTCTCTTGCTTTTTCATCATACGACGTTTAGTTATGGAGTTATTAATGATTTTGTACTTTTTGGCCGAAAATTTTCTCTGAGTGTGATATTGTACATGGCCTATGTTGTAGACAATAACACATTACATCTTTATTGTCTCTTGCTATTTCATCATACGACGTATAATTAGGGAGTTATTAATGATTTTGTACTTTTTGTCCGAAATTTTTCTATGTCCCACGAATAACTTAAAAATTGATTCGAATGAAATTTCAAAAAATAGGTTTTTTTAATACTTTTATTTTATTTTTTACGTCTTGTAGGGTCGGAAATCAACGTGACATTTTGATTTATTTTTTCGTCCCATGCATTTTTGGTTTCAGGTGATAGAATTATTTTCCACTACGTCCCATGCTCATCTATATTATATAAAACCACATGGCTGACTGATTCACTCACTGACATAAATGTTGACCCACTTCCAAATGAGTTACAAACTTGATATTTGGCAAAAACACTCCTTTCACCTTGCAACCAACAGAAAAATTCCGAAAAGGTACATTTTTTAATTTTCAACCCTACAAGAGACAAAAATATAGGGGGAAGCTACTTATCTCCAGTAATATCTCTGAGTGTGATATTGTGCATGGCCTATGTTGTAGACAATAACACATTACATCTTTTTTGTCTCTTGCTATTTCATCATACGACGTTTAGTTACGGAGTTATTAATGATTTTGTACTTTTTGGCCGAAAATTTTCTCTGAGTGTGATATTGTACATGGCCTATGTTGTAGACAATAACACATTACATCTTTTTTGTATCTTGCTATTTCATCATACGACGTTTAATTAGGGAGTTATTAATGATTTTGTACTTTTTGGCCGAAATTTTTCTCTGAGTGTGATATTGTACATAGCCTATGTTGTAGACATTAACACATTACATCTTTTTTGTCTCTTGCTATTTCATCATACGACGTATAATTAGGGAGTTATTAATGATTTTGTACTTTTTGGCCGACATTCTTCTCTGAGTGTGATATTGTACATGGCCTATGTTGTAGACAATAACACATTACATCTTTTTTGTCTCTTGCTATTTCATCATACGACGTATAATTAGGGAGTTATTAATGATTTTGTACTTTTTGTCCGAAAATTTTCTATGTCCCACGAATAACTTAAAAATTGATTCGAATGAAATTTCAAAAAATAGTTTTTTTTAATACTTTTATTATATTTTTTACGTCTTGAAGGGTCGGAAATCAACATGATATTTTGATGTATTTTTTCGTCCCATGCATTTTTGGTTTCAGGTGATAGAATTATTTTCCACTACGTCCCATGCTCATCTATATTATATAAAACCACATGGCTGACTGATTCACTCACTGACATAAATGTTTACCCACTTCCAAATGAGTTACAAACTTGATATTTGGCAAAAACACTCCTTTCACCTTGCAACCAACAGAAAAATTCCGAAAAGGTACATTTTTTAATTTTCAACCCTACAAGAGACAAAAATATAGGGGGAAGCTACTTATCTCCAGTAATATCTCTGAGTGTGATATTGTGCATGGCCTATGTTGTAGACAATAACACATTACATCTTTTTTGTCTCTTGCTATTTCATCATACGACGTTTAGTTACGGAGTTATTAATGATTTTGTACTTTTTGGCCGACATTCTTCTCTGAGTGTGATATTGTACATGGCCTATGTTGTAGACAATAACACATTACATCTTTTTTGTCTCTTGCTATTTCATCATACGACGTATAATTAGGGAGTTATTAATGATTTTGTACTTTTTGTCCGAAATTTTTCTATGTCCCACGAATAACTTAAAAATTGATTCGAATGAAATTTCAAAAAATAGGTTTTTTAATACTTTTATTATATTTTTTTACGTCTTGTAGGGTCGGAAATCAACATGATATTTTGATGTATTTTTTCGTCCCATGAATTTTTGGTTTCAGGTGATAGAATTATTTTCCACTACGTCCCATGCTCATCTATATTATATAAAACCACATGGCTGACTGATTCACTCACTGACATAAATGTTTACCCACTTCCAAATGAGTTACAAACTTGATATTTGGCAAAAACACTCCTTTCACCTTGCAACCAACAGAAAAATTCCGAAAAGGTACATTTTTTAATTTTCAACCCTACAAGAGACAAAAATATAGGGGGAAGCTACTTATCTCCAGTAATATCTCTGAGTGTGATATTGTGCATGGCCTATGTTGTAGACAATAACACATTACATCTTTTTTGTCTCTTGCTATTTCATCATACGACGTTTAGTTACGGAGTTATTAATGATTTTGTACTTTTTGGCCGAAATTTTTCTCTGAGTGTGATATTGTACATGGCCTATGTTGTAGACAATAACACATTACATCTTTTTTGTATCTTGCTATTTCATCATACGACGTTTAATTAGGGAGTTATTAATGATTTTGTACTTTTTGGCCGAAATTTTTCTCTGAGTGTGATATTGTACATGGCCTATGTTGTAGACATTAACACATTACATCTTTTTTGTCTCTTGCTATTTCATCATACGACGTTTAGTTACGGAGTTATTAATGATTTTGTACTTTTTGGCCGACATTCTTCTCTGAGTGTGATATTGTACATGGCCTATGTTGTAGACAATAACACATTACATCTTTTTTGTCTCTTGCTATTTCATCACACGACGTATAATTAGGGAGTTATTAATGATTTTGTACTTTTTGTCCGAAATTTTTCTCTGAGTGTGATATTGTACATGGCCTATGTTGTAGACAATAACACATTACATCTTTTTTGTCTCTTGCTATTTCATCATACGACGTATAATTAGGGAGTTATTAACGATTTTGTACTTTTTGGCCGAAATTTTTCTGAGTGTGATATTGTCCATGGCCTATGTTGTAGACATTAACACATTACATCTTTTTTGTCTCTTGCTATTTCATCATACGACGTATAATTAGGGAGTTATTAATGATTTTGTACTTTTTGGCCGACATTCTTCTCTGAGTGTGATATTGTCCATGGCCTATGTTGTAGACAATAACACATTACATCTTTTTTGTCTCTTGCTTTTTCATCATACGACGTTTAGTTATGGAGTTATTAATGATTTTGTACTTTTTGGCCGAAAATTTTCTCTGAGTGTGATATTGTACATGGCCTATGTTGTAGACAATAACACATTACATCTTTATTGTCTCTTGCTATTTCATCATACGACGTATAATTAGGGAGTTATTAATGATTTTGTACTTTTTGTCCGAAATTTTTCTATGTCCCACGAATAACTTAAAAATTGATTCGAATGAAATTTCAAAAAATAGGTTTTTTTAATACTTTTATTTTATTTTTTACGTCTTGTAGGGTCGGAAATCAACGTGACATTTTGATTTATTTTTTCGTCCCATGCATTTTTGGTTTCAGGTGATAGAATTATTTTCCACTACGTCCCATGCTCATCTATATTATATAAAACCACATGGCTGACTGATTCACTCACTGACATAAATGTTGACCCACTTCCAAATGAGTTACAAACTTGATATTTGGCAAAAACACTCCTTTCACCTTGCAACCAACAGAAAAATTCCGAAAAGGTACATTTTTTAATTTTCAACCCTACAAGAGACAAAAATATAGGGGGAAGCTACTTATCTCCAGTAATATCTCTGAGTGTGATATTGTGCATGGCCTATGTTGTAGACAATAACACATTACATCTTTTTTGTCTCTTGCTATTTCATCATACGACGTTTAGTTACGGAGTTATTAATGATTTTGTACTTTTTGGCCGAAAATTTTCTCTGAGTGTGATATTGTACATGGCCTATGTTGTAGACAATAACACATTACATCTTTTTTGTATCTTGCTATTTCATCATACGACGTTTAATTAGGGAGTTATTAATGATTTTGTACTTTTTGGCCGAAATTTTTCTCTGAGTGTGATATTGTACATAGCCTATGTTGTAGACATTAACACATTACATCTTTTTTGTCTCTTGCTATTTCATCATACGACGTATAATTAGGGAGTTATTAATGATTTTGTACTTTTTGGCCGACATTCTTCTCTGAGTGTGATATTGTACATGGCCTATGTTGTAGACAATAACACATTACATCTTTTTTGTCTCTTGCTATTTCATCATACGACGTATAATTAGGGAGTTATTAATGATTTTGTACTTTTTGTCCGAAAATTTTCTATGTCCCACGAATAACTTAAAAATTGATTCGAATGAAATTTCAAAAAATAGTTTTTTTTAATACTTTTATTATATTTTTTACGTCTTGAAGGGTCGGAAATCAACATGATATTTTGATGTATTTTTTCGTCCCATGCATTTTTGGTTTCAGGTGATAGAATTATTTTCCACTACGTCCCATGCTCATCTATATTATATAAAACCACATGGCTGACTGATTCACTCACTGACATAAATGTTTACCCACTTCCAAATGAGTTACAAACTTGATATTTGGCAAAAACACTCCTTTCACCTTGCAACCAACAGAAAAATTCCGAAAAGGTACATTTTTTAATTTTCAACCCTACAAGAGACAAAAATATAGGGGGAAGCTACTTATCTCCAGTAATATCTCTGAGTGTGATATTGTGCATGGCCTATGTTGTAGACAATAACACATTACATCTTTTTTGTCTCTTGCTATTTCATCATACGACGTTTAGTTACGGAGTTATTAATGATTTTGTACTTTTTGGCCGACATTCTTCTCTGAGTGTGATATTGTACATGGCCTATGTTGTAGACAATAACACATTACATCTTTTTTGTCTCTTGCTATTTCATCATACGACGTATAATTAGGGAGTTATTAATGATTTTGTACTTTTTGTCCGAAATTTTTCTATGTCCCACGAATAACTTAAAAATTGATTCGAATGAAATTTCAAAAAATAGGTTTTTTAATACTTTTATTATATTTTTTTACGTCTTGTAGGGTCGGAAATCAACATGATATTTTGATGTATTTTTTCGTCCCATGAATTTTTGGTTTCAGGTGATAGAATTATTTTCCACTACGTCCCATGCTCATCTATATTATATAAAACCACATGGCTGACTGATTCACTCACTGACATAAATGTTTACCCACTTCCAAATGAGTTACAAACTTGATATTTGGCAAAAACACTCCTTTCACCTTGCAACCAACAGAAAAATTCCGAAAAGGTACATTTTTTAATTTTCAACCCTACAAGAGACAAAAATATAGGGGGAAGCTACTTATCTCCAGTAATATCTCTGAGTGTGATATTGTGCATGGCCTATGTTGTAGACAATAACACATTACATCTTTTTTGTCTCTTGCTATTTCATCATACGACGTTTAGTTACGGAGTTATTAATGATTTTGTACTTTTTGGCCGAAATTTTTCTCTGAGTGTGATATTGTACATGGCCTATGTTGTAGACAATAACACATTACATCTTTTTTGTATCTTGCTATTTCATCATACGACGTTTAATTAGGGAGTTATTAATGATTTTGTACTTTTTGGCCGAAATTTTTCTCTGAGTGTGATATTGTACATGGCCTATGTTGTAGACATTAACACATTACATCTTTTTTGTCTCTTGCTATTTCATCATACGACGTTTAGTTACGGAGTTATTAATGATTTTGTACTTTTTGGCCGACATTCTTCTCTGAGTGTGATATTGTACATGGCCTATGTTGTAGACAATAACACATTACATCTTTTTTGTCTCTTGCTATTTCATCACACGACGTATAATTAGGGAGTTATTAATGATTTTGTACTTTTTGTCCGAAATTTTTCTCTGAGTGTGATATTGTACATGGCCTATGTTGTAGACAATAACACATTACATCTTTTTTGTCTCTTGCTATTTCATCATACGACGTATAATTAGGGAGTTATTAACGATTTTGTACTTTTTGGCCGAAATTTTTCTGAGTGTGATATTGTCCATGGCCTATGTTGTAGACATTAACACATTACATCTTTTTTGTCTCTTGCTATTTCATCATACGACGTATAATTAGGGAGTTATTAATGATTTTGTACTTTTTGGCCGACATTCTTCTCTGAGTGTGATATTGTCCATGGCCTATGTTGTAGACAATAACACATTACATCTTTTTTGTCTCTTGCTTTTTCATCATACGACGTTTAGTTATGGAGTTATTAATGATTTTGTACTTTTTGGCCGAAAATTTTCTCTGAGTGTGATATTGTACATGGCCTATGTTGTAGACAATAACACATTACATCTTTATTGTCTCTTGCTATTTCATCATACGACGTATAATTAGGGAGTTATTAATGATTTTGTACTTTTTGTCCGAAATTTTTCTATGTCCCACGAATAACTTAAAAATTGATTCGAATGAAATTTCAAAAAATAGGTTTTTTTAATACTTTTATTTTATTTTTTACGTCTTGTAGGGTCGGAAATCAACGTGACATTTTGATTTATTTTTTCGTCCCATGCATTTTTGGTTTCAGGTGATAGAATTATTTTCCACTACGTCCCATGCTCATCTATATTATATAAAACCACATGGCTGACTGATTCACTCACTGACATAAATGTTGACCCACTTCCAAATGAGTTACAAACTTGATATTTGGCAAAAACACTCCTTTCACCTTGCAACCAACAGAAAAATTCCGAAAAGGTACATTTTTTAATTTTCAACCCTACAAGAGACAAAAATATAGGGGGAAGCTACTTATCTCCAGTAATATCTCTGAGTGTGATATTGTGCATGGCCTATGTTGTAGACAATAACACATTACATCTTTTTTGTCTCTTGCTATTTCATCATACGACGTTTAGTTACGGAGTTATTATTGATTTTGTACTTTTTGGCCGAAAATTTTCTCTGAGTGTGATATTGTACATGGCCTATGTTGTAGACAATAACACATTACATCTTTTTTGTATCTTGCTATTTCATCATACGACGTTTAATTAGGGAGTTATTAATGATTTTGTACTTTTTGGCCGAAATTTTTCTCTGAGTGTGATATTGTACATAGCCTATGTTGTAGACATTAACACATTACATCTTTTTTGTCTCTTGCTATTTCATCATACGACGTATAATTAGGGAGTTATTAATGATTTTGTACTTTTTGGCCGACATTCTTCTCTGAGTGTGATATTGTACATGGCCTATGTTGTAGACAATAACACATTACATCTTTTTTGTCTCTTGCTATTTCATCATACGACGTATAATTAGGGAGTTATTAATGATTTTGTACTTTTTGTCCGAAATTTTTCTATGTCCCACGAATAACTTAAAAATTGATTCGAATGAAATTTCAAAAAATAGGTTTTTTAATACTTTTATTATATTTTTTTACGTCTTGTAGGGTCGGAAATCAACATGATATTTTGATGTATTTTTTCGTCCCATGAATTTTTGGTTTCAGGTGATAGAATTATTTTCCACTACGTCCCATGCTCATCTATATTATATAAAACCACATGGCTGACTGATTCACTCACTGACATAAATGTTTACCCACTTCCAAATGAGTTACAAACTTGATATTTGGCAAAAACACTCCTTTCACCTTGCAACCAACAGAAAAATTCCGAAAAGGTACATTTTTTAATTTTCAACCCTACAAGAGACAAAAATATAGGGGGAAGCTACTTATCTCCAGTAATATCTCTGAGTGTGATATTGTGCATGGCCTATGTTGTAGACAATAACACATTACATCTTTTTTGTCTCTTGCTATTTCATCATACGACGTTTAGTTACGGAGTTATTAATGATTTTGTACTTTTTGGCCGAAATTTTTCTCTGAGTGTGATATTGTACATGGCCTATGTTGTAGACAATAACACATTACATCTTTTTTGTATCTTGCTATTTCATCATACGACGTTTAATTAGGGAGTTATTAATGATTTTGTACTTTTTGGCCGAAATTTTTCTCTGAGTGTGATATTGTACATGGCCTATGTTGTAGACATTAACACATTACATCTTTTTTGTCTCTTGCTATTTCATCATACGACGTTTAGTTACGGAGTTATTAATGATTTTGTACTTTTTGGCCGACATTCTTCTCTGAGTGTGATATTGTACATGGCCTATGTTGTAGACAATAACACATTACATCTTTTTTGTCTCTTGCTATTTCATCACACGACGTATAATTAGGGAGTTATTAATGATTTTGTACTTTTTGTCCGAAATTTTTCTCTGAGTGTGATATTGTACATGGCCTATGTTGTAGACAATAACACATTACATCTTTTTTGTCTCTTGCTATTTCATCATACGACGTATAATTAGGGAGTTATTAACGATTTTGTACTTTTTGGCCGAAATTTTTCTGAGTGTGATATTGTCCATGGCCTATGTTGTAGACATTAACACATTACATCTTTTTTGTCTCTTGCTATTTCATCATACGACGTATAATTAGGGAGTTATTAATGATTTTGTACTTTTTGGCCGACATTCTTCTCTGAGTGTGATATTGTCCATGGCCTATGTTGTAGACAATAACACATTACATCTTTTTTGTCTCTTGCTTTTTCATCATACGACGTTTAGTTATGGAGTTATTAATGATTTTGTACTTTTTGGCCGAAAATTTTCTCTGAGTGTGATATTGTACATGGCCTATGTTGTAGACAATAACACATTACATCTTTATTGTCTCTTGCTATTTCATCATACGACGTATAATTAGGGAGTTATTAATGATTTTGTACTTTTTGTCCGAAATTTTTCTATGTCCCACGAATAACTTAAAAATTGATTCGAATGAAATTTCAAAAAATAGGTTTTTTTAATACTTTTATTTTATTTTTTACGTCTTGTAGGGTCGGAAATCAACGTGACATTTTGATTTATTTTTTCGTCCCATGCATTTTTGGTTTCAGGTGATAGAATTATTTTCCACTACGTCCCATGCTCATCTATATTATATAAAACCACATGGCTGACTGATTCACTCACTGACATAAATGTTGACCCACTTCCAAATGAGTTACAAACTTGATATTTGGCAAAAACACTCCTTTCACCTTGCAACCAACAGAAAAATTCCGAAAAGGTACATTTTTTAATTTTCAACCCTACAAGAGACAAAAATATAGGGGGAAGCTACTTATCTCCAGTAATATCTCTGAGTGTGATATTGTGCATGGCCTATGTTGTAGACAATAACACATTACATCTTTTTTGTCTCTTGCTATTTCATCATACGACGTTTAGTTACGGAGTTATTATTGATTTTGTACTTTTTGGCCGAAAATTTTCTCTGAGTGTGATATTGTACATGGCCTATGTTGTAGACAATAACACATTACATCTTTTTTGTATCTTGCTATTTCATCATACGACGTTTAATTAGGGAGTTATTAATGATTTTGTACTTTTTGGCCGAAATTTTTCTCTGAGTGTGATATTGTACATAGCCTATGTTGTAGACATTAACACATTACATCTTTTTTGTCTCTTGCTATTTCATCATACGACGTATAATTAGGGAGTTATTAATGATTTTGTACTTTTTGGCCGACATTCTTCTCTGAGTGTGATATTGTACATGGCCTATGTTGTAGACAATAACACATTACATCTTTTTTGTCTCTTGCTATTTCATCATACGACGTATAATTAGGGAGTTATTAATGATTTTGTACTTTTTGTCCGAAAATTTTCTATGTCCCACGAATAACTTAAAAATTGATTCGAATGAAATTTCAAAAAATAGTTTTTTTTAATACTTTTATTATATTTTTTACGTCTTGAAGGGTCGGAAATCAACATGATATTTTGATGTATTTTTTCGTCCCATGCATTTTTGGTTTCAGGTGATAGAATTATTTTCCACTACGTCCCATGCTCATCTATATTATATAAAACCACATGGCTGACTGATTCACTCACTGACATAAATGTTTACCCACTTCCAAATGAGTTACAAACTTGATATTTGGCAAAAACACTCCTTTCACCTTGCAACCAACAGAAAAATTCCGAAAAGGTACATTTTTAAATTTTCAACCCTACAAGAGACAAAAATATAGGGGGAAGCTACTTATCTCCAGTAATATCTCTGAGTGTGATATTGTGCATGGCCTATGTTGTAGACAATAACACATTACATCTTTTTTGTCTCTTGCTATTTCATCATACGACGTTTAGTTACGGAGTTATTAATGATTTTGTACTTTTTGGCCGACATTCTTCTCTGAGTGTGATATTGTACATGGCCTATGTTGTAGACAATAACACATTACATCTTTTTTGTCTCTTGCTATTTCATCATACGACGTATAATTAGGGAGTTATTAATGATTTTGTACTTTTTGTCCGAAATTTTTCTATGTCCCACGAATAACTTAAAAATTGATTCGAATGAAATTTCAAAAATAGGTTTTTTAATACTTTTATTATATTTTTTTACGTCTTGTAGGGTCGGAAATCAACATGATATTTTGATGTATTTTTTCGTCCCATGAATTTTTGGTTTCAGGTGATAGAATTATTTTCCACTACGTCCCATGCTCATCTATATTATATAAAACCACATGGCTGACTGATTCACTCACTGACATAAATGTTTACCCACTTCCAAATGAGTTACAAACTTGATATTTGGCAAAAACACTCCTTTCACCTTGCAACCAACAGAAAAATTCCGAAAAGGTACATTTTTTAATTTTCAACCCTACAAGAGACAAAAATATAGGGGGAAGCTACTTATCTCCAGTAATATCTCTGAGTGTGATATTGTGCATGGCCTATGTTGTAGACAATAACACATTACATCTTTTTTGTCTCTTGCTATTTCATCATACGACGTTTAGTTACGGAGTTATTAATGATTTTGTACTTTTTGGCCGAAATTTTTCTCTGAGTGTGATATTGTACATGGCCTATGTTGTAGACAATAACACATTACATCTTTTTTGTATCTTGCTATTTCATCATACGACGTTTAATTAGGGAGTTATTAATGATTTTGTACTTTTTGGCCGAAATTTTTCTCTGAGTGTGATATTGTACATGGCCTATGTTGTAGACATTAACACATTACATCTTTTTTGTCTCTTGCTATTTCATCATACGACGTTTAGTTACGGAGTTATTAATGATTTTGTACTTTTTGGCCGACATTCTTCTCTGAGTGTGATATTGTACATGGCCTATGTTGTAGACAATAACACATTACATCTTTTTTGTCTCTTGCTATTTCATCACACGACGTATAATTAGGGAGTTATTAATGATTTTGTACTTTTTGTCCGAAATTTTTCTATGTCCCACGAATAACTTAAAAATT